>VDFB02353493.1:180612654-180863490 GCA_007258455.2 Sequoia sempervirens | reverse complement strand
AAAACACTTAGCTAAGAATTTAGAAAAAAATGAACTAGAAGAAAAGATTAGTTCTAATAGGAAGAGATCATGATCAATTTGAGAAAAATAAAAAGGAAACAAAATAAAATATTACTAATATATCACAAAATCATGGAATGATTCCCATTGCCTTTGCTAGCAAGGAACGAGATTCAGAAAATGAAAGCATAGGAGCTACTAATATAGAAGAAAATCTAGATAATATTCCTTCGGATAGAGATGAACCACTACAATAAAATGTTGAAGATTATAATGTTGCTATGACTAGAGAGGAAACTACAAAGGATTACACTTCTAATTCTCTAGTAACTTAGGAGATAGTAGATCGAGGTGACCCAAAGATACATGTTCCTCTGGTAGATAAAAAATAGAACACAAGTGAAGGTTAAAAGCATTATATAGTCAATGAGAAAATTCATGATGATGAAGAGAATAAGGAAATAAAAAATGACAATGAGAAGGAAGGAAAATGAGATAAAAATGAAGATAATGATGAAGGAAAAAGGGACAAGGAGATGGAGAAAAGATAAAGAAAAGATCTTCGGTGAAAAAGAAGAAAAGATAAAAGAAGAGGATTTTGATATCAAAAAGAATGAAGAAGAAGAAAAGATTGAGGATTTTCATAAGCCCTCTAATGAATCCTCCTCTGATAATCCTTTAGAAGGTTTGTTATCTAAATAGTTAAAGTTTCAGCTAGTGGTTTCTTCTTAGTTGTTGTAGTTGCCCATGTAGCATGACACTATTGATTTAGATAAAAAATATCCTATACAAAATTTGCAGCTAAGTGATGTGTTTAGTAAATTAAAAATAAAAGGAACTATTGAAACATATCAAATTGGTAGTGAATTAATAGATGAAGTTGTAAAGGAATTATAGGAGATCTTATATGGAAATAATGTTGATACATGTATGCTTGCTATTGAAATTTTCAAAGTTTTGTTTGATTCCTTTAAGGAATATTCCTCTAGATGGAATGGAAAAATGGAAACAGAGGTTGTGACAAGGCTAATAAAGAAGAAGTTGATGGATATCATAGAAAAATTTGCATCTGCACATAACAAAGTTGAGGAATTTTTGGAAGAAGTACTATATCTTGTGAGGATGGTGCAAAAACATTTTTTTATATTACATGAACTATTTGGATGTCAAACAAGGGATAAAATATGAAATGGACTCGATTGATTCCCAGATAGCTAATGTATCAAGAGTTTATGATCCAACACTAAACAAAGATGATAAGACTTGGACTGCTATAGTAGCTTGCAAAACTAAAGGAATTAGTAAAGACTAAGTATAAACTTATCTCAAGTTCCCTTGCTAGTATTGACAAAATCTCAAAGTTAAATCTTACCCCCGGTATTGTTGGAGAAGGAAAGAAAAAATTGATAAAGCTTGAGTCTCTACACATAATTCTTGCAATTGTGAAGAAGAGCTATGTGAAAGGAAAAATTTCTTGGCAAGCTATTCTTCAGAGGCTTTAGGGGTCAACATCTTTGGGTTGACCATTTCTATTTCTATACACTTTTTCATTTATTTGCGTTTTCAGATTCTTTTGTACATATGCAAATGTATTAGGAGTTTTTGGTTAGCTTCCTTAGGGGGAGATAGTTTATTTTGTATATATGTTTAAGGGAATTACCCTTTCCCCTTGATGTCAAAGGGGGAGAGATATTTGTGTAGAGATATTTTATTTTGGCACATGCTATCATTAATGACAAAGGGTGAGATTGTTGAAATAATGAAAAAGCTTGTCACTAATGAGTTGTCGTTGATGTCAACACTACATGATGGATGTCAAAATAGTATGAGGGTGAAGCCACAATAATGGTTTAAAATTTGGAGGAAGAAAAACAAGAAAAAAATGACCCCATGCAAAAAAAAATAGTTTTAAGGGTTCAATCATTTTCGTAGGTTTGAGCAAACCCATTAAATATTGGCCCCACATTTCCTGCCCAAAAAAAATGAAAAATGAAAAAGGAAAGGGGGTTCGCTCAAACTTGCGTTCAAGAGAACCCCCCTTTCCCCTCATTCTCCCCCTTAGGCACTTTGAAAGTCCATATTTTTATGCTTTGAAGTTCACGTTGAGGATGAAAATGGAGGATACTTCACAAACCCAACTGGAATCAGGTAGTCCTCAAAACAAGCTATACAACGACTATAATTTTAATATGTTTTTTTTTTATTACGTATTTGTTTTTTTAGTTTTATTAAGGTTTTTCACTAAAAATCAAGCTCTTTGTTTTTCACATGTGGAAAAATAGAATATTATAAAAAAAAAAATGAAAAATATGAGTGCACTAGATATTGAAGTTGTTGATCGAACAAAAAAAAAGAATTTTGATACATACATGTAGACACATAAAATATTCTCATTGATCTCGTGCACTTGATCTTGATTAACAAACATCGTTTCATCCTGAATCACCTCTTCAACTTATCATCACTATTCATCCCTTAATTAAATAAATAATCATTTATCTAATTAAGTCATCATCTCCTATTAATTAAATAAATCAATTTTATTTAATTACTTCTGCAATCCCCCTTTTAATTAAAAAATCAATTTTATTTAATTAAATCTCTAAATTCATTCTATTAAATTAAATTGATCTTTATTTAATTTAATCCAACATCATCCCTCTTTAGTTAAATAAATCAAAATATTTATTTAATTAATTCTAAATCATTATTCCTCTCTTTTTTATTTAAATTAATCCAAAAATCTAAGTCAAAAGTCAAAATCACCTAATCTCCTATTAAATTAATCAAATCTTGATTAATTTAATCTTAATCACTCCAAACCTCTAGATTTTGTAACTTGCACAATTAATTCATTTAGTTGATTTAATAATTCCATATTTACTTTCAAAATGGCATCAAAAAGGGAATATTCCTCCAAATTTGAAATCTCCCCCCAAAATGACTTTTCCATCCAACAAAGCATTTAAAGCTCTTACATTGTCTCTTACATGTCTCCCACTTGGCATTTAACTCATCTTTCATCCCCCTTAAACATGTCATTTCATCAAATTCAAATTTCAAACTTGCACATCCTTCATACATTCACATGTTGACAAGTGGCATCTTGCCATTGGTTGATTCTTAGTCCCACATTGCTCCATTTTGGACAACTCAACAACTTTATATTCTATAAATAAGAGGCTTTCTTCCTCATTTGATCATCCAAAATTTGAGTAAAATTACTATACTCAAATACATCTTCAAGTATTTGCAAGATTCATTCATCCATAGCTAGGTTATGCAAGTTTTTCATCATGGAGCACAGTTGAATTTTCAACAAAGTGGATCACTCTTCATCAATCTTCAACATTGCATCAAAGGAGTTGGGAAGGGGTCAATTTTCACATCTTATAGGCACCAATTCCCCCATGGGATCAAGACTTTGCATTGATTTCAATAGGATTTAGCTTACTTTCTGTTCTTTTATTTTATTCTTGTTTTATTTCCTATTTGGAGCTTTGCTAGTGGATTTCATGGGAAATCCTTGTTCTTACTTGCATATGATCTTTTAATGTGTTTCTTTATTGTGTTTTGCAGGTATTTGGATAGGGGTTCACACATTTGGCACTAGAAGGATGGCTTGAATTACAAATCTAACATTTTTAAAAAAAAATTTGTTGTTTTTGACAATTTTGTTCGTTAATCCTTGTTGTAGCACTTTTGCACACTGTTTTGGTGCTTCTGCACATATTTTAGTGCTTTTGCACATTCTTTTAGCTCTTTTGTATATTCTTTTAGCGCTTCTACACATTGTTTCAGTGCTTTTGCACATCTTTTAGCACTTCTGCACATTCTTTTAGCACTTCTACATATTCTTTTAGCAGTTTTGCACACTATTTTGATGCTTCTCCACATCTTTTAGTGCTTCCACACATTATTTTAGTGTTTCTACACATTCTTTAAGCACTTCTACACACTCTTTTAGGACTTCCACACATTCTTTTGGCGCTTTTGAACATCTTTTAGTGCTTCTGCACATTCTTCTAGTGCATATTAGCACTATTTTAGCACTTTAGAGTCAATTTTAAAATGACCATATCTTCATCATACAAAGGTCTTTTTTGATCATTTTTTTAAAAATGTGGTAGAATTTCATAAGCTATCCAATGGTGTAGGTTTTTCTTAACTATTAATGAGTTAAAAAGTTTCAAATTTATATCTAAAGTCAAAACACATTATAACTTGGTCTAAGTTTTAGGGTGTTTATGCTCAATGATTCATCTAACCCCTATATCCTTTTATTTTTTGATATCATCTAACATTTTGAGAACTTTTGCAGGTTAGTAAATCAAAAAGGGGAGGAGGAAACAAAAGAAAAGCTTCTTATGACATCATTTATCTATTGTATCAAGTGTCTTTAGACACTCTTGAAAGCAATTATAATTCCAAGTTTAAGGATTTTATCTCTTCAAGCTTTTAGGACTCAATAGATTTCAATTTGGGCTCTAAAAAGGACAAGACAAAGAGATTAAAAAGAACCTTAGGAAAATTTACCAGATTTTTTTTAAGGTTAAAAATTGAACAATCAAATCTCACACTTCTTTTGGTGCTATAAAAAGAAATCATTATTGCTTTTGTGGGATTAAAAAGAACATGTGTAACTTTGTTTTGTGATTAATTACTCAAACTAACACCATCTAAAATATGTATGTGTTTCTCTCGTGCCTCACAACAATCTTGAGAATCAAAAGGATTTTTTATGGTCTTAGGGTGGGATAAAGTAGTTACCTCCAGACTTCATTTTGGAACTAAAATTGAGCAAAGCATTGTACAAATGTGAGTAAACCTATTGCATGTGTTCTCCCTTTGTTTCTAAACAAAGGTGGATCAAACTATGAATATGTTTACTCACTATTGTTTATCTTAGAGGGCTTGCATTGTGGAAAAAAATACTCACCCAAGGGAATGACTCAACTGGTAACACTCTAAATCCAAGAGTATTTCCAGCTGGGATATAAAAGTGGGTACTGAAACAAACGCCAGTATCACACAATTGGCTCTGACAAGAAGGGCAACAATGGTCTCTCACCATGTTGGGTCAAATCCTATGAACATAAAGTCTAAACTAAAACCCCTATTGTAGAAAGTGCCAAAATCCTTGATCTATTTGTTGGTTCAAGAATGGTCATTCTAAAGCCACCCCACACTTCTACGGTCTTTAATAGAAATGGAAAACATGCCATGGGAGTTTCATGGGTGTTGATGTTTGGCTGCCCTATATAAGTGAGTGTCATGGAGGAGAGCCAGTGGGGTCAAGCATCTAACCATTCACTAAAAATAAGCGTAGCTAGACTTTTCTAAGTGGGGACTCAACAAATATTATCTCAAATATCCATAGGGTTGTAGTTTTTCTTGAAATCATAACACATTTCTTGATTGAAAACATTGGAAAACAAAAATTTTAACATGATCATCAAATATTAAACCCTTTAGGAGAAGCAAATATCCTTGAACCAATTCAAGTTCCCTTGCTTGCTCTTGGGATTCATATCCTTAGAGGTTTCTAGGCACTTAAATTTAATCTCAATTTTCTTCTACTAAAGTAAACATTAGGTAACCATTGCCTTGATTTCCTTTAATTCCACATAGAACTTTGTGGGATGAGAATAAGTTAGGACATTGGATGTTTAGTTTGAAAATCTAATCAAGAAATTTTTTATGGTAAAATTAGTTCACTAATCAAGATGAAATCAATTCAACCCCACAAATGTGCTTGTGTATCTTTTGTCTTATGGTCTTTTGAGCAAACATTGATCTTTTGGTTTGAAAGGAAAAGCATGTTCTTCAAAACCTTGTCCTTGTAAACAAGTCCCTCTTAGGTTCATTTAGGATCAAGGCAACCAATAATTTCTTCCATCTCAAACATCAACCAAATCCCATATCACAAGCAACTTTTGAACCTAGGAAAAATCATTCATACTAGAATTTTGGAAAAATCCTTCAAATCAACATAAAAAATCACCTTGTTTGGCTAAGTGTGTGTGGATGAATCCTTCTTCATGTGCTTAGTTGAATTATCATCTTGTGGAAAAGTTTATTCCAAGAAAACATCTAACCTCTTGGATTTTATAAGTTTATTATCAAATCCAAATAAAAATCCAAATCCAAATCAAATCCAAATAAAATAAAATCTAGTCCAAATTGAAGAATCCAAAGAGTCCCAAAGTCTAGTATTCCTCCAAGGTTCCTAAAATTTCAACACCCATATCATTTACCCCTTTCATCCTTCATCTCATCATTGGTCCTAAACACCTTAGAGGTCACTTTTGCAACAAGTTCAAAACACAAGAAAAACATGGAATATAAACTTGATCCATACATCATGAGTAATCCAAGTCAACCAATCTATCCAATCATTACAATGCCAATTGATTTTCAAAACTCACATTTATACAATCCATACATGGGATCATTATGTCCTACAAACCTCAATGGAACAACAAATGTGAGTATACCCTATCTAAATATTGGAACACCTTTTCCAATGGTAGATTTAAGTCCAAATCCAAACTTACAAATCTATCAACCAAATACTCAATGCATGAGTCTACAAAACAAAATTATCCCACCAAATCCATACATGCCAAATGAGAATATACCAAGTACAACTATACCAAACATGAACATTTTGAATCCATACTTGGTAAACTTTTGGATAGATATGTTTCCAAATCACATGAATGTTGTTCAAAATCCATCACACCCATATGTCCCCCTCACCTTTCATAATCCTAATGACCCATCATCATTATTTCACACAATCCCTCAAACCTCTCTCCCTACGACCTCACAAGGAGAAGGTAGCTTACTTGGACCAGAGGGAATTTTTTATCAAACAACATCATTTCCCCAAGGGATCATTCCACTCACTTTCCCACCACTCCCACCCTTTTCATTAACATCTATATCACCTCTTGGTTTGGGGATACCTTCACTACCACCACTCATCCAAAACATCCCCCCAATTCCATCAATCAAGGCATCATACCAAATTCTCCCCCCTTTCCATTGTTATTGCAACAATAGATGGAAATCATCCCCATAGCACAAGAAACAAACACATCATCT
Organism: Sequoia sempervirens; assembly: GCA_007258455.2. Taxonomy (NCBI): domain Eukaryota; kingdom Viridiplantae; phylum Streptophyta; class Pinopsida; order Cupressales; family Cupressaceae; genus Sequoia; species Sequoia sempervirens. The sequence goes on along the minus strand of VDFB02353493.1, from coordinate 180,856,380 downwards.
ATCATCCCTTAAAACATTGTCTCTCAAGGACCAACCATATCGATCACACCATCCACCACTCAAATCCCAATCATCAATACAATGATACCTCTTATCACCACAAAAAGCACTACTCCAAAACCACCTATTCCACCACCACCACCCAAACCAAACACATAAAACCAATACAACATTGCATTGGAAGCCACTTAGCAGGCTGCTTATCAGAAGACACTCGAACAAAACCAAAATTGACAAGTTGTACAACTAGTTACTTAGCAAGTTGCACAAGCTACTCAAGTTGCCCAAGTCACACTACAAGCCCAACAAGCACAAGCCTAGGCTCAAGCACAAGCACAAGCTCAATCCTAATACCAAGCCCAATAAGAAAATGTTGTTCAAAATCCCAACAAAATGTTAACAACTCCATGTATCAATCCAAGTCAAAGATCACATGATCAAGACCTATCAATCAGTGAACACATGGAAGATGTTTCTACCTCATCCGAAGATTAAATCAACGTACATCAAGAGTCACTTTTTGATCACGATAAGAATCCCTCAACAATATCTAACAATGATCCATTTCAAGGAGTGTTAACATTATTTGATCTTGTAATCAATAATCCATGGACCAATGATCATGTTGAAAAATTCTCTACATCACCTAATAAGTTAGAGGACATATCTTAGAAATTTATTCCAAAGCATGATCAACAACTCCCATTGAAGTCTAACAATGGTCCTTTTCAAGACATATTGACATCCTTTGACCTCATGATTTCTGATATTGAAGGAATATTCAACTCAGCACTCTATCCAAATTCACTCAAATATTAGGAGGATATTGAGCCACTTCCTATTCCTAATGAAGATATCCAAGAACCCTTTGTAAGCAATCCATCCTTTGAAATTGACCCATATCAAGAACTTGATCCAAAGCATGTCGAAAGCAATTATGAAATCATTCAAGATCAAGAATTTGTATCCCCAAGTTACTACAATAATCTAATGGATACTCTCCTATCTATACAAGATGATCATATCCACATAGCATATACTCCTCCATCTACCCATGAGATTCTTTCTCTGGATGGACACGTAGATGATCTTCATTCAGAATAGGATTCCTTGACTCCTAATATTATTACACAAAAAGAGCAAGTTATTGATTCCTACAGTCAAACTGAGTTGTCAACATTAGGATTAGATATATCCCAAATTCAAACTGAGGACATCATGTATGAAGATATCTAGCATTATCCACTCAAGGAAACATGTCAGAAAAAATAGGACATTCTAGAGTTAGCAGAGCAACAAATGGAAATAGCATCATCTGCATGAAGGTGCTACTACCACCATACTGGGGGAAACTATGTCTCAAGAAAATGCCAACATAGGGAGAATGAAGAGTCCTTATGATGAAACTAATGTCAAGACTACAACCAGCCACATCATGAATCTTCATCCACCCATCACCCCATCCACAAACTGGGACCAACATCAAAAGAAAGATTTGAATAAAAGAAAGAACAACATTGTCCAAGCAACAAAAGCTGAGAAGCATAAAGGAAAAATCAAATACATGTGGATACCAAAAATTATAAAGAAAGATCATCCCTATCAAACTCCATTATTCAAATAAACTATGGGGGAAAATAAAAAAGGGAAAGTATCCATCAAAGATCTCCACAAAGGAAAAAATAGGCTTCCCAAGCAACGTACAAAGTATATCAAGCAATTGGTCCTAATTCCATGCACACTTTTGTACCCACCCATCATTGCTCATCTTCTGAAGTTTGGAGAGTCAAAGGTTCCAAACTATCAACCAATCCATATTTTATTCCTAAACACACTCCATCCACACCTTCATGCAAGAAATCCAATTCTCACATTAACCATGTATTGGCAGCGACCCTTCATTGTAAGGATTCAAAAGGAACTCTATCGTCATGTGGACACAAAGACAAAGTTAACTCCGGTATCAATGAAGGAGATCGGGAATCTCAAAAGTTGTATTCAAGTGCATGTATCTTAACAAAGAAACTTCTTTAGGCAGGCTATCGATGGTACATCATGCTAGAAGAATCTACATCGATGCCACCATATGGTTCAGCATGAGTTTAAAATCTTTTAGAAAAATCCAAAAAAAATCAAAAAAAGGATTGAAAATAGTAAAGAAAAAAATCATCCTCTAGTGAAAATAGCATAGGCAATGCTTTGGACATGTACCAGGATGAAAACCTGGAAAACAAGAATCATGTGTGGAATCGAGCATCTATGTGTGCCACTTCAGGAGAAAGAATCCCATCCCATCCATAATAAATCTAGTATTACATCCATCTAATCCATAATAAATCCATTCATACATGAACCATTTATCCAATCCATTTTCATCCATCTACATCCATCATCCAAGTTATCTTGATCTTGATAAAATTTTGGGGCACACTTTACACTTGCTTATGCTAAACATCTTGACATGGGTCATTTTCATTGATCCTATCCTATGTAGCATTATCTGAGCCATGAAGCATTATCCAAATGAGCATTCTTTATTTGAACACTGTATCTTATCGCAAGATAATCCTTGGCATCCTTTACATGCTTGCCATATCCCTCCATCCATACACCTATCCAAGCATCCATCCACGACATTCCATACATTGCTAAACATTGGGGGAAGATATGTACATCTTTCTTTAGTAATAAATATTGGTCTATATCCTCCAGCTTATATGGTGATCCAAACATTGGAAAATGTGAAATCAAATTGGTCAAAGAATTTGTGAGCCAAAATATAAATCACTAGCCCATGGCACATTTTGACAAGTATACATTCCTTATCATGCTTCATCTTTCATTGAACATCAACCCAAACAATCACTATAAGTTACATCTAATGTGTTCTTCAACGTCACATCAAATCATTCAAACAAATTTTGTTCCAAATCAAGCTTTGATCTTGATCAATCAAATCCAATCAAAAAATCATCATCTCAGGATATCCTTGTTTTGCTTAACACTATTCTCACATTGTTGTATATCCTCAACAATATTATCATCAACAATCCATCATCATCTTGGGATATCCATCCTAATCCTTGTGTTTCTTAACACTATCCTTGCATTGTTGTGCATCCTCAACAATGTTATCATCATAAATCCACCAATCAGATCAATCAACCTTAGCTTGGTTTCAAAGAAATCCAAATTATATCATTGATATAATTAGACACATCCATATACAAATCGTCAAAATCATGCAAAAAATCCAAAAACATCCAAAAAAACCAAGAAATCCCAAGAAACATCCAAAATCATATCAAAATCCAAAAAACATTCATAAAAGTCAGAAAATGTCAAAAACATGTTATCTGAACTACGTCGTCTCTGAGCTTAAACATAGGAAAGGATAATCTTTGATGAGCTCCTGAGACACAAAATCCAAAAACATTTATAAAATCTCGAAAAAACCCAAAAATAGCCTCAAAACATTTCAAAACATCAAAAACATCCAAATATTTGAAAAAATCCATTTATCCCCACCTTGCTTTCACCCGAAATAAACATCATGCATAATAAACAATCATCACCTTCATCCTTCCAGAATACAAATAGAAACAACCACAACAATCAGCAAAAGAAAGCTTCAAACATAAAATAAAAAGCAAAATTTTAAATATAAAATCAAAATCTTGATCATTGCAAACATGTCAATCGACTTTATATCAAAATCCTATCAAACAATTTATTAACCCATCATCATCCTATACAATGCATGTCCTAGGATATATTGTTCCAACAATGGGCATAATTTTGGGTATCACTTTGGATACTTATCCTAAATAAAACACATCCCCTTGGCTAGTGGTATGAAGAACATTGACTTGTTTGTGTACTTGATCTTTTCTTTTTGTTTTATCTTATTGTGCTCACTCCAATGACCTCTCAATAATGTCTAATTAGAATGATCTAGATAGAAAGGAATGGGAAAATGATCATTATCTTTTGTCTACTATGCTTGTTGGACATTTTGTAATATAACCTCAGTGAATACTTGCTTTATTAGGTGTGTATGGAAGGTGTTTTATATATTTTGTTGACCACATAGGAAAGCTTTCCTTTCTATGTTTTGGTTTGAGATATTTGAAGTACCTAAAGTACATCCTAGTAAGGTTTTTCGTATGTTAGGTGTGAACAAGAATACTCCTATTTGTTTGTTGAGTCATATTCCATCACACTAGTTGCAACACCATCCTAGTTCTTTATACCTTGATGCATCATGCCTACGTGTTTTATCAAACATAAGGTAATTGGCCCTTTGAAAATCCCAACTCCTCAACAAATAATCGTCATCATCATCATCTCATGTCTTGTTCAAATCTCTTGATGTCTTCTCTCTTTCTTTTCTAGGCTAACATGGTACGATGATAGTTAATTGTAAATCATCGCTAATGCATCAATCCTACATCCAAAAACCATCTGCATATCATATCATATCATATAAGAAACATTGATCATCTCGCATGCATTGCATTTCATCATTGCATAATATAGATTGGTTATTCTAAGCATCTCATAATCCATACATTTATCATCCACTACATAATCATAAAAGCATCATCATATTATATCATGTGCATCCATATCATCCATTACATATAAACATCATAATCATCTCATTTATATCATCAATAATGTAACTATCATGGTAAAAATTAGGATCAATTGTGTTTAATATATCAAAGTATACATGAGGTTACCCATGGCCGATGATTTTTTACATCATCAAATCTATCTACATCAAACATACAAGTTGAACTAATCTTGAGCCTCTTTTTCGTGAGATTGACCCTCATTTTGAACATTTTTGCTCGATCTCTCAAGGGGGAAGTGTACGGTAATGTAATTTTTTCCATTGGGGTAATAGTGGGGCATCCAAAAAATCAATTTTAATTTTTTTTTTACTACGGCAAGATTATTCTTTGAACCAACACAGGAAGTACGTTCCTTCAAAGAGGGGAAAAATGTAGACAAGTAAAAAATACTCATTGATCTCGTGCACTTGATACCAATTAACAAACATCGTTTCGTCTTGAATTACCTCTTCAATTTATCATCACTATTTGTCCCTTAATTAAATAAAAAATTATTTATTTAATTAAGTCATCATCTCCTATTAAATAAATAAATCAATTTTATTTAATTACTTTTGTAAACCCCCTTTTAATTAAATAATCCATTTTATTTAATTAAATCTCTAAATTCATTCTATTAAATTAAATCAAGCTTTATTTAATTTAATCCAACATCATCCATCTTTAGTTAAATAAATCAAAATATTTATTTAATTAAATTTAAATCATTATTCCTCTCTTTTTTATTTAAATTAATCCAAAAATCTAAGTCAAAAGTCAAAATCACCTAATCTCCTATTAAATTAATCAAATCTTGATTAATTTAATCCTAATCACTCCAAACCTCTAGATTTTACAACTTGCACAATTAAATCATTTAGTGGATTTAATAATTCCCTATTTACTTTCAAAATGGCATCAAAAAGGGAATATTCCTCCAAATTTGAAATCTCCCCCCAAAATGACTTTTCCATCCAACAAAGCATTTAAAGCTCTTACATTGTCTCTTACATGTCTCCCACTTGGCATTTAACTCATCTTTCATCCCCTCTAAACATGTCATTTCATCAAATTCTAATTTCAAACTTGCACACTGATCAAAACTTGCACATCCTTCATCTATTCACACATTGACAAGTGACATCTTGCCATTGGTTTATTCTTAGTCCCACATTGCTCCATTTTGGACATCTCTCCAGCTTTATATTCTATAAATAAGAGGCTTTATTCCTCATTTGATCATCCACAATTTGAGTAAACTTACTATACTTAAATACATCTTCAAGCATTTGCAAGATTCATCCATCCATAGCTAGGTTATGCAAGTTTTTCATCATGGAGCACATTTGAATCTTCAACAAAGTGGATCACTCTTCATCAATCTTCAACATTGTATCATAGGATTTGGGAAAGGGCCAATTTTTACATCAAATAGGCATGAATTCCCCCATAGGATCAAGAGTTTTTCTTGCTTTCAATAGGATTTAGCTTACTTTCTTGTTCTTTTATTTTATTCATGCTTTATTTCCTATTTGGAGCTTTGCTAATGGATTTCATGGGGAATCCTTGTTCTTACATGTATATGATATTTTAATGTGTTTCTTTATTGTGTTTTGCAGGTATTTGGATAGGGGTTTACACAATACAAAAAAAATTGTGCGTTATACAATTGCACTATATCTGAATTGTAATTAGTTTGACTTCGATACTTGATTAAAGAAAAAATATTCAATAAAAAACTATCTAACCAAGTGGGAGCACTAGATATCAGAGTTACAAATCTAAATTCGAAAGAATTAAAATTTTATCCTTCATGGAAAAAAATATATGCGTTATACGATGAGCATCACTTTTTAGAAATGTCGTTTTATGAAAAAAACTAGTTTTCGAGGGAGATGTAGAAAGAAGTGCAATCTGATTCCAAAATTTTTTAAAAATATATATTTATATCTATAGAAAAAATGTCACAAAACTCTAGTTTGCACCATCTTCAAATTCCTCATTGTTTAGCCGCTATAGGTGCTCGAAAGTGAAGATTTATTTTAAAAAAATTATTTGAATGTCGAGTTTGGCCAAAAATTGTAAACCACTATTGTGGGATCACCCATGAAGGATTCTAATAGAAGAATTATTTTGCAAAAGGGTTTTTGCGAAGTTTCTACACTATTTGTTTTAGCACACAGTTCCCTCTAATAATTTGGTTCACATTTGTTCACCCATACAAATTTACCTCTGTGAAATTCTAATATGTTATAACCTAACCGATCCACATTTCTCCACAAACTTGAGTTAGTCTTTGTAGTTTTTAGAGAACGTTGACAATTTTTAGTAGATTGTATTATCTAGTTGGCATTCCTTTTTGTAGTCCACGTATTATATGTTGATTATTAGTTGGGGTATTTTGGTTTTTGGTTTTATGATTGGCCAACTGTATGAATGTAAACTGTTTTGGAGTTAAGTACGTGATGTGAATGAAAAATGGAGTTATTATAGGTCCATGCAAACCTATATTACATGTTTCTAGAAATGAAGAAACTTTTATTGAACTAGATGTCATCTAAGAACATTTTGTATGATTTGAGGGTGCATTTAATTAGGCTGGCCTAATTGATGTTTGCAATGTATTTTAGTATATATACAAGGTTGATTTGAGTTTTTGAATAGATGAATCTAATGTGTACATGATATGAATGCAAGCAATGATGTGAAATTTTGTAGAATTGTGCAAATAAGTTAAGAGTATTGAGAAAAGGTGTATGAATATAGAGCAGAGTAGAGACTTGTAGTCTGATTTGAGTAGAATGTGTTAAATTTAGTGTTATGAGATTCAAAGGAAGTGAATCCAAAATATATTAGATTCACTTCTCTTAGTTCAAATCTTGGCTATGAAGCCATCTCTTTCTATCTTTCTTTTATATATGATAAGCGAGTTTAATTGGATAGTGAGTCCACCTGGTAGTGTGCCTTTTTGTAATATCTTATAACTGGTTATAACATATTGTGAGTTAATCCACACAGTGGTTTTTCCCTTCTTGGGTTTTCCATGTAAAAATTCTAGTGTTTGTGTGTTGTGTGTGCTATGGATTATTCATGCAAGTTCATTCGTTATAACTATTAAGTATGCTTTTGTAATTGGATGGTTTTATAAAATACTAATTCACCCTACCTTCTCAGTATTCTGATTTTTCAACAAAGAGTATCATCTACAAATAGAGAGTGAGTGATTGAATGTGGGTGAGTAACGATATTTGCACCTTTCAATATTATACTAGACCTTTCCATATTAATACATATTCTTAACCCTTCAACCTTTAAAATACAAAGAAATGGTGAGAGTGGACCTCCTTATCTAGCCCCTTGAGAAGAAGAGAAGTAACCAAAAGAAGACTCATTTATAATTATTGAAATATTTGATCGTAAGATGCAAGAATAAATCTATTTAGATGATTTTTTGTAAAAATAAAACTCACGTAGAATGGGAAAAAATATCCTAATTACCCTATCATAATCTTTCATCATATCCAATTTGAGAACAATTGATCCATTTTCAAGTAGAATTGAGTGTAAAACCTCATGAGAGAAAATTTACCCCTCAGGAGTTTCCTTTCTAAGCATAAAACCTCGTTTCTCATTAGAAATAATTAAAGGAAGCACCCTAGCTAATCTAATTGCAATAGACTTAGTGAATTTATTTTGAAGATGGTGTTGTAGAGAGAAATTGGTTTAAATTATTTAAAAGATGAAGCATTAGGCTGTTTGGAATCAATGCCACACAAGTATTATTCATTTACTTTAGAACATTTTTATTTTTCATAGACTCTTCCAAAGCCAAGAGTACATCTTCCCCCACATAATCCCAATATTTCTATAATAACATAACAATATACCCATGATCTAAATCTAAAGCTTTCTCAACCATATAGAAGATAATTTTTTAAACCTCCTCTAATGAAGAATTTGACATATGTAGGTTATTTTTTTCTCAACTTATCAAAAGAGAATATTATTTAACACTTCATTGTATAATAAATATTTCATCTACCCTTTAAGTGGAAGCAAAAATTAAAAAAATATAACTATTTCATGCCTAGTATCATCCTTTAGTGATAGGGTTAAACCTTCTTCATTTTGAATAGAATAAATTATATTTGCATATCTTCTAATTTTTGTAAAAGAATGATTTTTTTTGTGTTTTTATCCCCATATTTTAACTAGATCTTCCTTGATTTTTGTTTCCAATAAACTTCTTCTCAAGGGAAAATTTCATCTAAGGGAGCCTTCAAACAATTTTACTTTTAAAATGTTTCCTTTTCCATACCCTTATTTATCACCAACTGATAAATATCTCAATGTTATTTCTCAATTCTTTTTTTTCTCTAAAAAGACATTCTTGAAATGTTTTTAATTCCATTTATCTAATATATTCCTTTAAGTAACTCAATTTTCTACAAAGTTGGTTCATCGTAGAACATTCAATAAAATGATACTGATTCCACGAAGACTTTAACAAAGGGCTAAATTTTTTATCCTTAAACCGAGTTGCTTCAAATTTGAATAGAATTTTAACTTAGTATCTATTTTTAAAAATTGAGAGAGAGATGGGAAAATGATCTGACCTAATTATTGTATGAATTATTGAAGAAAATTCTAAAGATTAAGACAAATGATAGAAGAAATAGATCTAGTCACTCCACAATCTAGTGAAAATACTTTCTCTTATTTATCCAAGAGTGAGCCATTTTTTGGAACATAGTCATGAAGATTGTTTTCATCGCAATATCCCTAAAATCTTCAATGAACCTATTAGGAGAGATAATTCCTCCACACTTCTCTAATATGTCCAAGACTACTTTAAAATCTCCACCAAAAATCTTAAACTTTTTTTAAGTGGTAAAGACATTGAATTTATTTGAGCCATTAACTATTTCATTTTCAAAGAGGAACACAGACCATCAACGTTAAAAACCCACAATGTGTTTAATGATCTAAGACATTGAACTAACACCCCCATCCATCCATCATAAGGAGCAACCAAATATGTCTTTACACTATTCTTATTCCAAAGAATTTCCAAATCCCTAGAATACCCCATAATAGAAGTGGAAAAAGCATGATTCACACAAGAGCCAAAGGTTGAATAAGGTGAGGCCTACTATTTGGTACCCCTTATTTAGTGATATTTTGATCTAAGCAATTTTGATACTATATGTGTATTAGACTATTTTGGTTTATCATAAACATTAGATACTATTTTTGTTTCATGCTTAATATGTTTATGGTGGTTATATGCATGTTATGCTTTCCTTATTTGCTATATTCATGTTGATCCAATTATCATGATAGAAATGGATAGATTTCTATGAGATAGAGTTGATAAGATGTTAAATATAAGGTAGGTGATGATGGGATTTCTTTATAACAATGCCATGACTAGACATGGATTGATTAGATATGTTAATTGCGAGAGAGAATAATTTTGGATATTGAAGTTCTTAAGTTCTATATTTGATTGTGTTAATCATATATAGATGAAATTGATTATTTAAGTATTGATTATCTTTCATTAGATATTTTGAGATGTGGAATTGAGTGTGCAAGTACACACCCATGTCCAGTGGGATTGGAGGTAACCAAGGGTACGCTATTGTGATAGCCATGCAAAACCAACTATGGTCCATCTGGAGGGACCATAGTCTTATTGTGTTGTATTTTATTTTTTAATTAAAATATTTAATGTTTAATCTTATGATTTATGTTTTAAAAACCAATTGAAATTTGTATGGGAGTTGTGGGACATACTGATTTACTATTATTATGTTTGAAATTTAAATTATTTTTTTGAGTTTAAATGGTTGAAACAGTATTTATATTTGGTTAATTGACCTTTATTTAACCCCTATGATGATTACCTATGAGTTAGGGGTCAAATCAAGCCTAAATATTTGGGAATTTTTGATTTGTGGCCCTTCTTAATTATTCATTAAGAAGACTAATGGATTTGGGAAAGGGTTGGAGTATTTGCTTGAAAATCTCATTTATGATAAAATAGATCTTTTCTTGAGTGTGGAACACTCTTTGGGTCTTCAGTTCCCAATGAATTCTCACATATGTGTGACAAACTGTGTGGATGTGTCTCCTTAGGAGTGAATGAGAAAGTGACATGTGTCACTCTCTCCTACAAGAAATCTGAAACTTTGACTCCTATTTGAATCATTTGGAAAGCCAAAGGAAGGGTTCTTTATACTTGGTTTTTTCTTGGGAGTTGACTTCAAGAAAGGGGAATTTGAGCTGATTTTCAACTTCTCCATTTGGGGAATGGATTTGAGGTAGGCCTCATTCTACTTATGGGCATGCTTTATTTCTCTTTTGTATGAATGTGTAAAAAGACTATTTACGTTAAATACTTTGTATGTTTTATGTGTTCTTGCATTTACATGTAAATTGGGTTGGGGTTGTATGTGGATAGACTCACCCAATTTGGGAAGAGCATCCTTTGTAGGGGATAGGAATGAGTAGGAACCTCCATGAGAAAAAAAGTATTTTTCCCTTTGAGAAGGAGAGGAAAAAAGGGTATGATTACCCATGTTAATATGGTGGTATGGTTGTATGGAGTTGGATGGTATGGAGGATGTGTTGTGTGTAAATTATTGGAGAATTGAGTTACTAAAAAGGAATAAAATGAAAATGATATGTTGGTTGTGATTCTTGTGCACTATTTTTTCCATGTGGTAGTGTAGTCAACCTGTATCTCCATTTTAGGATTCTTATAGAATCCTTTTATAACTATGTAATCTTGGATGTAAGTATATTGTGTGCATGTTTTCTTGAAATGGATTACTTATGCTACTATTGTGTGTACCCATATACTTAGATACCTCCTAGCTCGAGGGTGGTTTGTGATAAAAACTATGGTTGGGAGGTGACCACACCCTATTGGCCATGAAAGAAAGTTATACTATGTTTTTACTTGCAGGTTTCATTGGATTATTGGATTGGAAACAACAATGTATCACATTGTGAAAGAAAAGAGACTAGCTGTGTTGTGATCCTTTTTGGTGAAACTCTCCCTTTGTGTTGGATGTTGAAGCCTATAAGGCTGATTAATTTAATATATGAGTATTATAATTCAATTGTATTGTTTCTATAAAAACTTTGTGTTGTATGAAAACACCCCTTGTATCATCATGTATGTAATGCATATATTTCAGTTATTTAAAAGTAGAGAAAAATAGATAAATAGAGAAAGAACTATTGTGGGTAAAGATAGGAAGTGAGTGGTTCTATGATTTGGCATACTTTGAAAATGGGGGCGCAATTGATTAAGGATGCTCTTTTTTGGATCTATCATTCAGGGTCACAGGCTCTGTTTTGGTTAGATTCTTGGGATAGTCACCCTCCTATTCTCTCTTCTTTTCCTCATCTTCATCCTCTTTCTAAGGTTTTTAGTGCGGGTGGCTGGGATACTGTGCAGCATTATAAGGTGGCGCAACATGATGGTTTGGCTCTTCGTTTTCGTTGGAAGCATCCTTCTAAGTGGCCACCAGGAGGGTCTAAGGGGGATAGGCATGAGCTTTCCCAACTTCTAGCTTCCCGTGCTTGTAATTCTTTAAGAGGACCTAATGTCTTGGCTTGGGATGGTTCTGACTTGTCTGGAAAGTACTATGTGGTTGCCGATTATAAGCAGATTGGTAGGCAGTTGTTTGGGGACATTGAGGTCCCTTGGTGGAAGCAAGTTTGGCACAAGTTGTCATGGCCCAAGTGCAACTTCTTTATGTGGTTAGTGGCTAAAAATCAGTGTCTTACTTTGGATAATTTATGTAAACATGGTTTCCAAGGCCCCTCTATGTGTGTTTTGTGTCATAGCTGTGAAGAGAGTGTCTCCCATATCTTCTTCCAATGTTCCTATGCTAGGGAGATTTGGCACGTCTGGTGGGGGGTGTGGAATATGGCCTACTGGCATGCTTCCTCTTTGGTGGAATTTGGGGAACGGTGGGGCAGGGCCCCTATTTCTACCTCCTTTGTTCAAGTTGCTTGGGCTCTTGGGCCTTCCTTTATTATCTGGAACCTATGGTTGGAAAGGAATAGGCAGATCTTTCAGGATTCGAGGTTGATGGCTCCTCACCTTTGGAGGAAAATTTTACATTCCTTAGGGAAAACTATTGCGGCTAAGTGTGATATGACTATGCTGGTGGACCCTCAAAATGTTGGTTGTTGTAATCGTCTTCATCTTCCTCCTCCACAACGATAGCTCATACGCAACAGATGCAGGCATCTTACCCCGAAGGTGAATAGGAAGGGAATATGGACCCCTCCTCCCTTTGGAGTCCTAAAAATCAACTCGGATGGCTCTTCTTATGGAAATGCTGGTCATGCTGGCATTTGGGGTGTGGCCCGAGATAGCTCAGGTGATGTTCAATTTATTTTCTTTGTGTATAAGGGTCTTCATACGAATAATCTTATGGAGGCTTAGGCTATTTTATTGGCTGTGGAGCGGGGCAATCAGTTGGGATGGCAAAGGATCATATGTGAGTCTGACTCCCAGGTTGTGGTGAACTTACTGAAAAGGCGGTATATAGATAATGTGAGCTGGCAGTTGGCTTTGATTGTTGAACAAATTCTCACCCTCTGTGCTTCTCTTGAGTATATTACTTTCAATCATATTCCTCGTGAATGGAATGGTGTTGCTGATTGCTTGGCTAAATGGGCTTCTGATCATATGCATGATTGGAATTTGGTGGATCGGGGCCAACTACCCCCGGATTTGTCTCATCAATTGGATCACTTGGTTGAACTTGATAGGGCCATTTAATGCCCTTGCTTTGTAACGTTTCCTTGATTTAATAAATTTTTACCCCCTTTATGTTAAAAATCTAATTGACAAGGAAATTTTAGCTGATAATAGTGGCAGGTGGGAAGGGGTGTCTTGCTTGTTGGATTAACATGATCTGCAAAAGTGGTACGGTTATCAATTGTAATTCTCTTCCAATTTGGATGGATAGTTTGTAATTGAAATTCTTTATTAATCAGCCAGATCCTTGGCCAAAACATTGCTCCCTCTCATTCCCAATCCAAAATTTCTCTCTAGATTTCCCAAGTGGCATCTACTAAGGTTGTTAAGATGGTGAGGTCTTGGTGAAATTGATAGCATGCTTTCTTTTCTAGCATAATTTATTGGAAGTGACAAAATGTATGTGCTTGTAATTGCTATAGTTTTTTCTTTAACGAAATGGAAAAGAAAGAATGGGATTTGAACTCACCAACAGTCAAATGCAGAATCACGTATTTTAATCCATAGATTAATCTCTTGTTTAGCAGATTTTTTTTTAACTTGAGCTGTAATAAAATAGTTGCTGAGGAGTTTTGAAAAGATCTAACAATGTTGACCCGTGCTTAGCCAGCGTTCTCCTATTGGTTAATCTTGAAAGGGTTTGCTCTTTTACCAATATAAAGCTTTATCCATAACGAGCTGTAGGGAGTGGTAGGAAAGAAGTTCTCTATCTTTGACTTGCAACAGATAATATTTTATTATTATTTATTATGGGAGAAGATGTAATAGATATTCGATCTCCAACATTTGTCATGGTTGTGCAAATTAATAAGTTTTTGACAAGATATTAAGCCTTGCAGAACAATAAGAAAATTTTCCCTGCTTTACCCCTTCATAGACTATGACTGAATTTTAATTTTAATTTGAATATTGGATTTTAGTTAATTTTCTATTTTTATTTTTTTTATATTGGAGTTATTTAATTTTAATGTTTTATTTCATCACTTTTCAGGAAATGTGAGAAAAAAATGGACAAGCAAGAGGGTTGTTACTTAAGGGAGTCTACAAACTACATGTAAACATTTTATTTCAGCTCACAAGAATGTATCTGATTGGAATTCCTAAAAATATTTTTTCTATCTTTCTTGAGATATGATAGCAATATCATAAGCATCATTATTATATTTGGCCTCCATTTTCCATGACATATATTACATGTTGATGTAATACTAGGTTACAAATTGAACTTTTGATTTGGGAAACTTGTTCTTTTGAATGCAATTTTAGTGGAAGTAAGAAAAGTAGTGACTATAGTTTAATCTTTTGAAATGAGTAAATACAATATCTTCCATTCCTTGTTCAAGATCCTTACTGACCTTTCTTCTAAGGGGGAAGATTACCCTATATTACCTTGCAAAATGTAGGTGAAACTACAATTTCTCTTTGGGATTTTAACATCAACCTATTGCTAAAAGAATTTTTTAATATAAGAATATAAGAATCTTGTGAGTCATTAAGTAGCAATTTGTTAACCATATTGTTTAATGGGTGATTTTTCTTTATTTTTAAATAATGAAGGAATAAGAAATAGATGTACATTGATACTCTATACAATTTAGTAATAAATCTTGACTATTTGTGCAATATGAAATATTTTCAGATTTCTTTCCCAAACAAAACTTATGCACCAGGATTGATATTTATGCAATCAAATTTTCTATCACTATTTTTGTATAACAAAAAAATTACCTCATACAAAACAAAAAAAGATCCATCATATTCATAACTATAAGAGATATTTGTGACATTACATGTAATTAAATGTACAGGGCATAAAGCTAACATAAAATGCACAATCAAAAAGTTCCTATTTGATTTGAATACACAAATTATTAATTTTGAAAGGATAATACAAGTTTCATGTTTGTAACAACTTCCCTTATTTTCAAGATTACAATTAAGTTATTATAATATCAACATTGTTGCTAAAACATAGTAGACACAACAAATAAAAACAGGACTCTACAACTCTTGATTTAATCTAGCCACCTCTTTTTTTGTGCCAAATCTTATCTTCTATCTCAATTAACCTCCACCATGATAATGTTTTATTACCTTTTAATCTCTACTTTCCATCCTTAACTAAACCTAATTTTTTCCCTAACCCTATTTCCTTGTTTCTTAAGTCAATCTCATCCATTGTTTTTCAATCATTTGATCCTAGCCCTTCATTTTGAATTGGTTTTCTATAAAAGAGACCTTTCATCCTCATTTCAAACCCCACCTCTTTTTCCATGCCAAATCTTATCTTTTATCTGAATTAACCTCCACCCTTGATAAGGTTTTATTACCTTTTAATCTCCATTGTCCATCCTTAACTAAACCCTTATTTTTTCCTAACCCTATTTCCTTGCTTCTCAAAGCAATCTCATCCATTGATTTTAATCATTTGATCCCAGCCTTTCATTTTGAATTGGTTTTATATAAAATAGAACTTTCATCCCCATTTCAAACCCTATTATATTCTATTCTAGCTAGCTACAACCACAACCACTATCTTCAATATTTTTCTATCACGATCACGAGACTTTTTCCTACATACTACAAATCTGAGAGCAAACAAGCATATAAAGCAAAATGGAGAAGATTCAACCACGGGTATGAAGATTCAACATGGGTATGTGCAGGATCATGATTGGCCAAAAAGTGGCAATGACTTTTTTTTACCCAAAATTGATGAAATGAAAATGGTTTTAAAAGGAGATTCTTAGCTTTCTAGCAATATAAATTATGGTTTATTTTGAATTTACTAAGTAATTATTATTAATTTTCTATTAAAATTACGACTAAAGTAAGGCTTGAGTTTACAATATCAATATAATCCTAACCATTACTAATAAAAAAAATTAAACTAAACTAAAATTAATTTTTGAATAAATTAAATAATGAAAATTAATATTCAAAATATTTTGAATATAAATGTATTTAAGATATCTATAATAATTAATCATACATTTAAAATAATAAAGATTCATAAAACTTTTATTTTTTAGATATGTTGTGAAATAAAAATATCTAAAAATTGAGACTTCTTCTATATTTAAATAGAATAAAATTAATTTGAAATCAAAAGACACATCTTCTCTTATTTTTATAGAATAAGGTATGTTGTTCATCAAAAGACAAGCTTTAAAACACAAACAATTATTTTAAGTTATATGATACATAAAAAAATCTTTTATTTATTACATTTTGAAAATAAATAAAAAATTTAAAGAAATAATAAATGATGATTTAAAAAAGTAATATTAAAATTTACATTTAAAAGTGAAATAACTCTTCAAACAAAGATAAAATGAATAATATAATATAATATAATATAATAATTTACAAATTAAATTTAATATTTATATGTCTATAATTAAAAATAACTCTTAATTAATACTCTTAGATATTTTTCAAAAAGATAAATTTAAGATATTAATACTATAGATAAATTTAACTAAAATTTATAACTATTACAAAACCAAACACCTCTTTATAATAATACATACTAAAACTAAAATCAATAACTTAATTTAAAAAAAGAAATCACATTTTTTTATTAAGTGATATCTAAATGTATAATTAGACTTAGTTTTAATATAAGAAACAATTACAATAAATTGTATAAATAATAGTGAAAATAAAAGACATAAATAGAATAGAGGAATAGAATTTTGTGCAGAGGAGACACATATTTCCTCCTCCTTGTTTTTTACTTTTAAAACTAAAAATTGGGAGCTCAAATTCACTCAAAAACTCATCTACCCAAGCCTTACAATGTATCTTAATTGACTGTGATGAACAATTTTGTAATGAATAGGCACACTTTTCTGGATTTGAATTGAACCCATCTTTGTAAAAGGACAATGATATATTCCTTAGACTGTTTCCTCCTCCTTGTCTTTTACTTTTAAAACTAAAAATTGGGAGCTCATATTCACTCAAAAACTCATCTACCCAAGCCTTAAAATCTATCTTAATCCATTGTGGTGAACAATTTTGTAATGAATAAGCACGCTTTTTTGGATTGGAATTGAACCCTTCTCTGTAAAAGGACAATGATATATTCCTCAGACTGTGATGTGAATTGAAAAGTCAATCATCTGCACAATGGAATACAGTTTTTATTCTTTTGATGTTAGGATTGATAACATCGTGGATACTTGAAACATATTCAACGCTCAGTCCGCAGTTGGAAAGTTGTGTCTCAGTAGCTTGAAAAACTAGTGTAAGTAGTGAGCCTTCAATGTAGTGGCTGGAGGTCGAGACTGCCTTATGTAATATACTGGTTGGTACAAGTGAATTACCGACAGGTGTAGTATAATAAGGTAGTACCTTAAATCCATAAGGGGCGGCAATGGGTAATGAAGAAGCATCTTCACTATTGAGGGCATCAACATTTATGGCTGCATACACCACAACACACCCCGATGCATCTGTGTATCTCTATTTCAGCACCATCTCTGTCTTATCTTCCTGCAAATTTTAAAGCAAATTTAACTCGAGCAATATAAAATGCAGGAAAACAATTGCAGAAAAGGTTCTAATGTTTGTAGTTACAGTAGAAACTTTAAACAGTGAAATGTTATTTGCAGGGTCAAACCCATTTGTAATGCTTAGGCAGTTCTCCCATTCTCCACATGATAATATATTGTACTTCATAGAACAAAGGACAGTCCTAGCTTAGAAAATGGCAATAAAATACAATCCAGAGACTAAGAAAATGAATTGGAACATATATATTATACTTGTGATCTGGTTTGCTCATCCCCAAGAAAATCAAACAGTATTTGTGGGGAAACATAAAGCTTGACTAAAGTGCCAACATAGATAACAACAGCTCTGGATGATCCCACTTCCGAAGCTTTTCTTGTTGTGATTTTAATATGGTCATTGCTTGATTGTGAGGTGGCAGATAGTGTACTTAAACTTGCAAAAAAATTGTTGGTTACTTTCTGTGCCAGTCTTATCACGTTTCTCTGATTTCTCTGCAGTACTCTATTAGCTGCAAACATTCTATACATTAGATAATTGCATACAAATTAAATAGCAAGTCTTTCTGTACTTTATCTTACTTCTCAGCTTGACTATAATTGTACTGGGCTCTATCCAAAACCCATTTTACTTTGAAAGAAAACAATTTTGAGAAAAATGAATACCTCCTTGGCTTGTGAGATCCACGAGACCTTTAAACCAAGTGCATTTCCTTTGCAAGCAATTCAGCCAATGCTGTGCGCCAAAAGTCATTCCACTACTGATTAGTTGCTCATTCGTTTCATGGACTATTCTATCTTCAGCCTCACCATGTTCTATCCAAGTAACCTGTAATATACCATAATCCATAGCTGTTAGATATCATTTCCAAATAGCACTAGTATGTATATCTGACACTCAAAAATCAGTTTAATTGAAATTCATTACAATTTCTTTGCTATCATTATAGTCATGCCAGTCGACATTTTCAATAGAATACACACCCTTGAACACCCATTAGATGCCTCTTGTATGCCAGTCGACATTTTCAATAGAATACACACCCTTGAACACCCATTAGATGCCTCTTGTATGACACGTCCAAACCGATACCATCCAATAGAGGCTGGAGCATTGTGGTTCAAACTTTGTGGAGTAAAATCTACCGCTACCCATAGAGATTGAAGAAAAAATATCTTTCTAGTTTAGAAGAGGAATAGTAAATTGTAAAATATGTGGAGAATAAATCAAAATTTATTAGCAATTCAAAACAGTAAAATGTTAATATGTATGAATATACAACTAACTTATAATTATATTTACATAATTATTCAATATAATGAAAAGTAAATAACATTAAAACATGAGAATTTCAAATTATACTTCAGAATCCATAAATTATCTTTCAATAATTATATAAGATATTACATAATTTTTTTTAAAAGATTTTTATCAATTTATTATAATTATTAATTATTATTATTCAATAAATAATAATTGGAATTCAAATTATTAAACTCGATTAAAAAAACTAAGTTATTTCAAAATTAATAAAATAATCTGAAATTGAAATCAGATCAATTCTTTTGTCTAAGGAGAAAGCTCAAACTCAGTAAGTATTTAAATAGTATTTATAAAACTTAATAGGAGAAAAGGCACAAGAAAAAAGTACCTTGTTTTTAATTAGATCATCAGAAGAGGGATGAGGAGAAAGCATTTCGGTTGTGACGAGGTCCATTACAAATCTTCTGCAACAAACCTGACTAGCTTCTTACATAATCACATTATTTATAGTGCAATAAACCAGCAATAATAAAGACACGTAGGTTGCTGCCGTGTAGAGATTTGCAGAAATATAATGACAAGTTATAAAATGTATGTGTCACAAGTTATAAGTCTGTGGGACAAGTATCATATGACCTGCCACGGATATTTGTCCTACACAAACTGTCAATTAAAATTAAAATCAATAAATGTTCTCTGAAGAAATGTTTCTGAAAATTTGCCAACTTTATGCTATTTAATACTGGTTTTCATACCATTTTATAGAAAAATAATTAATAATAAATTAGTTTTAAGAAAATTTATATTTCATAATAAAAAATATATATTTATTAGTTATGCTATTTATAATTTTGAAAATAGAAGTTATAAAAAATGGTTCTAGGAAAACTTACTGTCAGTAAGTCACCGCCAGCAATTCACTTTGGAAAAATTCACCACCAAGTAAAATTGACCCCATTAATATTATTTAATACATATTTCCAAAACTTTGGTTTTTCTTTTTGCAAAAAACAAATATTAATGTGGTTAATTTTCTGCGGCCGTGAATTGCTGGCAATGTTGGCAGTGAATTTGTCGTATGCCATAAAAAATAAATATTTATACTTATTAATATATTAAATAATTTGTTAATCAATATAATTAGTTATTTGAATAGTATTATGTTTTATGATTAGTTTTTTTGTTACTTTTTATTGTTGTGTCTATAATTATTGAATTGTCAGTTTTTGTAATGTGATTTTTTTTAATCATTTTATATTTGATGTGTGGCTGGTGGACTTCATTGCTAAATCTGCATTATACTTTTTATGAAGATTTATGTCTTTTAAACATATACTACACTTTCATATTATCTATCTACGTTTATCTTGATGTATATATATTATTCCATTTGAAATTCTATAAAAATGCCTTGTTACTAGCATTATGCCAATCATTTATGCTTTACATTAAAGACTAAAAAAAAAAAATTATAACATAATAAATGTGCAGTTTGTAGTGCATGTAATGAGCATAAATTAAAGAAAGCATTCCGTAAATGACTTCAACTAGGATCTTATTTCTTGTTGAGTTTTTTATCTTCATCATTAACAAAACCAAAATGTGATGCATTATTATCCACCCTAGAACAAACCACAAGTCATAATGTTTATCCAAACAACTAGAAGTGGATGTATCAAATAGGAACATGTTCTTAGCCAACATGATATTTTTGAAGCTGGGTATAATATTTCTATCATCAGATTCCATTTTTCAATAAGAAATTTAATTTTTAAAAACAACTTGTTAGCATTTAGACCATTATTAACTCAAGATAGGAAACCAAAAAAATGTGTATGTTATCCTAATCAAAATAACTAATAACTTTTTTATAGAGTTGATTAATTTACCATGACAATGGGGTTTTCATAAGGAAATACGGTACTTGATATAAGGATTGATGAGGCTAATATTTTCTAGATTACATTTCCATATGCCTAAGGTTCTATAGGTTATTCTTTTCAATTTATATTCTTCAAATTTATTACTCTTCTCATATATCACGTGTGTTGGTATTCATTCCTTTGGCTCAATGATCTATCTCATATTAATTTTTACTATATTGTAACATAGCTACCCAAGCCTTCAATTCATCAATCTAAGACCTTTGACATTGAGATATCTAAAAATGTCCAATTTTTTAGCACTTTAGTAATTCACATAGTGAACCATCTTAAAGAGATTGGTTCAATTTACATCTACTTATTTTCCCTTGGAGCACATAACCAATTTTTGTATACCTCTTCCTCTAATTCAAAATTTTCCCTGTGGTAGTTATATTTTCTATTTGATTCTCTTGGTTAATCTCAGTTAAGGCTAAGAGAACACTCATAATATTTTGTGAGAGTTTCAATGTTTGCATATTTTATAGCTAGAATTCAAATTAAGGCTAACAGAATACTCACAATATTTTTTGAGAGTTTCAATGTTTACATTTTTGTAGCTAGAATTGATTGTATATTTTTATCCCTTGAGGTATTCTCCTTTGATTTTGATAAAATATTAGGTGGTTTTTTAATTTTTACTCAAGATGATTTTTTTGGTATAATTTTATACAAAAAAACATTTTAAAACTTTATATTTCTTGACGATGTTGGAATATCAAGATAGTTCAAATAATTGTTAGTTATTTTTTCAATTTCAATTGGAGAATCTTCTTCTTGGTTAATATATATATAGATTTTGGGTGCCTTTATTTTGTTGGGATCTACTATAGAGAAGTGTTAGAATCTACCTCTTTTGAAAATGTGGAATTATTTCATTTGATTATTACATCATTCAAAGGAGGAAAGTCATTTTTTTTTTGTAGGTTGCAAGTTAAATATCCATCTATTTTAACTTGCATTTCCTAACAAAATTATAGATTGAATTTTGTCCCTCTCTAAAAGAGTAGAAGTCAAAGAATCATCCATTGGAACCTATTCATTGTGTTCTTTTTTGGGGGGTAATGTTGTGCCTTTTTCTTGATAGATACTAGAGGAGTTATTATCTTTTGGGTATAATTTTCCTCTAAAGGTGAAGAATACTTTTGAGAGTAAAAAATTGGATTGTATACTTCCTATGGGCCTTGTTGGTGATACATATTAGTGTGTCCACCTTGAAGAGGAACACTAGGGATTATTGGAGGAGAAAAAAATGGATACTTTAAAAAGTAGTATAGATACCCCATCTATTTCCTTTTGCAATTTATTTAAATAAAAAAAATGTAAGAAAATGATTAGTAATTTATTGAACGATCTTAAGTGGCACCTTATTTTGGATCTTCTTTTGGATGTCCAATAGAATTAGTGATTTTTATGAAAATGGGAAGGTGTGTGCTCAAAAATGGGGGACCAAAAAGTGGAAAAAAGAACTCATTTGGTCTACTATGCATATTATATGAGTGCTCTATAATACACACATTATAAAATTCTTGCATCACAACTCATGAGTTGATTAGTCACTAATGAGCCAAAAGATAAGTATGTTATAATGCAATCATAATATTATGAGAATTTATTATAATGCAATCATAGTATAACCCATTCATGTTATTATAAGAATTAATTTTTTTTAAAATAAATTCTTATGGACTATTTTTCTATTCATAATGCTCCTATAATATGAAAATAATAGAGAACAATCTAAAAGAATGTGTTTTAACCTATTTTTTAAATATTTCATTAAATGAGAAAAATATATTTTCTTAAAAAATACTAGACCTTGCAGTTGAATTTTTCTTTGGATTCCAATTCAAAAATTGGATTTACACTGCAACGTTGAAAGATATAGTAAAGTAGATTTTTTTTGTGTCATTTTTTTTAGTTCATCCAAATTTGAATTACAATTCCATTTTTACATTCTATAATCTTATATATATATATATATATATATATATATATATATATATGGCATGAACACTATAAAGATTATATTGATATTAAAAAGTGTGCATACATAGTTAGAGAATGAAGCAATATCAAAAGGCATTCATCTTGATTATAAAAAAATCCATGCTTAATTTGTACAACTTTCAGATGAACTAGAAAGATCAAAAGGAGGAGGAAATATGGGATTACATGAGGATCCTTAAGAGCATATTTGAGAAAAAATAAATAGTACTGAACATATTCTAAGCATTATAAAATAGAGATTCACCCATTGTAGAATGGAGATCATAGATGTAGGAGAAAAAATTAGAAGCACTATCACCAACCAATCTATATACCATTGCACATAATACTGAAATATGTGTATCATTAGAGAGAAGAGTAGCCTCATCCAATACACCACCAACAACTAGAGAACCATCTTTTAAATTATTCCACAAAAATATAAGAAGTGGGGTGATTTACAATTTTTGGCCAAGGACACTAAAATTATTATTTTTAACTAAATCTTCACATTCGGGCACCTATAGCGGCTAAACCATGAGGAATTTGAAGATGTTGCAAACTAGAGTCTCATGAAATTTTGTCTGTAGATTCTAAAAATACTTTTTTCAAAATTTTTGGAATCAAATTGCACTTCCTTTTCCATCTCCGATGAAAATTGATTTTTTTTCAGAAAACAACATTTTTAAAAAGTGATGTAGCATAACTTTTTTTCCATGAAGGATAGAATTCTAATTCTTTCAAATTTAGATTTGTAACTCTAATATCTAGTGCTTCCACTTGGTTAGATAGTTTTTTATTGAATATTTTTTCTTTAATCAAGTTTCAAAGTCAAACTAATTACAATTCAGACACAGCGCGACTGTATAACGTGTAACTTTTTTTGTATATGTCAAAATTTTATTTTATTTTATTTTTTGGATCAAGGACTTCAATATCTGTGCACTCATATTTTTCAATTTTTTTTGATAATATTCTATTTTTCCACATGTGAAGAACAAAGAAATTCATTTTTGATGAAAAACCTATGTTTAATAAAACTTAAAAAACAAATACATAACAAAACCAAAACATATTAAAATTATTTCATTGATGAAAAACCTATGTTTAATAAAACTTAAAAAACAAATACATAACAAAACCAAAACATATTAAAATTATATTCATTGAATAGCTTGTTCTGAGGAATACCATAATCATTTGAAATAAATTTTAAATGAATTCATTTGATCCAAAAGCTAAATCAAAAGTGATTTTTTATCAGCGTTTTGATAGGTGTAAAGGAGACGCATTTATAGGTATGGTTTAAAACTAGAGAGGTTCTATCCAAGGGGGTTTGATCTAAGGTGATTTGATCAAACTCTCTTCAATTGGAATCCTTAAAATGGAACTTTTTAAGGCTTAAATCATTATATTTTCTAAAAATATGTGATTTCAGCTAAAATTAGTTCCTCTGAGGAATTGTAAACCACTATTATGACAACATCGAGTGAACAAATATTAGTAGAATGTAATCCCTTACCACAAATTTAACTGTGTCTGTACACCATAAAATTTCCATAAGATTAGAAACAAAAATTGAAGCAACTTCATTCTGAAGACCCATAAAATGATTGGAAAGGAAATCCTGTCCAACAAATAAAAATTAAAGCCTCTTCTACTTGAGGTAATTGAATTTAAAAAGCTCGACCAAGCTTAGTCCTTGAAAATGGGAAATTATCCTTGGTTTCCTAGTCCCAAGAAGGTTTGAAAACCTTAAATAGATACTCCATGAAGTGAAAGAATATATAAGTTAATAGTAAAGGAAATATGAAACCACAACAATGCAAATGCATTGCCAGAATCAATATAGCATGTCCATGGAAATCCACTAAACATGCAAGATTTGGGCCATGAAATTTGGAGATACATCTTACAAAATCTGATCTAATTAGAAACTTTCCAAAGAAACTCATTTAAGCACACACATGTGACAACCTCAATGTTAGATAAAAAATTTAGGTGTTGATTAGGGTGAAAATAGGGTAGACCCAAAAGCATGAACAAGAGGATCTACCACTTATATTTGTATAACCCTTACCATCTAAAATTATTCAAAATAAGATGCCAATAAAAATTAGAAATGCAACCTATCTATTATAGAAATTAAGGGGTATATTTTTAGAGCATAAAAGCTATGTACCTAGCCAAAAATTTGTTTTTGAGCAATGGAGGACTCATTCGCCTTCAGTGGTGAATGGGTCCTTTTAGGGTTTTTGAAAATTGATTTCAAGATCATGTTCCTTGATGTTTACTCTCTCAAAATCCTTGTTATCAAGTTCTGGAAGTATGCTTACAATTGTATGGAGCTCTTTCCATGATCTTGGACTTTGAATGACAACTTTTGCAACTTTGCAATTTTTACAATCTTGCTCAATTTGATCTTCAACCTATAAATTGACAATAAACACTCAAGGGAAAAAAAAATCTTTATTTTTTAGTGAATGGGGGTTTGCATCAGTCAAAGCCCTTGAAGGTAATTAAACCAAGTGATGAAATGACTAAAATGAATCATGAATATGAAATAAATTAATTGATTTCATCTTGGATGTTGTATTGGAGTACAAATCTATAAACTATCTAATTGATGTAACCTTGGATGTTGCCTTGGAGTACAAATTTACAAACTATCATCTAGTGGCCATGAAGAATGTAGATCTAGGATCCTTGATAATGAGGTTAACAATAGTTGTAGGTAGATCTTCAATGCTACATCCACCTCTTTAGCTCAACAACATGAATGCATGTATCAAACCCTTGAAATGATGATATGATCTTGAATTTCTACAATATACTCCTGAAATATGCCTCGAAATTCCTTCAAAATTCTCTAATGCTTGATCACTTCAATTCTTGAATTCTTCACAAACTTGCTAGATCTTGTTAGGAGAAACAATGTGGATTAATCCCTTATTTATACAAAATTAGGAGATTAACCCCAAAATTCAAAGAATTAAGGTTGACACCAGATTTGGAAAGAAACATAATTAAATACCTGCCATATCTCATTAAGGGAGGACCCATTCACTAGCTTGGGTGGATGGGTCATGGCTAAGTTTGTAGGACCAAGCTTCAGGGGACTGAAAGAAGGCTAAAAACCCATTCTGAATCCCCTGAGAAAGGGGGGTCCTATTAAGGGGGGACCCATTCCCCATCAAAGGTGAATGGGTCCTAGCTCAACATACTATGACCAAACTTTTCCCAATGAAATAATTTGTTAATTAAATTATGATTATTGGGATGGATCTTTGGGATGTGTCAAAATTAAGGCCTAAATTTGAATTAAAAGGGGGTTAATAACTCCAATTAACCATAATTAATTAAGGTCACCTAGGTAAGTGTAAAAGTGCTTGATATCACTTTACAACACTTAAAAAAGGTACACATTTTATTCAGAAAGGGGCCCATTAAACTTAATTAAGCAAATACATCCTAGAAAAGTGTGAAAGTGTGTTACAACACTTTAGAACACCCTTGAAAAGGATGAATTAAGGAATTTTTTAGTCACATAAAGGACCTAGAACAATGTGGATGTGTATAAAAAATCACAACACCACTCCAAGACATCATTAATTCAATTTTAATGTCAATTATCCAAAAAATCAAGGAAAAGGCTACTTTTTCTATTAGTACATTTTCCCCCCACTTTAGTGAGAGGATGACCTCATGTCTAACTCACAATAAAGTAGACATCCAAGAAACTTAATTAAGCAAAAAAAACAAAGATACATGATAATAACCTTTCAAAGGTCAAGAAAAATAAACAAAAACAAAGGATCAAGCACAAACAATTCAACGTGATGTGGAATAGGGTTGTTTGTCCATAACATGTGCTGCTCACTCTAGGGTAGTGGAACTTGAGTCTTTCCACTAGGTGAGTCATCCCAACGAGGTGGAAAATGAGATAATCATATTAGCCTCTCATACCGTACCAAAGTTATCCTCCTGACAACTTTGATATGGCACCACAATGAAAATTGTTTTGAATGTCATGTAAAAATTTTGCTAAAGGGGATTTTTCTTTGTTCGCATAATTGTTTTCCTCTTAGGGATCCTTGTGCCTAATGACTCCAAGAGAGGACAAGTCAAAAGTGTTTGATCATTTCCCATGGGATTCCTCATTCACATCATGCCATGAATATAGATCACACACTACTGGAAAACATCAAACCCAATGACACCATCAAGAAGAGGACACATCACAAGAAAAAAGGAAAATCATGCCATCATATTTTTTCAAAATATGTAATTGATATATTGTTGAAGTGATCAACCCAAGGTCTTCAATCTACAACACCAAAGAACCTTCACAAGAGATAGAGAGAAGCAACAATGGAAGATGCTATTCGACCAAACAAGGATTGCAATATGATAGAATATGATCAATGCAATACAATACAATGCTATGCAATACCAAATATGCTAGAGATGCCTTGCTTATAAAGGAAAGGATGAGAGATAAGATATGACAAGAACATGAAAAGTGTCTTAATCCTATCAGATGAGACAACTAACTCATAACTACCTATGAAAGTGGAAATTCTAGATAAGACAACTAATAATTATCTAGATATGACAACTAATATCCTAAGTAAACTTAACATGTGAATTTGTTGGTGTAATTAAATGTTTTGTACCTTGTCCTAGGTCATAATTACACCTTAGTTAAGTTTACTTAGGGACCACATAAGAAGTTGTTGTATTTTCCACTTTTGGTGGACTTGACATGTCATTATCTCATCATTTCCACCTTTTGTGGACACATCATGTGATTATCTCTCCACCTTAAGTGGAGTGATAAGTTTTCCTAGTTGTCTCATGTCATAATATTCTGACACTTGTCATAATCTTATCCCCTTCTATGTTCTCACCTTGGCTATATAACCAAGGGGTCTCTATCATTGTAATTAATCATAATCATATCATATCAATGACATTGAATACAGTTTATTCTTGTCATATTCTCTCTCTCTTTTCTTGTGCTTTCCATTTGGTCCATAGATCTTGGGTGGCAACCATAGCCAATTGTAACATGGTATCAAAGCGGGTTGGGTGCCATTGGAGAGTCTTATTCTGAAGAGAGATTCTAGATCTGAGGAGGTTCCGTTCGTGGCTCTTTGTTGCAGGTTCATATCCAAGCTTGCTGGTGCAAATCTAAGCTCACCATTGCATTCAAAAGGTTTGAGATAGTCGATTTTGCCTTTTGTTTCATCCAAATTGGACATATGAGGCCAAATCTATGATGAGGGTTTGATGTTGTAGTGTGGTTGCCAGATCCAGAAGGTAGCTGCAATTTTTGAGCATTTTGGGTCAAATCCGACCCTGCCATCGTGTCCAGAAGGGCCAAAAACCCTAAGATCAACTGTCAATTCGTTCGATTCAGAGCAAGTCATCCGGTGAGGCAAAAAGTTTTTTGCCCAAAGAGCCGTACGACCCCCAGGTCGCCATCATTACCAGTCAGTATGATTTTTTTGAAAAATAAAATATTTTATTATTTGGAAATTTTTTGAAAATTTTTATATAGCAATCGCTATATTATTTTTCAGAAATTTGTATTTAAAAATTAAAAAAAAAATACAAAAGTTTTTTTTTGAGTCTGCGGGTTGCAGATTGGTACCGCAGAGGGTACCCTATACCCGCAGTACCTGGGCCCCTCCGCGGGCGCCACATGGTGCCACCACGGCCCCTACTCCTTTGCCGCGGGCCCTCCACATCTTTCCGCCAGCGGCCTCAAATTCTCCGGCAGTCTTTTAAATTTCCGGTAGTTGTCTATGCTCGATGGGCTTCATTCATACTGGCACTCTTTAAATAATTCCGAAAAATCTCGAAATTCTAGCAGTCGTCCGACAGCGACACGTGGCCAAGCCCGAGCCACACATTTCTGTGACCCACATATATATCAACGGTCAGAATATTCAGCCTATTGAAAAGTATATTCCGGCAAGGACATGGACGGCAACAATGACGACCAGAAGACCATCAAATTTAACCTTGTGATCAGCCGACATCAGCACCACGTCATCAATTTTCAAAAAAAAATTCTACCCCCTCACCATTTGAGTTTTCACTTTTGCAGTTCATTTTTTAAGCTCCATAACTTGCTCATTCTGACTCCTTTTTCAGAGCAATTTTTTTTTATTTGGGCTAGAATTTCATGCGCTACGCACTGGTGCAATTAGTTTCTAGTTTTGGTGCCTGGTTTTTCTAGAAATTGCAGATTCTCACAGGTGTTGCTGCTTTGTCCTCATTTTGGGAACTTTGGGAGCTCATATCTTGCTCCTACGCTAACATTTTTGAGTGCAGTTTTTTTTGAAAGTGCATGATTTTTCCTGTACTTCTTAGTGGTATGATCAGATTGATCTCATTTTGTACCAAAAATTATACTTGATACTGTGGCCTATTTTGGCATTTGTAAGCACCAAGATCAAAGACCACTTTGCTATTTTTGGCAAGTGGCAATTGTAAATGCACTACTGATAAAGTGCCAAATCATATATTGCTTGGGGGGTTCTTTGATTGAGTGAATTTGGGGGGGATTCTTCTTGTGGTGTGGTTGCATTCTTCTTGATTTGTGTTCTTGTTTCATCATGGAGCCATCTACAATTCCACTTCTAACACCTTATAACTATCCTAAATGGAAATCAGAAATGAACAAATTGCTAAGAGTAAAAAGATTGTATAGGATAGTTCATGGGCTTGATGGTGAACCACAAAATGATGAAGTTAAAAAGAATAAGTGGTTGAATAGTTGTGAAGAAGCCATTGGCTATTTGTGCTTGTATGTCTCTCCTGAGTTGTTGTTTCACATTGAGCAGTTGGATACACCTATGGCTATGTGGACTACATTGTCAGAATTGTACCTTGTCCTAGGTCATAATTACACCTTAGTTAATTTTACTTAGGGACCACATAAGAAGTTGTTGGAGATTTTCCACTTTTGGTGGACTTGACATGTCATTATCTCATCATTTCCACCTTTTGTGGACACATCATGTGATTATCTCTCCACCTTAAGTGGAGTGATACGTTTTCCTAGTTGTCTCATGTCATAAGATTCTGACACTTGTCATAATCTTATGCCCTTCTGTGTTCTCACCTTGGCTATATAACCAAGGGGTCTCTATCATTGTAATTAATCATAATCATATCATATCAATGAAATTGAATACAGTTTATTCTTGTCATATTCTCTCTCTCTTTTCTTGTGCTTTCCATTTGGTCCATAGATCTTGGGTGGCAGCCATAGCCAATTCTAACAGAATTAAGTCCCCTAAGTCCCTAGTAAAGGAATAAACTAGGTACAAGACTTATTCACACCAACACCCCTGCTTAAGTGCAAATTAGG
This sequence comes from Sequoia sempervirens, assembly GCA_007258455.2. Taxonomy (NCBI): domain Eukaryota; kingdom Viridiplantae; phylum Streptophyta; class Pinopsida; order Cupressales; family Cupressaceae; genus Sequoia; species Sequoia sempervirens. The sequence goes on along the minus strand of VDFB02353493.1, from coordinate 180,825,897 downwards.
GAGGAAAAAACCAATGTAGAATGCAAAAGATTTGTCTTGGCAACAAGGCCTGATGAGGTACCCATGTACAAAACAAAAAACTCTCATAAGTGGAGAAAAGGAGAAAAACCATGTGGGAGAAAAATGCTCTCCAAAAGAGAGAAGAATACAAAGAAAACTAATGAAGTAAGGAGGACTCCTCAAGACTCCCCAAGGAAAACTTCCTTCACCCCTAGCATCAATCACAACTGAAGATAACAAGGTGTTGGCAAAGGTTTAGTAAAGATGTCCACAACCTGCTAATCTGTAGGAAAATACTCCAAGCTAAGAACACCATCCTAGATGAGATACTTGATGAAGTGCATGTAGATCTCAATATGCTTAGTACGCTGATGCTCCAATGGGTTGTGAGAGATATGAATGGAACTCTGATTGTCACACCAAATAGTAGTGGGCTGAGTGGAAGGGAATCTAAACTCACTCATCAATTGATGAAGCCACAAAACCTCCTGACTAGCCAACACTGCACCTCAATACTCAACCTCTATCAATGATAATGCAAGAGAAGTCTACTTATTGCATGACCATATAATTGGACTAGAACCAAGGCAAAAACCAAAGCCAGAGGTAGACTTCCTATCATTGAAATCACCAACCCAATCTAAGTCAGTCAAGCCCACTATTTGAGATGCACCTGAAGTGTAGTGGATGCCAAAATGAGTAGTGCCTTGAATGTATCTCAAGATATGCTTGGAGGCCTTCTAATGAATCTCGTGAGGCTCATGTAAGAAGCGAGAGACAAGTCCAACCGCAAAGGAAATATCAAGACAACTATGTGTCAAGTACAAAAGACTGCCAACCAACTGCCAATACAAGGTAGGATCAACTGTAGGAGTAGTGCAACTATTAGACAGTACAACACCTAACTGGAATGGAGTAGGTGAAGGCTTGCGATCAGCCATGCCAAATCTTTGAAGCAAATCAAGAGCATACTTCTGCTGGAAAATGAAGATCCCCTCAAAATTCTAATGTACCTGAAGACCAAGGAAGTAATGCAAAAGACCAAGGTCAGTCATATCAAATCGCTCCATCAATGCTCGCTGTGTACTTTGAATCTTGGAAGTAGAACTCCCTGTGAGAATCAAATCATCCACGTAGAGCACAAGTATGAGTAGATCCTCTCCTTGCCTTTGAGTATAAACTGTGGGATCAGAATGGCAGCGAGTGTAGCCGGAAGCAAGCAAGAAACTATCCATATTCTCATACCAAACCTGAGGGGCCTATTTGAGACCATACAATGAATGTCGAAGCCTGCAAACAAGTGAAGATTCCTGCACAAAACCTGGTGGCTACTCCATAGAGATCTCCTCATAAAGATCCCCATGCAAGAAGGAACTCTTCACATCCATCTGATACACTAACTATCCTTGAGATGTAGCTATAGCAAGGAAAAGGCAAATAGAATCCATTTTGGCAACAGGAGCAAAGGTCTTAGAATAGTCAATCCCTTCAACCTGAGAAAACCCCTTTGCAACAAGATGAGCCTTGTACTTGTCAATGGAACCATCTACTGCATACTCGGTACGATACACCCACTTGCACCAAACCAACTTTCTTCCCTTAGGAAGAGGACCAAGATCCCAAGTATTATTCTTCATCAAGGAAGAATACTCATCATCCATAGCACTATCCCACTCTTGAATACATGAAGCATCTGAAAACTTCTGAGGATCATCTAAACAACATGACTCAAAAGATTGATTCTTGAAGTCTGAGAACAAGTGTGGCGAGTGTCTGTGGGATCACCAATAGGAGGACTAGTGTCCTCAAGAGTAACTCGAGCCCATCGTGGCCTAGTAGGTGAATGAGGAGGAGGTACATCAAGACCATCATCAAAATATTCCTCAAGTAGAAAAGCATCATCAACTAAAGAAGACTGAGTAGGTTGTGATGAAGAAGAAGTCGAAGGAGGATCTGACTGGGTGAAGGTCTCAACAAACTTAACATCATGTCAGAATTGAACCTCTCATGTGTTAGGAGAAAACAATCTATATGCCTTCACATCCTCACAATAGCCAATAAAGATGTACCACTGACTCTTCTTCTCCATGGATTTACGTCGACCATTCAGAATGATTTCCCAAGCCTCACTACCAAATACTCTGAAGAAGGACACATTAGGCTTGCGATGAGACCAAGTCTCGTTAGGGGTCATATTCCACACTGCCTTTTGGGGCATATGGTTTTGAATATAGTTGGAAAAATTGATAGCTTTGGCCCAAAATGCAAGTGCCATGGACCTAGATTGAATCATACAATTGGCCATTTCCCTGAGAGTCCTATTCTTTCTCTCTACCACACCATTCTGTTGAGGAGTGTAAGGAACTTTGTGCTAATGAAGAATACCATGCTCACTGAAAAAATCATGAAATGCCTGATTGACATACTCCCCCAATAATCTGTGCATATCTGTCGAAGAGAAAAACTTGACTTCTTCTCCACAAATGTTTTGAAGGTCTTGAAGTTGGTGAGGACTTCACTCTTGAGCTTCCAAAAATAGACCCATGCCTAGCAAGAAAAATCATCAATGAATGTGAGCACATACTTAGCTGCTAAAAAAGGAGTTGGGAATGACATGAGATCACTATGGACCAACTCAAGGGTTGTGGTTGCACGTGTAGCTTGACCCTTAGGAAAAGGATCTTGATGTTGCTTTCCAAGAACACAACCTTGACAAACACCATCTATGCAAGCGATCTTTGGAAGACCAACCACTAAGTTATGCGCTTGCATTGCTGAAGATATCTATAATTCAAGTGCCCAAATCTCTCATGCCAAAGCTTTCTCATTGAATCAACATGAGCAACAAAACACAAACCCAATGAAGACTCAAATCCATCAAATTGATACAAATGATTCTCATGATCAACTATCCCTGTAACAACAACCTTCTCAAGATCCTGCAACTGTCTAATAGTCACATTCTATGGAGTGAACTCAACTGACTTCCCATCTCCAAAATGTCAAATCTGATATATGGAAAGTAGATTCACTGAAATATTAGGAACAAGAAGAACATCCTCAATGCACCCATCTAGAATCTGAACGAAGCCTATCCCCAAAGCTGAAATCTGAGAAGAGTTCCCAACTGCAATCTAAGATGTAGAAGTATGAACAATGGAATCAAGAAGATCACGTGAATTGGTCATGTGATGTGAAGCACCTGAATCTAGAATCCAACTGTCTGAAGATGAATGAATGGCTTGTGCTAAAAGATCTTTCCCTTTTCCCATGGAAGAAGGCTTAGCCACTGAAATATTGTGCTTCTTCATAACTTCCTCCAAGGCTTACAATCTCTTAAAGCAATGTGTTGCATCATGCCCATTTTTGCCACAAAATGAACAAGGATCTCCTTTCTTTTTGTTGGATTTGGAAGAAGAATCTCCAGAGGTAGAAGAAGAAGGAGATTGAGTGGACTTCTAATTGTTCTTTGGCTTCGGTTTAGAGGGATTATCACTACTTGAAGATGATTATGCTTTGGACTTCTTCTTGTTCTTTCCTTTACCCTTGGATGATTGAGCCATGAGAGCATGATTCTTAAAATTAGGTAAGACATCCAACTGAATCAACTTGGCCTCCTCCCTAGTAAGACGTTCACAAAACAACTCACATGTAGGCATTTTGTAATCTTTCCCCATTGCATCCATTGTTGAATAGAAAGTAGAAGAAAACACTTGATAAGGGCCCTTTAACTTAGATAGAATCAAGAAGATACATTCATCACTAGATACATCATGTCCACATCCTTTCAACTGTGACAAAATCATCTTGAATTCTGCAAGGAAATCTTGAATTGAAGGAAATGCATCTAGAGAGAGGGATTGTAGTTCTTCTTCAAGTTGCAAGGCTTTGAAATGATTTGTTTTACCATAAAATTCTTCAAGTTTATTCCAAACATTCTTAGGTGTTTTGCACTCTGAAATATGAAACAACAAATTATTAGATACATGTAAGCCAATGAGCCCTTTTTCTTCATCCATTTTACATCTATGGACAAATTTTTCATAATCCGTTGTATATTCAGGTTGTTCTACATCTAACATTGGCCATAGACCCTTATATTGTAACAATGGAGTCATTTTTAACTTCCATTTATGATAATTGTTTAGAGTGAGTGGTTCAATTTGCCTTAGATCCGCCATGAACACCAAAAGAAAGAAGACAATGTGGCACTTAAATTGTGCCTTTCATCCCCTAGAATGTATTAAAACTAATTTTGCAACCCCTCCAACAAATTACAATGAAGGAATTTTGCAATTTTTACAAGTGACAAGCTCAAATCAACCGTTTATAACACACGATGATTTTACAATTTTTTTTTAAAAATAGCTAAAAAAATTAAAAATGAGCTTACAAATAGATTCCTTGTGATTTTTTGAGCAATTTGAATTTTTTTTTCCAAATTTTGACTTCGTTTGCAAAAGTTACGCCAAGAACAAGCAATAAATGCACTTGTACCTTCAAGCTGAAAAAATTGGCATAAAATGTTAAAATATGGAAAAATCACTTGTACCACTGTGAAGTTTGTTGAACCAACTTTCCGACGATATCTCGTTTACAAAAAACTAACTCCGTGGTGAAAAGTTATGCAAAATTGGAAAAAAGGCCTATTTTAGGCACTTTGAAGGCTAACTTGGAGCAAACATTTGGCCCTCGAGAGCTGGCAGTCAGTCACCCACGTGACCAGGGGCTGCACAGAGGAAAAAAATCTATGCGGTTATAGAAACCACTAGCGGCTTATACCGCTCTGGTCACATGCGCTGCTCCTAGGGCAGTTCTCCTGGCGGTCAGTGACTGCTGGCGGTGAGTGCTGTGGTTGCTATTCTTGACGGTTTATAGACTGCTTGTTTGCGGTCTACACTTGATGACCCACTAGCGGTCTGTCTGCAGGCTACCCACCTAGCGGTTCTTGTAGTGGCTAGTGGTGGCGGAAATTTACAAACTGCGTGGTTGCAGTTAACAAAAAATTCCGCAGACCTATTAAGTCTGCAACAGTAGGACAAGCCGTGGGCCCCGTACGCACAATGCTATAAAGCACTTTTAAAAAAAAAAATATACTTTTTTTGAAATTTTTGAATAAAAAACCGCTAGGAAAAAGCCAATTTTTTTTTTGAAATTTTTTCTAACGACATGTGTACCTGTGCAGGGGGGCCATACAACCTCTTCTGCTAAAATGTTTTTGCCCCAGAAATTTTTTTTACCAAATATGGGAAAAATATATATCAAAAAAATCAGAAATGGCCAGCCGGGCACAATGGAAGGCTTATTTTTTTCCCAAAATGCTCCTATAAAAAGCTATTCACTAGATTTGAGCTCCAAACCCTTCTTTGCCAAAAATGCAAATGGTGACCAAATTGAGTGAAATGAAAGCCAAATCTAACTTTCTCGAGCCTCCTGGATGCAATGGTATAGCCTAAATTACTGCCACTATAGCTAAAAGTGTTGCAATCATGAGATCTCACTAAAATGCAAGTAGGCAATATAGGATACAAGAAACTCAAAAATCACAATAAAACTTGATGGAAACACTCTAATAAAGAAATAGAAGGGGCTTACCAGATTCAAAGCTCTGATACCATGTTGAAGTGATCAACCCAAGATATTGAATTTGCAACACCAAAGAACCTCCACAAGAGATAGAGAGAAGCAACAATGGAAGATGTTATTCCACCAAACAAGGATTGCAATATGATACAATATGATCAATGTAATACAATACAATGCTATGCAATACCAAATATGCTAGAGATTCCTTTCTTTTAAAGGAAAGGATGAGAGAAAGGATAATACAAGATCATGACAAGTGTCTTAATCCTATCACATGAGACAACTAACTCATAACTACCTAGGAAAGTTGAAATTCTAGGTGAGACAACTAATACTTATCTAGATATGACAACTAATATCCTAAGTAAACTTAACATGTGAATTAAGTACCCTAAGTCCCTAGTAAAGGAATAAACTAGGTACAAGACTTATTCACACCAACATGTATGCTTCCACTTTGAAGTAGTTGCTACACTATCACTATCAGAAATTACTTTAAAGTAGCCAATTTTTTTGCCTAAGACATGATATATTTCCTCAAAAAACCTTATGCCAAGTCATATGTTTCCGAAGCAAGTGGCATCATGAAATAGGAAGGAAGGGTTGCCCCCACAAATACATAAGGGATCTATTGATTTGGGGTCAGCATGTCTTTGGTATAATTTTATTATAATAGCATGGAACTATAATCAATCCCCAAATATTCATAGAATAGGAAGAATGACACAAAGAGAATGAAAATAAAGAAAAACCTTTCAAGTCAACATGGAAGAAACATGAATGTATCAATGCCTTGTTTCATCCCCAAAAGGAAAACACAAAACAAAGGAAAGATAAAGAAAAATATTTTGGGTCAACATGAAAGAGACGTAAATTTCTCGATAGCTTGTGTCATTCCCAAAAGGAAATCACAAGACAAATTAAAAATATAATTAAAATATAGGGAAGAATGAAGGTACACAGAAGAATGCACAAAAGATAGAGAGGGACATCAAACAAAATGTCATGAGGGATCACATTACGCTCATGCAATCACAAAGAAAAATGGAAAAGCAAAAGACTAGTAAGGGACAAGCGAGTCAACCTAAAGTAGGTCATCTACCTCCCAATCTCAGTCAGTATAAATAGAAGGTGGGAAACTAGCCAAAGGGACATGAACAAGTGCCAAACTAGGACACACTAATTTCAACACTTGTTTTAGGAGATTTTTCATTTAAGCTCATGGAGGAAGCAAACATTGTATTCAACTCATCATGCACTTGTTCATCAATCTTTGTGATATCAATGTCATCATCTAAGTTAATCACAATAGGAGGTCAAATAACAATGTCCATGCAATGTTTTTTTTATGTTGTGGCAAGGGTTGAGAGTTATTATGCATTTGTTTAGGTGGTTTTGGATTTCTAGTTTCTATTGTATTGTTACATTTTCTTAACTTTGCAATCTATGAGCAATAACACAACCTTTACATCTACACTCTCTACTACTTTGATTTCTTTTCAATTTATTGTGATTTTTTTTTTGTGTAAGAGAATGTTTGTCAATCAAAGGTCCCTTCTCTTCCTTGGGAGGACTAGAAGAAACAATAGGAGGTTTCTCAACCACTTTCTCTTTGACTTTGTAAACTTGTTTGTATCTAAGAGGGACAATGAGATTGTTTGTAGTATCTCATGGTCTCTTTGTGGGAAATTGCAGGAGGTTGTTCTATAGATTTTTCTTGTATGTTTGAAAGTGTTTTTGGTTCAATCATTGTCTCATCAATGGTAGGTGGTTTGGTCATAGGGTGAGGCATGTTGCGAAGGGATAGGTCTACTATTTTCTTTTCCTTGAATTTTTGATATGATTTGAAAATAAATCTTCACGAGGCTTGATAGGTTCCATAGGCTTGGGCCAAAAGTTATCTAGTGAAAAATTCACATTTTCTTAGGCCAAATGAAATCTACTATGATGCATAGTGAAAATGTCATTACCAAATGGAAACTTTAGACATTTTTGCACAATTGAAGAAATGAAATTCATGTAGTGAAGCCATGTATAGCCTAGCTTCACATGAAATTTGTTTGATTGTGGAATGGTGGAGTATGAGACAGTTAATATTTTTGGTCTCACTTTTAAAGGGAGATCTATCAAGATGATCATAGGGAAAGAAAATTCATTATGTGTCTTGATCCATACTTTCAGGTTATAAGATTTTTCTTGATATAGATCATGCATAAATAAAAATTATTTTGTGATCACATTCTCTCCATAGATGGGATCAATCAATATACCCTTAGTGGGCTTATTATAGATTTGGTCAGCTATGTAAATAAGACCATCAGGTGCACATTTAGATATGCCGTTTTGTGAGAAAGCAATGTCAAGAGGTTGTATAGTCAAGCCCTTATGAGGTCTAGCTTCAATAAATTCTATTACCCATTTTGTGGGAGGTAATGGCATATGATCATGACCCATGTTAACATTTTTCTTAGTTTCAATAGAAGGATTGATTGTGGCATGTATGTTGCTATTATCTTTTTTATTAAAGTACTCCTAAAGGAAGTAACTAAGGCTATAGATGATTTCTGATTCATTTTGATTTTTAAGCACTTTCCTTAGATTTTGTATAATAGGAACCAAGCTAATGTCAACACATTCACTAAAAATATGGGATTGTAAGTTTTTTAGTTGTTCATCTAGCTTGTCAATAATATCATACAAATAGATACCCCGGGCCTCCCTAATTGTGTTCTTGTTGGTCATGATACCACTGCTCCCCAGTCCTTGTCTTGTCGGAAAACCCTTAAGGATTCTTCCCCGCTGTCTTGTCCTAAACTACAACCTCTGCATGAGTGCCCTAGTCTAGGTTTTGCTTCACCACCCTATCTTAATCCCCAGCCGTCTCCTGGTTGCCCTACTCCGGGTTTGTCCCCTGGTTTTAAAGGTAACCCTGTTATGAAACTTGTTTCGTATTCTGGGAACTCTATGGAAATCCTCTCTGATAAGCCCATGGTCAGTAAGGAATCGGCCCCTAGTGCCCCTACTTCTGGAAAATTTGGGAATGATCATTTTGAGTCTCCTATTCAGGATGAAATTAATTCGGCCCTAAATAAGCTTAAGCCTAAGGATTTGGTTAGTATAGTGGAAAAAAGTACAGATGGCCTTTTCACCGTTCTCAAATGGACACAGAAAGAAGTTTGTGATTTGAAAGGCCGTGTTACTGATCTCAACAACAAGGTCATAGATTTGGAACAAAAGATCAGTTGGAATTGTAGAGATAATGATGAACAAGAAACTCCATTGCCGAGGAAAAGACAACAATTAAAGGAGGATAGATTTGGTAGTATCGAGTGCAGCATGTCCAAGATTGGAAAAAACATTAGGGCCACTATTGCAAACAATCATAAAATTGCTAGGCATAACACCATCATCATTAATGCGATGGTGGAAAAGCTTGAAAAAAACCAAAAGGGTTCGCTGGTCATGGATTTGGATGCGGACAGGGGAGGCAGCAGATTGGCTGGTGAAGGGATTTTGACTCGTACCAGGGCTAACAATAAGAGGAAGACCCTGACTTTATCACATACAACTCAAATTCTCAAGCAGAGGTTACAAGACATGAAGGATGTTGAAAAGGAAGCTGAGGAGTTACTGAACACCTTGGAGTAACGTGGTGTTTTTGGTTGCTGGTTTTTTTGGGTGGTCCTTTTTTTGGGCCCCGTTGTCTCTTTGTGTTGTCGTTTCCTTTTTGGGATAGCTGTCTGGTTGTTTGTACTTTTTCTATTTATCTTTTGGTGTTTAAACTTTGTGGTTTCAGGTCCCTGTAAAACTTGTTTTTTCCTTTTCAAAAACATCATACAAATAGATTATAGGAGGTGAAGCCATAGGAAATGAAGTATGAAAACTATGAGCCATGGAGGGTTGATTCTCAAGACTACCAAAAAGAGAGTTAGGAAACCCAGGATTCACGATGAGTGAGATATTAGGGGAATACATGAGCCCAAAACTTCATCTTGTAATAGTATCACAAATAGGAAACCAAGTTGTAAAGCTCATGCAAGTTTTACAAACCTAGTGTGCAAACCCTAGAATGGCAAAGAGACAATGTAACAACCTAGAATGAAATTAAATTTTTAGATTCTAATCAATGCAATTTATTGATTAACAATGCAATAAGCTGAAAATGAAATTTTCTCATGCAATTTTGAACTTTTAATAATGCACAAAAATGAAGAAATTTAAGCTAAATGCAATGAAATTGATGAAACAACAAAGTAGGAAAATTAAACAAGAAGATAATAGCACCAAACATAAGCTAAAAACTAGGATTTTAATGTCCTGAAAAATGCAGATTTGTAGCTAATAGGGACTCATTCACCAATAAGGGCCAATGGGTCGTTGTTAGGTGTTTCTAGGATTTTTTTGTGGATTTTAGAGTTAATTTTAATGCCTTTTTAGATGCCAGAAGGTATAGATCAAACCTGATTAGGGACTTATTCACTAGTAAACACAAATGGGTCCTAGTTAGGTATTTTTAAACTATTTTTAATGATTTGCAAGCACTCAATTATATCTTTCATTTCTAGATTTGAAACAATAAGGCTCAATTTTAAATTTTCTAGAAATTTAATGTAAAAATTGCAATAGAAAGATGAAATGAAAGACCTAATTTGAAATGTAATTGTATTTTGATTTTTAAATGAAATTGAACGAGATCTAAATGAGATGCAAAATGATTGATTTTTTTTTGCAATTTTCAGATTTAAGAAGTGCAAAACAATGCAAATCTAAACCTAATATGATATGCAAGATTTCAATGCAAAATAAGAAACCCTAAGTGATATCTTAATTCAATGCAAAACTAAATGAAATATCTAACTTAAGATGTGTGGACACAGAAAAACTATCCCCTTTTCCTTGACTAATTTGGGATTAATTAATGAAAAATTGAACTTAATGAGGCCTTGATTTAGTGTTGTGAGGTGTTTTACACACCAACATTAGGTCTTCGGCCCTTGCAAATGCATCTAACCATGTCTTGTAAATGTGTTGTAAATTTTTGTAAAAGACTTTTACACTTCTCTAGAGTTAATGGACCTATCTTTCCCTAATTCAAAGTTATAAAATGTATTTAATTACATATTAACATTAGTCTAGAAGGCTTGTAAATTAAACCTAATTCTAATATAGTGTTGTAATGTGTTCTGCACATTCACATTGGATTAACACCTTTCTAGGCTATGTGGACCTCATCTTAATGATGTAAAGTTTTTTTTATTACACTTTCACATTGAAATTTATATCCCTAGCCCTAATTACTATTTACATCCTCATTAATAGGCCCCTATGGCCCCATATTTTTCATCGCAAGGCTTAATTTGATCAAGGACCCAATAGGATAGGGATAAAGCGAACCCTTGTTGACAATGGCTCCACCCTTAATGTGTGTAGAATAAACCTTTTGGATAGGCTTCATGTGGATAAGTCTAAAATCCAACCTGACTCCCTATCTATCATGGGATTTGCAATGTAGGAAAACAACCATTAGGTGTGATTACTCTACCTATTACAATTGGATAGGCCACATTGCAAACATCAATCCATGTCATGCCCCATAACCTTTCATATAATCTTCTTTTAGGAAGACCATGGATTCATGAGATGAATGAAATTCCTTCAACACTTCACTGTAAAATGAAATATGGTTACAATAACACAATCTACATAGTTGATGTTGATCATGATCCTTATAGTGTCTTGCAACTTGAGTAAAACAAAGAGAACCCCTTGCACGCCTTAACCCCAACCACACAATTGGAACCTACACTAGAAAAAGCTAAAACACAACATATTGAACAAGTCACAAAGCTATTAGATGATGATTGGGGTTCCATAGATTTCACACCAACATTCATGGGAGAATGCCAGATCACACAAAAGTAATCTAACAAGGGAAATGAAAAAACATTCAAGTGAACACAAAACTTGGAAGACACTTTGAAAGCATTAACCTCAACCATTTTAGAAGTGTGTCATAGAAAAATGGCCCCTTGTTATTTTCATGGCCTTTTACGTCTTGTTTCATGGTGTTTGATATATTTTTCTCTGATTTTATGTGATGACATGGATTGAATATGCATATATAGGTACTAAAATTCAAATAATGATGTCTTGTGAAGGTGTTGTGAAGTGTTGTAAGACATTTCTACATTCTTCTAGACTCTATTTATTACAATTCATCTAAAAATCACCTTTTTATTCATTATTAGGTCCTATTTCAAGTGTTGTAAAGTCTTGTAACAAGATTTCATGCTTTTCTAGGCACATCTTCACTATTTATCCCTTTCTCATGCTTTATTTGATCACTTTATGCCCTCATATGTCTTAATTAAGTGTATTTTTGAATGTTAACTTGACAAACAACATTAAATACAACATATTTCCCGACACATATTTTTAGGTCCTAGTTGGAACCCATTTTCCATGGGTGGCGAATGAGTCCCCCTTTCCTCCAAATTCAAAAATTTTAAAATTTCATTTCGGGTTTTTATTCAAAAACACATGATGTCAGCCTGTGATGAGGTATGAATAGTTAACTAAGGCACAAGTGTGTATAAATATGTTATTTTCACCTCATTTTAAACCTCCTACAATTCTCCAATATTCATACATCATATTCAAGCGTTCAAGCATTCTACAACATAAATTCAAACAATATTCAAGCACTTTGGAGCATACATTAACATTACTTCAGATTTGCATTATCAAGAGTTTGGTAAGTTGATAGTTATTGTATGTTATTAGTTTATCATTCTCTTTCCTTTCATTGTTTCATTAAGGGTTTGATCAAGGAAAACCCCTATTTGCTAACCCTCAACCATTTTTCCCATATTGCATCTGTGTTTGCAAACCTAGGTATGCAAATCTAACAAGATATTTCGGTGTTGAAGATTGGTTTACTAGTCAACTAGGTGCCTCAAGTCAACTCAAGTCTATTTCATAATTGGAGAAGGTTTCTTGTTCGTTTCCTATAGAATTGACTTTGACAACCCGACATTTAGTGATTTCTAAATCTGGTGTTGCAGAGTTGTCTCTTGATTTTTCAAAAATTTGGGGGAGGACTGATTCTCCACTGGTGGCGAATGAGTCCCACCGTAGGACCAAAAATCTGAATTTTTTCAAATTCTAGATCCCGACAAACAAAAACTTGTTTCCAACACATTTTCATGAGGAGGGGTAATTCACCACCCTGGGAAAATGAATCCCAATATGAAAAATTAGTAATTTCAACCAACATCCACAACAAATTCCAATATCATCAGATATTGCCTAGGTGCACTCAGATTCATCCTATTTCTTTTTGTTTTGCATATTTTCTTCATTTAATTCATTTAGATTAGACAACATTGCACATAACATAATTTAAATGAACTAGTTTGCATGTTTGGCCCTACCTCCTTTTAGGTGAAGGGTATGTGCAGGATCATGGTGCGCCAAAAAGTGGCAATATTATGGGGGTATGTGGCTGACGAATTTTTTTCACCCAAAATTAATGAAATGAAAAGGGTTTTTAGAGGAGATTCTCAGCTTTCCAAAAATATAAATTATGATTTAATTTGAATTTAATAAATAATTATTATTCATTTTCTATTAGAATTACGACTAAAGTCCTAATCGATAGGCTGATTGAAAAACATCTATAACCTTCAAACGGTATCATATTTTTTGAATCCGAAACATGCGTCACATTCTATGCCTCACATACTATAGGATTGAAAAAAGAAAATTAAATTTCATGAAGTTTTGACCAAGTTAAGGTGGTCGAGAGACGAAGTTTTTATATTTTCTAAAAGTTGTAATAAAAAATTCATAATTAATTATTTACTTGGAAAAAAATTACAAAAAAATATGCATCACATCCGGACATGAGTCTTCTACTTATATATAAAATCTTACAAAAAAATATTATCATTTTATTATGGTTAGGGTGGTCAGACGGACACCTACTTCTTATTTTTTCCCGAATTTAAGTACTCAGCATTGAAATTTCAAATTTTCACCAAATAGGTTTTATTTATTTTTAAATAAACCTAGTATTTTAGAAACTAAATTCAATTTTCTAAAAATTCTATTCTTACATATTTTTGAAATAATATAGATAACTTATTCAAATATTTACGTCAAGTTGCCTAACACTGATTTTTCTGAATTTTTTGCCACTTAAGGGCCTATTTTTTGCACGATAATCCTGCACATACCCTGAAAAACCCTAGAAGAGTTAGATAAGTCCTAGAGAGAAACAATTTAATTTTCTCCAAAACTTTCACAACAACAATTAAAATTTATTTTATTTGTGAAAACTCACGACAACCACCATCGCATGTCTCTAATATATTTGGAAGACAAAATATTTATTAAAAATGGATGAAATGGGGAAACAACCATCGGGAAATGTAGATGAAGCCAAATAAAATAATAAGAAATCAGCGATGGGCGATGAACACAACAACCATCACTCATCGCTAATTACAACTTTATTTTCCATTAAAAAATGGAGATGAGCACTATTGTCGTGAATAGTCAAAAGTCGCTCTAGCCAATAAGAAACAAAATTTAACTTTCCCTTTGCACAATAACAATTGAAAATTCCCCTTTTTAACTGCTCACATGTCTTTGGTCGCTTATCACTATTGCAGAAAGATCATGGAGAAACCAAATGGTGATGCCCAAGAAAATGCCCCGCCATCTCTTATCACCAATACAATGAGGAGAAGGGCCTTTGAATCTATGATGGGTGATGAAGATCCATTGTCATCATTGATCCCCAATGCAAAGAGGAGAATGTTAATGAAAATAGTAGCGAGCGATGGAGTTTTGCGTGAAAGTTGTGTTGCCGCTTTTCAACCAATCACAAGCAAGAATTAAAATTTCTTTTCTTCTAGAAAATTTGAAATATATTTTATAATTGACCTAAATGCATTTTTCATATTTACATAATGTTTAAAATATTCAAAAATATTTGAAACATAAGTATTTGTAACTTTAGAAAAAAATACAAATTTTAATTACACTTGCGACCCATTTGAAGAAATTTATTGCTGAAAAACCGTGACATTTGGAGCCAATATTTTTTGCGTGTGGCCATAATCAATTATTTATAGAAAACCAATTTTCTAAAATGTTACCTAGCCTTTAAGAATTAGGTACCTCCTTTGTAAATTGACACCCATGACATGTTTGCTACAACATAAATACATTGAAATAATATATCAAATGAGCTCCATTTTTTTATGAAAATGGAATTGTAGAGGTTTCAGACCAAAAAATGAAATGGGTTGTCCTTATATTTTCAAAATTTGAAACTTTTCATAACACCCATTTTAGCCATTGTATCCTAAAGATGCGAAATTGAATAGGCATGTAGAAAATTTTCCCCAAAATGTAGTGCAACAAAAATATTAGAAAAATGGTTCTTGAGGTGAAAGATATTAATCAACAAAATTTCCTTCTCAGACTTTTATGAAATTGCTGATTCTAAAACCTTGAAAAAGCTCATGTGGAACAGGCATTGAAAAAATGTCAAATGAGGTGTTGGGGTATTGTAAATTGGAAAAGTGGTAGATAATAGCATATAAAATCACATGTAACAACCACTTTAGTAATCAGGTTAAAAGGTTGCAAAATAAAAATTTAAATGTGAGGCCATTTTCTGTAGATTTACATAGTTTAGTTTGCAAATCTAAACTTTTTGCAAATGGATTCAAGATGGAAAGCTTATAAATGGATTCATGGGGCTTCATAAAGATTCATAGAATCATGGAAAATATCACTTGGGCTTAATATTTAGCAGAAACAAAGATACAACATCACAACGATGGCTCACTCAAAAGGGTGCAACATGTGTAAACAACAAACCAACTTTTGGACCTTAAAACCAAGATTTCAAATACTCACCAAAACTCATCCAAGGAGGATGTAAATGGTCACAAACCATCTCTGATAGGTGTTCAACATTTTACCAAAGTGATTTTTCATGGTAATCTAGGGGTACAAAGTTATAGGCTCTCAAACTGGGCCATTGAGGCTTATTCTGTAGGGTACTTCAAAGTGCTATAGGAAATTTTTTACATGGGCCCTCAAAATTTAGGAAAATTTTGGAGGTCCCAATAGTGACTCTTTCTAGGGATGCATGCCCCTTGTGGGCATGACAAGAATTCAGATCCTCTGGCGAAGTAGACCAGGTGCCTACTCCTTTGGGCAATAGATTCAAAAGGTAATCTCTGCCCCCAACTACTCTGGTTTAACAAGTCAAACCAAATATGATTTACCAAGGCCACTAAAAACTATAGGTCTCTTCTTATCTTTGTCATAGACAAAGTTCTCATCACACTTTACTAAAACCAACCTAAAAACATTACTGCAATATGCCTGATTGAACATACTAGCATTTCTCAACAAGCCATTCTATACAAAATTATCAACATATTCAGACTTACCAACAATTTGAAAATTAGAAATGTTCTCAAAATACTAATTATCATGTGGCAACAACTTATTATATTTATCATATGAATCATCATCAAGCTGGAAACAACATTCTTCAATGTTTTGCACATTACCACATTGTAAGAAAACTTCATCCAACTAAAAAAAATGGCACTCATATTCTGCCACATGGTTGGTACTATCAAGCTCAATCTAATTAGTTTTTTTCATTTCAAAGGTGAAACAATCATAAGAACTAATCAAAATATTGAGCACATCATGCAAACTACCTTTAATTGTATGTAAAGAAATGCACTCATGCACTGGCACACGTTGTAATGGTGCCTCAACATGTTGGTGCATAGAACCATCAAGAATCTCTAACCTATCCTTATTCTTGTTCACTTTGATATCCTTTGAACATAACATGTCAATATCTTCAACATTTATAGCTTGTTCAAAAGTGAGTAATTTTGGTTCAAAAATATAACCCATTTTTTCTTTAAAATCAACATCCATATCCACATGAAAAGACTCATAACTAGGCTCATCTAAATTAGGAAATAGATACTTATCCAAATCTAGATAAAAATTCTCAAAATATTTCTTATCATATATAAAAAATTCATGTTTATTTGTTGTTTCTAGCTCATCAAAACAAGTTTTAGAACTTACATGATCCTGCATACTTTCATGCTTATCATACAATGCATTATTAGAATCAAATGGTTGTTCGTTATTACCCACATTATCACCATGCTGACCAGCTAGTTCATAACTGGAAGGAAGATGACTTCCATTAGAACTACATGTATCATCCATTTGTAAGTCAGAGTGTACCATGATATCACCATCATCAGAATCTAAAAACTCAATGTTGTGGGTGTCATAACAACAATCCTCCTCTTTTAGCATTTCAATAGTGGAGGTCTGGTGTCATCATTGTGTTGCTCGTCCTCTTGAGGATAGACAAAAAAAAATTCACTGTTATGATCATCAATGGTAGACATTGTATCATTCATAATTTCTTCCTTCTCAATCATGCACTTGTCTATATCTAAAAGTACATGTATCTGATATTTTGTACTCATACAACTGTTGATTTCATCAACATGTTTACCCACAACTGAAGACAATAGACTTTGCACATATTCATTCCTCATATTTTCCATATTATCTAAACATTTGTAAGCCATCTGCATACTCAATATTCTGAAATCCTTCAACAATGCATTAGATCCCTCCTCAAAAGCTTCAAAATACATATGAATGTAATCTGATGTACTAGGTTTGAAACTTTCAGGGATTAGTACAAGAGCATCAAATATTTGTGACTAAAAGAAATGCTTGACTCTTCATCTCGTTTCTTAAGTTTTTTTAACTTTGTGACAAGATAAAAATGTTCTTAAATTGCAAATTCTTCTCTATAAGCATCCACTAGTTTATCCCAACAAGGAAAGAACTTCTCAAGAAAAATTAAGTACCAATCCCTAGCTTTGGCTTCAAGAGATCTGAAAAAAAATCTCATCCACATATCCTAATCTCCAAATGAATGTTTCACCATGAAATTATAAAAAATTTGGACATGTTCATCTCCTTCACACACAATGCATCCATTAAATGTAGGCATGCACTTATAGACTCGAGATGGCATACTTTGAACCTTGTAATAAACCCATGACAAGTATAATTGGTCATTTAATGAGTCAAAAGGATTGATAAAAGTTGCAGCAACTTGGCTAATAGATCTAGTATGATTATCTCTCAATTGGGCTTGTATAGCCATTAAGTGCCTTTTGTTCAACTCTTTAACTCTCCTTTTGAATACAACTTTCCATTCTGGCCTTATCCTAGGCTTATTCACACATAGATTCCTTTACTTTGGGGTTTCAACTATTTGAGGATTATTAGACTTTTGAAGCTTCTTGAAAATATGCATCCAAGATTCTAGTGGCATGGCTATTTCTCTTTGATAATCCATGGAAGTATCCTAACTAGGGTTTAACTAATTATGCATAGTCACAACTATGACAATATGAAGGATGATGGTAACTTGGACCTTTATATTGTGGTAATGTAAATGGATAGTAATTCTTAAGACTTATTACTTCATTTTAACCATCCATACTAGCCAGTTTGTGAATTCTTAGACAAACAATTTGAATGGAACTATAATAGCGTTCAATATGACAGGTTCAACAAATGAAAGTAGGTAGAGAACCATGTACCTTCACACTTCTAGTTGATGCAACTTTGAATAGAGCATTTTTACGTTACAATAAAAAACAATAGCCCTTCATGTGCACAAATTATAGAGTAGAGTCACAACCTCTTCAATAAGAGGAAAACCTTTTAAGCAAGGATATCTTTCTTTGAGTTCTTCTAGTAGAGTCACTTCACAATATTTTGAATTTGGGGCTGCTACAAATCAATTTGTAGATTTGGAACTTCTTCAACTTTTGAATTAGTCATTTATTCTTATTGACTCTTTCAAAATGGACTATAACAAATTTGATCCAAAGATTCAAAGTTCTCCCTAGTAGAGTCACCAATCTGTTGGTTCCTAAATCAACAAATGCAATGAGTCCTAAAGAGTAGTCACCCTCTCATATTCAGACTCAATGGGTTGATATGGCTAATGCATGGGAGATTGAATAAAGTAGACCTTTCTCCCCTACACTTTAGGCTCTATAAACCTGGGAGGGTGATCCCAACAGTGTGCTTTCAGGTACTTGTGTGCCAAAGTATCAAACAAAAAGTGAACAAATGTTTCTCCTTTAGTTGTTTGAATGCCACAATACCCTAAAGGGTTGGCTAACGTCTACAGTAATGCCTCATTTAAACATGATATATATGATTCATTAAATTCTACACACAAAAAAATTGAGAATAATATTTCATTTGATTTAAATTTATGACCAACTATTGAATCAACCAATAGAACATAACATGAATAAACCATTTAGATCAGTGCTTCATTCATTGGAATAGAGTCATCTTAGACACCCACATAATCTAATAACAATCTTTAATCTGACATTACATGAAGCTCTGAAATGTTGCATTACAATATTTCAGCATAATATCATGACCACTACTTCTTATTAGCATCCTATCACTTAATTCACATGAATCTACAGATTCCTTCAAGCACTTATATTAATTCTTTGAATTAATGGGCAAGAAATAAGACACCCACCCACTAAAAACTAGTGGAGATGAACAAAATAATCCTTGATTATATATATCCAAAATGAGCATGAAACAAGCACATAGGAGAGAAAGTAGTCTTTAAATTTCACTACTTAGTATTATTATGCTAGTTTGCAATCGAAATTACAAAGATATCATAAACTCCAATCTAAAACAAAACCAGTGATAAATGTTCTCTATTCCTATTACAATGTTCTTTTGTGATGAATTACAAAACAACCTCTTTAGAATGAGGTAGAAAGAAAAAATTTAAGGAGACACAAAAAATCTAAATGTTCATCTAAAGAAGACACTTGGCACATTTAGGTTTGTTGGTCTTCAACTTCCTTTGCTTGATGAAGAAGTTTCTATCCGGTCTCTATTTTCTTGCTCCTCATGCTTGATTTTCCCTTTGATTCATGCATCTTGTGCTTTCCTTGTAACAAAAAATATTCCTCTTTGAAAACTCATCATTCTATTTGTCTACTCTTTTTCACACATTGAAGAAATTCCCTATAGTTGAAAATGTCTTTACTTGCAAAAGACTTTACTTCCCCCTTGTTCATTTTTACCTAGCTGCATGAAAAATGGTCTTCACTATAAACACTTATCTCCAGCAAAAACATTTTGCACAGTGAATAAAATATTCACTTTTCATACTTTAATTTACTATCTAGCCATTTTTACCATTTAAATTTATCAAATGATATATTTCCTTAATTTTTTGCTAGCCATTAAGAATCCGGTACCTACTTTGTAAACTAGCCCCTAGGATGTGTTCACCGTAACAAAAATAATTTAAAATAATGTATCAAATGAGCTCCATTTTTTATGAAAATGGAAATGTAGAGGTTTTATACCAAGATAAGAAATATGTTGTCCTTATATTTTCAAAATTTGAAACTTTTTAGAACACCCATTTTGGCCATGTTGCAGTTAGAAAATGATTAAATAACCCATTTGAACTTATCTTGAAGATGCAAAATTGAACATGTAGAAATTTGACCCCAGAATGCAGTGCAACAAATAGATCAGAAAAAGGGTTCCTGAGGTGAATGATATTAATTGACAAAGTTGCCTTCTCAAAGTTTTCTGAAACTGCTGATTCCAAAACTTTGAAAAAGTTCATTTGGAATGGGCTTTGAAGAAATGTCAAATGAGGTGTTAGGGTACTGTAAACTGGAAAAGTGGTAGACAATAGTAGATAAAATCACAGGGTACAAACACTTTTGCAAATAGGTTAAAAGGTTGCAAAATAAAAATTCAATCATGAGGCCACTTTCTGCAGATTTACATAGTTCAATTTGCAAATCTAAACTTTTTGCAAATGGATTCATGGGGATATTCCAACTAACATGGGGCTTCATAAATATGTAGAGAATCATGGAAAAATATCAATTGGGATTAATACTCAGCAGACACAAAGATACAACATCACAAAGATGGTCCACTCAGAAAGGTGCAACATGTGTAAACAACAAACAAAATTTTGGACCTTAAAACCAAGACTTCAAATACTCCTTAAAACTGATCCAAGGAGGCTATAAATGGTCATACACCATCTCTGATAGGTGTTCAACATTTCCCCAAAGTCATTTTTCATGATAATCAAGGGGTACAAATTTATAGGCTCTCAAACTAGGCCACTTAGGCTTATTCTGCAGGGTACTTCTGAGTGCAATAGGAAATTTTTTACATGGGCCCTCAAAATTTAGCCAAATTTTGGAGGTCCCAACAAATACCACTTTTATGCCTTCACCTTTCCTTCCACTAAATGTTAACACCCAAAAAAAATCCCTCGTGCAAGAAAGGGTCATTAATATTCATGAGGATTTTGCACATTTACAACAAGATTTGTCACTAGAAAACATATCCTCCACTACAATACCTGCCATTGAAAATCTTCATTATTTGATTGAGAATGATGATGGCTTGCAAGTGATGAAGATAATTTCTGAGATTTACTATAAACATACCTCTTCTAATACTCAATCCACAAACATTCTTGCAAGCCAAAGAGGACCTCAAGTTCCTCCCCCTTCAACCATAGCATCTATACCAACTTATACCAATCCATAAGTCCACACGACTATGCAACATTTTAATTTTGCAGCTACTTCTTTCTCGATTCCACCTACCATTCCTACTTCTCTTGTGGCATCACAAGTCCCCTCCACCCCCTTCACATCTCATAGTATTCCTTTCACTTCACCTAACATCACTTACACTCCATCACCTTTTTATCTTCCACCTCAACCCACTTACCCTTATCCTATTCTTACAAAACTCCTTAATATTGTTTCATCTATGCACCATCAACTTTCCACCATTAGCCAAGGTCATTCCACTCTAACCACATATCATGTTCATAGCAGCCCCTTATCTTTAGAAATCTTATGTACCACGATGCCACAAGGGATAGAAATTCCTCAGTTTGAGAAATACAGAGGTAAAGGAGACCCTATCAACCATGTTAAAACTTATATATCTTTGTGTAGTGACTTTGTCCTTGATGATAAATTGCTAGCCAAATTGTTTTCGAGGACCCTAAAAGATACTACATGAGAATGGTTTTCCAACTTTCCCAATCATTTCATTTGTTCATTCAATAAATTGGTGGATTCTTTCATTAGTCACTTTCAATTTCACATGACACCTAAAAAGACAATGGCTAACCTCATGCGATCTAGACAAAACATAGATAAAATTTAAGTAGAAAATTTTGTCTCATGATACCAATCCTTGTATGCTCAAATTGATGTCAAGATTCTTGATGCATATTTGCAAAAGATGTTTATTAGAAATTTGCACACACACCTTTAGGATAAGCTAACAATGACGAATTCCCTTCGTTTATGCATTTATGCAAACCTTGTGTGAATACCATAACTTGGTTTCAAGTCATGATTCAAAATACACTTCTAACCGAGATAAAAGACCTGAACACAACAATCAAAACCAAAGTAACACACAAAACTTTTGCAAACAAACTATAGGCTTTTTACAGTCCAATCTTCCTCCTCCTTCACAACCACAACCAACCCAACAAGCTCAAAATCAAGTGGTAGTTGTTAAATCAATGGTACCTTATAACTATGGGGACCTAAAGAGACAATTTAATCCCTTACCCGATACCCTCCATAATATAATGAACCAATTAATTCAACAACGCATGCTCACTTTGCCATTTGTCTGACCACTTGATCCAAACTAGCCCTTACCACCCACTTTCAAACCTAATGCTTATTGTGTTTTTCATCGCCAAAATGAACATGACACTGAACACTACAAGCGTCTAAAACATTTAGTTCAAGACCTCATTGATTCGGGCTGCTTGTCCATCATGGGTGTTATTGATCAAGGCAATAGGTCTATTGCACCCCCTAACCATAACTTACAAATTTTCACCAATCCTATGCCTAAACATGTTACTTCATTTGTCAAGGCTAGTGAACCTTAAAAAACTGATGTAATGAATATTGATGCACACAATGAACAACATGATACATCTCCACTTGTTACTAAATATGGTTCTATGGATCAAATTGTGGCTACAATAGACATTATCCCTCATAAGGGCCTAACCACTAAATCTTTTGATATCACTTTTTTGCTAAAGAAATACTACAAAAGCTTCTTGATGGTCCTCTTTACATAGCTGGTAGAATCTATGATAAGCCCACTAATGGGCTATTAATAGATCCTGCTTGTGGTGAGAATGTGATCTCATAGGAGTTTCCAGTATTACATGAGCTATATAAAGATGATTATAATAAACCAACTACATCGATTAAGACACATACTAGTTTTACATGCCCTCTGATCAGATCGATCATATTCCCCTTACAAGTTGGCTCTAAAACTTTGCATGTAACATTTTCAATTATTCCCCAATTTGACCAATTCCATTTGTGGCTAAGCCACCCTTGGCTTCTCTCAATGAAAGTGGTACCCTTGGTTGTTCACAAGTTTTTAAAGTTTCCGCATGGCAATGAGATATTTAACATACACCATAGTGGCTTTAATCCATTGTCTTCTAAAGGTAACTTTTCATTAGAAGCATTTTGGCCTGAACCCACGGAATGCATCAGCCCTTGAAAGGAATTCTTTTCATAGCTTACTAAAATTTCAAAGCCAAAATGATAGCTAAATTGTCTCTTCATAACACATCCTCATCCACTTCCACACCACCTATCATACATGAAACTAGGCTTCAACCTAAGTCTAACATTCAGAAAACCATACAATCTCCTAAATAACCATCCCTAGATACTTCCCAGCCATCATTTAAATGACCAAGGGAAAATGAAACAACTCCTATCATGCCTCCTCATATTAAACAAGTGTATAAAGTAAAAGAGAAAGTGGTTGATCCATCCTCTTCGGTTTGTTTTGTTATTACCTCTTCGGAAGTAGAAGAACCTATGATGCCTCAATCCACTATTACACCTCAACAACTCCAAAAAAAATTTAAATGAAACCACGCTGGTAGGGAACTTAGGAGTCATCGTCGTCTCCATACTCATCAATATCACATGCAAGAAAATAAAGAAAATCAACCTTTACCTTTGAAAAAAGTAATAGATGACCACCCTCCTTCTCCTGACCTGCCACATGATGGTCCAGTACAACAATCCCAACAAAATGAACCAATCCAACAACCTCAACTTTTGATACATCCATGCTTAGAAATCACCCTTATTCCTCCCATTGTCATTAATCTTGATGACGATGATGATGATGATGATGAAACAATAGAAAAAATAGATGAAGTGAATAATGATTTAAACTCTTTATTTTCATCTGCAATGAGCTTAAATGATAAATCCTCTCCACCAAGAGAAGAACCTAGTACAACTCTTGGTTTGACACTTACAATTCTTTCTCTGGACAGTCAACTGCCATTGCATTATACTGAAAATGATTGGGAGGTTGATGACTTGTTAGATGGTTGAATTGCATTTTCCTAACTAGCCTTTTTGTTGTTCTCTTTTTTTTTTTTTCCTTTTCATGTGCATATCATGTTCCCCCATATCGTGTGTTTGATGTTCCCTCTATTTGTACACTTCTTCTATTCATACCTCTATTCTTCTATATGTCGTACATTTTATTTTTCACTTTTTTTGTGTGTTCTTCTTTTGGGGATGATGCAAAGCATAGAGACACCCTATGTCTCTTCCATGTTGACCCCAAAGGTCCTTTTCTTTTTTTCTTTTGTTTGTGTTCTCCTTCTGGAGATGACACAAAGTGTATAGATGTCGTATCTCTTCCAAGTTGACCAAATTAGTCCATTTTCATTTTACTTTGTCTTTTTTGAGTTTTTCCTTTTTGGGATGATGAAAGGTATTGAGACTGAAATGTCTCCTTCATGTTGACCCAAAATATTTTTCCTTTTCTTTCACCTTTTTATTTTCATTTTTCTTGTGTTTTCCTTTTGGGGATGATGCAAGTTGTTGAGACCACAATACCTCTTCCATGTTAACCCAAAATGGACTTTCTTTTTCTTTTGTTTTTTCTCTCTTTGTGTCATTCTTCTAGTTCTATGTTCTTTTTGGAATGATGATAGTTTCAAGCTCTTTCATAAAAATATTGTTGCAACAAACATACTTACCCAAAATCCATAGATCCCTTCTATGTTTGGTGTGCTTTCTTTACTGGGGGCAACTCCCTTTTCTTTATTTTTCTTTAACATGATGCAGCCTCACTTCAAAACATATGAATTGGCATAGGGCTTTCCTAGTTGGCTCTAATGTCTTGTTTTCTTTTTTCTTTTTCTTTCCTTCTATACTTTAAAGTACTTGCTCACAAAACATTGCGTAGAAATTCCTTTAAAGTGGGAGGCATACATTACAATTATTTCATTTGCATTCTTGGTTCCTAGCATAGCCTTGTCATTTATATGATGTGTTTGTCACTTTTTTATGACATTGGGTGTGATGTCCTTCATAATTGTGATCTATCTCAACATATTACATTCCTCTTGGTGGCCTGATGCAACACACTGCATCCCCTAAGTTTTTGAATATACTATTCTTTGATTGGTCCTCTCTTGGAGACATTAGACATAATGTCCCCTAAGTGACTGACCTTGCATGAATTGAACAAGACTCCTTTGAACATTTTGCACTTAACATCTTTACATTTTTACGCTTTACATTTTTTCATTTTTCATTTCTTCATTTTTGCCACCTTGGATAATGCAACTTGCATGCCTATGGTAGCCTTCTTTTTTTTCTTGATTTTTTTTTTTGTGGCACCTTGTTAAAGTTATCAAGTATAACTTTAATATGGTTCAATGGGAAGCCCAACTAATGACATGAATTTTCCCCATATCCACTTTTGTGTTTGTGAGTGTATACCAACTAGTGTATGTATCTTACCTTCTTGGCTTTCTCACCCCGTGGATAGTTAGAAGTTTTGTGGCCCTAGAGTGAGTAAATTTGGGCCTTCTGACCTGGTGGGCCATCTTGAGTTATGTCACCCCAGAGTGAGTATACATTCTCAATTAGGTGAGAACTAATCCACAACTAGTTGGATTGACAATCGAAGCTTCATTTGATTTATTTCAACACTTGTGTGTTCCTTTGTTCTTATGCTTAGTTTTCCATGGGATCTTCATCCTGGGGGCTTGATCATCCCTCTTGATCGTTTTCATTCCATCTTTCTAACATAAGTGCATTTGAACCCTCCTCTTGATGTTCATGACTACTTTAGTGTGAGTTTCAAGCAAGTTCATCCTATCACTAAAGTGGGGGCTAAATGTGCCATAGAAAAATGGCTCCTTGTCATTTTCATGGCATTTTAGGTCCTGTTTCATGGTGTTTGATATATTTTTCTCTAATTTTATGTTGTTACATGGCTTGAAAATTCATATATAGGTATTAAAATTCAAATAATGACATCTTGTGAAGCTGTTGTGAAGTGTTGTAAGACATTTCTACATTCTTCTAGACACTAGCTATTACAATTCACCTAAAAATCACCTTTTTATTCATTATTAAGTCCTATTTTGATGTGTTGTAAAGTATTGTAACAATATTACACACTTTTCTAGGCACATCTTCACTATTTATCCCTTTCTCATGCTTTTTTTGGTCCCTTTATGCCATCATATGTCTTAATTAAGTTTTTTTTTGAATGTTAACCAGAAAAAAAACATTAAATACAACATATTTCCTGACACATATTTTTAGGTCCTAGGTGGAACCCATTCACCATGGGTGGTAAATGAGTCTCCCTTGGCTCCAAATTCAAAATTTTTAAAAGTTCCTTTTAGGTTTTTATTCAAAAACACTTGATGTTGGCCTATGATAAGGTATGAATCTTCAACTAAGGAACAATTATGTATAAATATGTGATTTTTGTCTCATTTTACACCTCCTACAATTCTCCAACATTCATACATCATATTTAAGCATTGAATCATTCTAAAACATCAATTCAAGCAATGTTCAAGCACTTTGGAGCATCCATTGAGATTACTTCAGATTTGCATTATGAAGAGTTTGGTAAGTTGATAGCTATTGCATGTTATTAGTTTATCATTCTATTTCCTTTCATTGTTTCATTAAGGGTTTGATCAAGGAAAACCCCTATTTTCTAAGGTCCTCAACCATTTTTCCCCTATGGCATGTGTGTTTGCAAACCTAGGTATGCAAATTTAACAAGCTTTTCAGTGTTGAAGATTGGTTTACTAGTCAACTAAGTGCCTCAAGTCAACTCAAGTCTATTTCCTACAAAATTGACTTTGACAACCTAACATTCAGTGATTTCTAGATTTGGTGTTGCAAAGTTGTCTCTAGATTTTTCAAAAAATTGGGGGAGAATTGATTCACCACCAGTGGTGAATGAGTCCCACTTTAGGACTAAAAATATCAATTTTGTCTAATTTTAGATCCCAACAAACAAAAACTTGTTTCCAAGACTTTTTCATGAGTTGGACTAATTGGCCACCCTGGGTGAATGAGTCCACTATGAAAAATTATTAATTTCAACCAACATCCACAACATTCTAGATTAATCAGATATTTCCTAGGTGCACTTATATTCATCCTATTTCTTTATGTTCTACATATTTTCTTTGTTTACTTCATTGTTTGCATATGATCTAGTGTGTTTTCAAACATTGCTTAAATATCACTTTTGCAGTCAAATTTAATTATTTAGATCATTCAATTGTATTTAGTTTACTTCATTTAGATTAGACAACATTGTACATAACATAATTTGAATGAACTAGTTTGCATTGTTGCCCCTACCTATCTCCTTTTAGGTGAAAAACCCTAGAAGAGTTAGAGAAGTCTCAGAGAGCCAAAAATAAATGGTTGAAGAATAAGAATAAAATTACACATCAAACCTTGATGAAATTAATCATGAACAACCACTTGATCTGAAAATGATGAAAAAAAATTATGGAAAAGGTTATGAGCTTATGAAACAACTTGGATATAGTGGAAAAGGATGTGGTGGTAGAGAACAAGGTATCTGTGTCCCCATCAATCCTAACATGCAAGAAACAACTCATGGTCTTGGTTATTTTATTTTAATAGAAATCACCAAGCCTTCATTTAACATCCATACTATCACACAAGATTCCTCTAAGCCAACTTTAATAGTAATGCATCCTGAACTGATAGACAGTAGTGGTCTTGAAACTTATCCTTTGCAAGAAATGAAACAAACAAACGAATATTCACTTAATGTAAATTCCATCTTGAGAAAAACACTAATTGTTTGAGTTTGTTAGATTTTACACCCTCTTGCAAAGGAGAGAACAAAATATTGCAATCGGAAGATTCTTGCATATATATGATGTCTTGTACATCTAAGCAAGAGATGTCCTTGTTGAAAACTATAGAAACACCTTCTACCATTGATCAAGAGGGTATCTTGTCAAGGCTCCTCCAAGATCACTTGATAACCCTTCCACCAAGAACAAGAAAGAAATTATACTACAAGACTTCATTTTGTGCATACCATAGAGTTCATGGTCATTCCACTAATGAATGTAATGCTTTGATTAGTAAAATCTAACATTTTAAGGAGTTTAGTGCTCTCCCTTATGAGTGGGTATCTAATTTGTCTAATTGATACTAATTTCCCCTCTAGCATGCATCATTTCAGCTCACCCTTGTCCTACACTAAGTGGAGGCAAGCGTTTGGGTAGCCTTGTCCTTGTGTGTCATCTGTTGTTACCTCTTTTGGCTAGTCATTAACCTTTCATGAACATACAAGAGAAATCTTGGGATGTGGATGACATGCCTTAAGTTGGATTGCATGTGACATACTACCATTTTAAATATGTAGCTTATAGGAAACATATGACTTGGCATAGGGATTTCCGAGTAAGCTCTCATGTTTTCTTCTTCTACTTTAAAGAAATTTCTCACAATAATGGTGTTAGAAACCACTTTAAAATGGGGGAATACATTGACACTCATATTTCATTGTGCAATTTCTTTCTTCTTGTGATGCATCCTTTTTCTTGGTGGTTTCATTGGGCTTGAATCCCTTAAAGAGAATGATACTTCTTCGACACACCCTATCTTGGAAACAATAAGCACAATGTTCCCTAAGATGAGACCTTGCATGAACTAAGAAAAATACCTTTGAACATTCTTTACACTATCTTGCATTTACAATGTCTATGAGTGTCAAGCATACAAAGTTTTTCTTACCTCATAAAGCTCGAAGATCATTTTTGCATAGTGTCTTAATAAATTTATCATGAAGTATAACTTTGGTATGGTTGAGCAGGAATCCCATTTCGAGGCATGAATTTACCCATAGCCACTCAAGTCTGTGAGCACATATTGGTCATATGTGTCTCACCTTTTAAGACTTCTCACCTGATGGACAACCAAGAGTTCTATTGCCTCAGATTGAGTGTGCATTTATAGAAAAACAACCTAGATTTGATCCACATCATGTTGCACAAATGGTTGAAGCTTGATCCACCTTTTTATTTTTTTATCTTTTTCTTCCTTCTATTTATTACCATTGCATGATCACATATCTTGTTTTGTTGCAAATCATTCACATTATGTGTTCCCTTTCATGCTTATGTTGGTTTGACTTGGGATCTTGGATCTCGGGGACTTGCACAACCTCCTCTAATCTTTGCATTCTAGACTATCCACATTAGTATGATTGGACCCCTCTTGAATGACTACTTTAGTGTGAGTTTGAAGCAAGTTCGTCCTCTCGCTAAAGTGGGGGCTAACTATGGACATGAAAAAAGTATCCCCTTTTCCTTACTTTATTTGGGATTAATCAATGACAATTTGAACTTAATAAGCCCTTTATTTAGTGTTGTGAGGTGTTTTACATATCCACATTAGGTCTTGGACACTTGAAAATGCATCTAACCATGTCTTGTAAAGGTGTTCTAAAATAATTTTATGCTTCTCTAGACTTAATGGACCTATCTTTCCCTAATTCAATGTTATAAAATGTATTTAATTGTATCTTCACATTAATCTAGAAGGCTTTCAAATTAAACCTAATTCTAATATAGTGTTGTAATGTGTCTTACACATTCACATTGGATGTTGCATCTTTCTAGGTTATGTGGATCTCATCTTAATGATGTAAAGTGTATTTTATTACAATTTCACATTGAAATTTGTGTCCCTATCCCTAATTACTCTTTACATAATCATTAATAGGCCCCCTATGGCCCCATATTGTCCATCCCAAGGCTTAATTTGATCAAGGACCCAATAAAATCAATATAAAGACCTAATTTCTTCACTTCCATAAAATATAGCTAGCAAAAGAGCCCCTATGGGACCAAGTCACCCATCTGGGTGAATTAGTCCCATCTAGGTGGGACTAACTTGGCCAACTTGGAAACTTAGTCCCATTTGGGATATTTTCGAGGCTTGATCTGGAAAAATTGTATTTTAAATTTATTTTTCCTTCATGTTAGCCTCGGGGATCAAATTAACAGGAAAATTTAAAGGTGGGTTCCCTACAAATACAAGCTTCTAAACCCTAATTCATAACTCATTCATCTTACTCATCATTCATCTTCCATTCCAAGTCAAGCAAGCTAGGGTTTTGTTATTCAAAATCATTAAGATGGCTTTCTAAGGCAGTAAAGGGTAGATTCTTTATTTATTATTGTAGAAATTTTATATTTATCACCATGGAAAGTCTCTATCTCCATTTTTTCATGCTTCATCACATTATTTCTTCATTTTGATTTAATTACATAAAAAGGGGTTTGACTAAGGAAAACCCCCAATTCCCTAACATTCAACATTTCTCTCTCTTTCATTATGTTTTTGTAGATTTAGGTACCTTGGATGGCTTGGACATGATTGAAGATTAGGTTTAAAGCTTGTTGCAGTCATTTCCATATTGGAAAGGTCAAAATCTACACAAAAAGGTCCCTTACAACCCCAAAAGTTAGAGTTTCAAAACCAAACACCTAGAGGAACATAAAGAGCAAACCAAGAGCTCTCGTTTACACTTTCAAATTTTTAAAAAAGTCAAAGTGGACTAAGTCACCAATAATGGTGACTTAGTCCTACTACACATGTTTTTCAATGTTTTCTGTAGATCTGGATACCCATTTGGCTATAACGAGCTCCAGTGTAGTTTTCTAGATCTGGGACTAGGTCACCCAGAATCGTGAAAGTTTCCCAATAGGCCAAAATTTTAGGATCAACAACATTTCTAGTCTGCATTCCAATCTACAACACATTTCTAGGAACATTCTT
The DNA here is from genome assembly GCA_007258455.2 of Sequoia sempervirens. NCBI lineage: Eukaryota > Viridiplantae > Streptophyta > Pinopsida > Cupressales > Cupressaceae > Sequoia > Sequoia sempervirens. The sequence goes on along the minus strand of VDFB02353493.1, from coordinate 180,794,929 downwards.
TACATTTTTCTTCCCATTCTATTTTACTTTCATTTCCATTCTTCTTAGGTCTTTTTCGATACATCACTGTGTTTTCAAACAACTTGCACTTCTTAGGTTTTACATCAATAATTTGTTTCCTTTATTAGTTTATTTCATTACATTTAGGCATATTTCATTCATATTTACATTGATTTTGAGTGGGCACATTGCCTATTTTTTCCCATCTCTCTCCTTTTAGGTGAAAAACCTTACAAGTATTAGAGAACATTAGGGTGCCAAAATATTTGTCCACAAGATGTAATGAAATATTCCAAAAATAAAAAAATTACAATGTTGAATATGTCAGATTCACCAAAAATGATTAGGGAGAAAATAGGGTAGACCTAAATGCATGAACAAGAGGATCTACCACTTATTTTTCTATGACCCTTATCACCTAAAATTATGCAAAATAAGATTACAATAACAATTAGAAATGCAACTTAACTATTATAGAAACTATGGGGGATGTTTTTAGAGCATAAAAATTTGTGTACCTAGTTAGAAACTTACTATTTTTGAGCTATGTAGGACTCATTTTCCTTTAGTGGTGAATGGGTCCTTTTAGGGTTTTGGAAAACTAATTTTAGGATCCTATTACTTGATGTCTTTACTCTCAAAATCCCTATTATCAAGTTTTGGAAGTTTTCTTGCAATTCTATAGAGCTCTCCCCATGATCTTGCTCTTTAATGACAACTTTTGAAACTTTGATAATCTTGTTGAATTTGATCTTCAACCTGTAAATCTGCAATCACACACTCAAGGGAAAAAAAAAACTTGTTGATTTGTTAGTGAATGGGAGTTTTCCTCAATTAAACCCTTTGAAGGTAATTAAACCAAGAGATAAAATGAATGAAATGAAGCATGAATATGAAATAATGCAATTGATGTCACCTTGGATGTTGTATTGGAATACAAATCTACAAACTATCTAATTGATGTCACCTTGGATGTTTTCTTCAAGTACAAATCTACAAAATATCGTGTAGTGGCCATGAAGAATGTAGATCTAGAATCCTTGTGAATGATTTGAACAATAGTTTTAGGTATATCTTTAGTGCTACATCCACCTGTTTAGCTCAACAACATGAATGCATGCATCAAACCCTTGAAATGATGATATGGTCTTGAATTACTGCAATAAAATCTTGAAATATTCCTTGAAATTCCTTGAAAATTCCTTTGAAATGTTCTAATTCCTAATCACTTGAATTATTGAATTCTTCATCAACTTTCTAGATCTTGTTAGGAGAAACAATGTGAATTAACCCTGAAATTCAAATAATTAAGGATGACACTAGATTTGGAAAGAAACATAATTAAATTCCCACCAAAATGAAATTCAAAAAGGGAGGTCTCATTAAGGGAGGACCTATTTTCCACCTTGGATGAATGGGTTTTGACAAAGTTTTGAGGACCAAGCTTCGAGGGACTGAAAGAAGGCTAAAAACCCAAAAATCAATTAAGGAAGGGAGGTCCTATTAATGGAGGACCCATTCACCATTATTTCATCATATTTGGTTTACCCTTGTTTTTTCTTTTAGCAAACTCACACTTGTTAGGTTAAATGATTCCTATTTTCTTTGGCAACATCCATACCTCATGAGATATTTTAACACTCATTTGTTAGATTAAATTATTGTTGCTTTCTTTTTCAACTTTCATACCTCATTAGGTTTTTAATACTCATGTCTATGCACTTTTTTATGACCATAGTAAAGTGGCTCTGAAATATGGGTTTATGAATGTTTTTCTGGCATCTATAGGTAAATTGACACCATACTTATGAATCACAAAAAAGGTCTGATGAATCATTACACAATTATTAGCATAAATATTTCTTATAAAATATACAAACATTACATATTCAATCATTATTATTTATTAAATATAAAACACTCTAGTCAAAAGGAGTCCAAAACACAAGGGAAAAAGGCATGGCCATACATTATATAAAGTATAGAAAAACATTTATTAAACACAAGTACAGTTGTGCAAGTAAGAAAAAGACAATCATGTAGATGATGATAAATCTGAAAAAGTGTGTGAAGTGAAAGGAAAATAAAATATAAATATAAAAATAGTTAGGGAGGAGTCATAATCACCTAGGAAAAAGGGCACCAAAAGGTAAAGTAGAATAAATAATAAATAATATTGAGCTTCTTTTATCATATGGGTCTTGGCTCAACTTACCAGGGCCAAAATTTTCCTGATGAAATAATTTGTTAATAAAATTAAGATTGTCGAGATAGATCTTTAGGAGGTGTCAAAATTAAGGCCTAAATTTGAATTAAAAGGGGGTTAATAACTCCAATTAACCATAATTAATTAAGACCACCTAGGTAAGTGTGAAAGTGATTTATAACACTTTACAACACTTAAACAATGTACACATTTTATTTAGAAAGTGGCCCATTAGGCTTAATTAAGTAAATACATCCTAGAAAAGTGTGAAAGTGTGTTACAACACTTTACAACACCCTTGCAAAGGATCAATTAAGGAATTTTTTAGTCAAATAAAGGTCCTAGAATAGTGTGAATGTGTACAAAACATCACAAAACTACTCCAAGACATCACTAATTCAGTTTTAATGTCAATTATCCAAACAAGCAAGAAAAAGGCTACTTTTTCCATTACCACAAGTACTAATTTTTTTATCGAGTGAAAATGATGACTGTGACTCCCAATCCCTTTTGTCTATATGAGACACAAAAAATTAATGAAATAAAAGAATAATGAAGAGAACACCAAGTCGTGTCAAGGAAAATAACATGCTCCTAAACTTGTCACCTCCCATAAATGTTGGAAAAAATTACATTAGAAGTCCCTAGCAAATACAAATTTGAATGAAGAATGAACACTAATAAATATGTAAATTTTTGTAGCCATCAAAATATATTCTGGCACACCTTTTCAACTTTCATCTACATGTGGAAAATCACACATGAGTGATTGTAGGAGAGATATGGAGAGGCTAGCCAGATCCATAGTACAAGCTGAATGCCAAAGAGAAAAATGAAGTCCGCATATGACAACATACATGTGGAGTCATCAATCAAAGAGAAAGAAATATCCGATTTCTTTGTTGAACCATCAAAAGTCATCAGATCTCTATTAAAATCATCCACAAGTAAGGAAGTGCTTATGGGCTCAATAAAGAAGACTAAAGAAGAAAAACAAAAGTACTTCAATTTACATTACACATGCCAAATAATATCTCTTAGACCGTAGGTAGGAGGGATCATGATAGAAAATGAATATCTCCCTATGAAAATTTAGTATACGATGTGGAATAATTAATCACCCTATTAGCTAGATCATCTTCCAATTCATTAAATTTTTTGTAACAATGCATTACGTCAAAGGAAAGAAAATTGTGAAGAAGCACTAAAATGGAGTTATAACCATCTTTAACATTTCAATTTCCTGACATTGGTTTTAACTAGATTATTTCATCTTCCTTATTAGAATATAAAATGTTTATTTTATTTAACTCACTGTTAAGAAAATATTTTAATTGAGAAGCAAAAGGAGAAAAAATAATATATTTCCATTTCACAATGAAATTAGCTTTTTGAGAATCCATCTCCACATTATATTTTACCTTATTCCCCCATAAAAATTTAGGATAATCTCAATGTGCTTCCAATTATCAACATTCTAGAGAGGTTAATACTCTTTCCAAGCATCTTCCCAAAACTTAGCCTTTTCCCCATTATTTATAACCAAAGAAAGTTATGGAAGAATTATCAATCTACAAGAAGAAATGAAGTTCGAAATTTTGGAACCAAAAGGAAGAATTTTTTGGGTGAAAATACTTTGTCTTTCTAAGGAATCAAGATACTTATATCTCATAATTTGACGCCACTTTACTTCCAAATTGGCATATGCCTTTCAAATTAATATAGCCCCAAGATCTTTATTTTGAAGAAACAAGTCCCTCAAACTAGCACACTCCATCTCTTGGGTGTGCATTCTCCCAAGCCACCAATCAAAATTTTATTTTTTACTTTACATTATCTACTGATAAAAATTCCCTTAGCACCTTCTAAAGATCTACCCCTTTCCATTTCAGAAATTACAACACATACGTAAGATAAATAGGAAATAAATGCAAAACAACCTTTATCATAATTAGCTTACCAATAAATTTAATCCACTTAGATCTCCACACTTTTTTTTTTTAAGGTACAATTAATGATTTTGTCCCAAAATTTATGTTTATCTTTTACTAGAAAAGAATGGTATACCAAGATACTCGAAAGAAAATAATTCAAAATGAAACCAAAAATCTTTGGTAACTGATCTTTAAATAATGGATCATTATTCAAAATTAACATTTTTGACTTCTCTTTATTAAAAGATTTCCCCAAATACAAAGATTAACATGTAATTACCTTATTCATAACCTTATATTTTTCAAGACTTGCATGCCCAAACAAAAGAGTGTTGAAAGTGTAGTGTAGGAAAATGTATCCCTTTACATTTTCACACTTGTGTGGGCCCCCTACTAAAATTAGGCTTCTTTATGCGTTATTTGGTCCTATTTTACATCCAGAAGCCTTATTTAATGCATCTTTCCAAGGATAATCCTGACATATATCTAATGACCAATCATAATTTAATGTTTTTTGGTTGTGTCTCTCATATTTAGTGATTTAGGACTCATATGCCACCTTGGGTGTATGGTTCCCACCTAAGTTTCAGGGCATGAACCTGAATTGTGCATAAAACATACCATTTCTTGAAATTTGTGTCTCAAGCCTAGGCTACTGGGACTCATATGCCCCAACTAGTGTATGAGACTCACCATAGCCTAGACCTATTTTGAATTCAATTCTTGGTGGGAATTTATTCTCCTATATTTGATGTCATCTTGTAGTGTTGTTATTTCAAGAAATTTGGCAGAAAAAAGTATAAATACAAGCTTACTTCACATATTTTCACCCAATAATTTAGGATATCAAGCTAGAAATTTAGGTATTTGAGCATTATAGAAAATTTATGATAGAAAGAGCATTCAAGAGAATTTAAGAGTTGGTTTTCAATCATTTTGGAGCATCAATTCAAGAATGAAGCATCATATCAAAGCCTTCATGTATCATGTGTGTTTTTGAGCTAACATTTATGATGTAGTTTTTTTATGATTTAAGCAAGCATTCAAGTCAAGATCCATAGGATTCAATCAAGAATCAAGATCTACATCCATTGGATCCATTTCACATAATTTTTTAGCCTTTGTTATAAGGCTTTGGTGAGTTGAAATATAAAATATTGTTCATTCATCATTCCTTCATTCTATTTCATTTCATTTCAAGGTTTGATTACCAAAATAGGGTTTGACCAAGGAAAACCCCTATCCACTAGAAAAACAACTTTTTTTCTCTCTCTACATGTGTGATTGTATATCTAGGTGTTTCGAGCTTGAAGATCCTTTGAAGACTAAGTTGCAATATTGGATAAAGTTGTCAAAGTTTTCAGGAAGTTGTCATCATGGAAAGTCACCTATAGGCTAGAATTCAGAGTTTCAGACTTAGAGAGCAACAAGGAAAGAGATATAGAAGATCATTAGAGGTTATCAGAGTTTCAAATCAATCCTAATACTAAGACTAAATCACCACTTATGGAATATGAGTCCTAGTATACTTTTAGAAATTTCTTGTAGATCCTAGTTTACCACTTGTAGATTGTAGATTGAGCCCAAAACCCTAAACTAGGACTAAGTCACCCATTCTAGTGTATGAGTCCCAATGTGCATTAAAATTCTTAATTTCGAGATTGTAGACCTTACTCCAAGGATCTCCTATTTTCTAGGTGCACCTCTATTTATTCTTAGTTCATTACTTTGATTTTAAGTTTTATTTCCTCGATTACATAGTTCTAAGGTTTTGTATGTTACTTTCACTTGTCTTTCTAAGCATTTCCTTAGTGGTAAATTCCCCTTTTTTATTCAATCACAACTAAGGAAACCTTGTAACAACCCCTTCTCTCAATTCAATCATTAGGTTGTTGCTCCTAGGGTTTCCTTGAATGAACTAGAATGAAATAGGAGATAGGAGGGATCCATCCATTCCCCTAGTATATCCTCCTATTTCCTTTGTGTTGATTTTGGTGAACCTATCCTTTGGAAACCTTATTTTTTATTTTGAGTGCATTGTAATCTTAGATATAGCTTAAATTAATTTTGCATTAGGTCTTGCATTAGTTAATTTTCATTTAGGGCTTCTAAACTTTTCATTAGTGAAAGCACATATAGGTTTCATTTTTACATCTTGCATCATTAAATTTCATTTGAAATATATAATTCAACATAGCCAAGACATCATGCAAACCAAAAAAATTAACATTCCCTTAGGGTATGTGTGGGATCATCATGGAAAAAATAGGCCCTTAAGTGGAAAAAAAATTAGAAAAATCAGAGTTAGGCAGCTTGACGTAAAAATTTGAATAAGTTATCTATACTATTTCAAAAATATGTAAGAACAAAATTTATAGAAAATTGAATGTAGTTTCTAAACTATTAGGTTTATTTAAAGAAAAAAACTATTTGGTGAAAATTTGAATTTCAATGTAGTAGTACTTAAATTTTAGGGAAAAATAAGAAGTAGGTGTTTGTTGACCAATCGCAACTACAATAAAATGATGATATTTTTCATAATATTTTAGATATAAGTAGAGGACTCATGTTTGGATGTGATGCATATTTTTTTGTAATTTTTTTCCATGTAAATAATTAATTATGATTTTTATTATAAATTTTAAAAAATATAAAAACTCGTATGTCTGACCACCTTAACTTGGTCAAAGCTTCATGAAATTCAATTTTCTTTTTTTTAATCTTATAGTATGTGAAGCATAGAATGTGATGCATGTTTTGTATTAAAAAAATGTGATACCATTTGAAAGCTATTGATGTTTTTCAATCAGCCTATCAATTAGGACTTTAGTCATAATTTAAATAAAAAATGAATAATAATAATTTTTTAAATTCAAAGTAAAGCATAATTTATATTGGTGGAAAGTTGAGAATCTCCTTTAAAAACCCTTTTCGTTTTATCAATTTTGGGTAAAAAAAAGTTGTCAGCCGCATACCCTACACATACCTACCATATTGCCACTTTTTGGCCCATCATGATCCTGTACATACCCCTTAGAATCTTCTGAAACTATTTCCAAAACCCTAATCTAGGACTCATATGCCCCTCTCGATAATTTAGACCTAGTACATGGTATTTTACCTGATTTTTAAGAATTCTGGGTTGTGTTTTTTTCAAAATTTGAACCTTTCAAAAACCCTAATTGGGACTCATAGACCCTTCTAGGAGATTTAGTGTTATGTCAAACTTGAAATTTTATTTTATAGCATTAAAAACCTTGTTTTTGTGGTTTTTTTGTTTGTTGCTAGATTTCAATTTTAGTTTGTTGAGTTTCAATTTTATTCATATCATTAGATCTAACTTAATTTGGTCTCATTTAAAGTTCATTTGTAAATATAAGAATCATAACTAAAGAATATTATTTATCTTGTGTTCTTTGCATTTATTTTGTATTCATTGATTGTCCCTTGCATGAGATTTGCAACTTGATGTCCTATTGCTAATACTATAGTGAAATGTAGTTCAAGACTCATTTCATTATATGATAGCACACTTGTCATGGATCTTGGGTTATCTAGCTCTTTCACTCATAGTGTTGACACTAGTTCTCTAGGTATAGATCATACCCTTAACAAATATTTACCTTCAAGTAGTGTGACAAGTGTTGAAGCAATGGTTGCACTAGTGTTCCTCAAGAAAACATAATCCAAATCCATGAAGAGTTAGCAAACCTACAACATCAAGTGAGTAATGAAAACATTTCCAACACTACTATTCCTACCATAGATAACATACATCGCATGATTGAAAGTGAAGAAGGAATAGAACTTATGTGTAACATAACTCAAATTTTTGGCAAACTTTGAAAAATGCTCAAAGTCAAGGAGGAACTCAAATTCCTCCTCATACAACTATTGCCCCTATTCCTACCTATACCAACCCTCAAGTTACAACAATTATGGAACCTACTAGTAATGTGACTCTTGCCTTAGGTATTTGCACTAGCAATACTAGTACCTTTGTGGCATCTCATATAATATCTCCTACCACTTTACCTCCCATAAGTATTCCATTCATTGCTCCCTCGAACACATATAAACCTCCACCATATTCACCACCATCTCAAAAAACAACCAATGATTCCATACTTAACCAAATTTTACAAAATGTTTCATCCCTTCAAAAGCGAATTTCCACCATAAACCAAAATCAAAATGGCCAAACTTCATACTATGTCAAAGGCAATCCCTTATCTTGGGAGATATTGAGAACATCGATACCACAAGGTATAGAGATTCCTAGATTTGAGAAGTATGGAGGGAAGTGAGATCCTTCTAACCATGTTTCCACTTATGTTTCCTTATGTAGTGATTTTGTCCTTGAGGATAATCTCTTGGCTAAGCTTTTCCCTAGATCCTTGAAAGATACTGTTTTAGAATGGTTTTCCTTGTTACCAAAAAAATCAATTCATTCATTCAATGAGGATGTTGAGGCATTTATCAAACATTTCCAAGTGAATATGACCCCTAAGATGACGTTAGTTGATTTGATGAGATATAAACAAAAGGATGATGAAAAGGTTACTAACTTTATTTAACACTACCAAATTCTTTATTCCCAAATCAACATAAATATTCCCAGCCCTCACCTTCAATGCATGTTCATTGAGAACTTGCAAGTTGACATACAAGATAAGCTTGGCATGATGAAGTTTTCTTCCTTTGTATGCTTGTGTATTTCCCTTCATGATTATCAAAACTCAATTAGTAATCATGAAACAAAACCCACCTCTAGCTAACTTGAGAAATCCAAATTCACAAACAAAAACAATCATCAACCCTTTAGAAAATAGAATAAAGGCTTCCTTTAAGTAAATCCCCCTCAAACAACTCAACATGTTGATACCCAAGTGGTCTCTATAAAGAAGACAACTCTTTTCACATTTATGGATCCGACTAGACAATTTACTCCCTTACCTAATACCATACATAACACAATGTTACAACTCTTAGAACAAAAATTGATAACCTTACCTCCCATTAAGATTCATGATTATAATAATCCTTTACCCTATAATTTTAGATCAAATTCTTATTTTCATTTTCATCGACAAAATGGACATGATATGAAACAATGTAAGCATCTGGTTGATTCCACAAAGTTGGTTTACAATTTCTAGGAGGAACTGATTTTTGCTGAAATCACATTTTTTTAGAAAATATAATGATTTAAGCCTTAAAAGGTTCCATTTAAAGAATTCCAATTGAATATAGTTTGACATAACTACCTTAAATCAAACCCCCTTGGATAGAACCCCACTAGTTTTAAACCATACCTATAATAGAGTCTCCTTTACACCTATTAGAATGCTGATAAAAAACCTCTTTTGATTTACCTTTTGGGGGATCAAATGAATTCATTCAAAATTTATTTTTTGCAAGTATGTAGTCCTTATTATAAGCTTCCCAAATAGTATAATTTTAAATAAATTTAATTTTATTACTATATTTATTTTTTATTTCTCGTGAATGTAGGTTTTTCACTAAAAATCAAGCTCTTTTTTTTACACATGTGGAAAAATAGAAGACTATAAATATATATATATATATATATATATATATATATATATATATATATATATATATATATATATATATATATATTAGTGCACTAGATATTGAAGTCCTTTATCCAACAAAGAAAAAAAATTTAAATTTTGATACATACAAAAAAAGTTACGCATTATACGGTCGTGCTATGTCTGAATTATAATTGGTTTGAATTTGAAACTTGATTAAAGAAACAATATTCAATAAAAAACTATCTAACCAAGTGGAAGCACTAGATATCAGAGTTATGAATCTAAATTTGAAATAATTAGAATTTTATCCTTCATGGAAAACAAATTATGCATTATACAGTGAGCGTCACTTTTTAAAAATGTTGTTTTCTAAAAAAAAAAAAGTTTTTGAGGGAGATGGAAAATGAAGTGCAATCTAATTCCAAAAATTTGAAAAAAATATATTTGTAAATCTATAGAGAAAATTCTCATGAAACTCTAGTTTGCATCATTATCTTCACCTCACTTAGTTGCTATAGGGTGCCCTCAAAGAAGATTTCATTTAAAAAATTTATTTCAAGGTCTAGTTTTAATGAAAATTGTAAACCACTATTGTGGGATCACCCTTAAACATCTAATGCAAGACCTCATTGATTCTGGTCGACTTAAAATTGGAGGTGTTAATGATCAAGGAAATAATTATTTTTCCCCTCTGAACCAAAAATTGCAAATATTTACCAATCCCATGTTGAATCATAATATTTCACTTGTCAAAGCTAGTGAAACTAAGAAGAATGATGTGATGAATTTGAAACGAATAATGACAACATGGATAATATTGAACAAGGTCCTAATGTATACTATTGAAAAACCATGGATGGTATAATTACGCTGATCAAAACTCCTTCAAGCTCATAAGGCGTAATTAAAAATCCTTTGAAATTAAGCTTTCATCTACTGATATAATCCAAAATCGAACTTGATGGTCCACTTTACATAGCTAGCCAAATCAATGACAAGGCCACTAATGGGTTATTAAATTGATCCATCTATAGAGAGAACATGATTGCTTAATAATTTTTACATGTGTACATTCTATCAAGAAACATACTTATAAACCGAAGCATGGATAAAACGCGATTTCTTCCCTACGTATGGACGATCACCCTTCCTCTAAAAATTGATTGAAGAATTAGATGTCTCATTCTCCATCATCATCCTCGACACGATCAATCTAATGTGAATCTTGATTATCCTTGGCTATGTTCCATGGAAGTCATCCTGCTGGTCATGCATAAATGTTTAAAGTTTGGAGAACCCTTGACAATGAAATGTTTACTATGCAATAGTGGCTTTAATCTTCTCCCTTTAGGAACTTTTCATTGGACATTAAGTCAAGCTCATGGAACCTATTAAACCCTCATGAGGAATTCTTTTTCAAATTTTATTAAAAGTTTAAGGTGAAATGCATAGCAAAAATATCCATTAGAAAGTTCATTCTTGACTCCTATGATTGAACCTCCTCTATCCTTGAGAAAACTAGAACCAAAAGAAATCCAAATAACCAAGACCAACCTAAGATAGATCCTCTTTTTCCTATTTCCTACTTAATGACCAAGAGACAACAAAAACAATCCCTCATCATGCCTCCTAAGATAAAACAAGTTTTACAAGCTAAGGATAAGTGGTTGAAAACCTCCTATGGTTTCCTTTCGCTCATCTCCTAGGGGAAGAAAAGAAAAATTTTAAACCTACTCTGAAAACAACCGAGAATCAAACAAAAGAAGTAGAACGCTAGAGAGCATAGGCATAGATTTTGTGCTATTTTCTCAAAAGTTAAATGAAAGAAAGAAAATCAAGATCCAAACTCAAGGAAGCTAATACATACTTAAGAGTCTCCCTCTTCTCACAACAAAAGGATCCTATATAACAACCAAAACAAGATCTAAACCTTATTTTGGACATTATCATTTCAACTTCCCACTGTGTTTAACTTGGATGATGATGATGAGATTGCTAAAATTGATGAACAAGTGCATAATGAATTCAATGCATTATTTTCCTCTTCTCTATGAGCTTAAATGACTATTCTCCTAAGAAAAGTGTTGAAGTCAGGATGACCCTAGACAACACTTGTTGTTGTCCCTATGGCTATTTGTCCAGTTCAAGATATGATGAACAAGATTGGGATGCAATAGGATGACCTACTAAATAGGTTGAATCACATGTGACTTTACTAGTCTCTTTTTCCCTTGTTTATTTTCTATGTTATGTGTGTGATTGCATGTGCGTAATGTGATATCCTAGTACCATTCATTTGATGTATCTCTTCACAAATTCATTTGTATCTACATCCTTATCTATTTTGTAATAAATTTTATCTTTTTTTTCTTGTTTTCCTTTGGGATGATGTAAGACAGATATTTAGGTCTCTTCCATGTTGATCAAAAATTCTACTTTTTCACTCTCCTTGTGTCATTCTTCCCATTCCATGAGTATTTGTGGGAATGATGATAGTTTTGAGCCTCTATCATAACATTGTAACAAACATATTGACCCCAAATCTATGGATCCCAATGTGTTATTTTGGTATTTCATTGGGGGCAACCCATTTCATGATGCAAGTTTTATTTGGAAAACATATGACTTGGCATAGGTATTTCCAAGCAAGCTCATGTCCTCATTATTGTTAGCATTTATCATTTTACATTTTAAAGTAATTTCTCATAGCATGGCCTCTAAATTTTCTCAAGTGGGGAATATACATTGGAATTATTCTTTTTCATTTTACAACCCATTTTTATTATGTAGTCTCTTTATTTTATGTGATGTGTCTTTTATTTTGGTGACATTGGGTGTGCACTTACTTCAAGATTGTGATCTCTTTAACATATTATATTCTCCCTCTCAGTGGTTTGATGTGAAACAATGCATCCCCTAAGTTAAGTGAATCTTCTATTCTTTGATTGGGCATCTCTTGGAGACATTAGCATAATTTCCCAAGTTAAGACCTTACATGAACTAAAACCTCATTTGAATGTAACTTACATATTTTTTTGAATTTATAATTGGCTATATAGCCATCTTACATTACACACTTTTCCCCGCTATGAACCCAGCTATTTGTTTATGGGTATCAAGAATAAGCAAGTTTCTTCTACCTCATGAATCCTTTCTATTCGTGTTGTGTGGTGCCTTATCAAATTTATCAGGGTATATCTTTGGTATGGTTACTGTATGGGATCCAACATAGTAATGAATTTCCAATAGCTACTTTCTTTCTATGTGAGTGCATATTAGTTGCATGCCCATGTGTCTCACCTTTGGGGATCACCTAGTGGATGGCCCATGGTCTCTACTCCTTAGCCCTTATGAGCATGTACTTGATTGTATAGTGGATACTCATGTTCCACTTGTAAATTTTTGTGAAAAAAAAACTTAAATTTGATCAACATCATGGATGGAAAAAATAGTTTCCAGGATTGACCCACCCCTTTTATTTATTTTTTTCTTTTCTCTTTATGTCTCTTTGTAAGTGTATGCTTCTCTCTTTGTTGTTTCACATCATTTTCATGCATTTTATTTTGTGCCTAAGTTGGTTTCTACAAAGGATCTTTGGTCCTCGAGACTTGTGCAACCTCTCGATCACTATCATCATATCTCAATAGAATTGGTACGCTTGAACCCATCTTGATTTGAGTGCTTCATCCCTTGTCGGCCTACCTCCATGATAGACTGGATGTGGGGGGAGAGAATAAGAAAAAAATGCAACTATGTCTCACAAGAAACCATGCACATAAGGATGCAAGATTGACCAAGGGGTGAATGAGGTGTCATGTCATTAAGGCATGGCATCCTAACTATTTCATCCAACTTTACTTGAAACAAGAGGAATATTAATTGCAAGTTTTAGGTCCTTGAGAAGAAATGAAGGAAGAGGAACTGTCGCTGAAGGAACTATACGGAGGGTATGGCCAACCATCAATGCTAGAAACTAGAAGAATGGTACCATCCTATTTGCTACTCATGCATGTAGATATTTAGAGGTTTTGGAAACAAGAAAGAGAGAGTAGAATGAAATGATGGGGTGAGCCATCAAATATGGAGATGAAGGTTAGTTTACACACAAAAAGATAGAGAGAGATATCAATCTTTCTATCAATTTCCAAAAGAGGCATTTTGAGAAAATGGAGAGATAGGGGAACCAAATCACATAGGAGAGAGAAAGAAGAGGAAAGGTTGTGGGTGAAAAGATAGAGAGTAAGGTATGATGGAGAAGATTTTCCAGGAGATAAATCATAGAGTGATGGAGAAGGAGAGAAATGACGTGTATTTAAGGAGAACATAGATAAAATTAATAGTTGTGAATGGTTGATGGGTATAGAGGGAAGCAAGCTTGCAACCCTCCATTATCTGCAATTTAGAGATCCATTTTTGGAGAAGAAAAAAAAAAGTAGAAGGTGGGTTCTTGATGGTAGAACGTGGTCTTAAGGAAAACAAAATATCGTTGAGTATGAACAAAATATATTTTTTGAAAAATGCTTTAGAAACTTTCAAGCAAAAGCATTTGGCAAGTGTGAAGAAAAACTAGATAATACTTTCCCACATTCGCCATCCTTAAGTTGTCATGAGAGTTTTAAACAAGGTATGGATACCCAATAAAGTATAAACGATATAGAGGGATTTCTAATGATATAGGTAGAGGGAAAGAGTTGATCATAATATTTTCAGCTGATGGAGGAATCAATGTTTCTATTAAGAGCTTTTTAAAGAGTGATTCTTGCTCTTTCAGATTACATGGGAGAAGAGACAAGAAAACATATGTTGATGGTCATTTGGCATGACTGGAGAGGGATCTAAAACAAATGGGTTCATTGAATATTGCTCAAAATTGTGGGTTCACAACTCTAGGTAGGATGAAAAAGCCATGTTGTTATGGGCTAAGTGAAATTATAATTTGAAATACATGGATTCCATTATTCCAACTTGATGTAAGTTCCTAAGAATTTTGTACTTAAAAAAAAAAAAAAACATGAAGGGTTTCCTAGACTTTGTGGTTCCTTGAAAGGAAACTGAACATTTACTCTTGTCTCAATATAACTTGAATGAGAGGTCAATTTTCCTATAAGTTTGACATATAATTTAGGGATGAATTCTCAAGGATGCTTTGAATGCTAGTTAACACAACACACCAAGAAAGGGAAACTAAAGAGTTAGGTATAAAATCTCCCTAGTTGTAATATGATAGTGGTGGTATGAGAATTATAGAACCATATGTCCCAATTGGAGGGATGTAATTCTAGAAATGTTAGTATGTACTTGCATGAAAATTGGAATAGGTTATATGAGTAAGTTTAGTTAAGATGACTTCTAAGTAAAGTCACAGTCATCATAAAATAATGAGACATTAATATGTCAATGTTAATTTAAATATCTATTTCTCAGCTAATATAGTATATACACATAGTACACCATGGTTGTGATTTGAAAGTTTATTTCTCATGTTTATTTTAGGTTTACTATTATTAATGTATAAATGAAGAAAGTGATTGAATGATCATTCATAATTGAAGAAATCTAATAAATTTTTGACCTTTGAACTCATGAATATTGGAAAACTATTAGGTAAACATGGTAAATTTATACATCATATCAAGTTCATCACATAGAGGTATGCTTAATTAGAGTAGTAAGCTATCCCAATCCTATAATGATTTTCTTAAGGAGGTTATTAATTCTTGGGAGTTATCCCAAATAAATCCTTACATGGCTTTGAATGAGAACATAGCTTTAGGATATGGTGATTATGATTACAATAATATAACTTCATGTCTATATATCCACTATGGCACCAGGTGTTTGGGTCCAATGATAAGTATGATGTGTGAAAACAAAGAGAATTTCTTGTTAAGAAACACATCTAACCTTTGTATTTATATTATTTAATTAAGAACATAATATAATCCAGGGTTAATTATTTGGGTACTTTATGTTTGAACTTTAAAATAAATATCATGACAAAGAGTCCTAGATCAAATGCTTAGTTACTTCCATGATAATTTTTTATATGACTACAAGATGTCTATCAATCTCTTAGATTCAAGAATTTTGAAATTGGAACTATTATTATTATACTTATAATGAACCACAATATTATTGTGTACCAAATGGAAGCCAACTGTTGTTAATTTGACAATGTGGTTGAGATTGAGTTATGAGATAAATCCTATGTAGCATCTCTTCATGCTTTACTAATGACAATTGAGATTAGTTTTAGACCAAATAACAAGTATGAATAAATTATCTGGTCATTTAACTAGACTACTATAATAATATAGGGTGCAACATTAGGTAAAGTAACTTAGAAGATCAAGAGTATTATTGTAATATTATTAATGAGATTATATTTATACATATTGGCCTAGTGAACATAGTGTTGCTAGCCAACCTTCTTAAGTAGGGTTTGGGTGATTATAACTTAAAACAATCTTATAATACTCTTGGTTTTCCCTCAAGACTATTTGTTAACCGCTTGGGTACAAGAACCTCAATATGGAATCTAATATGTAAATTTAAATGGAAGTGCTTTCCTATGGATATATGTGAACCAAGGAAATTTCATGTTGAAGAATAAACCTATATCCCCTATGTTGAAAGTATGAAATGAAGGAAGTTCAAGTTGGTTTATGAATAATAATGGTTGAGCTTAATTCAAGTTTTATATCTCCTTAAAGGGAAGTGTTATAGTACAAGTTGATAAATTATATACTTATTTATGTTTTCCTAACTATTGATAACTATTATTAGTTGGAGGGAGCCAAAACCTAGGTTATGGGAACTTGTGTATGTAGGTCCTTGTAGAGACCTTGTGAGGAGAACTACATGTGACTTAGACCCATTTGCAAGTAGGAATGTAGGCAGTCCTTGGCTGAAGGATGCCTCTGAGACCTCAAGTCCATAGGGGGAAGGCCTAGTGGGATAACTCCTAGATTTTGGAGTTGTTCCCAATTGGTTTGACCTTCTCTCTTCAGTAGCTTGAATGATACCCCAGATATGGAAATTCAACAAAAAACATAGTAGTTTTCATTTTCTGGTTATTGTTGGAACATAATAAAATAATGAAATAATTAATGTTGTTCTCTAGATAACAAAAATTGGACAACATATTTGAAAAAATCAACAACACCTTATGGAAAATCTTGAACACGGTTACAATCAATGATAACTACATAAGCTCAATCATTTTTCTCCATTGCACTCATAAAAAGAGACCTGCCAAAAATTTATATATGTATATATATATATAAATACATGTACATATCTATACATATATATCTATATATATATACACAAATATATACATATTAAAATATACCCAACATATCTTAAGGAACAAAACAATAATTAACAATACCTAATGCAACCAAACATAGAATCAACACCATTAATTATTTTATAAGTCAAATAATTAATATGACCTCTATGGTAGTGTCTTCCTGAACCTCCTCCATAACCCTCTGGTCCATTCCAAACATACCAGGATTCACCTCCTGCAGACTGAGATCATCCAAAACCTCAAACTGATTAAAGGTATCTCCCTCCTTTCTTTCCTTAAATGTTCTCTTCTGACCTCAATTCTTATTGTGAGCTTTAGCTGGAATTAAACCCTCAACATCGGCAACCTCACTAGACATAGGTGCTTTTCCTTTGTCACCCCTTAGAGGGTTACAAGGGGGTTGAGATGACTGAGTCTCAGATGGCTTAGATCTTGGGCATCTTCTCTAAAGATGGCCATATTCATGGAAAAGACAACAACAAAATGGCAGTGTTTCATAGTCTAATTGTTGAACCCAAGAATATGAACTTGCATGAATTTCTAAGGAATTAGGAAGAGGGTTACTTAAATCTAATTCAACAAAAATGTGAGAAAAATTCATTACCTTTCTTTCCCTCGTTTGTTGAGAGGCACCCACAGGTTTACCCAATAGCGCAGCACATTGTGCAAGATATCATTATGCCAGCACTCAACAGGAAATCTAGGGAGACGCACCCAAACAGGAACACGATTTGGTAGTTCCTCTGAAGGATTGAAGCCCGCATGCCAAGGTTTCATAAAAAGACCAACCTGATTGTGGAAGTAAGGTCCACCCTAAAAAACATTATTTCGATCTGCCATGCAATTGAAAATCACCATGAAGTAGTTGTTAGCCAACAACATAATGTCCATTTCCCCCTCAGGAGACCAAGTCCGCTGTGACCATGACTCCAAAAATTGAAGTGAAACCCTCATTCCCATGAATTTGCAAAGCAAGGCATGCTTCGAAAAATATTCAATGTCCTCAGCAATGGATTCTAGCTGAATCACCAAAATGGGTCTCTCCTTAGAGCATTCTAGGCAACCGTTCACCTTCGAAATTCGAGATCCTCCTGTAGGCAGAAAACCTCCATCTCCAGCATCATTGGAAAATAAACTATTAGCAAACATTCTTGTCTTTTGGTTTGGGGAAGAAACCCCAATAGCAGCACAAAAGTTCAAAGGGGATTTTTCCCCAGAAGTCTTGCCTAGAGCCATAACCAAAGACGAAAGCACACTCTACGGAAACCAAAGAAGAAGAAAACCAACAAAGAAAATTTGAAACTGCAAACATTGTGAGACAAAAAGCCGGCCCCAACCCCATCCGATAGCCACAAACCACAACCCGAACACCTGACAAAGCCCAACCCCACACCCAACTCGAAAGCAGGAAGCAAATAAGCCCAAGATCGGGTGCATGCAAGAATGAAAGGCCTCTCATGCAGACCATAGCCTACACAGACTAACGCTCTCCATCGACCCCCGACTCACAACTCCCTCAGTACATTCCTCTTGTCTTTACTAACATCAATAAATTTTTTAAAAAATAAATATTTGTTTCATTTAGATCTATAATTTTAAAAAAGTAATAAAAAATAAAAATTATTTACAATCATTTAATTTAATTTTTTGAACATCTTATTCAATTTAATATAATATAGAAAATTAAAACATAAAAACTTAAAACTCTTTCATCATAGGATGACCATTCATATAATGAGTATGTTTTTTTCCTAATTGGTTACCCTCTTTCAATGTTGTTCCTCCTCCATATTCATTGACACCATGGTTTCTATCTCCTTGGCAATTATCACTCATTTTTCCTTTTTCCATTTAAAAATCTTCTTTTAATAAGATTATGTTTAATTAGTAATATTCTTTTTAAGAAAATAATTATTTTAATTTATAGTTAAAATTTAATAGAAAATAATTAAAATTATTATATTTTTATAGATTATAAAAACATATTATTTCTTAAGCATATTATAATATTAGATATGAGTTATAAATTAAATAATTTTAATTAATAAGAATATTATAGTATTAAATATGAATTATAAATTAAATAAGTTTAATTAATAATATTTTTTTTAAGAAAATAATTCTTTTAATTTATAGTTAAAATTTAATAATAAAAACTATCATATTTTTATAGATTATAATAGTTTATATTGTTTCTTAAGAATATTATAATATTGGATATTAGTTATAAATTGAATAATGACATATTGATTTATTTTTATTTTAGATTAAAAAAAGAAATAAAAACAAATAAAAATTATGACTATTATATTTTTATAGATTATAAAGACATATTATTTCTTAAGCATATTATAATATTAGATATGAGTTATAAATTAAATAAGTTTAATTAATAAAATATTATAATATTAAATATGAATTATAAATTAAATAAGTTTAATTAATAATATTTTTTTAAGAAAATAATTCTTTTAATTTATAGTTAAAATTTAATTAAAATAATAAAAACTATTATATTTTTATAGATTATAACAGTTTATATTGTTTCTTAAGCATATTATAATATTGGATATTAGTTATAAATTAAATAATGACATATTGATTTATTTTTATTTTAGATTAAAAAAACAAATAAAAAAAAAATAAAAATGATGAGGAAAAAATGTCTAAGCATTTTAAATAGTCTCCCAAACCTATAATTGTCACTAACAAAATAGAAACATTTTTAAAAAATAATCATATATAAATAGTTTACATAATTTAGAAGCTAAATTTTTAAGTTCACAATCAACATAAAGAAATCAATTTTTTATTCGAATCTCAAATTTATCCCCTTCTCTAACTGCTTGTAGTTTTAGCCAAGAATAAGAAAAGTATGTGAAAAACAAATAAATTTCCAAAATATCTAGAATTGAAAACATCAACAACTAACTCCGATTGTTCACTACAACTTAAAAAAATAAAATTACTTAAATCATAAAACTTGGAGATGCATAAACTATCTTCAAATGATCAAATAAAATATTACATTAATTTTCTAAATTCTTTTTTTAATCAGTCTATGAATTAAAATTGTAACGAGAGATTCAATCTTTACCCTGATGTTATCCTTCCACCAAAATAAATACAATCTTTTCTCTAAAAGAAGATATATAGAAAATCCATCATCAAAAACTTTCTTCTATAATCAATTCCGTGCTGTGGAAGAAAACGATATGACTATGTGATCATAAACTATAGTGGCTTATACGTTTCAAAAGAGCTGTTGGGTTTTGGTTGCTCAACATTTCTAACATCAGCAACATCTCGTCTATATCAATGTGTTCAGTTCATTATCAGTAATTTCTAGATCGTATTAGGTACTTTTAAGACCGGAGGACTGGTCTGTAGTTAGATTTAAATCACTTATACTGATATTTTGAGAGGTTCCATACTTGATTTGAGTAGCATTGTCATATGCAAGAGCGGCCTCATGGGTAGTGTTGAAGGTGTCGAGCCAGAGGTGCCTTCCTCTTTAGGTTCTCTGATTTCAGCTCTCCTTTGTCCGGCATACATCTTTTTCTTGAACCCTTCCGAGCTGCTCCTCTTCTTTTTCTTGAAGGCCAGAGGCAGAGGAAATTCACACACAGTAAAAATTAAAATATAAGAATATTTTTCAACACACAGAGCTGCTGCTCGTAAAATTTTTCACCTGCTCACATTCACATTAATTGTTTTAAAACATAAAATTACATATGCATATACATATAGGTAAAAATCACGTGAAAGAATTTCACGGAAGAGAGGGCCCGACATAAAAATTTATTACAACTACCTAACTACCTTTTCCCGGTCAAAACGCATTTAATAAAATGCCCTTACAATAATATTATAACATAAATATTAATTCTTTCGTATCCCAATATTTCCTTTGGCGGTGGCGGCTATCTCCATAGTTCCCCGCGGTATCGCAATGGGTAAAACCCATATTGCGATATTGCGGGCAGCGGTTAGTAAACTGCGCGGTGAACAACGGTAAATGGCAGGTGGTTAGAATAAAACAAAATATTACGGAAGTCTCCCGCGGTATCGTGATGGCTATTTTATTGATTGCGATATAGCGGGAAAAGGTTGGTGGGGACTGCTGCAGTTAGGGTTTAACTTCCAACACTCCCCCTTAAACATAACTGCACTGTCCACCATGCCCAATCTGTTTCTTTGAAAAATAAAATTATATCTACCCAGCGGCTTTGTAAAAATATCTGCACTCTGCTCTTCTGATCTGCAAAATTCTAAAAATATATCACCATTGTTAATTAATTCTCTGATGAAATGATACCTGGTATCAATATGCTTGCTTCTCTTATGAATGACTGGATTTTTCGAGAGAGCAATGGCTGAATTATTATCACATTAAATTTTTGTTGCCTCTATTTGTTCATTTTGCAATTCTTTCAAAATTCTTCTCATCCAGATTGCCTGACATGCTGCACTTGTGACTGCCACATATTCTGCTTTAGCTGATGAAAGACAAACTATTGGCTGCTTCTTTGAAGACCATGAGACAACTCCAGTCCCAAAATTAAATACATAACCAGATGTGTTTTTTCTGTCATCAATGCTGCCAGCACAGTCACTGTCTGTGTATCCTATGAGTTTGAACTCATCTGAACTTGAATACTTAATGTGAAAATTTCTTGTTCCACTTACATACCTTAAAATTCTTTTCCCAGCTTTCCAATGGGTGTCTTTTGGTGTTTCCATAAACCTGGAAATCAAACTTACTCCATACATAATGTCTGGCCTTGTAGCTATGAGATACATGAGACTTCCAACAAGCCTCTTAAACAAAGTTGGATCAACATTAGACCCTCTATCATCCTTGCTTAGTTTCAGACCTATCACTGTAGGTGTTGATGCTGGTTTGCACTTCATCATATTAAACATTTTCAAAATGTCATTTGCATATTTTGACTGTGAAATAAAAATACCATTTTCATTTTGATTCACTTCAATACCTAAAAAATACTTCATCAGACCTAAGTCTGTCATTTCAAATTCTTTCTTCATGTCTGCCTTGAACAGATCAAATGACAAATTGCCAGTGAAAATTAAATCATCTACATATAAGCATACTATCAGTATTTCACCTTCTTCATTCATTTTTGTATACAGTGTGGGCTCACTGCTACATCTATTAAATCCATTCAACAAAAGGTAACTATCTATTCTATTGTACCAAGCTCTTGAGGCTTGCTTCAATCCATACAGTGCCTTTTTCAATTTGTAAACTTTGTCTTCTTGACCCTGAATTTCATACCTAGGTGGCTGATCCACATAAACTTCTTCTTCTAAATAACCATTTAAAAAAGCTGACTTTACATCCATTTGAAATACATACCACTTATTCTGAGCTGCTAATGCTAAAATCATTCTTATAGTATCCAATCGCGCTACAGGTGCAAATGTTTCATTGTAATCAATTCCAGGCTGTTGTGAATAGCCCTTTACAACCAATCTTGCTTTAAGCTTCTGAACTTCATCTTTTTCATTCAATTTGGTTTTATAAATCCATTTCACTCCAATAACATCTTTATCTTTTGGAAGACTGACTAGTTCCCATGTCTGATTCTTTTCAATTTCTTTAATCTCTTCATCCATAGCACTTACCCATTTATTATCTTTGACTGCATCTTCAAAATGAACTGGATCTTCTATTTGAGAATAAAATGCAAAAAGAGAAATCTGATATGAATTATTCTCACCTTCATTTTGCTCATATATATCTCTTATGCTTCTGATTTTTTGTCTTCTCAGACTTGCCAAAGTATTATTTGACATATCACTTGAACTTGTGGAATGTGGACCCGATGGTCCTGCTGTATATGGTGTTTGTTGTCCTCTTGTTGGACCGCTTCCTTGAATGCATGAGGCTGTTCTTACAATTGATGCTGGTGTCACTTGTGGACTACTTTGCTGAGCTTGAATGGGAGTGGTAGGAGTCACAATAGCTGGAATATTTGTTGATGCTGAAACTTCATTCTCCTCTTGAGGTATACTAGCTGAAATATTTACTGTCTTCTCTATACTTCCATCCCATGCTTCATCTTCTACAAATTGTACATCTCTGCTGATTATAACTTTCTTTGTTGTTGGATTATAGAGCTTATAAGCTTTGGATTCTTCACTGTATCCAACAAATATACATTTTTCTCCTTTGTTATCTAGCTTCCTTCTCAATTCATCAGGCACATGTGCATATGCTACACATCCAAATACTCTCATGTGAGTAACACTGTGTTTTCTTCCTGTCCATGCTTCTTCAGGTACCATATTCATGACACTTTTTGTTGGACACCTATTCATTATATAGGTTGCACAAGATATTGCTTCTGCCCAATATTCATTTGACAAATGTTTGGCTTTCAACATGCTTCTAGCCATTTCCATGATTGTTCTATTTTTCCTTTCAGCTACTCCATTTTGCTGAGGTGTGTATCTAGTTGTGAATTGCTTGTGAATTCCATGATCTTTGCAAAATTAAAAATTCTCTTGAAATATATTCACCACCTCTATCTGTTCTCAACACTTTGATATAATAACCACTTTGTTTTTCAACCAAATTCTTGAACTGACGAAACAGATCAAACACTTCATTTTTCTGCTTTAGAAAGTAAACCCATGTTTTTCTTGAATAATCATCAATGAATGTTAGAAAATAAAAACTACCACCTATTGAAAGTGTTTGCATAGGTCCACACAAATCTGAATGTATAATTTCCAAAGGGGCTTTTGCTCTAGTTGACTTTCCTGCTGGAAATGATTCTCTGTGTTGTTTTCCTAAAATGCACTCTTCACATACCCTTTCTGGTTTTTCTATTAAAGGTAGTCCTTTGACCATGCCTTTCCTATGAAGTAAATTTAAACCTCCAAAGTTGAGATGCCCAAATCTCAGGTGCCATAACCAGTTTTCATCTTTTATCTCAGCTTGAAAGATTGTCTGCACTACTGCTGTAGTTTCTTCTCTACCCACTTGTGAATTCATTAAATGTTGTGCTTGAGCATAATTTATATTCAAATCTAGCCCTATCTTTAAGGGAAACATTCTGTTGTTTGTCATTCTGACTTTTGCAATAAGCTGGTTGCTTGGGTATTTGTCTAAAATTGTGCACAAACCATTCTTGAAGGTTACTCTATACCCTTTTTGAACCAGTTGCCCTACACTCATTAAGTTATGTTTCAGACCAGGCACAAAATACACATCTGAAATATATTTTTTCTCCCCCTGTTTAGTTAGAATATTGACATCTCCTTTTCCTTTGACTGACACTTTGTTGTCATTACCCAATGTAACATCGACTTTACATTCTCATTTAAACTTGAAAACATTTCTAGATTCCCTGTCATATGATTGCTACAGCCTGAATCTAAAAACCATACATCTTTTTCATTTGCTTGAGCAACATTACAAGCTAAAAACATTGTGCTCTTATCTGAATTCTGATTTTGACCTTCTCTTGAAAAATTTGCATTTTGTCTATTATTATCATACTGCTTCTTTCTACAGTCATTCATATAATGCCCATATTTTTTACAGTAGTGACATTGGACTTGAGATTTATCATACCTTTGATTTTGTGACTGATTCTGTGATGGGTTTTGGCTTGAGCCTTGATTGCTATCTCTTCCACTTGAATTTGATAGACTGTATCTTTCACCTCTGTAAGAGTTTCTTCCTCTTCCTCTTGATCTACCTCTGCCTCTTCCTTGACTGACTGAAGCCTGAGTTTTGAAAGCATGCTCCAATGATGTATCTACTGACCTTTTCAGCCTGTGTTCATGAGAAATTAGAGATGCAT
Organism: Sequoia sempervirens; assembly: GCA_007258455.2. Taxonomy (NCBI): domain Eukaryota; kingdom Viridiplantae; phylum Streptophyta; class Pinopsida; order Cupressales; family Cupressaceae; genus Sequoia; species Sequoia sempervirens. The sequence goes on along the minus strand of VDFB02353493.1, from coordinate 180,770,075 downwards.
ACAGCTCATCAACTGAGAACTGTGAAAGATTCTTTGTCTCCTCTATAGCAACTACAACCGGTAGAAATTTTGTGGGAAAACTCCTTAAAATCTTTTCAACAACTCTGGTATCTTCCAAATTTTCTCCATGAGACCTAATTTGATTAACCACCCCAATGACTTGGGTGTAGAATGAATCTACAGATTCATTGTCCTTCATACATATTGTTTCAAAATCTCTTCTCAGCATTTGTAGCTTTGCTGTTTTAACTTTTGCCATGCCTTGATAGGCTGTTTGAAGTATGTCCCATGCTTGTTTGGACTTTGTTGCTGCTGAAATCCTTAGAAAAATACTCTCATGTACAGCTTGAAACAGATAAAATAAAGCCTTTGAGTCTTTCTTCCTTGTGTCTTTTAATAAGTCTTTCTCTGCTTGTGTTAAAGCATTGTATGCTACTGCATCTGCTGGCTCTACAAATCCATTCTCTACTAAATCCCATATATCTTGTGAGCTAAATAGTGCTTTCATGGTAATTGACCAGTACTCATAATTCTTCCCATTAAACTGTGGAATTTGTGGGTTTGTCAAGCTTGTGCTTGCTGCCATTTTTGAAATTTACCCAGATAATCTGCTTTGATAAAATTAACTCTGATAATCGAACCTGCTCTGATACCACGTGAAGGCTAGAGGCAGAGGAAATTCACACACAGTAAAAATTAAAATATAAGAATATTTTTCAACACACATAGCTGCTGCTCGTAAAATTTTTCACCTGCTCACATTCACATTAATTGTCTTAAAACATAAAATTACATATTCATATACATATAGGTAAAAATCACGTGAAAGAATTTCACGGAAGAGAGGCCCGACATAAAAATTTATTACAACTACCTAACTACCTTTTCCCGATCAAAACGCATTTAATAAAATGCCCTTACAATAATATTATAACATAAATATTAATTCTTTCGTATCCTGATATTTCCTTTGGCGGTGGCGGCTATCTCCATAGTTCTCCGAGGTATCGCAATGGGTAAAACCCATATTGCGATATTGTGGGCAACGGTTAGTAAACTGCGCGGTGAACAACGGTAAACGGCAGGCGGTTAGAATAAAACAAAATATTACGGAAGTCTCCCGCAGTATCGCGATGGCGTAAACGGCAGGCGGTTACCCGCGGTATCGCGATGGCTATTTTATTGATTGCGATATAGCGGGCAAAGGTTGACGGGGACTGCTGCAGTTAGGGTTTAACTTCCAACATTTCTCCCATGAATTCAACTGCTACACAGAGAAACAAAACTACCTTCTTGTTTTTAATTAGATCATCAGAGGAGGGATGACAAGAAAGCATTGGAATAGTGTCGAGCTCCATTAAAATCTTCTGCAACTCAACTGACCAACTTCTTACATAATCAAGTTATTTATACTGCAATAAACAGCATTTATAAAGACACGTAAGTGCTGCCGTGTAGAGATTTGCAGAAATATAATGACAAGTTATAAAATGGATGTGCCACTTATGAATTTGTGTGACAGGTATCATATGGCCTGCCACATATATTTGTACAATACAAAGTTTAAATTAACATTAAATTCAGCAAATCCTCTTTCGAAAAATGTTTCTGTAAATTTGTAAACTTTAAACTATTTAATACGGTTTTCATTGGTATTTGAACAGCCTGTGTTAGAGACCGTATGCTATCAAATTTTGAAGAAAAAAACATTCACGACAATACACGAACCAAATGTTTTTATTTAGTGGCATGCTATGTTATATACCGCCAACTTAAAGTAGACCTCCAAGCTTACAAACATTATACACTGGAATTTACATTTTCAAATTTCTATAGGTTTACCAGTAAGAATTGGTTATGTGCATTAATTAAAATGTTTTATTGTATTGAAACATTCAATATTTATTTTTAATATTATAATAAGTTTTTTTAAAATATATAAAATTCTAATTATTTAACTTATAATAAATCTTAATGTTATTATTATTATAATTAACAATAATGATATTTAAGATTATAATAATAATTTAATCTTAATAATAATTATTAACAATTAAATAATTAGAGTTATAGCTAATAAGTATACAATAAGTTAATAACCAGTTTATCTATTATTTAACTTATATTAAATCTTAATGTTATTATTATTATAATTAGCAATAATGATATTCAAGATTACAATAATAATTTAATCTTAATAATAATTATTAACTATTAAATAATTAGAGCTATAGCTAATAAGTTTACAATAAGTTAATAACTAGTTTATCTATCTTATTGTATAATCTATATAGAAAATGTGGAGATATATCAATATGGATGCATCATTTAGTAATTTTATTATTATTTTTTATTAAGAGGGGTAATGACGAGGGTGCTAACCAGAAACAAGAAAATCACACACACAACCAGAGAATATTATTATTATTCTAAATATGAAAATATAAAAATTCTCTTTTTCGTCGTATGCAATCATTTCCCAAAAAAACTACTAAAAAATAAAAAATCCCCCCCATAAATAGCTCATTTTCAATTTTGGAGCCAAAGAACATTTGAATTATGAGTTTTCGTGGTTTTGGGCCACAAATTACAATTTGAAATTCAAATTTTAAAACGTTATTAAAAAATTAGCATATTCTTGAAAGTGCACTAACTTTTGGGAGCCATAACTTTTTTTAATAGGATTCTATTTTTTAAACCGTTGGAAAGGTTTCAAAGTCAAGAACGTTCTTGAAACCCAATATGTCCATTTCGGCAAGTTTTGTGGCCATTTTGGGGCTGTTTAATGCCTCAAATCTGATCTTGAAGGTTTTCAGGTGCAATTCTCGTAGACTGAAACTACAACATCTTTCAAATTGGGACTTATTTTGGCCTGATTCTTTTTCCAATGTTCATATTTTTCCATTTTGAATCCTTCCATATAAATTTTGTCCCCAAATACCTTCAATTTTCAATACCTACTAAAAATAGTAATTGACCAAAAACAATAGAAAAGTAAAACTAAAAGTTGGGAATTACCTTATGACAAAAAGGGTATCCAAAACTACAAAAATATCTAAGAAACTACAAACAAGAAATAAAAATATTTTTGGGTGATGCGAGATTGCCCTTACACCACTGGAAGCTCTTGCATCAGACACCTAGTGTAATTTGAGAAGTGACCCCATCACAAATTTGATGGTTGAGGAAAGCTCAAATAGTCAACCTCTCCCTTAGACAATCAAGACTAATATTCCACAAGCCTTCCTCTCCACTTTACCAGATATTATTCATATTTTCTAGTTCTAGTACTCTTTTCCACACGGCTATCTAGGATTGATTCAATATTCTCCTCTAAAGTAGGTGTTGGAATGCCATACTACTCCATTGTTGTTACTTCCTTTGCACCACCTTCATGATACTTTGTCAAATCTAAAATGTTGAACACAGGGGAAATGTTGACTCCATCCAACAACTCTACCTCATATGTGTTCCTTGAATCATGCCTCTTCAATATCTTACAGGGACTGAATTTCTTCATCTTTAATTTGTTATAGGTTCCAACTGTAAACCTTTCTTTCCTCAAGTTGACCATCACTTCATTGCCAATTTGAAACTCCTTATTTCTCCTCTTCTAATTTTCCTTAGCCTTATACTCCATATTCATCTTGTTAATATGTTATTTTACCTTCCCATGTACATGCTCGATGTGCTCTACAAAGTCTCCAGTTTTGACACTTATCTTCTTATCTTGGCCCATCTTTCTCAGTTTTGGAGTAGTTTTGGGACTACCTCCATACACAATTTGTAAGGGTAATCTAGTAATGCTTCTATTGATAGAATTGTTGTAAGCAAATTCTTTCTAGGGTACTATCAAGTCCCATCCCTTGGGTTTATCTCATACCAAGCATCTCCGTAGGTTACCCAGATTTATGTTCACAGCGTCAATCTTCCCATCAGTCTATGGATGGTGTGAAGAACTAAACTTCAACTCAATTTTCAACTTCTTCCATAAGGTCCTCCAAAATTATCCAACAAATTTGGTGTCACGATCCAAAACTATACTCTTTCATAGGCCATGTAGCCTCACCACCTTTCTAAAGAACAGGTCAGCAATGTGGACTGCATCATGGGTCTTTCGGCATGGGATGAAATGCACCATCTTCAAAAATCTATCAACTACCACAAACACTGAATCATTCCCTCTCTATGTCCTTAGCAAACAAAGAACAAGGTCAATACTTATATCGTCCCATGAACTCTTTGGTATAGGTAAGGGTTGTTACAACCCTGTATTCTAGCTCACTCATAGCCATTTGACAAACCCTACAACTTTGCACAAACTTCTTCACATCTTGTGATAACTAAGGCCAATAATAATGCTCACTGATAATGGAAATGGTCTTATCCTGACCAAAATGTCCTACCATTCCTCCATTGTGCTTCTCCTTTGTTAGGTTCTCCCTCATGGAACTCTTAATAATACACAATTGAATTCCCTTAAACAACATACCACCCTAGATTATGAAATACAACCAATTTGTCCTATCAACTACAATAGGCTCCTTGCAAGCTTTCCAAGCCTCTACAAAATCGGGATCTTCAAGGTACAATGTCTTAATTTTTTTGAACCCAACCACTCCAATCTACATCTCTATCAACAATATTTTCCTCCTACTGAAGGCATCTGCAACCCTATTCGACCTCCCACTCCTATACTTTAAAACACAGGTATAACGTTGAAAAAATTCTACCCACTTTAGATTCCTCTGATTTAAATTTCCATGACTATTCAAGTACTATAATGCTTGATGATCAATGCACAAAAAAAATTCTTTCGACAACAGATAATGCCTCCATTTCTTTAATGCTTGAACTATTGCATAAAATTCCTGATTATATACAAAGTACTTTTTCTTTGCATCATTTAACTTTTCACTAAAATATACAATGGGCTTACCTTCTTGGCTTAAGACTGCTCCAATGGCACAACCATTGGCATCACAATCCACTTGAAACACCTTAGTGAAATCAGGGAGGGATAGAACAGGTTTTTCTATCACCTTCTGCTTCAATAGATGAAATTTTTTTATTTCCCCCATCCTCCATTTGAACTCCTTTCTATCCCCTCTCATTGTTTCAGTCAAGGGTACACAAATACTACTGAAGTTTCTATTGAACTTTCTATAAAAGCTAGCCAAACCATGGAAAGATCTCACCTCAGTATCAGTTCTTAGATAGGCTATTCTAAAATATCCTTCACCTTCTCTAGATCCATCTTGAGACCTTCCTCTGAGACAAAAAATAACAAGTACACTAACTCCTTCACAAAACTATAGTTCTTCAGATTGTTCAACAATTACTCTCCTCTTAACTTCTGAAAGACTCTCCAAATATGTATTAAATGCTCATCTAGTGACTTACTAAATATCAAAATATCATCTAAATACACAATAACAAAAATCCCTAGAAACTCTTTCAGTACCTTGTTCATGAGCCACATGAATGTGCTCAATGCATTGGTTAGCCCAAAGGGCATGACTAACCACTCATACAGACCCTCTTTAGTCTCGAATGTAGTCTTCTATTCATCACTCTCTCAAATCTAGATCTAGTGATATCCACTATTTAGATTGATCTTTGTGAAGTATTGAGTCCCACCCAAAAAATCCATCAGGTCATCCATTCTTGGTAAGGGAAATCTATACTAGATTGTTATCTTGTTTATGACCTAGAAGTCTATACACATTCTTCACTCCCCATCCTTCTTCAGTGCTAGTACTGTAGGTATTGCACATAGACTGAGAATCTCTTGAATCAAACCCTTCCTCAACAACTCCTGAACTTGTCTGTTCAACTCCTCATTTTCTATAGGAGTCATTCAATGAGATGCCTTATTTGGAAAATTGGCTCTAAGGATTAAGTCAACCTGATGATTGATTTTCCTCACTGGTGGTAAACCCTCATGTACAATATCAGAAACAATATCCTAAAACTCATTCCATAATCTAGAAACTTCTACTAGAACCTTCTCACTATCCTCCTTATCCATTCTAGGAATCAATGGATAACATACACGGTCATGCTTCATGCGTTCTAAAAATTTCCTTCCATCAACATAACAAACTCTAGCACTATTGTATAAATTTTCTTTGACTTCCTTTAGGGGTTTCAACTTATGGCGGACTCCATCCTTCATTAGGGAATAAGTGTTAATGGCAATCATGTATAGCTTTCCTGTCAAACTTTCATGCCCTCCCCCAACAACATGTGGCATGCATCCATGGGGATGATATCATAAAGTATATCATCATGATAGCTCCCAATCTTGAACTTCACCAGGCATTGCTCATTGACTAGAACTTTGTGGTCTTTCTGCAACTAGAAAATTCAATACGGATGTGGATGCATTTCCCTCTTCAATTTCAACTTTGTAACCATCTCTTCTGACACCAGATTATCAGTGCTTTGACTATCATTAATGATATCACATCACTTGCCTCTTCTCCCCTTTCAACATCATCTAAATGCTTGGATTGAGCCTCCTCATCTGCATGTGGAACCCTTCCATGACCTTTTGGCCTTTTGTCTGTCCTTCCTTGGTGTTATGGGCATCCATAGGCTTGATGCCCTTCTTCTCCACACTAGAAATAAGTTCGTTTGAAACCACCTCTTCTGGTTCCTTTTCTAGATTGTCCTCATTCTCTACCTCTTTGATCACCACTATTTTGATCATGTGAGGCTGGTAGAAGTTATTATTGTTCTAACTTCCTGGTACGCACATCTTCATTTTTCTTCTCATCCTCATTTCAACTTCTAGAAGATCTTCCACTACCACTTCCACTCTAACCTCCTCATCTTTTTTGTTTTCTATCAAATCTTCTATTCACCTTCTCTTCAACTCTCAGAGCAAACTGGTATGCATCTTCAATTATGGTCATTTTGACCAAGCTTAGCTTTTCTTGAATGCTCAGCTATAATGCATTAAGATAACAAGCTACCTTCTCCTCGTTGGCCTCTGCATGGCCTATTCTGATGATCATCTTGTGAAAATATTTTTTGTATTGTTTCATAGATCTGTTTCCTTGCTTCAATCCTTGCAATTTTTTTAGCAGGTCTAACTCATAGTCCACTAGTATGAACTGCTTCTTCAGTTTCTCCACCATGCGATCCCATCTAGTGATCTTTCTTTTTCCTCTTCGATTTCTCTCCAACTGGACCTCTTTCAACCAAATATTTTCATGGCTCTTCAACTTTTTTTTCACAAACTTAACCCAATTTGGGTCCTCTATTTCTTCATATTTAAAATTATACTCTTCCAACTTGTTGATCCAGTTGATCAACTCTTCCGGGTTCAGACTTCTGGAATAACTGAGAACTTCTACTATGGGTCTTTTCCCGATCTTTGAAATAGCCCTTATTAGTCACATTTGATCTTGATAAATCACTTATTCTTACTCTACTACATCTAAATATTCAACCTCTTCTTCATCCTCACTTTCTTCTCTCCTTCTTGAGTTTAACCCTCTTCTCATTTGTTCCTGCAATGCATCAATTTGTCTCTAGAGGGCTCTAAAACCCTTGCCTACCAATGAATCCATTTCACTAGCATTTTTGCCACCTCTACCACCTTTGGCACCACCACGCCTACCAGGCATCACTCTTGGAGGCATCTTGAATATCTCAAACCCACAACCATGGTCATGGTGCAAATTTCCTTATGATCGGTGATCTATCCACACACTCAAGAAAACCCACTTTGATACCACCTGACGAGGGTAATAACCTGAGCCATAGAAAATCACACACACAACTAGAGAATATTATTATTATTTTGAATATGAAAATATTACATGTAGAGGATCTCCAATCCTCAACTTTTTCAATACATTCAAGTTACATAAACTATAGAAATTCCCATATAACTTTTTCCCAAAATACCTTCAAATTTTGATACCTGCTAAAAATAGCAGTTGACCAGAAAAAGTAGAAAAGTAAAACTGAAAGTTGGGAATTACATTATGATGAAAAGGGTATCCAAAACTATGAAAACATCTAAGAAACTACAAATAGGAAATGTAAATATTTTTGGGTGATGTAGGATTTCCTTACACCACTGGATGCTCTTGCATCAAATAAACACTTTTGAACCAAACCTATGAATGGATGAGGTCACAAATTGTGGACCTCATCCCCATTATAAATTATCAACAATTACACCCCAAGGGGTTTGAACTTTGAAGGAAAGAATAACAACACAACAACTCAACCATCACGCAATGTCATAGTAATTTTATTGTTTTTTTTATAATAATATATTTATTTTGTATCATTTTATATAATTGAATTATATTTTAGGAATGTAGAATACAACCACATATGTATGGTACTTAATTACACTAATAAAAATGGATATTGATTATACATATGAATACAACCACAAAAAAAAATGATTTTTATTTTTATTTTAATTTGTTGTTAATTACATTTTATGTACTACTATTGTTATGGAAGAAAATCTATATCTACCTACAATACAATAAACCATAAAGATCATAAGATTGCAATTGGTAGTCTAGTGGATGATTTTTGTGTCGAAAAGTGTATGGTGGAACTATGTGCAAAAATACAAAAATATACAGAGAATCTTGAATGTAACAAAATAGTTTAGGTTACATGTTATACTGTCCCTTTGAATTATATACTAGCAGTTGCATGCACAGGCATGCAATGATCAGTCGATAGGGGGCTACTGCAAAGGAAACCTAATGGAGGAAAAGGAGAAAGCTTGCTTTTGCAGTGCAAAGTGAACTGTAAAGGTTGAAAAAAAATTGCAATTTTTTGAGTAAAAAATGGAACACATGTTAATTAATTAATAATTGGAAAATGGGAGGTTGGTTTATAGTAGGGGGTGAATATTTTGAAGTAGCATTTAATTAAGAATAAGATCCATAGAGTACATTATAATGAACAAAGATATTTGAAAATTATAATCAAATGGATAGATTAATTAAAGCAAAGCTATGTGTGTAATAGAAGATATGAATATGACTATAGAGTACATTATAATGAACAAAGATATTTGAAAAGTATAATAAAATGGATAGACTAATTAAAGCAAAGCTATGTTTGCAGTAGAAGATATGAATATGACTTATGTAACTTGCAGATGCTATAAAGCACTTAAATTTGGGGAAAAAATTATTTTACATCTCTACATTTATTTGGAGCATTGTATGATGTTTTAAACCCCAAGTTATAGTCCACTTCTTTATTGTTATGTGAAAAGAAATTTATGAGAGATTAAAAAGCATTTTCATAAACCAGGAGATTGATTTTTGCATTTCCATATCAATTAGTTTTAGTTGGAAATTGATTGTGGAAATGCAAAATAAAATTGTAGGTCACCTTCATTATTTACAATGTATCCATTATTTGCAATCTCAATTAATTAATTATCAATGATTTTAATGAGTAATATTAGGATAATGACTTTTCAATAATTTTTTTCTTAATAAGTCACAATAGTATCTATATTTGATGGTTTTGTATAGGTTAATCAATCGTTTGATTAATTAAAATGGGAAAATGTTTTTTGTGTTCCGGTTTATCAGTTGGAAAAAGGGTATCAAATTGTACATCATGTGTTATATTCCTAAGATCAAATTAACAAATATGCTTTTGAAAAAGTGATTCCATTAGTATAGTTATGCCTTTTATTAGTAAGATTGAATAAAAAGGTATTCTTTTAAAAAATTATTTTTTTATTTGAATATTAGTTATAATGGTCATCATGAATGGGTTTTGTAAAAAGCAAAGATGTTATAAGTAGTATCAACTCCATAATTTTGGTAGTGAAATGAAATGAATCACACACTTTATATTGCTATTTTAATTGAATTAGAAGGTACACATTGTTTGGAGGAAACATAGAAAGATGTCACTAAATTTATACAACTATTTGTGTACACATGTATACATGTAAGAAAAAATGTATGGTGTTAAATGTAGAATGAAAAAACCCACACTTTTTTTCATCCATACCATATTAGCATAATGAAGGCCCATGGACTATATCAACACCCCCGAGCAAGAGAAGAATGAAACATGCATGGGAGATATCATGGAGATTCAACATACATTATTATTTTAATTGAATTAGAAGGTACACCTTGTTTTGAGGAAATATGGAAAAATTGATATTAAATATATACAAGAATTTGTGCATACATGTATGTATGTAACAACAAATAAATGATGTGAAATGTAAAACCACAAAACCCGTGCTCGTTTTCCACCTTGCCATATTGGCATCATGGAGCCCCATGCACTCTAACCAAACCCTTGAGTAAGAGAAGGATGAAACACCCACGAGAGATGTTGTGGAGTTTCATCATACATCATACAATAGAAATCTTGGGAAAACTCTGTTGTTTCCATATATAATATTTGATATTGTTGTGTTCTCTTTGATGTGGCATGATAAAAGAAAAAATGTATCTTGGTTTTTGAATCCCTTTCTATGCTTAAATCTAGTTCTTGCAAATGGAATACAAAGGTATGTTAGTGGATAACCAAGGGAAATAAAAAGGAAGGATAAAGGGTATGTGCAGGATCATGAGTGGCCAAAAAGTGGCAATATTATGGGTATTTGTAGGGTATGTGGCTAACGACTTTTTTTTAACCCAAAATTGATGAAACGAAAAGGGTTTTTAGAGGAGATTCTCAGATTTCCACCAATATAAATTATGCTTTAATTTTAATTTAATAAATAATTATTATTTATTTTCTATTAGAATTATGACTAAAGTCCTGATCGATAGGTTGATTGAAAAACATCTATAACTTTCAAATGGTATCACATTTTTTGAATCCAAAACATGCGTCACATTCTATGATTCACATACTATAGGATTAAAGAAAGAAAAATTAAATTTCATGAAGTTTTGACCAAGTTAAGATGGTCAGACATACGAGTTTTAATATTTTTTAAAAGCTGTAATAAAAAATTCATAATTAATTATTTACTTGGAAAAAAATTACAAAAAAATATGCATCACATCCGGACATGAGTCCTCTACTTATATATAAAATCTTATGAAAAAATATTATCATTTTATTATGGTTAGGGTGGTCAGACATACACCTACTTCTTATTTTTTCCCTGAAATTTAAGTACTACTGAATTGAAATTTCAAATCTTCACCAAATAGATTTTATTTATTTTCAAATAAACCTAGTAGTTTAGAAACTACATTCAATTTTCTACATATTCTCTTCTTACATATTTTTGAAATAATATAAATAACTTATTCAAATTTTTATGTCAAGTTGCCTAACACTGATTTTTCTTAATTTTTTGCCACTTAAGGGCCCGTTTTTTCCATGATGATCCTGCACATACCCTAAAGAGAAAGTATGCAGGTAAAATTAATATATACAATGTAAGCCTAAAAATAGTGAATAATTTTTACAATTAGTTAATCAAAGTTTTGTATTGATAATGGGAAAGTATTGTACTTACATAAACTATTGATTGTGTTCAACAAGGATGAGTTGCAATGCACTGAGCCATAGGAGCATGAAAGAATTTGAAATAGAGAGTGTACAATACACTAATTTTCTTGATGCATATTATATTTCTGCAGCAATCTAATCAAAATAATATACATGTATAAAATAAAAGAGGTTACCAGGATAACCCAAGATGGGGGTCGAGACCTAGGAAGATCTCCTTAGGATAACCAATGCAATCTTTGTGATGACACTCCTCCTATGATGACAGTCAAATTTTGTTGTACAAAAATTGTTTTTGATTCAGTGATTCTGGAAGCAATGTGACCTTTTGTTTATGTTTACTAGTATTGTGCTATCTTCTATATTGCCTATGTCTAGAGGTAATAGATTTTTCTTGGTTACCTTTTATTATATCCTAGCATAGGGGCTGGGCCTATGGGTACCATATGGTTGGGTGGCATGCACCTTACACTATTGAGATTTCTCTTCTTGTTTGAGGAGCTTGGCTGGCTCTATGGATTTGTAATTCTCTTTATTCATTGTAACTGTGGGACACTATGTAATTGTAATCCTCATTTGTATCAAGGAGAACCCTTGTGATGTAATTTTAACATTATGTCTGATTTATTCATTGTTGGATTAAATGGTATATTTGGTGTTATGTGGTGTTGTATCTGTGGAAATATGCTCATTACATTTCTATGTGTTAGAATTATTTTGCAATGAATTAATGCTTTGATGTATATTGTATCTTGAGTTAATTCCATATACTATGTTTTAGAATAATTTTGTAAGTTTTGAAATTCACATGTAGACGTGTTGTGTGGCCTAGAGGATGTATGTGTTAGAGTAGTTTACTTCACTCGTCATTGTTACTTATTTATAAGAAAAAAAATAGTTGTGCTTCCATAGTGTTTCATCATCCTCTAGGTTGTGGGACGGTGCTTTACACTTTGTATTAGAGCCTAGGTTTAAGCACTGGGAACTCTGGGGTAATATGGAAACCATTAAGTTTTTTGTGTAGGATTTAAGTTGCATATCTTGTCTTACACCTTGGTGTGTTTATGCAAGATTATGCTACCTAAGAGAGGTCGAGGTCATGGTCATGGCCATAGAGGTAGACATAGAGGTAGCCAACAGGATTCACCTCTGCATGTTTCTCATGATTCAGACCGTGAGGAATAGCTGGCTTCCCAAAACATTTTGAGAGGCAGTATTCAATATCTGGATCCACCAGGGGTCGAAGGCACTCAATTGCGTCAATTGTTAGAGGATACTCTTTCCCATCTTGGACCGAGGCAGGAAGTAGATAAAATTGTTGTTAGAGAAAGAGATGTACCAGCTCAGTCAAAGGCAGTGGTAGCTACACACATGAGGGATTTACTTAAGAATCGACCCCCCATATTTGATGCATCAGGTAGCAGTTTAGAGGTGAAGACCTGGTTGATTGACCTAAAAAAATGCTTTGCTATGCACCTGTATGGTAGCAATACTAGAGCTAGATGTGTGACTATGCATCTGAGAGGGTTTTCCTCCACATGGTGGAGATTGGAGGAGAAGAAGCTCCATATTGATATCGGTACTGTATCTTAGGAGATGTTTCTTAAGAGGTTCCTCACCAAATTTTTCTCAGATCATTGGCAACAGCATCGTGGTGATGATTTCCATACTCTATGATAGATGACTATGTCACTAGAAAAATATGAGCATCATTTTTACAAGCTCAAACAGTACGTAGGCATAGGTGACGATGAGGGCATGTTGGTGAAACACTTTCTTAGGGGCTTAAATGCCTGAATTAGTGGAGGTGTACGGGTTTTCGAACCCAAGACTATGGAAGCAGTAGTAGATAAGGTCAGACTTATTGAGGAGAATTTTGCAATGACATTGGATGGTCATGTAGGAGTACAAATGGGTAGTACTTTAGCTATAGGGCCTAGTGCACATAGTCACCATACACAGGGAGCTGGACCACCCAGGACACAACAAACACTAGCACAGAGTGGATAGTACTAGAATTCATAGGTAAAATGAAATGATTTTCCACCTAGACAAAATGACAAATATCAGATAGGGGGTGATCAAAATTGGAGGTGTGTCAAACACTTTAGTAATGCATAGCTAGCATAAAATAATCATTCAACCTTTAGGGGTAGTGTACAATAGTCCAGTGCACCTTCTGGAGGTAGAGGTTTTGGAAAGGGTACTACGTGTTTTTCTTGTGTCCAACAGGGTCACATAGCTCAAAAGTGTCCTAATAAGGGTATGTCAAGATATACACAAAGGCCAGTGGCATCAAAGTCGACTATTGGGGATGCAAGCAAAGGACATCGTGTATTTGCTACAGTTGATAACCACCAAGATGACCACTGAAGTACAATGGTTGAAGCTATAGGTATGTTGTAGGGTAATAGAGTTACCATATTATTTGATTTAGGAGCCTTTGACTCATTTATTTCATCATCTATTGTGGCAGGTGATAGACTAGGAGCAGTAAGGCAAGAGGTTAAGTGGCAAGTTGAGTTAGCATCTGGTGCTAGAGTTGTTGTACATTCCTATGTACTTGATTGTAGACTGGAGATTGGTTCTTTCCACACTACTGCAGATCTTCGCGTTATACCATTAGGTTCTTATGACATTGTCCTAGGGATGAATTGGCTTGATGCTCATAAGGTAGTGATTGATTGTTGATGAAAGTTGATACGATGCATTAATGCATCAAGTAGCAAGGTTGAGTTAGTAGGGGTCCAAAGACCTATATCATTGAGGATGATCTCGGATATGTAGCTAAGAAGATGTGTTCATCAGGGATTTTAGTTATTTGTTGTGACAGTCGATGACTTGGAGATGGGTGATAGAGAGGAGAAGGTGTCTATAGATAGCCACGCCATACTTCACAAGTATGCAAATGTTTTTCTAGAGGATATTCTAGGGATGCCACCTCAGCTGACATAGACTTCAAGGTTGATCTTCTACCTGGTTTCAAACCCATTTCACGAGCCCCATACCATATGATGAATCAAGAGCTTAAAGAGCTCTTCTTGTAGCTTGAGGAGTTGTTGGAGAAGGGTTTCATCTACCCTAGTGTCTCACCTTATAGAGCACCAATGATCTTTGTGAAGAAGAAGGATGTGTCTCTTCATTTGTGCATAGATTATAGATAGTTAAATAAGGTAACCATCAGGAACTGATATCCTCTACCTAGGATCGATGACTTGTTTGATCAGGTCAAAGGTGCTATAGTCTTTTCTAAGATCAATATTAAGTCAAGATACAGTCAGTTATAGATTGTGGAGTCTGATATTCATAAGACAAAATTTCACACATGATACGGTCACTATGAGTTTACAGTGGTACCGTTCAAGCAGACGAATGCACCATTGGTATTCATGAGCCTGATGCACGAAGGTTTTTACATGTACCTAGATAGGTTTGTAGTGGTATTTCTCGATGACATTTTGATTTATTCTAGGACTATTGAGGAGCATGAAGAACATTTGAGGCAAGTATTGCAGTGTCTGAGGGATAATAAGTTGTATGCCAACTTGTGTAAATGCGAGTTCTTCAAAACTGAGGTCAAATACCTTGGTCATGTTATATCAAGAGAAGGTATTGCAGTGGATCCTACAAAGATCCAAGCAAGCATGGATTAGCCTATGCCCACGAATGTGGTAGAGATATGTAGCTTTATGGGGTTAGTAGGTTACTAATGAGCTTGAAATATGCTCATAATTTGAGTATTATGATGTATTTTTAATATCCTTACTCTTATTACTAATGGTTGTTTTAACTCTTTGATTAAAGACTTTTCATCTGAAATTGGGTAGTATCATGTAGCAATGCATTCATATATTCCTACAGTTTAATCTCTCTATGTGTCTTATTAATTACCCTGTTTGACCTCTCAAATGACTAATATAATGCATGTGGTTTTTGGATAATGAAATAGATTTAATATGTAATTAATGAATGCGTATCGTGTTATTTACCACATGTGCTTTCTTTCACTTCTATTGCCATGTGCATCACAGGTTATTGAAGGGAGCATGAACGAGTCAAAGAACAACAGATCTCAGTCCTGTAGTAAAGTCCATTACCAGCATGACATTGAGGTTCCGGCAAAGACTCTCTGACCGGGTCATTGGGAGTAAATCTAAATGATCATTAATCTAGGAAGAGTGGAATGCTAAATTCTCTCTGAATCATCTTGAACGGATATTCTTTCATTTATGAGAAGTCTATTCCTCAGTTTTAGGATACATTTATGTCCACGTCTTTCTCTGCTAAGTTAGGTAGTTAGTTATTTTTCTGATATAAATAAATGTTCCTCTTGTGCGAGTAAACAAGAAAAAAGTATGTAAAATTTAGTATTATAATAAGAGATAGTGTTTTGTGTTAGTTTTCATATAAGCATAACAGTGTATATCATTCTAAGTTTATGAATAAAAGTTGCTGAAGTTTTGAGTTCAATTCTTGCATAACTAGTTGATGCTTGCTAAGGGGGGCCACTTAGTAAGTATTTGTAGTTAGTTAGTTAGTTGTTTATTTCTTGTTGATTATAAGTTAGATTTAATTCTTGAAAGTTTCAGTGCAAACTTAATCTTATATTGTTTCTGTAGCATTGGAAATACATCGGTGTGTTTGTTCCTACAACATAAGGCCAGTTCATTGTTTGTTTCATAGTCATAGTTTTCATGACTTCTACTTTGATTAAGTTTAGAAGGCTTCACATTACATTCCTGTAGCATAAGTAGAATTCCTTCCACACATTTATTTATGGTAAATCATGACTAAAATTGGTTCTTAGTGCACATACAGTGCCGCTCCATTTCAAGTATACAATCCTTGGTTTGACAATGTAAATGAGCGACCATAAGAAGGTGTTAGTCGCCTGCTAGAATGTCCAATTCCTAGGTTAGGATTTGTCATGACTTGTATTTCCTTTTATGGGCACAACCATTTTTGGCACCATTGTCGGGGATGGTGTCAAGCTAAGAACTTTTCATAGTCATTGTTAGCAGTAGTTTAGTCTGTTATTCAAGCATTTTCCAAAGTCCTTCAATTTACCATTCATTCTATTGCATGCATAGAAGAAGAGACGCTCTGGGAAGATTCCTCCCTAGCCTTCCATTCATTGATAAGAATTCTAAACTAGCTTATAATCTATTTGAGGAAGGAGGAGACCAAGATATCAATCCATTTGTTGAAAACTTAGTTGTTGAATTGCCATTTGACCTAGCTGATGAAGAACCTAAAGAAAATCCATTTGCTTTGATACTCCATCAAGCAACTATGGCAAGTAATCCACCTAATCGACCTCCTCCTTTTGAATGCCCCATCATTTCTCAACAAGATAATGATAACCTTAAAAATATTCCTTCTTCATTACTTCCCAAGTTCTATGGACTAGTTACAGAGGACCCAAAAACTTTCTTGTTTGAGTTTGATATCCTCTGTCGCAGCTATGATTACACTTCAAATGCTCACAGGCTAAAGTTGTTTCCTACTACTTTGAAAGAAGGAGCTCTTAGATGGTTTATGAGTTTGGGAAGAGGTGTTGTTGATAATTGGGCAGCCATGCAAACAAAATTTCTTGACAAATACAAGGAATATTGTAAGAGTTGTAGTAAGGGCACGATGATATATTCAAAATTCAACAAAAGGAGGATGAAAACCTGGAAAGCTATATCTCAAGATTTTTGTTTTCCTTGAAAAAGAATTTAGACCATACTCTCAATGAAGAATCTCATAAACTACTTTTTCTAAGGGGAATCAGTGACACCTGTATAGATGCCCTGGACCTGATAGGAGGAGAAGATATAACCCAAATGCCTTGGGATGATATCAAGAAAATATGTTGCAACTACTCTCGAGCACTTGTTAAGAAGGGTAGAGGTCATCAAGAAAAAAATGCTTTCTCATGGATATGTTTTAGTGTCCGCCCTCTTCAATATTATAGAGATTTATTCCAAATCAATCAAACTAAGGAAAATGAAACCCTTAGGAAGAAATGATAATAGGTTCAAAAGCATAAAATTTGTGAAACACCCCAAAATTTTGAATAAAGTGGAATATAAAAGCCACAAATTGAAGACGTGAGAGGTCAAAATAGGATAAGAGTAAAGAATTAAATGATTGGAGTATGGAAAAAGAAAAAAAATAATAGATGCAACTATCTAATAAGTCAACATGGCTTATCCTAAGAGGGGAAGGATATCACATCCCCATGTCAACTACCTCCATGATGGATGGTTGTGGGGGAAAACCAACAAAATAAATGTAGTTAAGTCTCACAAAAGATCATGCGCATAAGGAAGAAACATTGACCAAGGGTGAATAGGGTGTCATGTCATTACTAAGGCATGGCATCCTCACCATTTTATCCAAATTTTTCTTGAAACAAGAGGCATATTAATTGCAAGTTTTAGGCGCTTGAGAAGAAATGAAGGAAGAGGGATGGTGTCAAAGAAGCAACCACATGAAGGTATGGTCAAACCATCAATGCTAGCAATTGGAAGAATGGTGTACCTTCATTATTTGCTACTCATGCTTGTATATATTCAGGCATTTTTGGAAATAGAAAAAAGGGAGAGAAAAATGAAAATGATGGGGTGTAGGAGTTGTCAAAAATATGGAAAGATGAAGGTTGGTTTTGTATGCCCAAAAAAAGAAAGATATCTATATCTTTCATTGAACTCAAAAAAAGAGGCATTTCAAGCAAAATAGAGCTAGAGGGCACCAAAAACTACATAGGAGAGAGAAAGGAGAGAAATAGCATGGGTGAAAAGAGAGAGAGTAAGGTATGAGGGAGAAGTTTCTCCTAAGGAGATAAATCATAGAGCGATGGAGAAGGAGATAATCATGTGAGGGAGTGAGAATAGAGAGAAATTCATAGTTGTGGATGAATGATGGGTACAAAGGGAAAGAAGTTTGCAACCCTCCATTAATCTACAAGTTAGAGATCCATTTTTGGAGAAGAAAAAAGAAGTAGAAGGTGGGTGCTTGATGGTAGAACATGGTCTCAAGGAATACAAAAGATTATTGGGTATGCAAAAAATAGATTTGTTGAAAAGGCTTTAGAAACATTCAAGAAAAAGAATTTTGTGGGTGTGAAGAAAAACTAAAAAGTAGCTACCCACATTGGCCCTTCTTATTCTACCATGAGAGTTTTAAACAAGGTATGGATACCCAATAAAGTATAAAGTATAGAGGGATTTCTAATGATATAGGTAGAGGGAAAGAGTTGATTAGAACATATTCAACGATGGAGGAACCAATGTTTCTATTAAGAGCTTTTTAAAGAGTGATGCTTGCTCTTTCAGATTCCATGGGATAAGAGATAGGAAACTATTTGTTGATAAAGACCATTTCAGGTGTGACTACCAAGGGAGGGATCTACGACAAATGAGTTCATTGAGGATAGCTCAAAATTGTGGGTTCACAACTCTAGGTAAGATGATAAATCCTTGTTGTTTTTATGGGCTAAGTGAAATCAGAAGTTCAAATACATGGGTTCCATTATTCCAACTTGACCTATATCTCTAAGCATTTTGTTAAAAAGAAAAAAAAAAGCCATGAAGGGTTTCCCAGACTTTGTGGTTCCTTGAATGGAAAGTAAGCATTTACTCTTGTCTCAATATAACCCAAATGAGAGGTAAATTTTTCTATAAGTTTGATATATAAATTAGAGATGAATTCTCAAGGATTCTTTGAATGCTAGTTAACACAATACACTAAGAAAGAGAAACTAAATAGTTAGGTAGAGAATTTCCTTAGTTGTAATATGATAGTGGTGGTATAAGAATTATAAAACCATAAGTTCCAATTGGAGGGATGCAATTCTAGCAATGTTACTAGCTGCTTGCATGAAATTTAGAATAGGTTATATGAGTAAGATTAATTAAGATTACTTCTAAGTAAATTCATAGTCATCATAAAACTAGTAATCACACCTTCCTGTGCAATGGGTACGCCGAAGATTTGTGGAGATGAATATTTTAATTTATGGTATTGTATTTGAATTATAGAAATTGTAAAATGTGAAGTGTTGAAGTTTTTTAAATAAATGAAGTTATGAATTATATATTATATTGTCACTTAATTTGAATTAACAGAATATGATTTTGAACTACAATTTCACCAGTGCAACCACATTTGCTATACAGTTTTGACATTCAAGCAGTTTTTTTTTTTTTTTTTTGCAAAAGAAAATAAGCAGTAAAATGGCTGAAAATTTTGAGGAAAGAACAATTTATTGAGATTAACAAATGAAGATGATATGTTATGTAATGTAGGTATTGGAAGAATAGCTATGGCAATCATTGGATTTGAAGCTTCATATACAACTGCTATACATTCAATAGTTAAAAATGTTGCGAGGAAAAATGTTAGCAGTATAGTGTCAAGTAGAAGGGAAATAAATGTTGTACATTTAATAGTAAAAGATGTTGGTAGGAAAGCTTACCAGAAGCATTCAAATTTTGTGAAACAGTGAATATTCCATTTACTTCCATTTACAGCTGCTGTACATTTAATAGTAAAAGATGTTGGCAAGAAAGCTTACCAGAAGCATTCAAATTTTGTGAAACAATGAATATTCCTTTTTTTTTGCATACATGTCCACGTTGGTAGTTGCAACTACAACATTTGATAAAATTCCTATTTTCTTTGTGCTTTAATGGATGTCCATCCCTTGTTCAAATGCTTGTATTTTCTATGCCTTTTTCATTTAACAGAGGTGTAATAATAAAATAAAATATTCCTCTTTTGTTTGAGGCATTATATCAAATAGTTTACGTTCCTTTTCGATGCTTCCACACTTTGCATACATGTCTACCAGTGCATTGCCAACTATAAGATCAGGAAAAAATCCTCATTCCATGATGTTTTGATTGTTGTCCATACCCTGTTCCATAGCTCGGTGTTGTGCAAACAGTAAATGAAAAACAACTTAAATGTATAGACTCTGAAAAAAAAATGACTGAAATAATGGCAAGTGAGTTACCTTAAGATTCATCACACTTTGTTGAAGTGTCAAGGATTTCGAAGAGAAAAATAGGCAGAGTTTGCAAGAAAAATCTTCATAGTATTGTTGATAGGAGACTCCTAATATAGTATAGGTGAGCTGAAAATGAGCAACATAAAGAGTTTCATAAAAGAGCAGCTTTCAAGGAAAACATGCTACACATGTATTCCACTAATGAAAGCTCAAACAAAGAGAATAGATGGAACTTTCTTAGCAAATTTATTGATATGTATTTGATTCTATATAATTCAGTTCAGCATCTTATAATTATGACTGCATTCATGTCAAGCCATGATATTGTGAATCTGTATCTAACTACATTGCAAATAAATCAAGTTTTAATCATTCTGGACAACCCAATTCGCAGAAAAGTGAATGATGAAAACCCGTTAACATCAAATCACACTATAGCTGCTACATCATGCCCATTAACATCATATCACAGTAACACTGCTGCAGCCAATTGAAAATGAGGAAAAAATGTTTTATGAAATAATAAAGCAACGTACATTCCATAATTTTTTTTTGGTTCAGGCATTGTATTCATACGCTGTCTAAAGCAGGCTGTAATAATTGTAATTCATGATACACTGTAGCCAAAGTTAATGTACTCTGAGACCAATGCTACCTGCTATTTTAGGCAACTTGATTTATTTTGAAAGTTATGTTTCTTTTCCCTATACCAAATTTGTCATTTGGAAGCTCATAGTTAGATTCTAATAGCCAACTTATCTTATCATCCAACAAAATATATGACATGGAATGAGAATAAGTGTTCCTCAAAGAGAATTTTCAAAGTAAAGCATTAGAGCTCTGTCAAAATTTTTACCCCGACTTAGGTTATACATTGTAATCTTATACCATATATGGTTGGTTAGGAAAGTACTTTCTGATCAATCAAAATTCTACATATTTTTAGAGTATCTTGTAATGGAACATGCTGATCACCCTACTTGTTTGCTCATAGACTTGCTTGGAGGACTTTTAAATTTGATTTATTAAGTGCCTAGAAGTTGAAGTAACTTTGAATGATCCATTCTTTGCTCAAGAATATAGGATATTTTGAGTGTCGTTCAACTCCCAATGCAACAACCATTCACTTGTAATATACTTATAAAATAAATCAAGTTATCCTAGAATAACATACCCAATAAGTACAAGTAATTGTGAGACTAGTTAAGCTTTCCATTTCTCCTATTTTGAAAGGGCTTTATATGCACTAATTCTTATTTTATTTTCATTCTTCTTCTAAATTTCAATCAACAAATGCTTCTATCAATGTTGGATCAATATCGCATGAGCTACATGGAGCCAATCACAAACCCCAATGAGCTGCTATGTTCAGTCAACATTGTATACTTTCCCATCAATTTCAAGTGAAGGGGTGGGGGAAAATGGTTTCAAACAAGTGAAATATGGGATATGAATTTGTTTATCTCATTTCTCTCCCTCTCTATACATTTGTTTCTTCCATCTCTATTTATCTCTATCCTCTCTCTCTCTCTTTATCTCTCTATCTCTTTCTTTGTATCTTTCCCTCTCCATTTCAAACTCTCTCTATTTGTATCTCTCTCTCTAGCTCTCTTTATCTATTTATATAATTTTCTCTCTTCCTCTCTCCCACTAGATCTCTCTCTCCCTTTCTGTATATTTGTCTCTTCCATCTCTATATCTATCCCTTCTCTCTTTATATCTCTCTCTCTTTCTCTCAATATCCCTCTCCTTCTCCATTTACATCTCCATCTCCATCTCTATCTCCTTATCCTCCCCCCTCTATCTCTTTTCCCCTCTCTCCCTCTCCCTCTCTGTCTCCCTCTACCTCTCCCTATTCCAAACATTACATGAGTCTGTTGGTAATGGAACCTTTCAAAGAAGTCATGTTTGGATCCTTCTTAATTTGAAGCTATCACTTCTCCATTAGTACCTTTTTTGCACAAACATCATTTTCTAAATGTCCTACCAATCAACCTCACATAGTGAACAATTGTAAATAAAAAATAGACCATTTTTTTTCCTAATTAACCATTTTTTTTACTAATTAATGATAGTAAATTTACACAACTGCAACTCCAATTTTTCTGAGTTGGAGAAAGCAAATGTTGCACATGAGATAGTTGCAATGAAGAATCAAAAGAGTTGTCTCTATCTCATATAAATAGATAAACATAAAAGTGAAGGATATAGCAAATACGAGTAGCTTAAACTACTGGAGATGTATCTATCTCATAAATAAATTAACATGATGGATGCAATACTCAGACTTAGCAATACCGTCTGCCTGCCCAAAAAGGATATAAAACTAGGAACTAACAAATGAGAAAGGTTATCAAGCATTAAAAGTATGCTTTAATAACATGAATATTAATGAATGTATGGACTGTATATGAATATTTGAACAAATATAAATAGAAACAAAAATCATGTCAATGCCTGGTAAAGACCGGTCCATGAAGAAAGTGTATGCCAATAGTAAGGGTATTTTGCAAATCGGTTTATTTTATTAAATTTCTATACTATCTTTGAGTTTAAATAAATACATCAATATAAAATATTTATATTATGATTATATGAGACAAGCTAAACTGAACATATTTCCTTAAAAAGGCAAGGAAACTACAAATGCAAAACATTTAAACAGGTCTGGGCAAAAAAATTGACTGAAATAATGGCAAGTGAGTTACCTTAAGTTTCAGCACACATTGTGTCGAGTTGTGAAGGATGCCAAAGAGAAAAGTAGTCAGTTGACAACCTGATCATTTCATATCTATTAATATCTATTATTAATATTACATTGCATTTGTAAGTTCTGTTAGAAATAAGTTAGTTGTAGATTTGTGAGTAAATCTAAGACAGCTTGGATTGGGTCTTTCAACAGACTTTTCTACCTATTTTCTTGATAAATTTGCACAATACATTCAATTTTCTCAGATAATGCACAAAATATTTTATGGTTCTCAAAATACAGTTCAACACAAATGGGTAAAGAATTTTCTTTCAGCAAAGCTCAAACAAGACTTGTTATGGCAAGAAAACTTTCCACAAATTATGAGGGGCATTGAATGGTTGGAGATGGCCTAGTAATGATCAAAGAATGAGGTGGAGCAGAAAACATGAACCACAAACGCTTGCAAGTAGCTTGATTGTCATCATGCCATCAATAATCTCACTAACTCTGCCATCAGTAACTCTGCTATCACTGGAAAAAAAATCATCCAAGAATGAGGTGGAGTAGGAAACACGAACCACAAACGCTTGCAAGCAGCCTGATTTGTCATCATGCCATCAATGATCTCACTAACTCTGCCATCAGTAACTCTGCTATCACTGGAAAAAAAATCATCCTTCTGACTGCTAGTTTTTACTAGACTTAAAATCTTAATTTCCCCATTCCCACACACCCTTTTATATTTCAGCATTGTTTATTATTACTGGTCTTCCTGTTGTTCTGATATGTTCATGTTATGCCCATTCTTATGAATCCACTATTATATTTTCTAAAGGCTTTGCAGTCCATAGTTTTTGAAAAAGCGGCGAAGGCCCCAATGCATATTGTGACTAGAAGCTGACTGCATTTTAAGCTGCAAGCCTGTCTTAGATTTGATACACCTACAAATTGGATAATGTTTATGTATTCTTTGAAAGTGTCAACATCGTACATGTTCAGGGGTGGTAATTGTTAATGTTCAAGCAGCTTCGATGCAACTTCCAGCTATTGGTTATCTGATTTATAAGATCTCTAAAGGAACGAGTTAAGAGACACTTCGTTTTGCTAAAAGAAGATCAACATTAAATAATTATTCGTTAAAATATGTCTCTTACACCAAGTGGTGCGATTATCTAAATAGCCGACTTTATTTTAAATGGAGCAATTTTAAATGAGACGTCTTTGTATAAGAGGCTGACATTTCATTTTTTAAAGATCATGTCCTTTGGATTTATCCTATTGTCATCTATATAAGGAGATCTCATTTATTCTTATCATATCGATTTCAAGAAAAGTTTGGATTATCATTTAAGTGCGAATTCCTTCAAGAACAAATTGTGAATTTCTCTAAGTGTAGATTCAGATTACAAGGAAGATAAGTGTATCTTCTGTTATTGCATCTTGAGTTGATGCTAGATATTGGCCTTGTATTGGTCTCATTGTAAAGAGAATTATTGCCATTACTTATATATAAAAGAGAGATCTTTGTTGCTGGGTTTTTCTCCCTCAAGTGGAGGGTTTTCCCAGGGTATATGCTGTGTTACTGTGTCTGATTTTTGAATTAATTTTCTGTGCACTTATCTGATCACTAAATTTAACATGGTATCAGAGCGGGTGTAAAAAAGATTGTGGTTAGATTTGTGCTTTCACAGCTTATTCTATTCTTTGTTGAAGGTTCTTATCTATCTTCACTACATTTAAAATGGTGAACGGATTGAAGATCAAAGATAGACTCGATGGAGCTTTAAACTACACCTCTTGGAGATTCTGAATCATGCTTACATTGGAGGAGAATGATTTGGTTGAATTTTTGGAGTCCAAGGTTCCTGAACCTGAAGAGGAAGAAGAGAAGCTGCAATGGAGGAAGAAAGATATCAAAGAAAAGAAGTTGCTAGTTGACTCCGTTAAAGACCACATCGTCCCTATTGTTTCCAAGTTGAAGACTACTAGGGAGATGTTCAAAAATTTGGAAGAAATGTATGAAATTAACAACACCAGCTGGGCTCTTGCACTAAAGCAACAACTTCATCATGTGAAGATGTCAAAAGGAGAGACCGTGATCACCTACTTCATGAGGATTGCAGAATTGAGAGATCAGCTCTCCACTATTGGTCATATGGTTGAAGATAAAGATTTGACAATGCTTGCACTCAATGGCTTGCCATTATCTTGGGAGTCCTATATTCAAGGAATTAGTGCAATGTCTAAACTTCTGAAGTTTGATCGTTTGAGGGCTGACTGCATTCAAGAGAAATCAAGGTTGATGGCTAGAGGTGTTGGCCCAAGTTCTTCTAATCAAGAAATCCATGTTCTTGCAGCCCAAGCTTCGAAGAAGAAAGGAAAAGGTGGAAAGAAGGGACACTTCAAGAGGAATCGTGATAAAGGAAATGATGATGCTTCCCCTCCCAAGAAGAAGCGAGATTTGTCCAAAATTCAATGCTTTAGGTGTGACAAGATTGGTCATTTTGCTAAACATTGCCCTGACAGACCTAAGCATCAAGCCTCCGTTGCAAATGTAGAGAATGTTTCTCCTCAGAAGGATGAATATCTATTTTGCTCAGCCTTGTCAAGCAATGTTGCCACCGACACCAACACATGGTTGATTGACAGTGGTGCTTCTCATCACATCACCGGGTTCAGGAGCACTTATCAAACTTGGTGAAGAAAGACTCTTTGGAACAAGTTATCATTGGAGATGATGCTAGCTACACCGTGAAAGGGATTGGAACCTCTACTCTCCATTTGGATTCAGGCATCACACTTCAGTTGAGCAATGTTCTTTATGTTCCGGGGATCAAGTGCAACCTCATCTCTATTTCAGCCCTAGAAGATAAAGGATATCAAATTTCCTTCTCAAAAGGAAAAGTTCTTGTATGGATGGAGAACTCTAGTTTCAAAGATGCTCAAGTTATTGGAGTGAGACATGAAATTCTCTACAGGGTTTGCACTCGTCCTCTACAAGCCTTGGTTCATGATACTTCTTCTCTATGTGATCTTTTGCATCAAAGATTAACGCATCAACACTTTCGTACTTTGCCCATTATGGAGAAGATGGTGACAGGTCTACCTAAGTTCGACAAGGAGCATGAAGGCACTTGTAAGGGATGTGCTCTAGGTAAGAATGTAAAAGCCACTTTTCATAGTAGTGAAAGTAGATCTAAGAGTATTTTAGATCTCATCCATTCAGATTTATGTGGTCCTATGTCTATTCCATCTTCAAGTGTATTTTTGTATTATGTACTGTTTATTGATGATCACTCTAGGAAAACTTGGATTTATTTCTTGAGGTCTAAAGAGTCTGAGGAAGTATTAGCTAGATTTAAGGAGTTTAAAGCCTTAGTAGAAAACCTTTCTGGTAAAAGAATTAAGGTCCTTAGATCTGACATTGGTGGTGAATACACCTTTGGTAGTTTTCTAGACTTTTGTATGGATGCAGGGATTAAGAGGGAGTTCTGTGTTCCCTATAATCCTCAGCAGAATGGTGTTGCAGAAAGAAAGAATAGGACAATCATGGAAGCAGCAAAGGCCATGATTCATGATCAAGATTTGTAGACTTTCTTATGGGAAGAAGCCTCCAGGACAGCTGTTTATGTGCAGAACAGAAGTCCTCACAAGGTCTTGGAGAATATAACTCTGGAAGAAGCCTTCATAGGGAAGAAGCCTGAAGTCGGTCACTTAAGAATCTTTGGATGTCCTATTTATATTCATGTTTCGAAGGGGAAGAGAACTAAGTTGGAGCCTTCTGGCAAGAAGGGCATCTTTGTGGGCTACAACGAGACATCTAAAGCCTATAGAATTTACATTCCAGGACAAAATTTAATCGAGATCAGTAGGGATGTTACATTTGAGGAAGACATTGCATTTAGAAGATCCAAGGGCACTCAATTGGAGATCAGTAATGAAGAGTCTCCTCAGGATATGGAAGTAGACCATGCTCCTAAGATTCAGAGGGAGACTGTTGAACCAAAAGAAGATGTTGATCCTGTTGAACCCTTGGAACCTACTGATGGGCCTGCTAACATTGTCATTGGAAGAAAGAGACCTCTATGGGCTAGGTGCACGATGCAAGAGGTAGAAATATTTGCAGCTCCTAGAGGCACATTCAAAGAAAGTAAAAGGCCTCATAAGTTCTTCAATTATGTTGCCTTGATGAGTCAGATTATTGATTCAGAGCCTTCATGTGTTGAAGAAGCATTCAATCATCAGGTTTGGAGAGATGTAATGGCAGAGGAGTATCAATCAATTCTAAAGAATGATGTTTGGGACATTGTTCCTAGACCTAAGAGCAAATTAGTGGTATCTTCGAAATGGCTCTTCAAAATCAAGCATGCTACAAATGGGAGCATTGAGAAGTATAAGGCAAGATTTGTGGCTCGAGGGTTTTCTCAGAAAGAGGGAGTTGATTACGAAGAAACATTTACTCCTATTGTCCGTTACACTTCTGTCAGAATTATCATTGCCATTGCTGCATCGAGAGGATGGAAGATTCATCAGATGGATGTGAAGACAACTTTTCTCAATGGCGTAATTGAGGAAGAAGTTTACATTGAGCAACCTGATGGTTTTGAAGTTCATGAGAAGGAGTCACATGTGTGTAAGCTAAAGAAGGCCTTGTATGGTCTTAAACAGGCTCCTCGTGCTTGGTATGAAAGGATTGATTGGTACCTATCTAGTTTGGGCTTCTTGAAGAATGATGCTGATTCAAATCTCTATTTCAAGGTAATCAATGGTGATGCATTAATATTGGTTTTATATGTTGATGATCTGATCCTTACTGGAGAAGATCACCTGATTCTCGAGTGCAAGAACGAGTTGACTTCAAAATTTGAGATGAAGGACCTTGGGCTCATGCATTACTTCCTTGGTTTAGAAGTCTGGCAGAAACCAAATGAGATGATTCTAAGTCAAGGGAAGTACACCATTGATATACTTAAGAGATTTGGCATGATGGATTGCAAATCCATGTCTACACCTATGGAGACCAAGCTACATAAGTTGAAGGAGGCTACAGCTAATTCAAACTTGGTGGATCCTACATTGTACAAACAGTTGATTGGGTCTCTGATGTATTTGGTTAACACTAGACCTGATATTTGCTATGCAGTGAGTGCACTTAGCCAGTTTATGTGTGATCTGAGACAGATACATCTTGTTGCAGCTAAACATATCCTGAGATACTTGTGTGACACAGTTGGATATGGGTTGAGGTATACTTCAGATGCAGACTTGGAGTTACATGGTTTTACAGATTCTGATTGGGCAGGGTGTGTCACAGATCGGAAGAGAACCTCTGGTTGTTGCTTCAGTTTGGGTTCTGCTATGATTTCCTGGTGTAGCAGGAAGTAGTCATCTGTAGCATTGAGTATAGCAGAGGCTGAGTACATTGCAGCTTGTATGGCAACTTGGGAAGCAGTATGGCTTCGTAAGCTCCTTACAGGATTGTTTGGACAATCAATGGAGCCTACCATCATCCATTGTGATAATCAGAGTTGCATGAAGCTTTCTGTCAATCCTGTGTTTCATGACATAACGAAGCATGTTGAGATCAAGTACCACTACATCAGAGATATGGTACTATGAAAGGCTGTACAGTTGAAGTACATCAGCACTAATGAGCAGATGACAGATATTCTCACCAAGCCTCTCTCTAGGATAAAGTTTGTATACTTTCGAGATAAGCTTGGTATGGTGGAGAATCCAGCCTTGACTAAGAAAGAGTCTCAGTATCAATGAGCCTTTCTATCTTTTACCATAGTATGGTTGTAGCCATTATGGTTGATATCGTGTTGAGGCGATATCTGATATCACGTGAGGTGAAATTTATCTTTTACCATAGTATGGTTGTAGCCATTATGGTAGATATCGTGTTGAGGCGATATCCAATATCACGTTGAGGTGATATTCCTTCATTCACCATAGTATGGTTGTAGCCATTATGGTAGGTATCGTGTTGAGGCGATATCCAATATCACATTGAGGTGATATTCCTTTACTCAACATAGTATGGTTGTAGCCATTATGGTAGATATCGTGTTGAGGCGATATCCAATATCACGTTGAGGTGATATTCCCTTGTCCACCATAGCATGGTTGTAGCCATTATGGTTGATATTGCATTGAGGCAATAGTTGACATCACGATGAGGTGATATGTCTTGAGCAGCTAGAAGTGTGCTCCTCAGCTGAGAGGGAGTGTTAATGTTCAAGCAGCTTCGATGCAACTTCCAGTGATTGGTTATCTGATTTATAAGATCTCTAAAGGCACGAGTTAAGAGAAAATTCGTTTTGCTAAAAGAAGATCAACATTAAATAATTATTTGTTAAAATATGTCTCTTACACCAAGTGGTGCGATTATCTAAATAGCCGACTTTATTTTAAATGGAGCAATTTTAAATGAGACGTCTTTGTACAAGAGGCCGACATTTCATTTTTTAAAGATCATGTCCTTTGGATTTATCCTATTGTCATCTATATAAGGAGATCTCATTTATTCTTATCATATCGATTTCAAGAAAAGTTCGGATTATCATTTAAGTGCGAATTCCTTCAAGAAAAGATTGCAAATTTCTCTAAGTGCAGATTCAGATTACAAGGAAGAGGAGTGTATCTTCTGTTATTGCATCTTGAGTTGATGTTGGATATTGGCCTTGTATTGGCCTCATTGTAAAGAGAATTATTTCCATTACTTATATATAAAAGAGAGATCTTTGTTGTTGGGTTTTTCTCCCTCAAGTGGAGGGTTTTCCCAGGGTATATGCTTTGTTACTGTGTCTGATTTTTGAATTAATTTTCTGTGCACTTATCTGATCACTAAATTTAACAGTAATCATGTGAGTCACTGACCCATGCAAAAGGAATCAAAATATATATTTTGTATTTATGTGTAGTTTGTTTTGAAAAAGGAATCAAAAGATCTATTTTGTATTGCCATTCTAGTAATTGAATTTTTTTTGCAATTCCCCTCCTTTACTTCCGTGTAGTTAATCGACTGCGGGAGGGTCACTACTGGAGCAAGAGTCCACTCTAAGAGTCTCCAACATGTCATCGGGGGACTCTCCAACAGCATGTCACTCTCCATTCAGTAATAGGCAGGGGAATCTGATAGCATCATTATAAGTTGAAGAATACGCTTTCCTTGTCATAGTGTAGCAATAGTTTCATTTTCAGTATGTTGGGTCAAATGAATTCCCCGGGCCTCAATCTGGAGCTCCTCGGATTCAAGCATAATTATGATGGGAAAACAATTTCCATAATTTCTATAATATGAATGCTCAGGCGCAGCAGAAATGACGCGAAAAAAGGTACTGATGACAAGAAAATAGCCATAGATAAAACCATGGAACCGATGTCGATTTTTTGATAAATAACAATAGAATTGTTTAGAATGCAATAAAACACAACAGAGAATGATCTGGTGGCGTACAGACTCAGAAGAAAAAATCTCTGAAACCAGATTGGCAAGTGATTAACCTCAAGATTCTGCACAAATTGTGTCCCGCTGCCAACGATGCCGAAGAGAGAAAATGGGAAGATTTTGCAGGAAACCCTACCAAAGCAGAAACCGCTTAAAAGCGAGACAAACAAAAATTAATCTCCCTATAGCTACTGCTTCAATCTAGTCTCAATAAACAAAGAGCAGAGCGTATCTGCGTGAAAGTGATTCAGGGTTTGGGGAAAATGCATAAAGAAGACAGAAGGCGGCGGACAACTTTACAGATCAAATAAAACATTCAAACAAATGATCCGGCTGAGGTGATTGAAACCAGGGCAAGTGACATACCTGAAGATTCTGCACAATTTCTATCTATCTGTGAATTAAAATAAAGCGAACCAAATATAATCTGCAAAATACCACAAAACTATTGCTTTAGATTCGGAAGCCAGTCAAAAATTTCTAATAATGTGTAGCTTTTGAAATAGAGACAGAAGAAAGAAAGAATCGCAGAGAATTCAAACCAGGGCAAATGATTTACCTTGAAATATTTCGCAAAATGTTCTCAATGCTTTGTTTTTGTCAATAGTCGAACTGTATCAACAAGTAGATTTTTTTTTGACCGACTCCCAGCCAGAAATGCATCTACGAAGGAAAAAGGTGGCTGCAATGCACAGGGTACACCCCTCCTATTCACAGTAAATGTGTGAATAAGACAGAAGGGAAGATGACACTAAGTAATGAATGATCGAGATCAATTTTAAATGGTCTTGTAGTTTTTTTAAACCGTCGATAGGGAAAAAGGATTGGAAAACTTCATTAAGGGAACACCTTCGGCGTAATAATGAGACATTAATATATCAATGTTGATTTAAATATCTATTGCTCAACTAATATAGTATATATACATAGTACACCATGGTTGTGATTCACGGTCATTGCTCATGTTTATTTTAGGTTTCTTATTATTAATGTATAAATAAAGAAAGTGATTGAATGATCATGCATCATTGAAGAACTCTAAATCAAGTTTTGAACTTTGAACTCATGAATACTGGAAAAATATTTGGTAAAAATGGTAAATTTATACACTATATCAAGTTCATCACATAGTGGTATGCTTAATTAGAGTAGTAAGGGATCTAAATCTTATAATGATGTTCTTAAGGTGGTTGTTCATTCTTGGGAGTTATCCCAAATAAATCCTTACATGGTTTTGCATAAGAACATATCTTTTGGATATGGTGATTATGATTACAATAATGTAACTTCATGTCTATATATCCACTATGGCACCATGTCTAGGTCCAATGATAAGTACGATGCGTGCAAACAAAGAGAATTTCTTGTTAAGTAAACCATCTAACCTTTGTATTTATATTCTTTGATTAAGAACTCAATATAATCATGGGTTAATTATTTGGGTATTTTATGTTTGAACTTTAAAAGAAATATTATGGCAAAGATTCCTAGAACAATTGTTTCTTACTTCAATGATAATGTTTTATTTGTGTGCCATAGAAAAATGGCCCTTTGTCATTTTCATGGCCTTTTAGGTCTCGTTTCATGGTGTTGGAACTATGGTGCTTTGATTTTATGTTAACATGCTTATTTAGGTACTCAAACTCAAAGAACTATGTCTTTTGAAGGTTTTGTGAAGTGTTCTAAGACATTTCTACATTCTTCTAGACTTTATTTAATACAACTTACCCAAAAAAACACATTTTTTCTCATCAACAAGTCCTATATTCAGGTTTCATAGAGTCTTGTAACAAGCCTTCACGCTTTTCTCTAAACATCTTCACTATTTACACCTTTCTCATGCTTTATTTTTTCTTTTTATGCCTTCATATGACTTAATTAAGTGAATTTTTGAATCTTATCCAAACAAAAAAAATTAAATACAACATTATCCCCAACACTTGTTTTTAGGTACTAGGTGGGAACCATTTGCCATGGGTGGCAAATGAGTCCCCATTGGCCCCAAATTCAAAATATTTCAAATTTTCTTTCGGTATTTTATTCAAAAACACTTGATGTCGCCCTGTGATGAGGTATGAATGGATAGCAAGGCACAAGAATTGTATAAATAAGTGATTTTCATCTCATTTCAGCCCCCAATTAATCAAATTCACTTATCCATTTATACATTCAAGCATTCAAGCATCTTACATCAATAATTAAAGCACTTTTCAAGCACTTTGAAGCTGCCATTGACATTACTTTAAAATTTCAAGATCAAGAGTTAGGTGAGTGGATATCATTTGCATGTTATTACTTTATCGTTCTCTTGTATTTTGTTATCCTTTCAAGGGTTGAATTACCAAAAGTGGGGTTTGAGCAAGGAAAACCTCTATTCACTAACCCTAATCATTTTCCCCATTTTTCTTGTATATTTGCAGTCTTTTTTTTAGATTTGATAGGTTATAAGATTTGACTTCGACAACCTGGCAAACAGGCATTTCCATATCTAGTGTTACAAATTTGTCTCCTAGTTTTCTAGAAATTTGGGATAGGATGATTCACCACCTATGGTGAAGGAGTCCCACCTTAGGACTAGAAACTTGACCATTATCAGATTTCAGATCCTGACAGACAAAAATCAGCTCCCGATTGTTTTTCATTAGTAAGAGAACTAATTCACCACCCTGGGCGAATGAGTCCCACTGTGAAAAATCAATAAAATTCATCAGCATTCCAAACACTCTAGACAATTCATATTTCATCCAAGTGCACTTAGATTTACCCCTGTACCTTCTGTTTTGCATAATTTCTTCATTTTCTTAGTTGTATGCATATCACAATGTGTTTTCAAACATAGCTTAAATTGCACTTTTGTATTCATTTTTGTTCATTTTAATCAGTCAATTGCATTTATTCAAGTTCATTTACATCATATCACATTGCACACATCCTAATTTGAGTGTTACATAAGCATTTTGGGACCTAAATCTCTCTCCTTTTAGGTGAAAAACCCTAGAAGTGCAAGAGCCAACATTTTGAGTTCCCAAAATCTATGTCACATTTTAGTGAACCTAACTTTTGAACACTCTAAATTTTTTATTTCATTCATATCCTACATCCTAGTTTCCATTTACATTAACATTCAATTAGGGCATTGATTTGTTATAGCATTATAGGACCTTTCATTTTGCATTAGTGGAATCTTCATTTAGTTTTCATTTTTGCATTCAATTTCATTGAAAAAAGTAAAAAACTGCATTGTGCATCTGTAATTGCATTTTGTTTAACATTTAAATCACTCTTAAAATTCTGAAAAACACAAAAAAATTGCATCTTGAGACTCATTCGCCACCCAAGGTGAATCAGTCCATCTACACATTATAGACAATAGTTCTATGCTTTTTCTAGCATTTTTCTGCATTTCTATTTTTGGATTTGCATCTTTGTTACAATTATTAGATTTTCTATTATTTTCATTTCACATTCTTATATTAGCTTGCATTTCCATCCACCCTTCCTTTGTGGTACTTGTTGATGGTGTTTTTATGCACTTTTCAACACAGACAGTGCATAGGTGCACTACCTCTCTTGAAAGACAATCTTCCACAATCGAGTTGCAGAACACTATCCCAAGGTCTCTCGGATGTCAGGTCATGACAGTGCTTAGATACCTCAGTAGTTTGATGTGATTTGCTGGAATCACAAGGCGGTCTTACGGATGAGTTACAAAGTATGGAAGTTGGGTTTGCAAATGCAGTTTCAAAGTGCTGAAAGTGAATGAATAGTGGCTGTCCACTCAAAACAGCAAGCTGAAACTCATCAAGTTCATCTGATTTGGCTTCATGGTGATGCTTTGGGTCTTACTCTAACCAAGGATTAAAATAAATAGCAAAAGGAGAAGGGTTAAGAAAGCTATTCTAATCCTAAGCTACGAATGAACAGTAACAATGGTGGCTGCTAAAGTAGACATGCTTCCTAAACTGGGTTTTGCTTGGCCAAGAGAAACCTACAGTTGCACAAAACCAGTGCAATCTTCTAAGGACTGCTGATTTTCAGATTGCACATGCACATCATGAACATGCAATTGAACTAAGTTGCAGCATTGGAGTAAAGGAGCCCAGGCTAACTTTGCACAGCAACTTATCATCAACAAGTGCTAAAAGTATGGGCTGAAAGCTCATCAAATACCAAAACAACAATTTCCATTATCACCTCCATTCAAGAAACTAACATTAAAACTGACATGGAAGGAAGAACCATGCATGCAAGATGAGCAAAATCAAAGAGAACATCCATAAAATCATGCAATGCTGTCTTCTATTGCTGCAAATGCCTCTTACATCAATTCTCCAACCCTTACAAATGAGGGGCAAGCCCCTATTTATAGTTTTCCAAAGCCCAAATGAATGGCTAGGATTCAATTACAATGAGTGGCCCAGATTCAATCACATTAGGGTTTCACCTACCCCTCATTATCTAGTAATTTAAAATACATTTCTTGTCTTTTCCCTATTTTGTCATCTAGTGCCAGTCACTATAGCAATTTTGTCATTTAGCTGATTTCCCTTTTACTGTAGCTGAAATTGCCTAAAAGCTTCCTTTTGCTTGATGTGCTTGCAGTGTTCTTCCTTGGATCAAACGAGTCCGTCGACGATTGGCATCAATGGATTGGTGGCCCTTGATTCGGGCAGAAAGCTCCTTAGAAATCATCATCTCGAAAAAGGGACGACAACTCCCTCAATGGGCCTCTTTGATAGACCTGCGGAAAGCTTCTTGACTCCTGCAAACATGAAGTGTCGTAAGTGCATTTATACATGAGTTAAGGAAAATGTCAGTCAAACCTACAAATTCCCCATTAGATTTATCCATGCATCATCAAAAGTTCTTGATATTCATATTTGGAGCTCATTTGGACCATAAACATTAATGCGTGCTTCAAGGGGCAAGCGCCAGAGGGCGGAAAGACGGCGGAAGAAAGCCAGAAGGCAGACAACGGACGGAAGCCAAAACAGCCGGGAAGAAGGCGGGCTCCCGGATGTTCAAAACAGCTGGGAAGGAGGCAGGCTCCTGGATGTTCAAAACAGCCGAGAAGGAGGCAGGCTCCTGGATGTTCAAAACAGCCAGGAAGAAGGAAAGCTCCTGGATGTTCAAAACAGCCAGGAAGAAGGAAAGCTCCTGGATGTTCAAAACAGCCAGGAAGAAGGAAAGCCCCTGGATGTTCAAAACAGCCAGGAAGAAGGAAGGCTCCTGGATGTTCAAAACAGCCGGGAAGAAGGCAAGCCCTTGGAAACGGCCACGGAGGGGCCGGGCTCCGGAGGGCGGGAGGAAGCGGCAGCTTACCTGGCTCCAGAAACGGGCGACGGAGGAGGCGGAACTCCTAAAACGCACGGAGGGCCGTCCGGAGGGCGATGAAGGCAGCCAGCTTCTGGTTCCCAAACGGATGACGCGAGAGGCGAATCCCCGGAACGTGGCCACGAGGGCCGGGTCTCTGGAGGTCGGGAGGAAGGCAGCCATTGGAAGTTCCAAAACGGGCGACGGAGAGGCGGAACCCCTGCAAACAGCCACGGAGGGCACGGGCTCCCGAGGTCGAGGAAGGCGTACCGCCTGGAAGTTCCAAAACGGCGGACGAGAGGCGGGAATTCCTCGGAACGCTACCTGAGGGGCCGAAGCCCGAGGCCGGAAGGGAAGGCGTGCCCGGGTCAGCAAGTTCCAAAACAGCGACGGAGAGGCGGAACCCTAGAAACGGCCACGGAGGGGCCGGGCTCGGGAGGCCGGGTCGCCCTGGGCTGACGGATGTTCCAAACAGCAAAAGGGGGACGAAGCTCCGAAACCACCGAAACTTAACCAAACTTTGACGAAACCTTGGCAGTTCATTTTAACACATCAAACACATCCCAGATCCAGAAAAGGGGGACCCCAAAGTCAAAATTGAGGAAACGGGAGCGACGGGGGTCCACAGACGTTTCCAAACAGCCAAGGAGGAAGGGAACTCCGGAGGGAAAGTTCCGAAACCATCGAAACTTAACGGAACATCAAAGAAACCTTGGCAGTTCATTTACGTATTTCAAACACATCCCCGATACAAAAAAGATTGCTCCCAAAGTCAAAATTTAGGAAACGGGAGTGACGAGGGTCCACGGATGTTTCCAAACAGCCAAGGAGGAAGGGAACTCTGGAGGGAAAGTTCCGAAACCATCAAAACTTAACGGAACATCAAAGAAACCTTGGCAGTTCATTTAGGGACCACAAACAAATCTCAGATCCACCAAAAAGTTGGCCCCAATGTCAAAAACATGGAAACTGGACCGGCAGGGGTCCATGGATGTTTCCAAAACAGCGAAAGAGGGACGAAGCTCCGGAACCACCGAAACTTACCCGAACGTTGATGCAACCTTGGCAGTTCATAGAAACACCCCAAACACACCCTAAATCTACCAAAAAGTTGTCCCAAAAGCCAAAAATGTGGAAACTGGACTGACAAGGGTCCACGGACGTTTCTGAAACAACCAAAGCAAGACAAAAGGCAGAAAGGGGATGGGCGACTTTATTTCTTTGCAAATTTGAATACCCCAAGTAGGTGAATTTGGGTAGGGGAATTCGATCGTTTTGAAGGCACATGACCAATTTGGGCTTGGAAATGGGGCACACAAAACAAGACAGGGGCAAAGCAGCCTGTCAGGAGCAAAAAAAAAGGGGGTCCCTGCCTACGGCGGGGCGTGTGTGCAAAACATGCACAACAGTACTTGCATGAGTGTTTGGTGTCCCATTGATAATACTTTAGTGAGAAGAAATTTTAGACTCATGGCATCGTGCAATAGCACTTTTGTTGCAGACCTTGGGATCTCACAAGCTCCTACTCCTAGTATGGAAAATGGTGCATTAGGACCTAACAATACCACTTCCATGCCTTCACCTTTCCATCCTATGCATGTTGACAATCACAACAAATCTATCTTGCAAGAAAAGGTCATTAATATTCATGAGGAATTTACACATTTACAACGAGATTGGGCACTTAAAAAAATTTCCACTACTGCTATACCTACTACTGAGAGCCTTCATCGCCTAATTGAGAGTGATGATGGCTTGCAAGTGTTGAAACAAATTTCCAAGACTTACAATAAACATGCCTCTTCAAATACCCAATCGACAAAAATTCCTATAAGCCTCAGAGCACCTTAAGTTCCTCCCCCTTCAACTATAGTCTCCATACCAATTGACACTGATCTGCAAGTCCACACAACTATTCATCAAGCTAAATATGTGGCTACTTCTTTCCCCATTTCCACTAGCATTCCTACTTCTTTTGTGGCATCTCGAGCTCCTTCCACCACTTTCACAACCTTTAGCATTCCTTTCACCTCCCCTAACATCACCTACACTCCATCACCATTTTCCCTTCCACCTCAACCTAATTATACTGATCCTTTTATTACACAACTCCTTAACACTATTTCATCCATGCAACACCAAATTTCCACCATTAGTCAAGGTCAAACCGCTCCACCCACATATTTTGTCCACAACAACCCCTTATCATTAGAAAACTTATATACCCTGATGCCACAAGGGATAGAAATTATGAGGTTTGAGAAATATTAAGGAAAATGAGACCCTATCAACCATGTCAATGCTTATACCGCTTTTTGTAGTGACTTTGTCCTTGACAATAAAATTTTAGCAAAACTTTTTCCAAGGACCTTGAAAGACACAACTTTAGAATGGTTTTCCAACTTTCCCAATCACTCCATCCGTTCATTTAAAAAAATGGTGGAAGCTTTCATTAATCACTTTCAAATGCATATGACACCTAAAAAGACAATGGTTGACCTCATGAGATGTAGAAAAAATACAAATGAAAAAGTGATAGATTTCATAGTCCATTACCAAACCTTATATGCTTAGGTTGATGTCAAAATTCTAGATGTACATTTGCAGAAGATGTTTATTGAGAATTTGCACACTAACCTTCAAGATAAAATTACCATTCAATGAAATTCCCTTCATGCATGCATTTGTGTACAACCTTATGTGATTATCCAAATTTGGTTTCAAAGTCAAAATCCACTTCTAGCCAAGTTGACAAACCTAAACATAACAATCAAAACCAAAACAACACACAAAATTTCCACAAACCTAATAGAGGATTTTTACAATTTAATCTACCTCCTTCACCCCAATCGCAACCAAATCCACAAGTTCAAAATTCAATGGTCATTGCTAAGACAACCATGCCTTATCATTATGGTGATCCAAATAGATAGTACACCCCTGTACCTGACACCCTCCATCATACAATGAACCAATTAATTCAAAAATGCATGCTCACTTTACCACCAGTTTGACCACTTGATCCTAATCAACCCTTACTACCTACCTTCAAACCTAATGCTTATTTCCATTTTCATTGTCAAAATGGCCATGACATCGAACATTTCAAGCATCTTAAACATTTAGTTCAAGACCTCATTGATTAAGGTGAATTGACCATTATGGGTGTTAATGATCAAGGCAATAAGTTGTAAGACCCCCTAACCAAAATTTGCAAATTTTCACCAATCCTATGCCTAAACACACTACCTCATTTTTCAAGGCTAGTGAACCTTCAAATCCTGATGTAATGACTATTGATACACACAATGAACAACTTGATACACCTCCTGTTGTTACACAAGCTAGTTCTATGGATAAATTTGTAGCTACAATAGACATTATCCCTCACAAGGGACAAACTACTAAATCTGTTGATATTACCTTTTTTTCTAAAGAAATACTACAAAAACTTCCTGATGGTCCTCTCTACATAGCTTGAAGAATCTATGATAAGCCTACTATTGGGATATTAATAGATTCATTGTGTGGTGAGAAAATTATCACATAAGAATTTCTAGTATTACATGATCTATATCAAGATGACTATAATACACCAATTGCATGGATTAAGACACATATTTTTTTTTCCTTCCCTATGATTGGATTGATCATTGTACCTTTACAAATAGGACCCAAGACTTTGGATGTAACATTTTACATTATTCCACAAGATGACCAATTTTTTTTGTGGTTATGCCTTCCTTAGCTTCACTCAATGAAAGTGGTCCCATCAATTGTAAATAAGTGCTTGAAGTTTCCACATGGAAATGAGGTATTTACCATACACCATAGTGGCTTTAATCCTTTATCTTTCAAAGGTAACTTTGCATTAGAAGCCTTTTGGCTTGAACCCATGGAACCTATCACCCCTTGTAAGGACTTGTTTTACATTTTCTATCAAAATTTTACAGCCAAAAAGATAGCTGAATTATCCCTTCGTAACACATCCTCATATTAAAAAAGTGTATAAAGCAAAAGAGAAAGTGGTTGATCCATCCTCACCGGTTTCTCTTGCTCTTCCTCCTTTGGAAGTGAAAGAACATATGAGAACTCAATCCAATCTTACACCTCACCAACTCCAAAACAGAATTAGATGAAACCACAATGCTCAGGAATGTAGGTTTTGCCATTGTCTCCTTGCTCATCAATCTCGTATGGAAGAAAATCAAGAATATCAACATCCACCCTTGATAGAAGCAATAGATTATCACCTTCCCTCTCCTCACTTGCTGCACAATAATTCATCCCAACACTCACAATAAAATGAACCCATCCAACAACCAACACTCTTGATACATCCCTTCGTAGAGGTCACCCTTCATCCTCCTATTATTATTAATCTTGATGATGATGATGATGCGACGATCACTAAAATAGATAAAGAAGTACACAATGATTTGAACTCTTATTTTCATCCACAATGATAAATCATCTCCACCACGTGAAGAACCTATTACCACTCCTAGTTTGGCACTTGCACTTCTTCCTTTGGACATCCAACTGCCTTCGCATTACAATGAACATGATTGGGAGGCAGATGACTTGTTAGATGACTTGCATTTTCCTAGCTATCCTTTTATATCTCTTTCTTTCTTTTCTTTCATGTGTGTATTGTGTTCCCTTGTGTCATGCATTTGATGTTTTCCGTCTTTGTCCACTTCTTCTATTCGTAACTTTATTCTTCTATTTTTCATGCTTTGTTTTGTGTTTTCCTTTTAGAAATGACACAAAATGTAGAGATTCCCTATGTCTCTTCCATGTTGACCCAAATGGTCCTTTTTCCTTTTTTTCCTTTATCTTTTCTTGTGTTTTTCCTTTTGGGGATGATGCAAGGAATTGAGACCGAAATGTCTCCTTCATGTTGACCCAAAATATTTTTCATTTTCTTTCACCTTTTTGGTTTATTTTCGCTTATTTTTCCTTTTGGGGATGATACAAGGCATCAAGACCGCATCTCTTCCATTTTGACTCAAAATGGACTTTATTTTTCCTTTTTTCTCTCTCTTTGTGTCATTCTTCTAGTTCTATGTGTATTTGGGGAATGACGACAGTTCCATGCTCTTTCATAAAAACATTACAGCAATGAGCATACTGACCCCAAATCCATAGATCCCTTATGTGTTTGGTGTGTTTTATTTTTTGGGTGGCAACTCCGTTTCTTTCTTTTCCTTGACATGACACAACCTAACTTTGAAACATATGACTTGACATAGAGCTTTCTAGGTTGGTTCTCATGTCTTGTTTTCTTTTTGCATTTTCTTTTCTTCTCTACTTTCAAGTAATTGCTCATAGAATAGTGTGTAGCAATTCCTTTAAAGTGGGGGTCATACATTACCATTATTTCATTTGCATTCATTCTTCTTAGTGTATCCTTGTCATTTACGTGAAGCGTTTGTCACTTTATGGATGACATTGGGTGCGATGTCCTTCATAAGTGTGATCTATCTTAGCATATTGCATTCCTCTTTGTGGTTTGATGCAACACACTATATCCCCTAAGTTGTGAATATAATATTATTCGATTGATCCTCTCTTGGAGACATTAGAAACAATGTTCCCTAAGTGACTGACCTTACATAAACTAAACAAGACTCCTTTGAACAATCTTTCACATTACAATTTTGCATTTTACATTGTTGCATTTCTTGGCCACCTTGCATAACACAACTTGCATGCCTATAGTGTTGTACTATTTAAAGCTTATCATTTACATTTCATTTGGCTTTATGGAAACTTGTTAAAGTTATCAAGAGGTCTAGCTTTAACATGGTTAAGCGGGCAGCCCAACTAGCAACATGAATTTTCCCCATAGCCACCTTTATGTTTGTGAGTTCATACCAACTAGCATATGTATCTTACTTTTTGGGATCTCTCACCCCACGAAAAAATATTTTTGTGGCCCTAGAGTGAGTATACATATTCCCTTTTTCAAACAATCAACCTAGATCTCTTTTCACCACTAGTTGGATTGATGATTGAAGCTTCATTCAATTCTTTTCAACACTTGTGTGTTCCTTTGTCCTTATGCTTAGTTTGTCATGGGATCTTCATCATGGAGGCTTGATCATCCCTCTTGATTGTTGTATTCCATCTTGCTAGTGTAAGTACATTCGAACCCTCCCCTCAATGTTCATGGCTACTTTAGTAAGAGTTTGTAGGTTCATCCTCTCACTAAAGTGGGGGCTAAATAGAAAAATGGCCCTTCGTAATTTTCATGGCTTTTTAGGTCTTGTTTCATGGTGTTGGAACTATGTTGCTTTTATTTTATGTTGTATCATGGCTTGAACATGCTTATTTAGGTACAAAAAATTAAAGAACAATGTCTTTTGAAGGTGTTGTGAAGTGTTGTAAAACATTTCTATATTCTTCTAGACTTTATTTACTACAACTTACCTAAAAATCACCTTTTTTCTCATCAACAAGTCCTATATTGAAGTGTTGTAAAGTCTTGTAACAAGCCTTCAAGCTTTTCTAGGCACATCTTCACTATTTACACCTTTCTCATGATTTATTTTTTCTTTTTATGCCCCCATATGACTTAATTAAGTGTATTTTTGAATGTTATCTCAAAAAATAACATTAAATACAACATTATTCTTGACACTTGTTTTTAGGTCCTAGGTGGGACCCATTCGCCATGGGTGGAAAATGAGTCCTTTGCCCCAAATTCAAAATATTTCAAATTTTCTTTTAGGATTTTATTCAAAATCATTTGATGTCGGCTTGTGGTGAGGTATGAATGGATAGTAAGGCACAAAAATTGTATAAATAAGTGATTTTCATCTCATTTTAACTACCAATTCATCAAATTCACTTATCCATCTATACATTCAAGCATGCAAGAATCTTACATCAACAATGAAAGAACTTTTCAAGCACTTTGAAGCTGAAAAATTGACATTACTTCAGAATTACAAGATCAAGAGTTAGGTGAGTGGATATCATTTGCATGTTATTACTTTATCCTTCTCTTGTATTTGATTATCTTTTCAAGGGTTTAGTTACCAAAAGTGGGGGTTGAACAAGGAAAACCGCTCTTCACTAACCCTAATCATTTTTCCCCTTTTTCTTGTGTATTTGTAGCCTTTTTTTGTAGATTTGATAGGTTATAAGATTTGACTTCGGCAACCCGACAAGCGGACATTCCCAAATCTGGTGTTGCAGAGTTGTCTCCTGGTTTTTCAAAATTTTGGGAGAGGAATAATTCACCACCTATGGCGAATGAGTCCCACCTTAGGACTAGAAACTTGAACTTTGTCAAATTTCAAATCCTGATAGATAGAAATTAACTCCCAACAGTTTTTCATTAGAAGGAGGACTGATTCACCACCTTGGCCAAATAAGTCCCATTGTGAAAAATCAGTAAAATTCATCAGCATTCCAGACACTCCAAATAATTCATATTTCATACAAGTGCACTCAGATTTACCCTTGTACCTTTTGTTCTGCATAATTTCTTCATTTTAATAATTGTTTTCATATCACAATGTGTTTTCAAAAATAGCTTAAATTGCACTTTTGAATTCATTTTATTTCATTTTAGTCAATCAATTGAATTTATTCAAGTTCATTTACATCATATCACATTGAACACATCCTAATTTGAGTGTTACATAAGCATTTTGGGACCTAAATCTCTCTCCTTTGAGGTGAAAAACCCTAGAAGTGCAAGAGCCAACATTTTG
This sequence comes from Sequoia sempervirens, assembly GCA_007258455.2. Classification (NCBI taxonomy): domain Eukaryota; kingdom Viridiplantae; phylum Streptophyta; class Pinopsida; order Cupressales; family Cupressaceae; genus Sequoia; species Sequoia sempervirens. The sequence goes on along the minus strand of VDFB02353493.1, from coordinate 180,726,396 downwards.
GGTTCCCAAAATCTATGTCACAATATGACTACAGGATGTCTATCAATCTCTTAGATATGAGAATCTTGACATTGGATTTATTATTATTATACTTATAATGAATCACAATACAATTGTATACCAAATGGAAGGCAATTGTTGTTAATTTGACAATGTGATTGAGATAAAGTTATGAGGTAAATCCTATGTTACATCTCTTGATACTTTTCTAATGACCATTGAGATCAGGTTTAGACTAAATGACAAGTATGAATAAATTATCTAGTCATTTAACTAGACTGATATAAAAATATAGGGCACAAATTGAGGTAAAGGAACTTAGAAGATGAGTATTATTCTAATATTATTAACTGGATTATTTTTACATATATTGGTCTATTGGTCATAGTTTTGTTGGCCAACCTTCTTAAGGAGGCTTTGGGAAATTATAACTTAAAATAAGCTTATAATACTCTTGGTTGTCCTTCAAGAATATTTGTTAACCCCTTGGGTATAAGAACCTCAATATGGAATATAATATCTAAATTGAAATGGAAGTGCTTTCCTATGGTTGTATGTGAACCAAGGAAATTTCAAGTTGAATAATAAACCTATCTCCTATGTTGAAAGTATGAAACCAAGGAAGTTCAAGTTGGTTTATGAATAATAATAGTTGATTTTAATTCAAGTTTTATATATCCTTAAAGGGAAGTGTTATAGTACGGGTTGTTAATTTATATACTTATTTATGTTTTCCTAACTATTTATAACTATTATTAGTTGGAGGGAGCAGAAACCTAAGTCATGGGAACTTATGTGTGTAGGTCCTTTGAGAGACCTTGTGAGGAGAACTATGTGTTACTTTGACCCATTTGGAATTGAGTGTATAGGCGTTCCTTGGGTGAAGGATGCATCTCTGACCTAAAGTCCATATCGGGAACTTCTATAGGGATAACTCCTAGATTTTGAAGTTGTTCCCAATTGGTTTGACCTTCTCTCTTCAGTAGGCTTTGAATGAGGAAAAATGGGTATTATATGGTTATTAAAGACTCAATAACTTGTATTCTATACATAGTGTGTGTCTTAATGATAAGATAAAGGAAATGAATGAATTGGACTACTTGGTGGTGGTTTCCAGTTGAGTTGAGTCACTCTTTGTTGGTACTAAGTGATTTCTATTATGTATTGTGAACTTTAACCTCAGACTTAAACAACTATATATAGGCTTCTAATTCATTGATTATGATCTACTTATTCTATGCTAAGATCCTATCTTCCATTTATAGTGCTAAGAATTGCTCAAGGAGCAGTACTATTATGCTCAAGATTGATAGGTGTCTAGGGGTAGTACTATGCTCAAAATGGATATTAGTGAAGGAGAAGTACTAATATGCTCAATATTGATAGGTGTCTAGGGGCAGTACTATGCTCAAGATGGACATTAGTCAAGAAGCAATACTATTATGCTCGAGATTGATAGGTGTCGAGGGGTAGTACTATGCTCGAGAAGGACAATAGTCAAGGAGCAGTACTATTATGCTTGATATTAACAGGTTTCTATGGGCAGTATCATGGTCGATATGGAAAGTAGTCAAGGTGCACTCTATGCTAGTGATGGTCACCCTTGGTTTCCTAGTCATTTGATGGACTACAAGGAAGAGAGTTTCTAATGAAGAATTGATAGGTAATAGTTAGACCAACCTCATATCATAGTTTTGGGAATATCTTGATGTGAAATGGTATACTTGATTAGACAAATTATACAACCCACAGTGTAGTGCGCAATGCACTGACATTCCTTTTCTATTTGGGATGTAATAAGGACATGTGTGTTAGCCAAGGAAAATATGATATGTATGAGTTAGTGTCTATTGTACTTATGATGTACATATAAGCCCATCACTAATGTACTTGTGATGTAATATGGACCTAGCCATCATGTATAGGTGATGTATGCTTGAGCTTGACATGGATGTACTTGTGATGTACACAAAAACTTGTCACCATTGTATTTATGACATGCATATGATTCAATCATGTACTTGATATGTACTTGTGAGTTATTCATGGATGTACTTGTGAGGTACACATGAGCTCTTAAGCCTTTTATTTTGATGTACATTGGAGTTAGTCACTAGTACATGTGGCATATGCAAGAACTAGTCATTTTGTATTAGCGATGTGCATGAGTTAGTCACCTTGTGTATATGTGATGTATACTCAGGTCACTCCCCATGGGAATTGAGGAGATATGAAAATATATGACCCTTGTGTAGTTGTGTATGATTGCACACAACTAATTGGTAATGTTTGGTGGAATTATAACTAGGTGGTGATTTGATATCATTACATTATAATTGGCTAAGTTGATAGCTTAACTGTACTTAACAAATAGTCATGGGTTAAAAGTTAGATCAAATATCTCGCATAAGAGGAGAGATTGATCTCTCTCTGACCTTGGTGGGTGAACTATGAAGCCTTTGATTTCCTATGAAAGAATACATAGCCATGGTCATTAGGAATGAACTCTTGAGGCTTAGGTCTAGGCCTAGGATGGCTTTAACCTTGGGAGCTTACTACTCCTATGTGTAAGTATCTAAATGGCGAGGTCAGGTTGATGTCACCATGATGAATGGAGAAGTGTTGAGGATAACACCTCTAGTTAGCATAGAATATGCTCAATCGATTAAGTTGGTATTTTCTTTGAAATGATCTAGAAAAACAAAATGGTAGCAACTGAGGGGCAGTTGTTACAATGAGTTTTTCTACTTTAGTGTGAGTTTGAAGCAAGTTCCTCCTCTCACTAAAGTGGGGGCTAAATTTAGTGTACAAAAATGTATCCCTTTAAATTTTCACACTTGTTTGGGCCCTAAACTCTATACCCCTAAACTTGAATAATAACTTTCTCTAATTGGGGAAATTAGTTAATGAACCTATTGAGGTGTGAGAGAGTTAGTATCATTAAAATTCTCCTTGTAAGATTTTAAGGTGGAAAATTTTAGTTGTTAAGGTGTAAACTTTTACTTATTATAATAATAATTTAAATAAGGTTTTTGGAAAGTGTATTGAACATTATGTATTTTGTTGGAATTATTTTGAGTTTATCATACATTACTCTATATTTACTTGCCCCAATGCACCTTAACACGTTTAAAAGGAACTTTTTAATATTCAATATAGATCAAAGTTTGAACTTTTTTTCTTGAAATGTTAAAGTGCAATTTGATAATTTAACTTCTAACATAAATAATGGATGAGTTAACTAGGACCTTTGGAGCTAGTGGAGTGGATAGTTTCTTAATGTTAGAATTATCTTTTATTTATGTTGTGAAGGATTGCTTATTTAATGTCATTTCATTGGCATCTTAAACTCTCAATAGATAAAATTTATTATGCAATAATAAGTGTCCTTATTGTAGCACTAAGGGAGATAATTATAGTAGGAAAGATAGATGTTGGTGTTGCTATTTTTTCTATCTTTCCTTCAATTTTTCTACAAAGATTGATAACGTTTAATACTTGAATAATTTAGAAAGTCATGATAGTTTAGTCAATGAGATGACATCATAAACATGTTGCCACCACTCTTGATTTTGGAACTTTAATTTTCCTTAGTAGTGGTCATATGTAGAAAATTTTTGATATCACTAATCTACCAATTAAATTTGATACATAAAAGGATCAATTTTTTTAACTTGAATTTCCAGTGTGTCCCTTTTTCTATTTTTTTGTCAATTTTACACAAGAATAGGAAATTGTAAACCATGTGAAAATAAATAAAATTTCCAAAATATCAAACAATTCAAAACATCAAAATATTAGTATGTATGAATATTCTAACTATCTCTCAATTATATCCGCATGATTGTTCACTACAATGAAAAATAAATGATAATCGTCAAACTTAGAGATGCATAAATTATCTTCAAATGATCATATAAAATATTATGATTTTTTTTTTTTAAATCATTTATCAGTTTTGCATGTTGAAACTCCATGTTATTCACAATCTTAAGTAAAATAGCATTGTGAGTACATTCCTCTTGTCTTTACTAACATCAATAAATTTTCTTAAAAATAAATATTTGTTTCATTTAGATCTGTAATTTTAAAAAATAATAAAAAATAAAAATTATTTACATGTAAATTTATAAACATCTTATTCAATCTAATATAATATATAAACTTAAAACTCTTTCATCATAGCTTGACCATTCATATAATGAGTATGTTTTTTTCCTAATTGGTTACCTTGTTTCAATCTTGTTCCTCCATATTCATTGTCACCATGGTTTCTATCTCCTTGGCAATTATCACTCATTTTTCCTTTTTCCATTTAGAAATCTTCTTTTAAACTTATGTTTAATTAATAATATTCTTTTTAAGAAAATAATTCTTTTAATTTATAGTTAAAATTTAATAGAAAATAATTAAAACTATTATATTTTTATAGATTATAAAGACATATTATTTCTTAAGCATATTATAATATTAGATATGAGTTATAAATTAAATAAGTTTAATTAATAAGAATATTATAATATTAAATATGAATTATAAATTAAATAAGTTTAATTAATAATATTTTTTTAAGAAAATAATTCTTTTAATTTATAGTTAAAATTTAATAATGACATTGATTTATTTTTATTTTAGATTGAAAAAAAGAAATAAAAATAAAAATAAAAATGATGAGGAAAAAATGTCTAACCATTTTAAATAGTCTCCCAAACCTATAATTGTCACTAACAAAATAGAAACATTTTTAAAAAATAATCATATATAAATAGTTTACATAATTGAGAAGCTAAATTTTTAAGTTCACAATCCAACATAAAAGAATCAATTTTTTATTTGAATCTCAAATTTATCCCCCTTTAAATAGTCTCCCAAACCTATAATTGTCACTAACAAAATAGAAACATTTTTAAAAAATAATCATATATAAATAGTTTACATAATTGAGAAGCTAAATTTTTAAGTTCACAATCCAACATAAAAGAATCAATTTTTTATTTGAATCTCAAATTTATCCCCTTCTCTAACTGCTTGTCAGTTTTAGCCAAGAATAAGAAAAGTATGTGAAAAACAAATAAATTTCCAAAATATCTAGAATTGAAAACATCAACAACTAAATCCGATTGTTCACTACAACTTAAAAAAATAAAATTACTCAAATCATAAAACTTGGAGATGTATAAACTATCTTCAAATGATCAAATAAATTATTACATTAATTTTCTAAAATCTTTTTTTAATCAGTCAATGAATTAAAATTGTAACGAGAGATTCAATCTTTACCCTGATGTTATCCTTCCACCAAAATAAATACAATCTTTTCTCTAAAAGAAGATATATAGAAAATCCATCATCAAAAACTTTCTTCTAAAATCGATTCCATGCTGTGGAAGAAAACGATATGACTATGTGATCATAAACTACAGTGGCTTATACGTTTCAAAAGAGCTGTTGAGTTTTGGTTGCTCAGCATTTGTAACATCAGCAACATCTCATCTATATCAATGTGTTCAGTTCATTATCAATAATTTCTAGATCGTATTAGGTACATTTAACACCGGAGGACTGGTCTGTAGTTAGATTTAAATCACTTATACTGATATTTTGAGAGGTTCCATACTTGATTTGATTTGAGTAGCATTGTCATATGCAAGAGCGGCCCCATGGGTAGTGTCGAAGGTGCCGAGCCAGAGACGCCTTCCTCTGTTAGGTTCTCTGATTTCAGCTCTCCTTTGTCCGGCATATATCTTTTTCTTGAACCCTTCCGAGCTGCTCCTCTTCTTTTTCTCCCATAAATTCAACTGCTGCACAGAGAAACAAAACTACCTTGTTGTTTTTAATTAGATCATCAGAGGAGGGATGAGGACAAAGCATTGGAATAGTGTTGACTAACTTCTTACATAATAAAGTTATTTATACTGCAATTAACAGCATTTATAAAGACACGTAAGTGCTGCCGTGTAGAGATTTGCAGAAATATAATGACAAGTTATAAAATCAATGTGCCACTTATAAATTTGTGTGACACGTATCATATGGCCTGCCACATATATTTGTACAGCACAAAGTATAAATTAACATTAAATTCAATAAACCCTCTTTCAAAGAATGTTTCTGTAAATTTGTAAACTTTAAACTATTTAATACTGGTTTTCATTGGTATTTGAACAGCCTGTGTTAGAGACCGTATACTATCAAATTTTGAAGAAAAAAACATTCACGACAATGCACGAACCAAATGTTTTTATTTAGTGGCATGCTATGTTATATACCGCCAACTTAAAGTAGACCTCCAAGCTTACAAACAGTATACACTGGAATTTACATTTTCAAATTTCTACAGGTTTGCCAGTAAGAATTAGTTATGTGCATTAATTAAAAATGTTTTATTGTATTGGAACATTCAATATTATTTTTTAATATCATAATAAGTTTTTTTAAAATATATAAAATTCTAATTATTTAACTTATAATAAATCTTAATGTTATTATTATTATAATTAACAATAATGATATTTAAGATTATAATAATAATTTAATCTTAATAATAATTATTAACTATTAAATAATTAGAGTTATAGCTAATAAGTTTACAGTAAGTTAATAACTAGTTTATCTATTATTTAACTTATATTAAATCTTAATATTATTATTACTATAATTAGCAATAATGATATTAAAGATTATAATAATAATTTAATCTTAATAATAATTATTAACTATTAAATAATTAGAGCTATAGCTAATAAGTTTACAATAAGTTAATAACTAGTTTATCTATCTTATTGTATAATCTATATAGAAAATGTGGAGATATATCAATATGGATGCATCATTTAGTAATTTTATTATTATTTTTTATTAAGAGGGGTAATGATGAGGGTGCTAACGGGAAACAAGAAAATCACACACACAACCAAGAATATTATTACTATTTTGAATATGAAAATCCTCGAGTTTTGGAATACTTGCAAAAACTACAAAAATTCTATTTTCGTAATATGCAATCATTTCCCCAAATTACAATTTCAAATTCATTTTTTTAAAACCTTATTAAAAAATTAGCATATTCTTGAAAGTGCACTAACTTTTGGGAGCCATAACCTTTTTTAATACGATTCTATTTTTTAAACCGTTGGAAAGGTTTCAAAGTCAAGAACATGCTTTAAACCCAATATGTCCATTTCGGCAAGTTTTGTGGCCATTTTGGGGCTGTTTAATGCCTCAAATCTGATCTGGAAGGTTTTTAGGTGCAATTCTGGGAGACTGAAACTGCAACATCTTTCAAATGGTCATTTTGTGGCTGTTAATGCCTCAAATATGATCTAGAAGGTTTTCCAGTGCAATTCTGGGAGACTAAAACTGCAATATCTTTCAAACCGGGAATGCTCTTGGCCTAATTATTTCACCAATGTTCTTATTTTTCCATTTGTACGGTGTACTATCTGTGGGCATGTCAGAAAGAATTAGAATTTTTAATTTTGATGGCCAAGTTTATTCTTTGAACCATTGCAACAAATTACATTGCTTGAAAGAGGGGAAAAATGTAGACTGCGATCAAATTGACATTATGCATCACATTCACTTATCAAATAAATAAATCAGAGTTAATTTGTCGATCTCTAAATTCATCAGCAAATCAAATAAATCAAACTTGATCTTATCATCAACCTTTTTAATGAAATAAATCAAACATCCATCATAATGCATATTCCATCCTTCTTGATTTAAATAAATCAAGTATTTAAGTCATAAAAGTCAAAGCATCCTAATCATCATCCTAGCTAATTAATCTTGATTAAATATAATGCTAATCTCAACCACTTGCATTCTCTAGATTTGGCCACTTGCACATGAAATTACATTTAATTGATTTATCAAAATCTTTATTTTCAACTTGGCATAAAGGGAGAATATTCTTCAAGTTTGAATCTCCCCCCAAGTGGACATGTACACCCAACAGAGCATTTATGAGGCTTTACATGTCTCTTACATGTCCCCTTCCAAAGGTCAAACTCAACATTCATTGCAAATTTGAATTCAAATTTCCCCCCTTTTGGGCACATTTCCCAAATCTTGCACATGCATCAACCACTCACCACTTGACAAGTGTCTTCCTCTTATTTGTCCAATTTTAGTCCCACATCCTCCATGTTTGGCACTCTTAGCATTTGAAAATCCTTAAATAGAAGCTCCAACTTTGAGAAAATCCTCCACAATCTCCATAATTTCATCCAAAAAGCATGCAAAGTCACTCTTCAATTTGGAATAACTTGATTTTCCCACCACCATCTTGGTCATCTTACCATCATGGAGCTTAATCAAGGGTTGGGAAGGGGCTACTTTTCACATCAAAGTAGCACCCGATCAACTATGAGATAGGGTGCATTATGTATTCTTCATGCTTTCGAATTTAGTTTTTGTTATCATGATAGGAAGCATTTTGCATTATTTCATAGGGTCATTCTTGAGGAATTTGTGAGTTACTAACCTTGTATGGAGTTTAGTTTTCAGATTTCAAAAATATGGTTACTAATATGTGGATGTGAAAATCTGCATATGGTTAGCATTTTAAAACCAAAATAATCCTCAACATCCCTATGAGATAATGAAACATGTTAGATATGCTAAGTAAGATATTAAAACAACAAGAAAAACCAAATAAGCATACAAACAACATGAATCAACCTCATCTCATAGTGGATTGGTGTCACATGTGCTAGTGACCTTTTCCCAATCCTTGATCAAAGCTTAAGATGAAAATGCCATGAAGATGGTGGAGTGATGATGAGCAAAATCAGTTCTCCAATGGAGAGTGACTTTGCATGAGTGATTGTGGAGGATTTGCTCAAAGTTGAAGCTTCTATTTAAGGATTTTCAAATGCTAAGAGTGCCAACATGGAGGATGTGGGACTAAGATTGGACAAATAAGAGGAAGGCGGCTTGTCAAGTGGTGAGTGGTTGATGCATGTGCAAGATTTGGAAAATATTGCTAAGGAGGGAAGAATTGAATTCAAATTTGCACTGAATCTTCGAGTTTGACTAACTGGAAGGGACATGTAAGAGACATGTAGACCTCATGAAAATGCTGTTTGGTGTACATGTCCCACTTGGGGGAAATTCAAACTTGGAGAATATTCTCCCTTTATGCTAAGTTGAAAATAAAGATTTTTAATAAATCAATAAATTGATTTATATGTGCAAGTGGCTAAATCTAGAGAATGCAAGTGGTTGAGATTAGCATTAGATTTAATCAGGATTAATTAGCTAGGATGATGATTAGGATGCATTGAATTTTATGACTTAAATATTTGATTTATTTAAATCAAGAAAGATGGAATATGCATTATGATGGATGTTTGATTTATTTGATTAAAAAGGTTGATGATAAGATCAAGTTTGATTTATTTGATTTAAGTTGATGACTTTAGGAGATTGACAAATAAACTTGATTTATTTATTTGATGAGCGAATGTGATGCATAATGTCAATTTGATGTGTCTATATTTTGCCCCTCTTTGAAGCAATGTGCTTGTTGCATTGGTTCAAAGAATAAACTTGCCGCGATCAAAATTAAAAAATTTATAATTTTTCAGATGCCCCAATGGAAAGTACACTGGTACATTGCCCCTCGAGAGATCGGCGAAAGATTTGATTTGAAGTCGATCTCCGCGATAAAGAGGTTCAAAATGGATGGTTATGGATGATGATGATGCAAATGAGATGATTTTAAGATGCTAGAATAACAAATCTATATTATCCTAAACAACTTAAATGATGATATGATATGAGATGGATGAGATTGATGATGCGATATGCTATGGATGATTTATGATATGCTTAGACTAACAGATCTATATTATGATGATGATATGCATGTGAGATGATATGCAAAATACCGATGATTTATGGATGCAAGATGGATGCATGATGGATGCATGATGGATGTATGATGGATGTATGAGATGATGACAAGAGGGTCCAAGCCAACATTAATAGAGATGATGATGAGAAATGATGATGATAGATTGATGATTTGCTTATCAAGGATTGGGATTTTCAAAGGGTCACTTGGCACTATGTTTGTTAACCTTGTCACAGTCCATCAGGTATGAAGGACGGGATAAGCGTTACTTAGTGTGATGGAAGGCTAACTCGACAAAAAGATAGTAGTATTCTTGTTCACACCTAACATACAGAAACCTTGCTAGGATGCGCTTCAGAAGTTTTAGACACCTTGGACCAAAACATGGAAAGGTATAACCAATCAATGCAATAGTCAACAAGCTATCCAATACATCCTCTATACATATCTAAGAAAGCAAGTATTCACCAAGTTATTTTACAAGAGCGTCCAACAAGCCTGAGGAAACAAAAGATAATGATCATTGCCCCATTCCTATCTCTCCTAAATCCTTAGTTCATATATCATTGAGAGGTCCTTGGAATGAGTGCAATAAGATAAATCAAAAGAAAAGATCAAGTATGCAAAGAAGCCAATGTTCTTCATATCTCTAATGAGGATTTTTTGATAGGATAAGAATCAAAGTGATATCCAAATGATGCCCATTGTCGAACGCGATATATCTTAGGACATGCATTGTATAGGATGATGATGGGTTGATAAGTTGATTGATAGGCTATTGATATAAGGTTGATTGACATGTCTGAAAATGATCAAGAGTTTGATTTTGTTTTAGCGGTTTGTTGTTTCAATTTTGATTTTGTGATTGAAGCTTGCTTTGTGAAGCTAGCTATGGTTGTTTACGTTTGTTTGCATTGCCAAAGGATGAAGATGGCGATCAGTTATTCATGGATGATTGATTATTGCGGGTGAAAGCGAAATGAGACAGATGGATTTTTTCAAATATTTGGATGTTTTTGACGTTTTGAAATGTTTTGAGGCTATTTTGGATTTTGATGTTTTTCGGATGTTTTGGATTTTGGTGTTTTGAATATTTTGGATTTTGATGTGTTTTTGAACTTTTTGGATTTTGATGTTATTCAAATGTTTTTAATTTTGATGTCTTGGGGGCTGATCAAAGATTAGACTTGCCTACGTTTAAGCTCATAGATGACGTAGTTTAGATTCTAATGTTTTTGATGTTTTCTAATTTTTTGAGTGTTTTGGGATTTTTGATTTTTTGATGTTTTTGGATTTTTGTATGATTTTGACAATTTGGATATGGACATGTGTGATGATATCAGTGCTCTGTTTGGGATTTGGTTGAAAACCAAGCTAAGGTCGATCGATTGGGTTGATGGATTGATGATAATGATAACATTGTTGAGGATGCACAACAATGCAAGGATATGATTGATTAGGATTGATGACAATTGATAATGATAACATTGTTGAGGATGCACAACAATGTAAGGATAGTGTTAAGCAACACAAGGATTTGGGAAAGATATCCCTAAGATGATGATGGATTGATGATGATGATTGTGATTGTATTTGATTGATCAGGATTGTTGAAGCTTGGTTTGGAACAAAAGTTGTTCGAATGATGTTATGTTAACGTTTGAAGTGCAACCTAGATGCGACTGATAGTGATTGTTTGGATTGATGTTCGATGAAAGTTGAAGACTGATAAGGAATTTCTTCTCATCAAAATATGCCATGGGCTAGTGATTTGGATTTTGGATTGCAGATGCTTGACCAATTTGATTTCATGTTTTCCAATGTTCGAATCACCACATAAGCTAGAGGATATATACCAAGATTTATTCTCGAAGTAAGATGTACATATCTGCCCCCATTGTCTAGCAATGGATGGAATGTGATGGGATGGATGGATAAGGTAAGTACGCAAAGGATGCCAAGGATTATCTTGCAATAAGATAAGCTGCTTGGATAAAGAATACTCATTTGGATAATGCTTCATAGCTTAGATAATGCTGCATAGGATAGGATTAATGAAAATGACCCATGTCAAGATGTTTATCATAAGCAAGTGTAAAGCGTGCCCCAAAATTTCATCAAGATCAAGATAACTTGGACTATGGATCATGAAGATGGATGAAAATGGATTGGATAAATGGTGTGTGGATGAGTGGATTTGTTATGGATAAGATGGATGGAATGCTCAATTTATTATGGATGGGATTAGATGCTTTCATTTGAATTGGCACACATAGATGCTCGATTCTACACATGACTCCTGTTTGTCAGGTTTTCATCATGGTCTTGCCCAAAGTGCCGCCCATGTGGTTTTCACTAGAGGACGATTTTTTATCTTTACAGCTTTCAATCCTTTTTTCTAATTTTTTTGGATTTTCATATTTTTTGATTTTTTTGTATTTTTCTGAAAGATTCATGCTGAACCACCTAGTGGTGTTGATGTAGATGCCCCTGTCATAATGTGCCATCAATATCCTGCTTGAAGAAGCTACTTTGCTAAGATACGTGCACTTGAATGCCACTTCTGGGATTCTCGATCTACTTCGTCGATACCAGGGTTAACTCTGTCTCTATGCATACATCATGATAAAGTGCCTTCCGAATCCTTATGATGAAGGGTCGTTGCCAATACATGGTCAATATGATAATTGGATATCATGCGTGGAGGCATGGATGGAGTGCGTTTAGGGATAAGAGATGGATTGGTTGACAGTTTGGAACCTTTGACTCTCCAAACTTGGGAAGATGAGCAATGATGGGTGGATACAAAAGTGTGCGTAGAATTAGGACCAACTACTTGATATACCTTGTACGTTGCTTGAAAAGCCTGTTTTTGCTTTTGCAAACATCTTTGATGGATACTTTTCCCTTTTTTATATTGCCCCATAGTTTCTTTGATTGATGGAGTTTAATAGGGATGATCTTTCTTTGTATTCTTTGGTATCCATGCATTTTTGATTTGTCCATCATGCTTCTTAGCTTCTTTTTCTTTGATAACATTTTTTGTGCTTTGATTCAGATCTTTCTTTTGACGTTGGTCCCAATTCATGGATGGGGTGATGGGTGGATGGAGATTCATGGCGTGAATGGTTGTAGTATTGACATCAGTTTCACCATAATGATTCTTTGTGCTCCCTATGTTGACATTTGCTTGAGACATAGTCGCCCCCAGTATGGTGGTAGTAGCAACTTCATGCTTTGATTCTGCCTGTTCAAAGAGCTCTTGTTCAAAATGCATTCTCTGATCAATGATCCCTGTAGATGACATTATTTCCATTTGATGCTCTGCTAATTCTGGATTATATTATTTTGTCTAATTTTCTTCCTTGAGTAGATAATGTTTGATATCTTTATTCATGATTTCCTCAATCTGATTTTGGGATATATCTAATCGTGATGTTGATAACTCTATTTGACTGTAGGAGTTAATAATCTGCTCTTTTTGTGTAATACAATCTTGTTCTAGATGAAGATCATCTATGTGTCCATCCATAGAAAGCATCTCATGGGTAGGTGGAGGAGTATGTGCTACATGGATATGATCATCTTGCATAGATAGGAGAGTGTCTATTAGATGACTGTAGTATCTTGAAGATACAAATTCTTGATCTTGAATGATTTCGGAGTTGCTTTCAACATGCTTTAGATCAAGTTCCTGACATGGGTCAGTTCCAAAGGATGGATTGCTTATAAATGGTTCTTGGATGTCATCATTGTACATGGTAAGTGGTTCAATATCCTCAAGTGTCGAGTTCAGGGTTCTTTCAGTATCTGTAACCATGCGGTCAAAGGGGATCAACATGTTTTGAAAAGGACCATTGCTAGACTTTGGTGAAAGATTTTGATCATGCTTTGGAATAAATTCTTGAGATATGTCCTCTAACTCATAAGGCGATGTAGAGACATTTTCAACATGATCATAGGTAAACTAATTGTGCATTATGTCAATTGGATCAAATAATCCTAACACTCCTTGAAAGAGATCACTAAAAAGTGGCTCTTGATGTATGGTGAGTTGATCATCAGATTGTGTAGATACATCCTCAATGTGCTCCTTGATGGAGAGGTTTTGATCATTGTTTTTGACAATTGCGGTGGAGAGATTGTGAATGTCTTCGACCATAGAGTCAAGTGATGTTGATATTTCTTGAATTGGCTCATTTTTGAGTTTTGTTGGTGGATTTTGATTGTGATTCAAAAGTGACTCTTGACATATGTCGATTTGATCATTGGATGAAGTAAACGTGTGCTCAGTGATGGATTGATCTTGATCCTTGTTTTCAATAGTTGTCATCTTTTGTGTTTGTGCTCGTGTTGGTTGGGTAGCTTGAGAGGCTTGGGCAGCTTGAGATTGTTGAAGCCCTTGTTGGTAGGCTTGATGTGCTTTTAGTGCGATGCTACGATATTGACTTATTGCACTTGGTTTTGGCGGTAGTGGTGGTGTATTTGGAATCGTTGGATGCGGTGACAAGTGATTGAGATACACTTGGAGGATATGGTAGTGAGGGATGTGATGGGCATGATAGTGGTGGTTGGAATGATTGAAGGGATAGTGATGGTTGGAATGACCGAGGTGATAGGTCCTTGGGAGACCGTATTTTGATTTGGGATCAATGTTGTTGTTTGATTAGATACCATCCATTGGTGTGATGTCGATGGTATATTTGAAGGATTTGACGTGATGGTTTGATTGACGTTAGGTGGATTGATTTGGGTGGATTGATTGGTGCTAGGTAAAGGGGGAAGCCCTAAACCAAGGAATGATGTTGGTAATAGTGGTGGAGATTTCCCTTGGCACAATGCCTCAACTATTTTGGAAAGTGCAGCAATTTGATCTAGCCAATTTTGTTCTTGATTTTGATCTTGACTCCCTTGATATAGTTGATTTGGCTCTTGTTTAAGCAGATTTGGCATGCATGCTTGTCGTTTTTGAATGGGATCATGGACAAATGGATTTTGGACGACGTTCTGATTTGGGATGATGCTTTGATTTGGCATGATAGGTTGAAATTGACCATTGTTCATGTTTGTATGATTTTGCAAATGTATCCATCCCAAAGTTTGCTGGATTCATGTTTCAAAACTTGTACTTGGTACATTCTCCTTTGGCATGTAGGGATTTGGTGGGATGACGTTGTTCGTTTGAAGGCTCATGCATTGATTGTTCTTGGTGGATTTGTAGGGACTTAGATCTATCATTGGGAAATGTGTTCCAAAATTTGACTTGGGCATACTCATACTTGTTGTACCATTGACCTTTGTCAGTGTAATGATCCCATGCATGCTCTTTGATAATTGATAGGCATTGCAAGGCTTTGAAGATTCAATTGATTTGGATTACCCAAAATGTATGGATCAAGTTTGTATTCCATGTTCTCCTTGTGTTTTGACCTTGTTACAAAATTGACCTCTAGGGTTCCTAAGACCAATGACGAGATGAAGAATGAATGGTGTAAATGATATGGAGGATGAATGTTTAGGGACTTTGGATCAATGCTAGACTTAGGGTTTGATTTTGATTGGTCGATTTGGATAGTGAACTTGTAAACCCTAATATGTTGGATGTGATCTTAGGATGAACTTGTTCAAAGGATGGTTGATTTAATTAAATGTATGAGAAAGGATGCATTCCCACACACCTAATTAAACAAATGACTTTGATTTGATTTAAGGATGATTTACCCAAGTCTAGAATGATGTTTCCAAGGTTCTAAAGTTGTTTGGTGGGATGAATTTTGATAAATGTTTGAGATGGATGAAGTGTTTGATTTCATCCTAAGAGACTTAGAGAGACTTTGTTTACTAGGCCAAGATAGTGAAGAACATGCCATTCTCTAGGAGTAATTCAAACCCAAAAGACTAATGTTTTCTCGAAAGACGATAAAAAGATAAACAAGCACATGTGGTGTCAAATTTGTTATCTTTGCTTTAATGACTTCTTTTTACCAAAAATAGACACTTGATTATGTTTCAAACTCAATGTCCAATGTCACAACTTCTTTTCGTCCCACAAAGTGCTATGTGGAAGTTCCAAGAAATTAGGACAAGGGTTGCCTAATGTTGACCTTTGTAAGAGCAAATTAAGATGTAAACCCAATTACTTAGAAACCTCTAAGGACATAATCCCAAGGGTAAGCAATAGTTATTGGGTTTTGTAAAAGGTATTTTCTCTAACTAAGGGGTTTGAAATTCAGGTGATGATGTTGAATGATGGTTTTCCAATGTTTTTGATAAACGCACTGTGTTTTCAAACAAGCAATGTAACATCCTAGCTCAATTGGTATGTTTTTCTTGGTGGGCTTGCCTCATGCCCTTCATAGTAGAAGAGATGATTTTACATGCAACCAAGGATAAAATATAAAGGTATGTTAAGAATGAAGTCTTAACCTCTATATTTCAACCAAGATTGGACATGACAAGTAACTTCTTGGAATCTAAGTTCCAATGCACCACTTTGATAAACTCGTTGGATGGACTGGATGGCAACTACAAACAAGGTTATTAATTACACAACATCAGGGACATGGCACCTTGCGAGCGTCCAGCAAGCCACTAAAGCCTTTAATCAATCCTACTAGGGGCTCTTATACATTTTTCGGTAGTACCCCATTCTGAAAGACATTGTATGACTAAGGCCTACATACCATGAGGACTTGACAGTTTAGTCTTATCCATTTATATACCGGCCCGAATGAAAAACCAGTTGGAGTCACCTTCGAGTTCTCCTTTCGGATGTGTCTCTTAGGCAGGCCCCTCTAAAGGTAAACAATAGCAAGCAAGCACATCCGTAGTTTGATCAACCTTCATTTAGAAACAAAGGGAGAACATATGTGATATACCTAACTCACACTTGCACAAAATATTGTTCATTTTTAAGCCCAAATCGAAGTGTGGAGGCAATATTTTATGCAACCTAATGTCATCAAAAAGGATTTTGATTCTCAAGATCACCGTGAAGTGTGAGAGAAGTGCATACGCCTTTTAAATGAGATTATTTTGCATAAAAGATTACAAAAAACAAAAAACACATGTTCATTTTAGCCTCAAAGCAATGATGACTTCATTTTAAGCACCAAAATCAAGTGTGAAGTTTGCCTTGTTCAATTTTAAACCAAATAAAAAAACTAGTTAGTTTCTAATGTTCAATTTTAGACCAACTTCAAAAAGATCAAGATAGTGATTGATTTTAAATCCAACTTGAAAGCAACCTGTTCTAAAATAAAAAATGAAATTAGGAAAGGAATGCCATCAAGTTTTCACCATAAGCATTAAGAAATTATTTTCCAAGTTCAAGTCCCCACTTTCTGATTTAAATTTGTCATTATTTGATTCCCATGCGAGAGAGATGAACATTGCTTCTTGATGCAATCCTGCAAACATCACAAAGTTATCATAAATAAGATTCCTTTCAATATTTGCAAGAATATCAAAAAAGAATTCATAGGTTAGAACTCTATATCACTAGATTATAAAGCCACTTATGACATTGAAAAAAGAATGATAATCGAATGAATGACAAGAAATTCCTTTTTTGTTCAATCTCCGAAAGAGTTCCAGACAAACAAGTTGGTCCCCATAAATCTGAAATTGAAGTTTTTTGAAAGAAATATTGTAAATATTTACTGCCAACATGCAAAGTTATTGTGATCCAAAATCCCAAAGAGAAATAATAGCATTTACTACATTGACTCCTCCACATGGCATGAGATTGACAACAGAACTTGGAGTCATGTCTGGAGTCATGTCTGATTTCAAAATAAAGAGAAAAAAGTGCATCACAGTAGTAACTTTTTCTTTCATTGTTGTCGTGCTCTTACACCATATCGCCACATTCACTTTGTCTTGTACCTCATAGATTCATTTATTCTAGTGTAGTATTCACACCATCAAACAAAGAGACATATGACATGAGGTGATGGTTGACTTTGGTGCCATTTTCTGACATGAAAAGATCTATAGATTATCGCTCATAAATGGAGGCTGTGGAATTAGAAAGATGAGTAGATATTGCTGTTGTGTATTGGGATCCTTCCATTGGTATTAGTGTTGCACCAATTTTAGACTATTTTCTTGTTTCTACATTCTGATTATCTCCTCCTCCTGTGTACTCCTCTAGCAGCTTATCCCTAGTAGATATGTGTGAAAAATAAAAATTAAAATAAAAAATTAAAATCATAGACATGGTAAGTGAACTGCCTGATAGAATGCCGACAAAAGCAAGCTGCAGGTGCAGATTTCAAAAGATATTGATAGCTAAAAGAAGAAATTATAAGACAGTAAATGCGAATACCACCCTCTCTGCTGTACAACATTATAACATATTATCCGTCAAAGTTGCAACTAAAACGGAGATAAGATAAAACAAAGATGTATGTAAATATTCAAAGATTATTTCCTCGTCTTTAATGCTCTAGGCCATAGCCTTTGCTTGTGTAGTTTCCATCATTCATGGTTGGCAGTTTGTAAGGCATTGAGAAGAAGGATCCAACTGGTGCGAAGGTCACCAAGGTTGATTCCCAGAAAATGCTCTGCAACAAACCGATTGATAAGATCAAAGGACCATACTTTCATTCAAATTAATGTTGGAAATCTAGATGAAAGAGGCATATATGCGGGCCAGTTCACAACATTTGATCTCTTCGGATTTTTTCGTCAGCAGGGAGAGGCTGTGGCATTGAACTCTTTTGCCCGATAGATCTGAGCTCCAAGATTAGAGTTTCCGCTTGAAGGTTTTTGGTTTCTCTTGTACAATGTGGGTTGCTTCTTGAGCATTGCAATGCGAGTGGGTGATACAGACTTCTGCAGGCATTGCTAGATGGACTAAGTGAAAGAGGTCCTAGTGGTAGTGCTAGTGGTCATCGAGATAGTGGGCAGGGAGCCATATGGAGATAAATAGGCTCTGATTGATTTCATGGACAGTGTTCACCATAGGATAAAGCTCAACCAGAAAGGGCTTCCTGCAGGATTCAAAAAAAACTTCCTCACAAGCTAAAACTAGAAATGAGTTGAAGGAAAGCACATTCAATGCCTTAAAATTTGTGAAAAATATAATTGTTCGCCCACTTCTTCTTTTTATGGTAAATCGGCCACAGGAATTTCTCAGGTCTGGCAACACATTTTAAAGTTTATCTGGCAATGTCGAATGATTTCAAAAAAATATCAGTGAGTTCAGTGAAATTCCACACAGAGAATGCGCAGAAACTTGTCTCACACCATTATGATGAGATAATGTACCAACAACGAAAGGCACACATTTTTTTATTTTCTTTATTTTTTATTTTTTTGACAGCAAAGTCAAGTGACTAGTTTCTAACAGAGTACTCTAGGGTAACCATGAAACTAGCCTTGGCTAGGTGATTGACAATGACAAAGAGTAAATGATGCCAAGGCATGGGACGGAAATTTCCCTCAAAGGTATGTAGATTTGGAGATTTCTGACAACTGCACTTAATAACACTAGTCAAGAAAAGATACTAACAGATGGTGATTGGTAGAGAGCGAATAAATATTTAGGGAATGCATCCATATTCATTATGCAATGATGGTTATGACCAGAGAGATATCAGCTATTCCCATTACTGCTAAATCTTCCTACTACGCAAAATATTACTATAGCTATCAATGCCATTTGTACTCCTGAAAGGGCATTCCAAGAAGAAACTTTATTATATTAAAATAGAGGACATCAAATAATACTGGATGTTATCTCTCATGCGATCAACCTCTATCAATGTAAAACACGGTGGGCACCAAAATGTGAACCCATTTTCAAACTTGCATGGAAGAAACGAACAATCACACTAATAGATAAAAATGCAAGATTAAAACATGAGTTCCCCATAAAATCCATCTGCATTGTTAGAAAACAAGGGAAAAAGATGAAATACTTGAGCAAATACAATCGAAAATAACAATTCCTCATTCTTAAACGAAGCAAACACTTGATATTATAGCGAGATTGGTGCTACTTTGACGTGGAAAGTAGCCCTTTCCCAACCCCTTTAGATAAGCAAATGATAATGATGGACAAGATCATTTCTCAAATGAAGAGAGTGATCTTGCATGATCTTGGAGACGAAATGTTAAGATTGTGGATTGATAGTGGACAAAATTAGTTCTCCAATGGAGAGTGACTTTGCATGAGTGATTGTGGAGGATTTTCTCAAAGTTGAAGCTTCTATTTAAGGATTTTCAAATGCTAGGAGTTCCAAACATGGAGGATGTGGGACTAAAATTGGACAAATAAGAGGAAGACACTTGTCAAGTGGTGAGTGGTTGATGCATGTGCAATATTTGGGAAATGTGCCCAAGAGGGGGGAAATTTGAATTCAAATTTGCAATGAATGTTGAGTTTGACCTTTTGAAGGGGACATGTAAGAGACATGTAAGGCCTCATAAATGCTATGTTGGGTGTACATGTCCACTTGGGGGCAGATTCAAACTTGGAGAATATTCTCCCTTTATGCCAAGTTGAAAATAAAGATTTTGATAAATCAATTAAATGCAATTTCATGTGCAAGTGGCCAAATCTAGAGAATGCAAGTGGTTCAGATTAGCATTAGATTTAATCAGGATTAATTAGCTAGGATAATGATTAGGATGCTTTGACTTTTATGATTTAAATACTTGATTTATTTAAATCAAGAAGGATGGAATATGCATTATGATGGATGTTTGATTTATTTGATTAAAAAGGTTGATGATAAGATCAAGTTTGATTTATTTTATTTAAGTTGATGACTTTAGGAGATTGACAAATAAACTTGATTTATTTATTTGATGAGCGAATGTGATGCATAATGTCAATTTGACGTGTCTACACCATTTTGAATCCTTCCATATAAATTTTGTTCCCAAATACCTTCAAATTTCAATACCTACAAAAAATAGTAATTGACCAGAAAAAATAGAAAAGTAAAACTAAAAGTTTGGAATTACATTATGACAAAAAGGGTATCCAAAAGTACAAAAATATCTAAGATCTTACACCACTAGAAGCTCTTGCATCAGACACCTAGGGTTATTTGAAAAGTGACCCCATCATGCCTCTGATGGTTGAGGAAAACTCAAACAATCAACCTCTTCCTTAGACAATCAGTACTAATCTTCCACAAGCCTTCCTCTCCACTTTACTAGATATTCTTCATATTTTCTATTTTTAGTTCTCTTTCCCACACGACTATCTAAGATTGATTCAATCTTCTCCTCTGAAGTAGGTGTTGGAATTCCATACTACTCCATTGTTGTTACTTCCTTTGTGCCACCTTCATGATACTCTGTCAAATCTAAAATGTTGAACACAGGGGAAATGTTGACTCCATCCAGCAACTCTACCTCATATGTGTTCTCTGAATCATGCCTCTTCAATATCTTACAGGGACAGAATTTCTTCATCTTCAATTTGTTATAGGTTCCAACTAGAAACCTTTCTTTCCTCAAGTTGATCATCACTTCAATACCAATATGAAACTCCTTATTTCCCCTCTTCTGATCTCCCTTAGCCTTATACTGCATATTCATCTTGTTAATATGTTCTTTTACCTTCCCATATACATCCTCGATGTGCTCTACAAAGTCTTTAGTTTCAACACTTATCTTCTTATCTTGGTCCATCTTTCTCAGTTTTGGAGTAGTTTTGGGACTACCTCCATACACAATCTATAAGGGTGATCTAGCAATGCTTCCATTGATAGAATTGTTGTAAGAACATTCTTCCTAGGGTAAGATCAAGTCCCATCCCTTGGGTTTATCTCCTACCAAGCATCTTCGTAGGCTACCCAGACTTTTGTTCACAGCCTCAATCTTCCCATCAGTCTATGGATGGTGTGAAGAACTAAAATTCAACTCAATTTTCAACTTCTTCCACAAGGTTCTCCAAAAGTATCCAAAAAATTTGGTGTCATGATCTAAAACTATACTCTTTCATAGGCCATGTAGCCTCACCACCTCTCTAAAGAACAAGTCAGCAATGTAGACTATATCATGGGTCTTCCGGCATGGGATGAAATGCACCATCTTCAAAAATATGTCAACTACCAAAAACATCGAATCATTCCCTCTCTATGTCCTTAGCAAACCAAGAACAAAGTTGATACTTATATCCTCCCATGACATCTTTGGTATTGGTAAGGGTTGATACAACCCTATATTCTAGCTCACTCATAGCCATTTGACAAACCCTGCAACTCTGCATAAACTTCTTCACATCTTGTGATAACTAAGGCCAATAATAATTCTCACTGATAATAGAAATGGTCTTATCCCAACCAAAATGTCCTGCCATTCCTCCACTATGCTTCTCCTTTATCAGGTCCTCCATCATGGAACTCCTTCTAATACACAATTGAATTCCCTTAAACAACATACCACCCTAGATTATGAAATACAACCACTTTGTCCTGTCAACTGTAATAGGCTCCTTCCACGCTTTCCAAGCCTCTACAAAATCAAGATCTTCAAGGTACAATGTCTTAAATTTGTTGAACCCAACCACTTCAATCTGCATCTCTATCAACAATGTATGCCTCCTACTTAAGGCATATGCAACCCTATTTGACCTCCCACTCCTATGCTTTAAAACAAAGGTATAACGTTGAAAAAATTCTACCCACTTTAGATGACTCTAATTTAATTTTCCATGAATATTCAAGTATTGTAATGCTTGATGATCAATGTACAAAAAAAATTCTTTAGACAATAGATAACGCCTCCATTTCTTTAATGCTTGAACTATTGCATAAAATTCTTGATCATATACAAAGTACTTTTTCTTTCCATCATTTCACTTTTCACTAAAGTATGCAATGGGCTTACCTTCTTGGCTTAAGACTACTCCAATGGCATAACCACTAGCATCACAATCCACTTGAAGCACCTTAGAGAAATATGGGAGGGCTAGAGCAAGTTTTTTTGCCACCTTTTGCTTCAATAGATGAAATTTTTTTATTGCCCCCATCCTCCATTTGAACTCCTTTCTATCCCCTCTCATTGTTTCAGTCAGGGGTGCACAATTGCTACTGAGGTTTCTAATGAATTTTTTATAAAATCTAGCCAAACCATGGAAAGATCTCACCTTAGTAGCAGTTCTTAGATAGGCCATTCTAGAATAGCCTTCACCTTCTCTAGAACCATCTTGAGACCTTCCTCTGAGACAAAAAATAATAAGTACACTAAATTATTCTTCACAAAACTATAGTTCTTCAGATTAATCAACAATTTTTCTTCTCTTAACTTCTGAAAGACTCTACAAATATGAATTAAATGCTCATCTAGTGACTTACTAAATATCAAAATACCATCTAAATACACAATAATAAAAAACCCTAGAAAATCTTTCAGTACCTTGTTCATGAGTTGTATGAATGTTCTTGGTGCATTGGTTAGCCTGAAGGGCATGATTAACCACTCATACAAACCCTCTTTAGTCTTGAATATAGTCTTCCATTCATCACCCTCTCAAATCTAGATCTAGTGATATCCACTAGTCAAATCAATCTTTGTGAAGTATTGAGTCCCACCCAAATAGTCCATCAGGTCATCCATCCTTGGAAGAGGAAATCTGTTCTTGATTGTTATCTTGTTTATGACCTAGAAGTATATACACATTCTTCACTCCCCATCCTTCTTCAGTGCTATTACTGTAGGTACTACACATAGACTCAGAATCTCTTGAATCAAAACCTTCCTCAACAATTCTTGAACTTGTCTGTTCAACTCCTCAGTTTCTATAGGAGTCATTCTATGAGATGCCTTATTTGGAAAATTGGCTCCAAGGATTAAGTCACTTTCATGACTGATCTTCCTCACTGGTGGTAAACCCTCAAGTACATTATCATAAAAAATATCCTAAAACTCATTCAATAATCTAGAAACTTCTACTAGAACCTTCTCACTATCCTCCTTATCCATTCTAGGAATCAATGCATAAAATATACGTTCATGCTTCATGCCTTCTAAAAATTTCCTTCCATCAACATAACAAACTCTAACACTACTGCATAAATTTTCTTCGACTTCCTTTAGGGGTTTCAACTTATGGCAGACTCTGTCCTTCATTAGGGAATACGTGTTAATGGAAATCATGTATAGCTTTCTTGTTGAACTACCATGCCCTCCCCCAACAACATGTGACATGCATCCATGGGGATGATATCATAGAGTATATCATCATGATAGCTCCCAATCTTGAACTTCACTAGGCATTTCTCATTGACTAGAACTTTGTGGTCTCTCTACAACTAGAAAATTTGATATGGATGTCAATACCTTTCCCTCTTCAGTTTCAAGTTTATAACCATCTCTTCTAACACCAGATTATTAGTGCTCCGACTGTCATTAATGATATCACATCACTTTCCTTCACATTTTCACCTTGTGCGAAATAGATTCTTCCTCTTTTCTAACTTCTCTTTAGTCACCAAGGCTCTTCTAACCACTAGGGATTCTCCCCTTTCAACATCATCTAAATGCTTGGATTGAGCCTCCTCATCTACATGTGGGACCCTTCCATGACCTTTTAGCCTTATTTCTATCCTTCCTTGGTGTTGTGGGCATCCCTAGGCTTGATTCCCTTCTTCTCCACACTAGAAACAAGTTACTCTGAAACCACCTCTTCTAGTTCCTTTTCCAGATCTTCCTCATCCTCTACCTCTTTGATCACCACTATTTTAATCATGTGAGGGTGGTAGAATTTATTATTCTTCTAGCTTCAACTGGTACCTTCATCTTTATTTTTCTTCTCATTCTCATTTCGGCTTCTAGAAGATCTTCCACTACTCCTTCCACTCTGACCTCCTTGTCTTTTTTTCTTTCTATCAAATATCCTATTCACCTTCTCTTCAACTCTTAGAGAAAATTGGTATGCATCTACAACGGTGGTCATTTTTACCAAGCTTAGCTTTTCTTGAATGCTCAGCTATAACAAATTAAGATAACAAGCTACCTTCTCCTCATTGGCCTTTGCATGGCCTATTCTGATGATCATCTTGTGAAAACATTCTATGTATTCTTTCATAGATCTGTTTTCTTGCTTCAATCCTTGCAATTTTTTTAGCAGGTCTAACTTGTAGTCCACTGGTATGAATTGCTTCTTCAGTTTCTCCACCATGTGATCCCATCTAGTGATCTTTCTTTTTCCTCTTCGATTTCTCTCCAAATGGACCTCTTTCCACCAAATATTTGTGTGGCCCTTCAAAAAAAATTTTGCAAACTTAACCCAATCTAGGTCCTCTATTTCTTCATATTAAAAATTATACTCTTCCAACTTGTTGATCCAATTGATCAACTCTTCCAAGTTCAAAATTATGGAATAACTAAGAACTTCTACTATGGGTCTTTTCACGATCTTTGAAATAGCCCTTATTAGTCACATTTGATCTTGATCAACCACTTCTTCTTACTCTTCTACATCTAAATATTCAACCTCTTCTTCATCCTCACTTTCTTCTCTCCTTCTCAGGTTTAATCCTCTTCTCATTTTCTCTTGCAATGCATCAATTTGTCTTTAGAGGGCTCTAAAACCCTTGACTGCCAATGAATCACTTTCACTAGCATTTCATTCACCTCTACCACCTTTAGCACCACCATGCCTACTAGGCATCACCATTGGAGGAATCTTGAATATCTTGAACCCACAACCATGGTCCTGGTGCAAATTGCCTCACGATTGGTGATCTATCCACACACTCAAGAAAACTCACTTTGATACCACCTAACGAGGGTAATAACTTGAGAAATAGAAAATCACACACAAAACCAGAGAATATTACTTTTATTTTGAATATGGAAATATTGCATGCAAAGGATCTCCAATCCTCAAGTTCTGCAATACATGCAAGTTACAAAAACTATAGAAATTCCCCTTTTTGCATTATGTGATCTTTTCCCTAAAAAGCTAACAAAAAAAAGAAAATCCCCCCATAAATAACTCCTTTTCATTTTTGGAGCCAAAAAACATTTGAATTGTGAGTTTTGGTAGTTTGGCACCAAAAATCACAATTTTCAATTCAAATTTTAAAACCTTATTTGAAAATTAACACATTTTTGAAAGTGCACTAACTTCCAGGAGCCATAAATATTGATTTGAGACTCTATATTTTGAACTGTTTGAACCATTGGAAAGGACTCAGAGTCAAGAACATGCTTGAAATTCTCTATGATGATTATGGAAATTTTTGGGGCCATTCCTCGGGGTCGTTTAATGACCTAAATCTAAGCTAGAAGGTTTTTAGGTACAATTTCAGGAGACTGAAACTGCAATATCTTTCAAACCAAGAATGCTTTTAGCTTGATTCTTTTTCCAATGTTCTTATTTTTCTATTTTGAATCCTACCATATAATGTTTTCCCCAAATACCTTCAAATTTTGATACCTGCTAAAAATAGCAGTTGACCATAAAAAGTAGAAAAGAAAAACTGAAAATTGGGAATTACATTATGATGAAAAGGGTATCCAAAACTATGAAAACATCTAAGAAACTACAAATAGGAAATGCAAATATTTTTGGGTGATGCAAGATTTTCCTTACACCACTAGATGCTCTTGCATCAAGTAAACACTTTGGAACCAAACCTATGAATGGATGAGGTCACAAATTGAGGACCTCATCCCCATTATAAATTTTCAACAATTACACCCCAAGGGGTTTGAACTTTGAAGGAAAGAATAACAATACAACAACTCAACCATCACACAATGCCATAGTAATTTTATTGTTTTTTTATAATAATATATTTCTTTTGTATCATTTTATATAATTTAATTATATTTTAGGAATGCACAATACAACCACATATGTATGATATTTAATTACACTAAGAAAAATGAATATTGATTATTCATATGAATACAACCACAAAAAAAATTTTTATTTTATTTTAATTTTAATTTTGAGTTAATTAAATTTTATGCACTACTATTGTTATGGAAGAAAATTTATATCTACCTACAATACAATAAATCATAAAGATCATAAGATCTCAATTTGTAGTCTAGTCTATGCTTGTTGTCTCGAAAAGTGTATGGTGGAACTATGTGAAAAAATATGAAAATATGCAGAGAATCTTGAATGTAACAAAATAGTTTAGGTTACATATTATACTGTCCCCTTGAATTATATACTAGCAGTCGCATGCACAGGCATGCAATGATAAACCGATAGGGGGCTACCACAAGAGGCAACCCAATGGAGGAAAAGGAGAAAGATTTTTTTTTGTAGTGCAAAGTGAACTGTAAAATTTGAAAAAATATTTGCAATTTTTTAGTTAAAAATGGAGAACATGTTAATTAATTAATAATTGGAAAATGGGAGGCTATTTTATAGTAGGGGGTGAATATTTTGATGTAGGATTTAATCAAGAATAAGATCCATATAGTACATTATAATGAAAAAATATATTTGAAAAGTATAATCAAATGGATAGATTAATTAAAGCAAAGCTATGTGTGTAGTAGAATATATGAATATGACTATAGATTACATTATAATGAACAAAGATATTTGAAAAGTATAATAAAATGGATAGATTAATTAAAGCAAAGCTATGTGTGCAATAGAAGATATGAATATGACTTATTCAACTTATAGATGTTATAAAGCACTTAAATTTGGGGAAATAATTATTTTACATCTCTACATTTATTTGGAGCATTGCATGATGTTTTAAACCCCATATTATAGTGAACTTCTTTATTGTTATGTGAAAAGTAATGCACGAGAGATTAAAAAGAATTTTCATAAACCAGGAGATTGATTTTTGCATTTCCATATCAATTATTTTTAGTTGGAAATTGATTGTGGAAATGCAAAATAAAATTGTAGGTCATCTCCATTATTTACAATGTATCCATTATTTGCAATCTCAATTAATTAATTATCAATGATTTTAATCAGTAATATTAGGAGAATTATTTTTGAATAAATTTTTTCTTAATAAGTCACAATAGTATCTATATTTGATGGTTTTGTATAGGTTAATCAATCATTTGATTAATTAAAATGGGAAAATGTTTTTTGTGTTTTGGTTTATCAGTTGGAAAAAGGGTATGAAATTGTACATCATGTGTTATATTCCTAAGATCAAATTAACAAGTATGCTTTTGAAAAAGTGATTCCATTAGTATAGTTATGCCTTTTATTAGTAAGATTGAATAAAAAAGTATTATTTTGAATATTAGTTATAATGGTCATCATGAATGGGTTTTGCAAAAAGAAAAGATGTTATAAGTAGTATCAACTTCATAATTTTGGGAGTGCAATGAAATGATACACACACTTTATATTGCTATTATAATTAAATTAGAAGGTACACATTTTTTTCAGGGAACATCATAAAGATGTCACTAAATTTATAAAACTATTTGTGTACACATGTATACATGTAAGAAAAAATGTATGGTGTTAAATGTAGAATGAAAAAACCCACACTTTTTTTCCTCCATACCATATTAGCATAATGAAGGCCCATGGACTATATCAACACCCCCGAGCAAGAGAAGAATGAAACGTGCATGGGAGATATCATGGAGATTCAACATACATTATTATTTTAATTGAATTAGAAGGTACACCTTGTTTTGAGGAAATATGGAAAAAATGATATTAAATATATACAAGAATTTGTGCATACATGTATGTATGTAACAACAAATAAATGATGTGAAATGTAAAACTGCAAAACCCATGCTAGTTTTCCACCCTACCATATTGGCATCATGGAGCCCCGTGCACTCTAACCAAACCCTTGAGCAAGAGAAGGATGAAACACTTGTGAGAGATGTTGTGGAGTTTCATCATACATCATACAATAGAAATATTGGGAAAACTCTGTTGTTTCCATATATAATATCTGATATTGTTGATTTCTCTTTGATGTGGCAATGTAACGCCCATCGTGCAAACCCCAAAGAACACACATAGCAACCAATTTTTTTCTTTTAAGAAAACATAATTAAACATGCAATAAAAATTAAACCATAATCGCATTGCACATTACATTACATTTTCCCACTTAGTTCTCTAGGGCACGTGAGGTTACATCGCAACATCTAATAACGAAAGTAAAAGATAATGATAAACAACATATCCATTAATATTATAATAGCCATGAATAAGAGTACATCCATGAACCAAGAGTGAGAGTATTAAAACGTCACATATTATAATCACAATGAATCTCTTTAATAAAGTTACAAAGGATCCTAACTATTACATCATCGTTATTGCATTACATTACAAGCTCTTGATAAATGAATTACAATAAATTTCCCAAACATGTGGGATGATACAAAGTACAATAACATCTGAATTCCAAAGTGTACATTGGCACAATTCCAACTACAAAAGTGCTGGGAAGATAGGATGTTGATGGGGAACCCAAAGGGTGTGGAGCACGTTCCACCCAACCATGTGAATTATAAATAACTCACCACCCATGCTCAGAGGTGACAAGGAATTTAACATGACCATGATTGTCAAACTGACTCCATGAACAACATAGTACAAATACAATTACAAACTCAAAGTTTACAATGACATAATCCACAACATTCACGAGTCAACACAATAAGATAAAGGTATAAAACTCATCACAATTAATCAAAGCAATAACATTTAAACAAATCACCAAAGAACATTCATAAGTCATAAGGATGTCTAGTGGAGAGTGTCATCGCATATCTCTCATGGGATATCCTGGCCCTTCCTCCAACTTGAGGCACTGACACCCATCTATGGATCTCCTAGCCCTTCCTCCAACTTGAGGTGCCGACACCATAGGGTAGCTCATGCGGAACCAATAACCTCTCATGAAGACGAGATTATGAATTTTCTGACCATGGCCTTCTTAGTCTATCATTAGTCTATAATAGCCCTAATGCATAGACGAGGTATCCAATATTTATTATCTTATGTGTTTTCCTACCCATCCCCCTAAATTCTATTTCTAGGTTATCACTTGTTTAACTACTCTTACATGGGTTATCCTGAGCTCTTCCTCCTTTCGAGGCACTGACGCCCATGAAGAGCCACTCTCCCTAAGACCCCTAACATAAATCAAAACTAGGCAAGGGTTGTACCATAAATACAAGGCATAGACACAAAACAAGACATGTGAGGAAAACTCATCTTGCGATAACTCATAATCACAATGATCACAACTCCGTACAACCCTTCCACAAATTAATACTTAAAATCATGTAACCCTCATACCACGATTGTACAAGTATAAACTTCCAAGAATATAAAACATGCCTTTGGAAAGCAACAAGATTCACATTACTCAAATTGGCTCACAATTACATTAGGGTTCCCACATCTAAGAAACAAGGTCCATAACAATAAATGGAAGATTCAATTCAAGACCACCAGATTTTATAGTTTGAGAACACGTTCAATTCAATGGCACATAGTAGTTTCTATTTTCCTCAAATCAATCTTCTAAATAAATTTACAATAATAATTTCAACAACTTAACTAAATCTATTTCTTTTACTTACACAAAGATACTAATTTTCCATAATTACCCAATTGAATCACAACCAACAAATAATAGTATTATTTTTGTATATATATATATATATACTCATGAAAAAATTACAAATAAATAAATATATATATATATATTCTATTTTAATAATAAGCAATTATACAAAACCTTTATGTATAAAAATATATCTAAAAATAAAAATAAATAAAAATATAAAATAAAACAAAATGTAGCCAGAAGGGTACATGCACAGTAATCCCAAGGACTGTTGTGGCAGTCCTTAAGGACTACGGTGGTAGTCCTAAGGACTGCAACCTGCGCATAGCCAGGTAGGGATGGGTACAACTCAGGCTGACCCCCATCAAAACTTTAATAATTAATTTTTATTTATTTTTATATAAAAATTTCTTGGGATTTGACCCAAATAATATTTCAAAAAACTTAGAATGGATAATATCAATTCATTCAATTTGACCTACTTATAAACATGTCAAAACAATAAGGATTTTAGGTAGAAATATATATATATATATATATATATATATATATATATATATATATATATATATATATATATATATATATATATATATATATATGTATGTATGTATGTATGTATGTATGTATAAATATATATATATAAACCCAAAGAAATACTATTTTTTTGTGTAAAACACAGAATAATACACATTTAAGGTATATATACATATGATTATAGGAAAAAATATTTCAAATCCATTAAAATAAAAGATTGATCTTTTCCACAGTACAATAATAGAGATAATTTTTTCAAATGAAATTTGACAGTATTTCTTTCTGTTTTATTTTGATTTAAATGACTTCAAATCTCTAAAAGAATTTTCTTTCAAGAAGGCTTATTTAGTCATTTTTTTTTTTGTAACAGAAAGCTGAAGGAGAGAGCAAGTGGAACCTAGAGTCCTATGCTTATTCAAGAATCAGATGATGCTTGCTAGATCCCGATGGCCTCTACGAAGAGCTTCTCATTCCTGCTTCAAAATCTCCTCTTCCTAATACTATGCTCAAATTTTGAATCTAAACCTTTATTCAAAAAAAAAAACTCTCTCCAAAGGGTATGTGTAGGATGATCATGGAAAAAATAGGCCCTTAAGTGGAAAAAAAATCAAAAGAATCAGAGTTAGGCAACTTGACGTAAAATTTTGAATAAGTTATCTATACTATTTCAAAAATATGTAAGAATAGAATCTATAGTAAATTCAATTTAGTTTGTAAACTACTAGGTTTTTTTACAAAAAAAAAAATCCTATTTGGTGAAAATTTGAAATTTCAATGCAGTGGTACTTAAATTTTAGGAAAAAATTAAGAAGTAGGTGTGTGTCTAACCACCCTAACCACAATAAAATGATAATATTTTTTTATAATATTTTAGATATAAGTATAGGACTCATGCCTCTATGTGATGCACATTTTTTTGTAATTTTTTTCCAAGTAAATAATTAATTATGATTTTTTTATTATAACTGTTTAAAAAATATAAAACTCGTATGTCTGACCACCTTAACTTGGTCAAAACTTCATGAAATTCAATTTTTATTTTTTTAATCCTATAGTATACAAAGTATAGAATGTGACACATGTTTTGGATTCAAAAAATGTGATACCATTTGAAAGCTATAGATGTTTTTCAATCAACCTATCAATCAGGATTTTAGTCATAATTTGAATAGAAAATGAATAATAATTACTTATTGAATTCAAAATAAAGAATAATTTATATCGGTGGAAATATGAGAATCTCTTTTAAAAACCCTTTGTGTTTCATCAATTTTGGGTAAAAAAATAGTCGTCAGCCACATACCCATCATATTGCCACTTTTTAGCCCATCATGATCCTGCACATACCCCAAAATATTTCAAGCAAAAGAATGAAAATATCTTTCCCAAAACTTCCAAAGATTCAACAACACAGAACAATTATTTTTGTGCAACTTCTATCTCAATATTCCTTTGTGTGTGTAAAAACTCTCTCTAATTTCAATTAAATAAAAGATATTACCATTTTCTTCTAAAAGCCCTAAAAATCCAAAATAAAAGAAATTGTTTCTTTAAAAACAAGATTTTTAGTCAACTCTCAAATCTTATTCGTTCTCTCATATTTTTCTGTTCTTTTATTTATTTATTTTTCTATTCTTCAATACTTTTTTGTTTTAATTTCTATTTTTACAACTTTACTTACAAAGCTCATAATTTAATTTATTTAAATAATTTATTTTAATAATTATCCTCAA
Organism: Sequoia sempervirens; assembly: GCA_007258455.2. Classification (NCBI taxonomy): domain Eukaryota; kingdom Viridiplantae; phylum Streptophyta; class Pinopsida; order Cupressales; family Cupressaceae; genus Sequoia; species Sequoia sempervirens. The sequence continues at coordinate 180,693,745 of VDFB02353493.1, read as the reverse complement.
CAAGATAATTAATTAAAATAAGAAAACACAATTTGATATTTAATTAACATTTAATAAAACACATGACTTTTTAAATTAAAACTTTTAAATATTTAAATACAATTTAATCTAACATTATAATAAACAATTATCACCATCATTTAATTAAATAAATCACAACTTATAAAATACCAACATCAATAACATATGACAAGACACAAACATGAACCACAAAGAATGAAAATTACAAGAATGCACAATACAATTCAATCAGATGGTTTGACAACATTAGACAGGATGACTTCCTTGTCATCTTTGTTTCAACATTATACCATTGGGTTATTGGTGCTTGCCCTATCCTGCTGAAGTAGGTGGAATCGAGACTCTGTACCTGTAATCCCTGCATACAAATGAGGTTGTGTACATGTGCATACATAGATAAAATCAAAGCAATACATTGTGAGAAGGAATCACAGTGTAGCAGGGCACTCACAAACAAGTGATGTTGTAACGCCCGTCGTGCAAACCCCAGAGAACACACACAAAACAAATATTTTTTTTTATTTTTTATTTTTTAAACAATTTAATTAAACATGCAAATACCATTAAACCGTAATCACATAACACATTACATATCATTAACACACATAGTTCTCTGGGGCACGCGAGGTTACATCGCAACAACCAAACATAAATAAAGATAAATATTACAACATAACCATTTATTTTATAATAACCATAAACAATGATACATCCAATAACCATGATGCGAGTATAATAAACATCACATAATACATCCATAATAAATCTCTTAATAAAGATACAAATAATCCTAACTATTACATCATCGTTTTAATGTTACATTACAATCTCTTGATAAATAAATTACATTGAATTTCCCAAACATGTGGGATGCTACAAATACAATTAAGTCTAAAATACAAAGGGAATACCGGTACAACTCCAACCGTGGAAATGCTGAGAAGACAAGATGCTGATGGGGAACCCAATGGGTGCGGAGCACGTTCCACCCAACCATGTGAATTACAAGTAACTCACCCCCTGTGCTTAGAGGTGACGAGGAAGAGAACCCGACCATGAATGTCAAACTGACTCAACAACAACATGATACAAAACAAGTACAACCCAAAGCATACATTGAACCACCATCAACGTTCACAAATCACATAACAAGTTAAAACTAAGAACTCATCACAATAACATGAAGTACCATCAATTAACAATCATGAAACAAATTCACAAGAATCAAAAGCATCATAAAGATACAATATCCTGAGGCAACTACAAACAAAACTCAAGGGTGTCAAGTGGAGAGTGTCATCGCATAGCTCTCATGGGATTCTCCTGGCCCTTCCTCCAATTGAGGCGCTGGCACTCATCTATGGATCTCCTGGCCCTTCCTCCTAACTGAGGCGCCGACACTATAGGGTAGCTAATGCGGAACCAGTAATCTCTCATGGAGACGAGATTATGGCTTTGCTAACCATGGCCTTCTCAGTCTATCACTAGTCTATGGTAGCCCTAATGCATAGCCGAGGAATCCAATGTTTTATTATCTTGTGTTTTTTAACTACCCAACCCCCTAAATTCTATTGTTTAGGTTATCACTTGTTTAACTACTCTTTTGTGGGTTATCCTGAGCCCTTCCTCATTTCGAGGCACCAGCGCCCACAAAGAGCCACTCTCTCTATGACCCCTAACATATCTCAAATCGGCAAGGGTTGAACTAAATCATATAAAGCATAATACTCGAATCCACACACGCGAGGTAATATTCCTCTCGCGACAACCCATAACAAACTATCATAAGAAAACGTTCAACCCTCCAAGCATAAATCATTAAGCTTCAAAACCAAAGGTATAACTAAGATGAAGACAACTTCAAAACTAAACATGCCTCTGGACTAGGGTTACAAGACAATAAGGTTCCCACATAGACAACACAAAGTGATAACGAAAAAAGTATAACATAGCAGGAAAACTCACATCACATTTTGCAAGGTTGCACTAGTAAGTTTGATTCCATTCCCAATTAAATAACTCAATACAATTGTCTCAATAAGGTCCACAATCACGGTTAAAAGCTAATTCTTGTCTAAACAAATTTGTTTAACCAAAACACTAATAAACAGTGCCATTTTTTAAAAATATATCAAAGTTTCTTGAATAAAAACAACATTGAGTACTTAACTCCAATACAAAATTATATTCTTAAAATATAATAAATTAACATTAAAATTTAAATAATCATAATTCCACTTTAAAATAATAATATTAAATAAAATGATTATAATTTCACTTTTTAAAAATAAAATAAAATACATAACAATTATATTTTAAAAAAAAATATATATAAATTGATATATACATATATATATATAATTATATATAATATATATATACATATATTGGTATATATATATATAACTATATATATTATATATATATATATAAAAACATATAAATTTTAAAACAAACCCAAAGGGCCGCGGCTATACAGCAGCCCTTACGGCTGCTGCGCACAGCAGTCCGTACGAACTGCTGTGGCAGTCCGCCATAGGGGGTGCGGGGTGGGTACGGCTGTCGTGCCCTCCCCAAACCCCATACAAACTTTCATTTAAAACAAAAAACTTTGATTTCATAAAAAAAAAACTTTAAATTTTTTTCTTTATATGATAGCTTTTTTAAGAAATAAACATAGTTTAAAATAAAATGAATAAAATTTCGATATAGAACACAGAAAAAAAAATGTTTTCTTTTAGAAATCTGAATTTATAAAGTTCAATCCTTGCCGGCGTACGACCAACACATAGATTAACTTAATAAAAATAAATAAACCAAATACTCTTATATATATATATACATACATATTAACATCCAGAATAAAAGTACAGAGGGTGAAACACATATCACAGAATAAAATACAGAGCAATGAATACTTCATATATAATTATATATTTATAAATCCTCAAATGTATTATTTTCAATGAGGAAATCATTTTTCTTTAAATGCTATTATTATTAAGTTGAATATTTTAGAAGCTAAAGGTTTTTGATTTGACAGATTGGAAGCAGTTCAGTAATTTTCTTTCCTCTTTAAAAATTCTAGTCTAATATCTTCCACTAGTTTTCAGTTCAAATAGTAGTTTTCTTTCTTCACACAAATCATATTTAATAAATTTTGTTTTGTTTTCTCTAAAGCAAAAGATGAAGGAGGAAATACTAGAAGGAAAATATAAGTGGAACCTGGTGTCCAACGCTTATTCAAAAATCTAAAGATGCTTACTTGATTTTGATGATCTCGAAGAGCTCCCTGTTTGTGCTTCCAAATCTCCTCTACAGAATTTTGCCTTCGAAACCGAAACCGATCCTTTGTTTAGAAGACTTCTGCAAAGCAACACTAGTAATAGATTTCCCAGATCCCTTTCTAAAACTCTTCTCAAATAATAGCCAAAGATTGAAAAAAAAATTCTCTTTAGATTTAAAAGTACATAAACAATAACTTGAGCAACTTCAGTATCCCTGATCTCCTGTGTCTGAGAACTCACAAAATTCCTAATTAAAGAAAAGATATTGACAATTTCTTCTAAAAACTCTAAAAATTAAAAATAAAAGAAAATCATTCTTTAAAAGCAAACTTTTTAATTAGATCTGTATTCTTATTTGTTCTCACAACTTTTCATTCTTTTTTTCTTTTTTTTTTGGTTTTAATTTCTGTTTTAACAACTTTACTTGCACATCACATTACCTATTTAATTTGAATAATTTATTCTAATATTTATCCTCCACTAGATAATTGATTAAAATAATTAAAACACATTTAATATTTAATTATCATTTAATTGAAACACATGACTTTCAAAATAATTAAATTATTTAAATATTTAAATAGAATTTAATCTAACATTAAAAATAAATAACTATATCAATCATTCAAGTAAAATAAATCATAACTTATAAAATGCCACCTTAAATAAAATACGACAAAACACATAACACAAAACACAAATGACGACAATTACACAAAATAAACAATACCGAACAAATGAAACGATCTGACATCATGGGACGGGATGACTTCATCGTCACCTCTATTTCAACATTTAACCGTTGGGCTATTGGTGCTCGCCCTGTCCTACCGAAGCAGGTGGAATCGAGACTTGTACCTGCAAATCATGCATACAAACGAAGTCGTGTACATGTGCATATATAAATAACATCAAAGCATTAAATCAAAGCACTGTATTGTGAGAAGGAATCACAACATGGCAGGGCACTCGCGAATGAGTGATGCTATATTGTCTGTCATCACACCTATTCTAACAATTATAATATAACCAATAAATTAACATTTCTAACTAACAATCATCTCATAACATATTTAATTAAATCACTGCATCATATCATAACTCTAAAAATCAACTACTATAACCAACCATAATGTCATATGAAATAATCATGTCCATAATGAAATGACAGCATCATCTAATGTCTAACTAACCAAATCAAACAATAACAGTATCATCATAGTATCTGAGTAGAAAAACAAAACATAACACTACTGAGTTCAACTAGCAACCAGGAGGGTTATTACAGATGCTACATTGTTTGTTCATCACATCTATTCTAACAATATTATATAACTAATAAAATAACATCTCTAAATTAACAGATCATCTCATAACATAATTTATTAAATCACCGCATCATAACATAATTTTGAAAATCAACTAACATCACCAACCATAATGTCATATGAAATAATCATGTCCACTAATGGAATAACATCATCATCAAACATCTAACTATCCAAATCAAAAAATAACAGTACCATCATAGTATCAAACCAAAGCATAGAAACTGCTGAGTCCAACTAGCAAACAAGAGGGTTATTACAGGCAAGCTAAAAGAAAAAACGTATCTTGGTTTTTGAATCCCTTTCCATGCTTAAGTCTAGTTCTTGCAAATGGAATAAAAAGGTATGTTAGTGGATAACTAAGGGAAATAAAAAGGAAGGATAAAGAGAAAGTATACAAGTAAAATTAATTTATACAATGTGATCCTAAAAATAGTGAATAATTTTTACAATTACTCAATCAAAGTTGTCTATTGATAATGGGAAAGTATCGTAATTACATACACTATTGATTGTGTTCAACAAGGATTAGTTTCATTGCATTGAGCCATAGGAGCATGAAAGAATTTGAAATAGAGAGTGTACAATACACTAATTTTCTTGAATGCATATTATATTTATGAAGCAATCTAAACAAAATAATATACATGTATAAAATAAAAGAGGTTAGCAGTATTTGTTGTAAATAGAAACATATAATTTGGAATATTTTGAATAACCACATAAACCCATGCTAATTCTTCTTCCTACCATATTGGCATTATGAAGCCTCGCGGGCTCTACAAAAACCCCTGAGCAACAAAATTAGGTAAGGTCGATTAAAAATCTCAACGACTCTTATCATATATCACATGATAACAAAAAATAGAGAAATTGTAAAACAAAGATTAGGAAAAAACTTAAGAATCACAAGTGATACATGGTTCAAAAGCCACATTAAATAGTTTGATACAAGACAAGCAATCTAGCTAAAGCAAATAATGACAAATGCAATGGATGGTATAGATTTTGTTCTTTGTAGGGAAGTATGAGCCAAAAGATTGTACACATGTATATAACCAACAAGAAATAGACAATGATGGAAGGTAGAGACAATATACCCACTCTCACTCTCCTTCCCACCATATTAGCATCATGAAGCCTCAGGAAAATACAATGAAACATAATGGTAGAAGACAAATAATCGATGTGACAGCTAGCTTCAAAATTACAAATTGAAGCTACATTGTTTGGCACTAAGCACTATATACAAATAGGTAAATTATAAAGAATTATTAAGAGTATACGTAAGAACCACTATATAAAAAAATATTATTCATGATACTATTGTAGATTGCTTAAGAATAATAGCTAAATGATAAATGACGAAATACCCACAGTAAACAAATTCATACAAGACAAGCAGTGCATGTAAGAGTTGACTTGTCAATTGAAAATTTGAACTATATTCTTTGTTAGTAATCCCACATTAATCAAAGTTTCTAAAGGAAATTGATAAGAATAATCTATCCAAAATGGCTATATTGACATAGAGTTAATTGGGAAAAGAGAAATTTTGTGTGGGGAAGTTGAAACAAACAAGGAAGCAAGAAAACAATGAAACATATTGATGTAACATAGTGCAATCCCACATAGTTTGCAAGCTTTCCGCTTACATAAGCAAACCTAGTCAGTTTGTTTGAGGGAGCTTCAAGTAGATCAAGGAAAAAAAAATATTAATATAGGATTCAAGCTATATTCTTTGTTAGTAAATAGTGAAGACAAATAGAGAGATTGTATAGGAGGTGTTCAAATAAGAACTATTTGCTACAAGTCAGTTTACATGGGTATTTTGCATAAATTTTTTGTGTATAATATTTAATGTGAAGTAGTGCTCTGTTTATACAGGAACATATGACAAGAAGACATTAACAATAAATTAATTATCTATGCAAAATACCCATCTAGAAAAGAGTATAACCCCACAAAATTCATTCGAAATTTGAGTTGCATCACCTCACACTAAATATTATAGAGAAATTGTAAAAGATGTATTAGAATAACACTAATGTAGCTTGGATTCTTGATTAAGTCTATATATATATATATTTATGATTTTTTTGGTAGTTATCTCCATGCATCTTTTGCATTACACCCATTTCCAAATGAGCAATTGCATTTAAATCTTCTTCCTTTCATCTAAAAAAACAACAATGTGAAACATTGATGTAGGAGCATCTAGTGTTGTAAGGGAAATCCTGAATCACCCAAAAAAAAATATTTGAATTTCCTGTATGTAGTTTCTTAGATGTTTTTGTGGTTTTGAATACCCTTTTCATCATAATGTAATTCCTAACATTCAGTTTTGTTTTTCTATTTTTTCTGGTCAACTGCTATTTTTAGAAAGTATTGGAATTTAAACGTATTTAGAGACAAAAGCTATATAGGAGGATTCAAAACAGAAAAAAAAATATTGGTGAAAGAATCAAGCCAAATGCATTTTTGATTTGAAAGATATTGTAGTTTTAGTAGCCCATAATTGAACCTAGAAACCTTCCAAATCATATTTGAGGCATTAAACAGCCCCATAATGGCCCTAAAACTTGTTGAAATTGGCCTATAAAATTTCAAGGACGTTCTTGACCCTGAAACCTTTCCAATGGTTCAAATGGTTCAAAAAATAGAGTCCTGAATCAAACATTATGGCTCCCTGAAGTTAATGCACTTTCAAAAATGTGCTAATTTCGAATAAGGTTTTAAAATTTCAATTTCAAATTGTAATTTTTGGCACCAACCTCCTAAACTCATAATTCAAATGTTTTTTGGCTCCAAAACTAGAAAAGGAGCTATTTTATGGAGGGATATTTTCTAATTTTTAGTAGCTTTTTGGGGAAAAGATCGCATACTATGAAAAGGAAATTTTTTGTAGTTTTTGTAACAAGAATATATTGCAAAACTCAAGGATTTGAGATCCTTTTCATGTAATATTTTTATACTATAAATAATAATAATATTCTCTGGTTTTGTGTGTAATTTTCTATGTTTTGGGTTAGCACCCTCATCAAGTGGTATCAGAGTGGGTTTTCTTGGGCATGTGGACAAATCATCGATCATGAGGAATTTTGCACCATGACCATGGTTGTGGTTTTGAGATATTCAAGATGCCTCCAAGGGTGATGCTTGGTAGGAATGGTGGTGCCAAAGGTCGCAAAGGTGCAAAAAATGCTAGTGGAAGAGATCCATTGGTAGCTGAGGGTTTCAAAGCCCTCTAGAGACAAATTGATGCATTGCAGGAACAAATGAGAAGAGGGTTAAACCCGAGAAGGAGAGAAGAAAGTGAGGATGAAGAAGAGGTGGAAGATTCAGATGTAGAAGATGAAGAACAAGTGATTGATCAAGATCAAATGCGGCTAATAAGGGAAATTTCAAAGATCAGAAATTGACCCAAAGTAGAAGTTCCCAGTTATTCCAGAAGTCTGAACCTGAAAGAGTTGATCGAATGGATCAATGAGTTGGAAGAGTATTTCAAATATGAAAAAATAGAGGAACCAAATTGGGTTAATTTTGTAAAAATGAAGCTGAAGGGCCATGCAAATATTTGGTGGAAATATGTCTAGTTGGAGTGAAATCAAAGAGGAAAAGGAAAGATCACCAAATGGGATCGCATGATGGAGAAACTGAAGAAGCAACTCATACCAATGGACTATGAGTTAGATCTATGGAAGAAATTGCAAGGATTGAACCAAGGAAATAGATCTGTAAAATAATACACAAAATATTTTCACAAGATGATCATCAGAGTGGGCCATGTAGAGGTCAACAAAGAGAAGGTATCCCATTATCTTAATGGATTATGGTTGAGTATTCAAGAAGAGCTAAGTTTGGTCAGAATGACCACCATTGAGGATTCCTACCAGTTTGGTCTGAGAGTTGAAGGGACGCTGAACAAAAAATTTGACAACAAGCAAAAAGGATGAGGTCAAAGTGGAATGGGTAGTAGAAGAACTTTTGGAAGCTGAAATGAGGATGAGAAGAAAAATTAAGATGTAAGTACCAACCAAACCTAGAAGAATGATAAATTGTACTACCCTTGTTATCAAAATAGTGGTGATCAGAGAGGTAGAGGACAAGGAAGGTTTGGACAAGCACTCAGAAGAGGTGATTTTAGAGGAACTTGTTTCTGGTGTGGTGAAGAAGGGCATTCAGCCTATGAATTCCCACAATACCAAGGAAGGAAAAACAAAAGGTCAGAAGGTCATGCAAAGGTTGCACATGTAGATGAGGAGGCTCAATCAGAGCATTCAGATGATGTCGAAAGGGCAGAAGCCTTAGTGGTTAGAAGAGCCATGGTGATTGAAGAGAAGGATCTAGAATAGAGGAAGAATCTATTTCACACAAGGTGCAAATGTGAAGGAAAATTATGTGATGTCATTATTGACAGTGGGAGCACCGAAAAAATGGTGTCATGAGAGATGGGTATGAAGTTGAAGCTGAAGATGGAAAGGCATCCACATTTGTATTGGATTGCTTGGTTCTAGAAAGACCACAAAGTTTTGGTAAATGAGTAGTTCCTAGTGAAGTTCAAGATTGGGAGCTATCACGATGAGGTACACTATGATATCATCCCCATGGATTCATGTCACATGTTGTTGGGGAGGTCGTGGTAGTTCGATAGGCGAGCTATACATGATGGCCATGCAAACACTTATTCTTTGACAAAGGATGGAGTCTGCCATAAGTTGAAACCCATGAAGGAGGCCAAACAAAAGGTATGTAGTAGTGCTAGAGTTTGTTATGTTGATGGAAGGAAATTTTCAGAAGGCATGAATCATGAACATATGTGCTATGCATTGATTCCTAGGATGGATAAGGAAGATAGTGAGAATGTGCCAATAGAATTTTCTAGATTATTGAATGAATTTCAAGATATTGTTTTTGATAATGTTCCTAAAGGTTTAGCACCAGTGAGGGAGATCATTTATCAGATTGACTTGATCCCTAGAGCTATTTTTCCAAATAAGACAACTCACAGAATGACTCCTACAAAAAATTAGGAGTTGAATAGACAAGTTCAAAAGTTGTTGAGAAAGGTTTTGATTTGAGAGAGAATGAGCCCATGTGCAACACCTACAATACTAGCACTAAAGAAGGATGGATAGTTGAGGATGTGTACAGAATCCTGGGCCATAAATAAGATAACAATTAAGTACAAATTTCCCCTACCAAGGATGGATGACCTAATGGACTCTTTGAGTGGGGCTCAGTACTTCACAAAGATTGATCTAAAGAGTGGATATCACTAGATCTAGATTTGATAGGGAGATGAATGGAAGATCACCTTTAAGACCAAAGAGGTCATGTACGAGTGGTTAGTCATGCCCTTTGGGCTAACCAATACACCAAGCACATTCACATGGGACATGAATGACGTACTGAAAGACATTCTAGGAAATTTTGTTATTGTGTTTTTAGATGATATTTTTATATTCAATAAGTCACTAGATGAGCATTTAATGCATATCCATATAGCATTTGAGAAGTTGAGAGAAGAGAAATTGTTGATTAATCTAAAGAAGTGTAGTTTTGTGAAGGAATTGGTGTACTTGGGGCTTTTTGTCCTGGAAAAATGTCTGAAGATAGACCCAGAGAAGTTGAAGGATATTCTGGAATGGCCTACCCCAAGAATGGCTACTGAGGTGAGATCTTTCCATGGCTTGGCCATATTTTATAGAAAATTCTTTAGAAAATTCAGTAGTATTTGTGCACCCCTAACTAAAAAAAATGAGAGGGGACAGGAAGGAGTTCAAGTGGAGCACAAGGGTGCTGAAAAGTTTTGATTTGTTGAAACAAAAGGTGAAAGAACAACATATTCTATCCCTCTTGGATTTCAATAAGGTGTTCTAGGTGGATTGTGATGCCAGTGGTTGTACCATTGGAGAAGTGTTAAGCCAAGAAGGTAATCCCATTGCCTACTCTAGTGAAAATTGAAATGATGCAAAGAGAAATTACTATGTATATGATCAGAAATTTTATGCAATAGTTTAAGAATTAAAGAAATGGAGGCATTATCTCTTGTCGAAGGAATTTTTTATGTATATTGATCATCAAGCATTACAGTACTTGAATAGTCAGGGAAAATTAAATTAGAGGCCTGCATATGAAATTGGTAGAATTTTTGCAAATTTATACCTTTGTTTCAAAACATATGAGTGGGAGGTCGAATAGGGTTGCAAATACCTTAAGTAGGAGGAAAAAAATGTTGACAAATATGAAAATTGAAGTGGTTGGGTTCAACAAACTTAAGACATTGTACCTTGAAGATCTTAATTTTGCAAAGGCTTGGAAAGCTTGCAAGGAGTCTGTTACAGTTGATAGGATGAAGTGGTTGGATTTCATAATCCAAGATGGCATGTTGTTTAAGGGAAGTCAATTGTGTATTTTGAGGATTTCCATGAGGGAGAGCTTGATAAAAGAGAAGCACAATGGAGGAATGTCAGGATATTTTGGTTGGGATAAGAACATTTCCATTAGTAGTGAGCATTATTATTGGCCTTAGTTATCATAGGATGTGAAGAAGTTTGTGCAGAGTTCAGGGTTTGTCAGATGGCTAAAGGAGTGATCCAAGATATAGGGTTGTATCAACCCTTACCTATACTAGAGAGGCCATAGGAGGATATAATTATGGAGTTTTTTCTTGGTTTGCCAAAGACACATAGAGGGAATGATTCAATGTTTGTGGTAGTTGACATATTTTTGAAGATGTCGCATTCCATTCCATGCTAGAAGAACCATGATGCACTTTGCATTGCTGACTTGTTCTTCAGAGAGGTGGTGAGGTTACATGGTCTGCCAAAAAGTATAATCTCATATCGTGACACCAAATTTGTTGGATACTTTTGGAGGACCTTGTGGAAGAAGTTGAAAATAGAGTTGAAGTATAGTTTTGTGCACCATCCATAGACTGATGGGTAGATTGAGGTTATGAATAGAAGTATGGGTAATCTATTGATATTCTTGGTAGGAGATAAACCCAAGGGATGGGACCTGATCTTACCCAAAACATAATTTTCTTCCAACAATTCTATCAACCAGAGCACGTGAAGATCACCATTCCAGATTGTCTATGGAGGCAATCCTAGGACCAATCCAAAACTGAGAAAGATGAACCAAGAGAAGAAGATAAGTTCCAAAGCTAAAGAATTTGCAAAGCACATCAAGGATGTACATGAGAAGATAATAAAATATATTAATAATATGAATATGTAGTATAAGGCTAAGGAAGATCAGAAGAGGAGGAATAAGGAGTTTTAGATTGGTGATGAAGTGATGGTCAACTTGAGGAAATAAAGGTTTCCAATGGGAACCTATAACAAATTGAAGATGAAGAAATTTGGTCCTTGTAAGATATTGAAGAGACATGATTCATGGAACGCATATAAGGTAGAGTTGCAGGATGGAGTCAACATTTACCTTGATTTCAACATTTCATATTTGATAGAGTATCGTGAAGGTGGCAAAGAGAAAGTACCAACAATGGAGTAGTATGGCATTCCAATAACTACTTCGTAGAAGGAGGAGATTGAAGCAATCTTGGATAGCCATGTGGGAAGGAGACTAGAAACAAGCAATATGAAGAATATCTGGTAAAGTGGAGAGGAAGGCCTATGGAAGATTCATCTTGGTTGTCTAAGGTAGAGGTTGATCATTTTGGTTTTCCTCAACCATCTGAGGCTTGACAGGGTCACTTCTCAAATTACCTTGGGTGTCTAATGTAGGAGCATCCAGTGGTGTAAGGGAAATCCTCCATCACCCAAACAAAAAAAATCATTTCCTATTTGTAGTTTCTTAAATGTTTTTGATATTTTGAATACCCTTTTCATCATAATGTAATTCCCAACTTTTAGTTTTTCTTTTCTACTTTTTCTAGTCAACTACTATTTTTAGTAGGTATTCAAATTTGAACGTATTTGGGGAAAAATTTTATATGGGAGGATTTAGAATAGAAAAATAAGAACATTGGTGAAAGAATCAAGCTGAAATCATTCTAGGTTTGAAACATATTGTAGTTTCAATCTCCCAAAATTGCACCTAAAAACCTTCTAGATCAAATTTGAGGCATTACATGGCCCCAGAATGGCCCTGAAACTTGCTAAAATTGGCATAGCATCTTTCAAGAACATTCTTGACTCTAAGACCTTTCCAATGATTCAAACAATTCAAAAAATAGAGTCACAAATCAAAAGTTACGGTTCCCAAAAGTTAGTGCATTTTCAAGAATGTGCTAATTTTCGAATAAGGTTTTAAAATTTGAATTTCAAATTGTAATTTGTGGTAGAAAACTACCAAAACTCATAATTCAATTGTTTTTTAGCTTCAATCTTGGAAAATGAGCTTTATGTGGAGGTATTTTCTACTTTTTGGTAGCTTTTTGGGGAAAAGATTGCATACTACGAAAAGGGGAATTTTGTAGTTTCTGTAACTGCCATATATTATAGAACTCGAGGATTTAAGATCCTTTGCATATAAGATTTTCATATTCTAAATCATAAAAATATTCTCTGGTTTGGTGTGTAATTTTTCGTGTATTGGGTTAGCACCCTTGTCAAATGTAATTACCAAGGTGCACATCGCCACAAAAAACCTAGTGACCTCATTGTCAGTTGAGACACCTCGGGCACTGACAAAGATTGAAAATTGTTGTTCTTCAAAATCTATAAGTCATTTTACATGGGTAGTTTGCATAGATGGTTAATTTATTATCTGTCTTCATGTCAAATTTTTGTATTTTTGGGGTTATACCCATTGTGGAGATTTGAAAGAGATTATCATTATGTATGGATGGCAGAATTGGAGTTAAATGTTCTTTCTTTTGTACAAAAATATGCTTAGGGTTAGTAATTTGTTCACTGTTGGTTTATGGTTTTGGTTAAATCTATGTGTATCTTTAGCATTGCATCCATCACAACAATGCAATTTAATCCATATACTTTCTTGCACATTTTGCAACACATTAGTTTCAAAACCCTCCAACTTGCTATCGAAAGCAACAATAAGGAGAGAATGAGAAGCATGCACAATAAATTAGTCATTTATGCAAAATAACCATGTAAAAAATACATATATATACATGTAAAACATATATATATATATATGCACATGTATACATATACATATATATATATATGTATATATATATATATATATATATATATATATATATATATATATATATATATATATATATATATATATATATATATATATATATATATATATATATATATATATATATATATATATATATGTATGTATGTATGTACACATGTATATATATGAATTTAGTTGCATCACTAGTAAGTGTTATTCTTTCTAGGATCTCTTCATATCTATTCAATTTATTTGGTAGAAGTTTCCAATGGGATTTTCATCAGCGCAACTGTGAATAAAACTTGTCATGTAATAGCTCTATTACAATTTATTTATTTCTATATAATCTTTAGTCTGAGGGAATGTAGCTTGAATGTTCAATTAATCCTATGAGATTATGTGTGTGTATATATATGTTTATGTATATCTATATATATACAAATATAAAAATAGATGTATACACATGTGCATATAAACAAAAATAGTTTGGTTCTTGTTAACTGTTATTCTTTGTAATATCTCTTCCTATTTGTTCAATTTATTTGTTTGAACTTTCTGATGGAATTTTCATTAGCCCAAGTATAAATAGGAATTGTGGTGCAATATCTCTATTAGAATTTCTCTATTTATCCTTATCCATGTGTATCTTTGGAATTTCAACCATTACCATAGGAACAATTGTACTTATTTATGTGTAGGGTTTAGGGTTGTATGAAACAATTAACATATTGGAGACAAAATTACTTTGGTGGTTGTTGAGTGTTATTGTAATATCTCTTTTACAATTTCTCTATTTGTGTATTATATGATGAAACAATCTCTCCATAATGTGTTTGGCATCTTTTAAGTGTTATTGTAATAGTTCTTTGATATGTTCAACTTTATATCTCTAGTTCATTTGTGCTATTTGTTTGAAATTTCTATTTGTTAAGAAGAGAGCATTATTCGGAGAATGCAACTGAATCAATATATTTGATTGCATATTTTGGAGCACATATTCATAATGCCATAATGTATTTTCTAACAATGCAATAGAATCAAAATATTTTCTTGCATATTTTGGAGTATACATTCCCACTACATGTATATATAGATATATAGATACACATGTGTGTAATATATGTATATACATATACAAAATGCCACAGACTTAATCATAAATTAATGTAACATTCCTTGCAACTAAATATTATAGACAAATAGAGGTATTGTAACAAACCTATTGTAGGACAAGTTGTATATTTCATTTTTTGATGATGAGGATGTGCTCGGTCGGTGGGGAGCTCAATGTGGAGAAATAAAAGCTAAATCTTTTTTCATCCATCAGAAAAGTATGGTTACCTAGGTTACTAATTTCTTGTTGTTGAGTATTATTCTAATACCTCTTTTACAATTTTTCTATTTATCTATAATATTTAGTGTCAAGTGATGTAGCTCAAATTTTCAATGAAGTGTGTGGGGTTGTACTCATTCTACATAGATTATTGCTACATATTGGGTTTAGGAGCTCTATTTAATGCCACTTTTGGGAAGTTGCAGTAAAATCTTCTTTCTATTGTCAAAAAAATATGGTTGGGGTCAGTAATTTTTATGACCCTTATTTTTTGTTTATAGTTATGGTTGTGCATCTTTGGGTTTATACTTGTTACCAAAGGAGAAATTGTAGTTAAATCTTCTTTCTTTCATTGCTAGTCTATTGTTTTGGTTATTTGTGTGTATCTTTGGCATTGTAGCTATTACCAAAGGAGGAATTGTAGTTGTCTATGTGTAGGGTTTAGGATTGTATGCTATAGAAAAATGGGGAAATTATAACAAACCTATTGCATGACAAGTCCTATTTTGGATTTTCCAGCAATGAGGATGTGATTGGCCAGAGGGGAAATCATCAGGTTTTGTTGTGGCAATGTGGAGATTCATGAATACATGGGTTGGTGGTGGTGGAGAGTTCTTTAAAAAAAATCCTATTTCTCTAAAATACTTAGTGCCAAATAATGGAGCCCAAATCTAGAATATATGAAACCATTCAGCCAGCCTTCAGTATATTACTTTTACATATATATATATATACAAAATGCCACAGACTTAATCCACCAATTTATTCTTTGTGGCAACATGGATGTTGGTAATTACATGGGTTGGTGGTGATGGAGAATGATGTTGTGGATACGAGGAAGGTGAACGGTAAGTGTTTGGTGGTGCGAGGGCCAATGCATCCTACCATTGCATGATGGTGATGGGTGAAGTAAGTGCAATATTGAAATTTCTCCATGCTCACAGAGTTATCTTTCCAGATTTCTAGGTCAAGTGTATAAAGCTACTTCTTTATGATAATAGCTACTTTCTTTAGGTCATGACAATAATTATATGATGTGATCCTAATACTTTTATGTAAAAATACTAGATGTATATATATATATATGCACACACATGTATATATATATGTATGTATATAGATGTATACATGTATATAAATATGTATATATATGGATAAATACATGTATGCATATTTTACTAATAGGTTTGTTACAATTTCCCTATTTCTCTATAATACTCAATGCTAGATAATGTAGCTCCTCTTATACAATTAATCTCTTTGCTAGTGGATTAAAAAGAACATGGGCACCATATTAAAATCAAAGGCATACGAGATCAATTAATGTGCAAATATATACATGGTAATAGGAATATATTACATTCATATTTGAAAAAGAGGAGTCTTAGATAGGATGTAGGCATACGTTGTGGTTGCAACTAGGTGTAGTATGAAAAAAAGAAGAGGAAGCATGCTTTCCACCCTGCTATGTTGGGTGATGCAACCTCATTGCTTGTGAAGAAATCCCCAACCCAGAGCATACTTTGCTAACCATAGGTTAGTGTGAAAGTGTAAAGGTACACCTTAGAACATCAAAAATGAGGAACAATTAAGTCAATTTTAATTAATAAGGCCCTAAACATAATGTGAATATGTAAAAAATATTACAATACTAAATTGAGGCATCATTAAGCTAATTTTATTTTATTATTTTCCAAATTAAGGGTGTAAAAGGGATACTTTTTCCTACAATGCATTTATCCCCCAATTTAGTGAGAGTATGAGGTCCCCATGTCAAACTTACACTAACGTAGACATTCAAGACAATTATGTATGCAAAAATGAAAAAGATACCACCTCACACATTATCAAAGAACAAGAAGTTTGAGTCTAGACTATCTGATTGTAGTGATCCTCCGTCTGTGATGTCCTTGTGTTGCCTCTGACTCGCTTGTAAAGTTAGTATTGATTGGCATGATTTGAATTGATTCAATTTGTGTTTTGAGGTATTAAATAAAATAAAAGTTATAATACTTCTATGTTTTTGTCAAATAAAATATTATTAATGTTTAAAATGAATTAAAATAAATCAAACTTGAATATTATAATTAAATAAATAAATAAATAAATGATTGTGGAAGTAATGAATAATAGTACAATAAACAGAATTAAATGACTTCCTTATTATTATTTTCGGAGGATAAAATACTTCATATGCAATAAAAATAAGAATTTTTATTATTATTTCTGTGTGAAATAAATAATAAACATGCAAAGAAATATTATTTCTATTTCAAGATTTGGTTATGGGGAATGTGAAAAGACATTCAGTTAGGAATTGAAGGGGCACACTATGTTTTCAATTTTGCACAATCGAAGAGAAAAGGGGTTCCTTTTGAGGATAAGGGTCGATTGTTGAATTGGGGGGGGGGGTATAGGAATCCATTTGAAAACTCTTGGGGAAAAACACGATACACAGAATGAACTACAAAAGGGAAGTATTATAATCTTTTGATGGAGGGAAGATATTTTAAAAGGCACAAATATGAGATCAGAAGGGAGCAAGATACAGATCCAAGGTTCCCTCTATCATTGGAGAAATGTAACAAATGAAGGTATGCTACTCTTATTCATAGATATGAATGTGTTGATCCTTTAGGGAGACTATGGTTGCAGGGAATGAATTGTCAAGGTCCTCTAGTGTGAAAACTCATAGATTAGAGGTAAATAAATCCATAAGCACAATAGGTATGTTTCAGAATACCCTCTTTATCTTTAACAAAATAGAGAGAAATTTTTTCTAGAAGATGCATTTTTTGTCACACTTCGTACACAGACTGTGTTTGTTTTCCTGCATTTATGAAGGGTTTCTTTGTCCAAACTTTGGGAAGTCTCAGCCATGCACTTGAGCCTAATAAGAAAGTCGAAAGATTTAAATAACCTGCTTGATTCTTCTGACAATCTATCACAGTTGCAGTACTTGAAAATAAATATTGTCAATATACTAACATAATAGAAAGCTCACCTTTGATCATGGTGAAGTTTAACTCCCAAACTTCAATCTGAACGCGTCTCTGGAAACTCACTGCCAAGCTGAAATGCTTCTAGCAAAAAGGAAAGGTTATACCTTAATCTCCTGCTCTTAAGTCACGTAACTGCACCTCACCTTTCTCCTTCCCTTCTGCCTCGTGGATAGCGTGTGAGATGTGATAATAATGCGAGTAGATGGCGATATTTCCAAATTCCAATATTCATTTTCTAATATACTTGGCAACCTGTCACTGTTAGTGCGTCTCCCTGAAATCATTGGCAATCCATCACAACTATAGCTTTTAGACTAGCAAAGGTGTAGAAACTTAAATAATCTCTCTGATTTCATTATCAGCTGGTCTTAGCTGTCGCACCTGATCATAATTGGAAGTTTAAACGTTTAAATAATCTTTGGGCAATGGACGAGGGTAGTGCTATAATTAAAAACATTCCCTTCTAGTAATTTTTTGGTGCGAAGCTATTCCGTTGTATCTTGATCTTTATTTTGGCTTGTTTCTCTCTTTTACTGCATCCTTCTCATACCATCTTGGCTGTTACTTGTTTTAGTATCTCAGATTCTCCATTTCCTATGCTTGAATTATTAACCATTGAAGTCTGTGGCTAGATTTCAGGCTTGTATTTCATGCTTGATTTTGCAATGTGAATATTATGCATTATTCTTGAAAGCATGATTCAATTGATGAGTCATTTATTGCTTATGACTATTCATAGTATGGAATAAGTTGTCAAGAATTGTTAACATACTTACATTATACAAGTGTATTTATATGAATGCATCCTATGTGAGAAATCGTGTGTTGTAAAATAAATTGTATTATACTTTAGTTCATGTACATAAATTTGCTTATGCACACACAGATTAATTGATAATTCATAAGATAGGCTTTGAACCTCCAGTCAATTAACAATTGTTGTTTCAAGCTAAGAGGAATCATACTATTCTTCCAATCAAATACTCAGGGTTATTATATCTGTTGCATGCTTTACAACAGTGGAACCACCTTGTGTTAGAAGTGTTCTCCAATCTGAACCGCCTTAAATATTCTTTTGCTTATTGTTTCCTGCAACAACTTTCATTATTTATTTTTCCTTCAATCTAGTCATATGTGTCCATCCCCAAGCATTGTTTGTGAAATCATTTTTCAGCCAGAACTTGCAATTGAGGTCATAGTGATGGCAGCAAATGATAAGGCCGTGGAGAATTGAGTCATTTTCTTTTGTGCCTCTTGAGCTTCTGCATGTCTGCATAAGTAGGTCTTTTTTTTTTCAAATAGCATTTTTATATGAAATCTTTCCGTGTGGTTAGTCATCATGTATTAAGGATGATGAAGTATAGAATCCTCATATTTATTAGTTTAAGAAGAAATATATGTGCTTTTAGAATATTACTGATTATTGTATCTAATTTGAATGGAAAAGTAGGTTGAAAATATTAACTTGGGATTTCTTTAATATAGTGGAAATTAAAATATGAAGTATATATTTACGTCTTCTTATATGTTCTCTTATTTGGTGTTCTAATTTTATAGTATTAATTTGGTGATATCTTTTAATTCTTTTAGATTTCTTTCAGTTTATGAATTAAATAAACATTGTCTTAATATCCAACTCCTCTCATTTTATAGAATTGTACTAGGAACAGTGATTCTCTTATTTGTATATTCTAATTAAGTAATTGTTGAGTATCGTGTCATGGGTGTTTGTACTGAACTTTTATGGAATTGTGTATCCTTGGTCATGGTTAAGTATTATAGTAAACTCTATTTGACTTCATTATGGTAGTTTTATAAACTTGAATCAATGAAATAAATTATTCCTTGAATTGATTTTTCATTCTTAATTATTTCATTTGGATTGTTAGCTAGTGGATCACTTTATGAAAATTTGAGTGTCTAAAATCATGGATAGTTATTTAGAACCTTGAGATTGTAATTGTTTTGTTATTGAGTAGGTTGGTTTTTATTTGGGAATGTAAATGGTTTATTGTTATCATTGTCATGTTGCTGATTTTTTTTATGAAGGTGATTTATGTACCCCTCTAAGGGATTCTTGTGAGGAGAAAATTGAGGTCTCCTGTGGAATGCCTAATTGGTGGCTTTTGGATGTTGAGTGATATTTGTGATGCCATTGTTGATATATGGATTGTATTTGTGTTTTAGAGTTGATTGATTTGTAGATGGGGTTTGATGAAACTTTCTTTGTGTGGATTTTCGGATTTGAGGGAAATTTTATCCTT
This sequence comes from Sequoia sempervirens, assembly GCA_007258455.2. Classification (NCBI taxonomy): domain Eukaryota; kingdom Viridiplantae; phylum Streptophyta; class Pinopsida; order Cupressales; family Cupressaceae; genus Sequoia; species Sequoia sempervirens. Next base: position 180,673,384 of record VDFB02353493.1, on the reverse strand, counting down.
GTGTTGGAATTATTGGGGAAAAAATTGTGTTGCTTCATTTTACCCTTGTTTGTGGGTTTTCTTTCTTTTTGGCTTCCAGAGGCTTGAGATGATTGTCAGTTGATGTTCTCTCTTTTATGTGCCCTTGAAGTGGCAAGTGTTTTGGTATCAAGTTTTTGAAAGGGTTGTACAAGAATGGTTGAGACTCTGATTTTGTACTTGTTAGCGAGATGGGTAATGCCTCACATGCTTTTATGTTGTCATTCTTTGTTCAAATTATGATGGTACAACCCTTGGTTTTTATGTTGTTGGGTCTCTAGGGAGAGTGGCTCCTCGTGGGGGCCGACGCCCCATTTAAGGGGAAGGGCACAGAATAACCCACAAGTGAGTTAGTAATCAAGTGAAAACCTAATAATTAACTTAGGAGGGTTGGGTAGTAATATCATTGTAAGATTTAAAATTGGATGCCTCATCTTCATTAGTACTTTCGCAGACTAATGGAAGGCTGAGAAGGTCGTGGTTGGCAAGGTCGTGACCTCGTCTTCACGAGAGGTTTATGGCTCCGCATGAGTCACCCTATGGACCGGCGCCTCCAGTTGGGAGGAAGGGCACAGGACAACCATAGATGGGACCGGCGCCTCCAGTTGGGAGGAAGAGCACAGGACATCCCATGTAGGACTATGCGATGACACTCTCCCCTAGTTGCCCAGGTGTTTTTACTTTATTGTGTTCCTCTGGAAGTATGTTATGGGAGTTGGTTTAGATTGTGGTTGAATGGACTTATATTGATTTATTGAGTATTGCCTTGATACATCTTTGGTGTACTTTGCGATCTTGTATGATCTCATTGATATTTGATTTATGACCTTATGCTCTTATGGTACTGTGTTATGATGTTATTGTATTGGTTAATTGCAATTTGGAATTGTATTATGTTTATTAATTCAGTTTGACTTGGAAGTGTTTTATGATCATCCTTTGGTTACTTGTTTACTGGTCATTGCTTTGATTTATGTGATGAGATTTATGATTTTAAGTTATTTTGATGACTCTTGGATGTTGTTGATTAAGTCATTGTAATCCTTGAGTTTTATGATACTTTTTTATGTTGTTGAGTCTTGTGGTTCCGTGTTTGGATGTTCTTGGTTGAAGAATCTTTCTTGTCAGCCCTTTAGCACGGGGGTGGGTCTTCGGGCCTGCATGGTCGGGTGGAACATGCTAAGCACCCCATTGGGTCCCCAATTGAGGCGACTCTAGAATTTCATCTATCTTGGAACCAGTTATGATATTGAGCATCATGTTATCTTGTTGTATGGTTTCCGTTCATGATTGGAAACACTTTTGTATCATTGTACTTCTTAAACATTGTACTGTAATGTAATGTTAAACCTTGTGTGGATATTGGCCATGGTAGTTGTTATTTAATGTGTTAAGTTAATCATGTATATGTTGTATTTACATACAAAGATGGTTTCTTATTAATGATTTATCATGTATGTGTTATATTTGTTAATGTTTATTTTGTTATGGATTATATCTTTGGCTTCTATTCTTTATTATCATTGTGTGGATCTAAGTCTCATAATGACTCCTCATGTACCCCAAGGGATGTATGTGTTAATGAATCTACTTAAATGAAATTCATGTCATGTCTTAATGTGTATTACATGTATGTTATGTTAACTTTAAAAAAAAAAATTGTGCTGAAATTATTGTTTAATTGTCCTTTGGGGTTCGCACGACGGGGCGTTACACTGATCATCATGCAACACATCTAAGATTTATGTTTTGTGCTCACTCTAATGTAGTAGAGCTTTAGGTTTTCCACTTGGTGAGTCTTCCAATAAAGAGGCTAAATGAGAAATTCATTATAGGTCTATAGGATCTTACCGTACTTTGGGAAAGTCATTCCTTTGTCTCAACTCTCATCGTACTAACCATATCAAATCTATCTCTCTAATAACTTCAATAAGTTATGACATGGGAAGGCTCCATAGGGAACTAAGGTGTGTTATGGTAGGTGGCCATGAATAGGGTTTTGAGCTCCATTATTCTAATCACATATGAACAAGGAAAGGCTCCATATGCAAGCAAGGTGTGTTATGCTAGGGAGCATTCAATTTAGGGTTTGAGCTTCACAAGGTTAGCAAGTTGTGTTATGCTAAATATTTATGAACAATATTTAATGATAGTAAATTTGTATTCTTGTAAGTTCTGTTGAAAAAGACAATTGAGAGGGGGTTTGAATTAGTTGTAGCAATTTTAAAGTTCAAAAACCTCAACAAAAGCTAGATTTGCATGCATTCACAAAACCCTTACTCTACTAATGTGTTTAATCATTAAAAGAATAAAAAGAAACTAGAAGTAGGAAAACCATACACACAAGATCACCAGATTGACCAGGAAAACCTAATGAGGGAAAAAACATGATGAAATTTTAGCTGACAATATAAAGAATTCTAAAATTGAATAGAAAGGCTCACTACTAGAAAGGATCACTACCAAGATAGGACACACTGTCCAATGAGGGATCACTGCCTAGGATCCCTGACACATAATGACAAAGAAGATAGAAGAGAGTTTTTATAGAGAGAAAACCATCTCAATGCAATAGAGATTCCACCACAATTTTCTCACACTTTTGTACACATGCTTGAAAGATAGAGTACACCTTCAAATCACTACCTTCAAGAACACACTTGAATTTTGCACTAATATGCTTGAAATTTTATCACACACATATATCTCACATCTCTTTGTGTTTTTTACAAACATCTTAGCTCATACTTATATCATCTTCAACCTTGAAACCCTTCCAAGGTTAGCCAAACATAATTTGTATTCACAAATTCAAATAAGATCAACACCATTTAGCATTCCCACAATCAAAGAGAATGAGGAAAACCTATATACATATTCTTAATGAGGACCTAAATGAGTCCCAACATGCCTCAAAATTCTTCAATGAACTTTGTAAGTAGTGTTTAACACAAGGTCAACCAACATTCATGCAAAAAAAAAAAAAAAATTAAGTACATGCACATTTAAATTCATCCAGAAGCTTTGCAACAAACTTCACCTGAAGAGCATGATAATTTTGTATATTTAAATAACCTTGTTAGCCACTATAATACACTATAGCACAAAAAATTATCAACAATACCAAATCTCAAATCCTCTTGAACCAAGCAAGAGAGAAATCTTACCAAATTATTCTCAAAACCACAAGTATTCAAACCACAATGTGGAGAAATGTAGAGAAAGTACATTTCTCCTAGACTACAACTAGACACACTAAAATGCATAGTTCACATACTAATGAAAATATCTCATACTATACAACAATCCAAAGCCCAAATTTCTGATATAGCAACTACCAACAGTCATGAAGAATACCTCATATCAGCACAAGCATAGAAGCAACCTAGAAGAAATGTGGAGCACATCTTGGAACATACACTGAATACCTATATCACACTATTTTCTTTATTTATCAAATTTTCTCAAAAGAACTTGGAAACCAATTGAGTACTAAAGACATCATTACAACACATTACTTTACTCTAACACACCTTCATACATAGAAACATAAGGATATGTGACACCCCTTCATTTTTTTATGTTTCTTTTCATAGCTCAGATACTTTGTTAGACCTTATTGTATGTTATGGTTGTTTTATCACTTATATTGGAGTGATGATAGACTATATGGATTTGATGATACATTATATGCATGGTGATTATGTTTAATATGTTGTATGTTTGCATAGATGCTTAGTTGTGATGACATTTCTATATATGCTTATTGTAGTTTAATTGATATATTATCTCATTAGTTGATGTGACATTGTATCAATGAAGAGAATGGTATTGCATCACTTGCTTGCAAGTGCCTTGTGATTTCTTTGATTGTCTCTTCACGGTGTGTTTGAATTATAATCTATATACATGTACAACTTTTTCTTTTGTTGTAGGTTTGCAGGTACAGGACAACGGCTTCACCTGGTTTCATAGGTTTGAGTGTGTCCACTAATCAACAGTAATGATTGGGAGATAGTAACTGGTTAAGCTTTTCAAACCTTTACCCTAGCATAGTGTGTCGTTAGTCTTTATGTTGGTCATGTTCCTTATCCATATTGGTCTTGGTATTTTATTGATCGTGCAAATTCTTATTTGTAAGGATTAAATTATATGTTGTAATTAAGTATTTAATTAATATGGAGATTTTATTATAAATTAATTAATTTAATTTAAGTTATATTATAAAGTAATTTTAATTATTAAATTAACTGGGAATTAAAATAAATAAGTTATTTCATTCTAAATTAGATTTTAAAAAATTATTTTAATTTTAAATGCATATTGGGAAAAGATCTCAAAAATATCTTGGTTTGTAAAAGAAAAGATATTTGTTGTGTGAACTGGAAGTTAGAAGGATTTTTTTTCTTACTATCTTAAAATTGGGAAAGAAGAGGAAGTTGTTTTCATGGAAAAAGAAGAACAAAGGATTTTTGGGGAAAGAAAAGAATTGTTTTGTGTTTTGAAGAAATTGTAGATCTTAGAAGCTTTCTGATAATTCTAAGAATATAGTTTGTTATATTCTTCATTGTGGATTGTTTCTGTTCTCTGGGAAGTGGAAATTGTTCTGGAGGAAGCTTTGGCAACATTAGCAAATTGAGGTTACAGAGAACCTCAACATCAATTCTCAAGGAAACAATTCTTCTGGAATAGGTTCTTTAAATTTTTTTTGTGAATTTTGATTTGAAAGAGTTATTTAATTATTGTAATACAAATTGGAAAATATTAGAAGAGGTTTTCATTATTGTAGAAGCTTTTGTTTTTAAAAGATTGTCAAGAAAATCAAACCTCTATAGAAAACAATTTAGATCCTCTATGTAAATTGATCAATTGAAATAGATTGATACAAAAGGAAATTATAGATCTCTATAGAAAATTACCATTTTGTTTTGGATTCCCTATTTCTTTTATTTTTTTGGGAAAATGAAAATATTTGATCTTTGCTATAGAAAACATCTTTTGTGAAAATTTATTGCCCAACTTGAACCAGTGCTTGGATTAATTTATATATATATATATATATATATATATATATATATATATATATATATATATATATATATATATATATATATATATATATATATATATATATATATATATATATACAATATATACATATATATATTATATATAAATATTTTATTTTATTTAAAGCACTGTAAATTTCTTGTAGGAATTTTTATTCTGAAATGAAATTGTAATAAATCACCGTACGACGAATTTATAACAATGATGAAATTAAATAAATTTAAGTTTGTATTTTGGAGGAGTTGGGGATTAAACCCCATCGCCACCTCCACATTATGGTGGGGATGGGCCTACTATGGCAACACCCTCCACACATGTGTGGGGAAGGCATTGACACAGATAGGGCCATCTCCCTTAATAAACTTTGATGCGGCAAGTCTGAGTGTTGCAATTTTCATATGATGGTTTGTTTAATGGTTATTTTATTATATATAATATATTTATATATGTATATATATGTTATATTTATAATATATAATATGCTTATTATTTATAATATGTGTTTTATAAATTATGTATAGATTTTGTATATAAATATATATTTTTGGAAATTGTATTCTAATTATTTTTAAATGGAATTTGGGAAAAATATAATTAACTTTATAATTAAATAATATATATTTATTTGTATATATATAATTATATATATACATATTAAATATATTTATTTAATGTGAGAGTAATACAATAAATATTTGCAAGCATGATTAATTAAATTGAAATGATTGATTATTTTATTGATGAATTTGAGTTAATTTTATGAGTAGTTGTGAACTGAAAGTAATCATTTAGTTTAAATTCATTGTTGATCTATAAATAGGAATTATGTTTAAATGGTGTATTTTAGATATGTGATGTTGATTGTTTTGGATTTAGGAAATCTGAATAGTAGTGATTTTAATTACCTAAGATTGTTTATTTTAATTTCTAGTATTTATGTAATTGGGAACTGTGGAAAATATTTGTTCTAGAGAAAATATAAGTCTTCTAGATTATAATTGTGATAGGGTTGTTATTTTTGTCAGTCTCCTTGAGATTTCCTTTGATAGTGCATGTAGTTGGATTTAGTATTGGACATCCATAGGGGTTTGTTATCTCGTGTTATGTTATTATTAGTTTGTGTACTATCTACCCGTGGGTGTAGAATGATTTATTGTTTTGTCGATAGGGGAGTGGCTTTCAATGGGGGCCAAGACACAAAGTGGTCCTAGGATAACTCGTGTGGAAGTTAGTGTAATAAGTGGAAATTAAATAACCTACATTAGGGGAATGGGTAGTTAACATATTTAACTTGATAATTAGCCTCACTCATTGGCTCAAGAGCTTGTGTTAGACTTGAGATGAGTCGGGAAGGCCTAGAATGGCAAGATTGTTATCTTTTCTTCTTAAAAGATAATCAATTTCATACTAGTGTGCATGTGGGGCTAGAGTTTGGAAGAGGTTACCAAGATAACCCAAGATGGGGGTCAGACCTAAGAAGATATCCACAGGATAACCAATGCAAGCTTTGTGATGACACTCCTCCTATGATGATTTTTTGTTTTTTTTGTACAATGATTGTTCTTGATTCAGTGATTTTTGAAGCAATGTAGCCTTTTGTTTGTGTTTACTAATATTGTGTTATCTTGTATATTGCCTATGCCTAGAGGTAATAGGTTTGTCTTGGTTACCTTTTACTATCTCCTAGCATGGGGGTTGGGCCTATGGATACCATATGGTTGGGTGGTATGTACCTTACACTGTTGAGCTTTCTCTTCCTATTCGTGATGGTGAGATCTTCTTGTTCAAGGAGCTTGTGTGGTTCTATGGATTTGTACCTCTCTTTATTCATTATAACTATGGGTCACTATGTAACTGTAATCCTCATTTGTATTGAGGAGAACCCTGATGGGGTAATTGTAATCCTCATCATTTGATTTATCAATCCAAAGTGGTTTCCATGGTTGTATGCAAGAGAGAAAGAGAAAACCTGGTTGACAGTCAATTCTACTTGCAAGAATAAATCCTATTTGCATGAAAGTAAAGTTTCATGAAAGGGAACTAATCTTAAATCCTATTTGCATGAAATGAAACTAATCTAAGGAAAAATTTCATGAATTGAAAAGGATAAACTACTTGACCCTTTGCTGGAAATGAAAAGTCTTGCTTGAATTCAAATTTATAGTAGAAAGTTGGAAATACAATGTTGGTAAATGAAACTAGATCTATCCTATTTCCTTAGACTGAAACAAGCCATTCTAATCACCTCCTTTTCTCCAATGATTACATTATATTTATAGAATTCATATTATATATCAATCAAAAAATAATGTGGATCCAAAATCCTATTTTTGAGGGGTCATTCATAAAACTTTAAGAAACTTAAAGTTGTTGTCCTCCATCACGCCACATTTGTCTCATCCCTTTTCTAACACTTACTACTCCTTACCTACTACAAACCACGCCAAATTCTAAAAATGGTTTTTATATATTCAAATCTAGTTTATAAATAATTTTGAAGTTTTGAATTTTGTTGAGAAACTAGGGAGATATCATTGTTTTACTGAGACTATGTTTTTGACTATTTTTGAATGTCTGATTTTTATGAAGTCTTTAGTTCTCCACGTGAATGAAGGAATTATTCTTCACTTTGCTTACCAAAATCATTGATAATTAACATGAGTAACATGCTATAATCATGCAACAACATTTGATTGATGTGGTAGCTTGAGTTATCTTTGGTGGAAGAAGGAATCATGAAATGTAATAACTGTGAGAGATCTTTGAACTCAACATGAAACAAATATTCATCCTATTGATTTTGGAATGATTGATGCTCCATGACTTTGCATGAATGTAGGAGTGTGCTGGGAGTCTTCTCTATCTTCTTATTACTTCTTAAAATCCTTCTAAAGCTTTTCAGGAGTTAACTGTCTCAAGTGTAGAGCTCTTTGCTGCAAGTGTCTATGAAGCTTCTTCTTACCATCAGTTATTTAATAGCTCATTTATCTGCATTATATCATATTAAAAAATTCATGGAGACATATTAGAGGTAATTTAGATCACATATAATTACTAAAAATAAATCAAACATTTACTCTATATTCTACTTTAAACAAGCTAAAGAACTTTCAATCATCACTCAAATCCACTTTAACATTAATGCATTAAGAAGAAATAGATGATTTTCTTTGATAAAATATGAAAAAATTTATGGTCTCATCAAACCCTTGTGATGTAATTGTAACATTATGTATGATTTATTGATTGTTGGATTAAATGGCATATTTGGTGTTATGTGGTGTTGTATCTGTGTAAATGTGCTCATTACATTTCTATGTGTTAGACTTATTTTGAAATAAATTAATGCTTCAAATGATGTATATTGTATCTTGAGTTAATTCAATATACTATGTTTTAGAATAGTTTTGTAAGTTTTGAAATTCACCTATAGACGCATTGTGTGGCCTAGAGGATGTATGTGTTAGAGTAGTTTAGTTCACTCGTCATTGTTACTTCTTTTTAAGAAAAAAAAAATAGTTGTGCTTCCATAGTGTTTCATCGTCCTCTAGGATGTGGGATGGTGCTTTACACTTTGTATCAGAGCCTAGGTTTAAGCACTAGGAACTCTGGGGTAATATGGAAACCATTAAGTTTTTTGTGTAGGATTTAAGTTGCATATCTTGTCTCACACCTTGGTGTGTTTGTGAAGGATTATACTACCTAGGAGAGGTTGAGGTTGTGGTTGTGGAAATAGAGGAAGACATGGAGGTAGCTAGCAAGACTCACCTATGCATGTTTCTCATGATTTAGACCATGAAGAATAGCTCGCTTCCCAAAATATTTCGGGAGGTAGTATTCAGTATTTAAATCCACTAGGATTTGAAGGTACTCAGTTGCGTTAATTGTTAGAGGATACTCTTTCCCATCTTGGACCAAGGTAGGAAGTAGAGAATATTATGGTTAGAGAAAGAGATGTACCAGCTTAGTCAGAGGCATTGGTAGCTGCACACTTGAGGGATTTACTTAGGACTTGACCCCCCATATTTGATGGATTAGGTAGTAGTTTAAAGGTGGAGACCTAGCTAATTGACCTAAACAAATGCTTTTCTATGCACCCGTATGGTAGCAATACTAGAGCCAGATGTACGATTATACATTTGAGAGGGTTTTCCTCCACATGGTGGAGATTGGAGGAGAAGAAACTCCATATTGATATCGGCATTGTATCTTGGGAGATTTTTCTTGAGAGCTTTTGCACCAGATTTCTCTCAGATCATTGGTGACAACATCATGGTGATTATTTCCATACTCTATGATAGATGACTATGTCAGTGGAAAATTGTGAGGATCATTTTTATGAGCTCAAACAATACGCAGGCACAAGTGACAATGAGGGCATGTTGGTGCAACACTTTCTTAGGGGCTTAAATGCCTAAATTAGTGGAGGTGTGTAGTTTTTCAAACCCAAGACTATGGAAGCAGTAGTAGATAAGGCTAGACTTATTGAGGAGAATTTGGAAATGGCATTGGGTGGTCATGTAGGAGTGCAGATGGGTAGTACTTCAGTTGCATGACCTAGTGCACGTAGTTGCCACACTCAGGGAGTTGGACCACCTAGGACACCACAAAAACTAGCACAAAGTTGATAGTACTAGAAATCATAGGGAAAATGAAAGGATTTTCCACCTAGATAGAATGAGAGATATCAGACAGGGGTGTTTAGAATTGGAGGTGTGTCAAACACTTCAGTAATGCATAGCTAGCGCAGTGTACTCAGTCTACCTTTAGGTGTAGTGTACAATAGTCCAGTGCATCTTTTGGATGTAGAGGTTTTGAAAAGGGTATTCGGTATTTTTCTTGTGGCCAATAGGGTCACATAGCTCGACAGTGTCCCAATAAGGTCACATAAAGATATACACAAAGGCCAGTGGTGTCAGAGTCGATTGTTGGGGATGCAGGCAGACGACATTGTGTATTTGTTGTATTTAGTAACCACCAAACTGACCACTGGAGTACAGTGGTGGAGACTACAGGTATGTTGTAGGGTAACAAAGTTACCATATTATTTGATTCAAGAGCCTCTAACTCATTTATTTCATCATCTGTCATGGCACGTGATAGACTAGGAGCAATAAGGCAAGAGGGTAAGTGTAGTTTGAGTTAGCATCTAGTGCTAGAATTGTTGTACATTCCTATGTACTTGATTGTAGACTGGAGATTGGTTCTTTCCACACTATTGTAGATCTCTATGTTATACCATTAGGTTCTTATGACATTGTCCTAGGGATGGATTGGCTTGATGCTCATAAGGCCATGATTGATTGTTGATGCAAGTCAATATGATGCATTGATGCATCAAGTAGTGAGGTTGAGTTAGTAGGGGTCTAGAGACCTATATCATTGAGGATGATCTCAGATATGCAGCTGAGAAGGTGTGTTCATCAGGGATGTTAGTTATTTGTTGTGATAGTAGATAACTTGGAGATGGGTGATAGAGAGGAGAAGGTGTCTATAGATAGCCACCCATACTTTAGTAGTATGTAGATGTTTTTCTAGAGGATATTATAGGGATGCCACCTTAGCATGACATATACTTCAAGGTTTATCTTCTACCTGGTTTCAAACCCATTTCATGAGCCCCATACCATATGACAACTCAAGAGCTTAAAGAGCTCTGCTTGTAGCTTGAGGAGTTATTGGAGAAGGGTTTCATCTGCCCTAGTGTCTTGGGCACCTTGGGGAGCACCAGTGATCTTTGTGAAGAAGAAGGATGGTTCTCTTTTGTATGTGCATAAATTACAGATAGTTAAATAAGGTAACCATCAGGAACCGATATCCTCTACCTAGGATCGATGACTTGTTTAATCAGGTCAAAGGTGCTACATTCTTTTCTAAGATCGATCTTAAGTCAAGATACCATTAGTAATAGATTGTGGAATCTGATATTCATAAGATGGTGTTTCACACATGATATGGTCACTACAAGTTTACAGTGGTACCATTCGGGATGATGAATACAACATTGGTATTCATGAGCCTGATGCATGAATTTTTTCACACATACTTGGATAGGTTTGTAGTGGTATTTCTCGATGACATTTTGATTTATTCTAGGACTATTGAGGAGCATGATGAAAATTTGAGGCAAGTATTACAGTGTCTAAGGGACAATAATTTTTATTTAAACTTGTCTAAATGTGAGTTCTTTAAAACTGAGGTAAAATACCTTGGTCTTGTTATATCAAGAGAAGTTATTGCAGTGGATCCTGCAAAGATCCATGCAAGCATGGATTAGCTTGCACCCACAAATGTGGCAGAGATATGTAGCTTTATGGGGTTAGTAGGTTACTACAGATGTTTTTTTAGGACTTTTCTAGGGTTAGTAGGTTACTTCTCTTCAGAGGAAAGGGAAGAAGTTCGATTGGTCAGAGCAGAGCAAGGCTGCATTTCAGAAATTGAAGGAGAGGTTGAATAGTGCATCGATCCTTGTAGTACCAAATCCTTCAAGAGACTTTGTTATATGTGTTGATGCTTATTTAGAGGGGTTAGGAGCGGTATTGATATAGGATGGTCGATTCATTGCGTAAGAGTCATGCAAGCTCAAGGATCATGAGTTGAACTACCCTACACATGATCTTGAGTTAGCTACAGTGGTACATGCTTTGACTCGATGGAAGAATTTTATATTGGGGCACCATTTTGAGTTACACAATGACCATCAGAGTCTATAGTATATCTTTACACAGTCTAACCTTAATGCTAGGAAAAGGCAATGGATGGAGTTTCTCTGTGAGTACGATTTTGAGGTGAAGTACATCCAGGGAAAGGATAATGGAGTGGCTATCGCTCTCAGTAGACAGAGGCATGAACTATTTGAGATAAATCTTATTGTGGATTTGACAAGCCAAATTCTTATCACTCTTCCTACAGATAGCTGGTATCAGGAGGTAAGCTCTGAGATTGAGCCAGGAGAAAATTTGGTGGGTAGGTACTCAGGATATTCTTTGAAGACATATGGGTTATTGAGATACATGGGACGTATATTTGTTCCATCTTTGAAAGGGATTCATACCTTGATTTGATAGAGGCACATTGGGCACCTTATTCAGCTCACTTGGAGTGAAGAATATGTATGTCGATCTATGACATCTTTATTTTTGGGCAAGTATGAAGGGGGGTATTTCTGATTATGTATCATGGTGTTTGGAGTGTCAGTGAGTTAAGGCTAAACACCAACATTCGATTGGTCTTCTGCAACCTCATTTGATTCCTGAGTGGAAATGGGACATCATTTCATTGGATTTCATTGTTGGTTTACCCAACTCTTCGCGATGACACAATGCAATTATGGTGATGGTAGATAGGCTAACAAAGGTGGCACATTTCTCACATATATGTTCCTCCTATAACACTTCATCAATTGCTAGAGTGTTCATGGGGAAAATTGTGAGGTTGCATGGTATTGCACATTAGATTATTTCTGAAAGTGATCCTATGTTTACTTCGGTTCTTTTGACATCATTACAGCATGCTATGGGGACACAGTTGAACTTTACTTCAATGTATCACCCAAAGACAGATGGACAGACTGAGAGGGTCAATGAGATGCTTGAAGATATGCTTCACATGTATGTCATGGACTAGTAGATATGATGGGAGGATTATCTCTATCTTGTATACTTTTCTTATAACAACAGGTTTCAGAGTTCTATTGGCATGGCACCTTTTCAGGCCTTGTATGGATGGCCATGTCAAACTCCATTGAGTTGGGATAGGTTGGAGGATAGGATTTTATTGGGTCTTGATATGCTTCAGGATATGGAGTAGCAAGTGGTTTGGATCAGAGAGAATTTAGTAACTGCACAAGATAGGTAGAAGAAGTATGCGGATGCACATCGTGTGAATCACTAGTTTGTTGTAGGTGACCAGGTTTTCTAGTGAGTGTGATAGAGAAAGAGTCCAATCTATTATGGAAAAGGTTCTAAGCTCGCACCTCATTTTGTTGGGCCTTTTAAGATTCTGGAGAAGATTGGGTTAGTTGCTTACTACCTTGCTTTCCCACCCAGTCTCTTGCTCATCCATGATGTGTTCCATGTTTCTATAATTAGACCTTATCATCTAGACGTTTCTCATATCCTTCATTGGACTACTTTATGCGTAGAGGACAGGTAGCTAGTTTTGGAGCCCATGGCCATTACCTAGCACAGGAGACTCGCCCTTAGGGGTCGAGATATTGAGCAGGTAAGGGTCTAGTGGGATCCTCGAGATGACACTTCTGCTACATGGGAAGATGCTACCAGGATGTGGAAGCTCTACCCTTACTTGTTTGTAGGATTCTAGGAGTAAGCTTGATCCTAGGGGGGAGGATGTGACACCCCTCTATTTTTTTATGCTCTTCTTGATAGCTAAGATACTTTGTTAGACCTTATTTTATGTTACAATTTTTCTATCATTGACATTGGAGCAATGATAGACTATATGGATGTGATGATACATTATATGCATGGTGATTATGTTTAATATGTTGTATGTTTTCATAGATTCTTAGTTGTGATGACATTGCTATATATGCTTATTAGCCGATAGGCTATTATACGTGGGGGAACCCAACCGGCATTTCCCCCAGTTTGATGCCAGAAAAAAGGTGGGGTTCCCCTCCAGTCTAATTATCTCCCTACAAAATGTACCCGTCACAAGCAATACATTCAATTCACATGCTATCAATTCTTTAGTACTTGTAAGTCGCAGGTATAGGAGGGCGATGTGAAGGGTGGTAAAAACAGTGTTATAGAAGCCACTTGATCTCAAATACAAGTTGCTTTGAAAACTTTCTTGCTCCTTCCAAGTATGGTTGTCCTGTACCTTGCATGGGCTTCCAACCGTCGATCTTCATCTGCTCCATCTGAATGATTATCTGATACTGTTCTCAGATTGGTTTTGAATATCTGCTAATTAAAAAATGTTGTGCAATTCCTATTTCCACCTGACTGTACGAAGCTCAACTTAAAAAAAAAACTTAAGCCTTACTAAGCCAACTGTGCCTCAGATGTAATAAGAATTGAAAATGGAAAAAATATTGCATCTGACAACTTAAAAAAAAACTAAGGCCTTACCAATCCAACTGTGCCTCAGATGTAATAAGAAAATAAAATGGAAAAACTACTGCATCCGACTTTGGGCGTTGGCTTGACTAGCTGTTTTTGCGCATTGGATCCTCCCCTCTTCCATACAAAGAAAAAGACATAGGCAACTAGTAAGGCCATGGCCGTGGTCAAAATCATCAAAATTTGTGAATTCTCTGTCAGAACCAAACCAGAGCCAGACATAGCTCCCAGATCTCCTCCCTTGCTATTCAACAACAGCGCCTACATAAAAATTAAAACCTCTAAAATCAATATAAAGATAAAAATAAAAATAGGCTTCTGCAACCCGATTTAATTCCAGATAGAGGATAACCAGAAAATTAAAGAAAACTTTCAACTGCGGTGTAATAACCCACCTGTTAAAGTAGTCTTCTCAGAGTTTAGAAACAGTTGGCATTTCGGGGATGGGACATGTAATTTCAAGCTTTGCATTAAATTGACTACGTGTAAATCATTCAATTCTCACTTTGTACCATGTGGAGGTGTTAGATTACTATGAATACAATATATTTGGACCAAATAACGCTATTTCATCTACATTTACTTTTCCCATCTATCATTGGGATTTTCCCAAATTTAGTCTGACAGACAATTAACATGAATGGGCATGAAAGTAGGTGCGAGTCTAGAACAATACTCACAATACTCAAGGTGCCAAATGCCATAAACTAAAACATTATATGATATACCACAATATAAACTTGATTTTCTAGATTTTTAATCTTATGGTCTCGAATTCTTATGCAAATTTTTTGTTTATGAACAATCGATAATGTTGGCACTTCAAAGAGTTTTATTAAAATATCAATGCTAAAATTGCTAGTATTTTTTTATATTTATGCTTAATCAAACATAACAATAAACAAATGTGGTTTTTAAGTTAATTTATTTAATAATTATTATTTTAATTTTGGGAGATTTTTTGGTTATTAATTCTTTTAATTTTTTTTAATATATATTTTAAATTTTTTTAAAATAAATGTGTGAGAGTAGAGAGAGTGAGAGAGAGGGGAGGGATGAGAGGTAGAGAGGGATAGGGGAGATATAGAGAATTAGAGGGGGAAGGAGAGAGGGGTAGAGAGGAACAAGTGAGAGAGGGAGAGAAGTAGAGAGGGAAGGAGAGAGTGAGAGAAATAGGTGGGATGGAGGGACAGATAGGTAGAGAGGGATATGTGATATAGAGAGAAATAGAGAGGGAAGGAGAGACCAAGTGGGAGAGAGAATGGGGGAGGGAGGGAGCAAGAGGTAGAGAGGGATAGGTGAGATAGATCACTGCTTTCTTCACGTCATCCATTGCTTTTCACCATTGTAAATAATGTGGGGTTAGCCTATCAGCATAAGTATTGCACCTTATTGGGGTGCAAGTGCTATTTGTAGTTTAATTGATATATTGTCTCGTTAGTTGATGTGACATTGTATTGGTGAAGAAAATGGTATTGTATCACTCGCTTGCGAGTGCCCTGTGTTTTCCACAATTCTCTCTTCATGGTGTGTATGAATTAGTATTTGTATATATGTATGAATTTTTCTTTTCTTGTTGGTTTGTAAGTACAAGACAATGGCTTCACCTAGTTTTACAAGTCTAAGCATGTCCACTAATCAACATTAATGATTGGGAGATAGTAACTAGTTAAGCTTGTCAAACCTTTACCCTAGCATAGTGTGTCGTCAATTCGTATGTTGGTCATATTCCTTATCCATGTTGGTCTTGCTATGTTATTTATCGTGCAATTTTTTATTTGTAAGGATTAAATTATATGTTGTAATTAAGTATTTAATTAATATGGATATTTTATTATTAATTAATTAATTTAATTTAAGGTATAGTATAAAGTAATTTTAATTATTAAATTAAGTGGGAATTAAAATAAATAATTTATTTAATTGTAAATTAGATTAAATAAATTGTTTCTAATTTTAAATGCATATTGGGAATAATCTCAAAAATATCTTCATTTGTTAAAGAAAAGATATTTGTTGTGTGAACTGGAAGTTAGAAGGATTTGTTTTTTACTGTCTTAAAATTGATGTACGAAGAGATTGATTGAAATTGGGAAAGAAGAGGAAGTTATTTTCATGGAAAAAGAACATAGGTTTTTTGGGGAAAGAAAAGAATTGTTTTGTGTTTTGAAGAAATTTTAGATCTTAGAAGCTTTATGATAATTCTAGGAATCTAGTTTGTTATATTCTTGGTCATGGATTGTTTCTATTCTCTTGGAAGTGGCAATTGTTCTAGAGGAAGCTTTAGCAACATTGGAAAATTGAGGTTGCAAAGAAGCTTGGCATCAATTCTCAAGGAAAAAATTCTTCTCGAATAGGTTATATAATTGTTTTTGTGAATTTTGATTTGAAAGAGTTATTTAATTATTGTAATGAAAATTGGAAAAGATTAGAAGAGGTTTTCATTATTGTAGAAGCTTTTGTTTTTAAAAGATTGTTGTGAAAATCGAACCTCTGTAGAAAAAAATTTAGATCCTCTGTGTAAATTGATCAATTGAAATAGATTGATACAAAAGGAAATTATAGATCTTTGTAGAAAATTATAATTTTTTTTGGTTTCCCTATTTCTTTTAATTTTCTGGGAAAATCAAAATCTTTGATCTTCCCTGTAGAAAACTTCTTTTGTGAAAATTTATTTCCCAACTTGAACCAATGTCTAGTTTAATTTATATATAAATATACATATATATTGAAATATATATGTACATATACATATATATATTATATATAAATATTTTATTTTATTTAAAGCACTGTAAATTCCCTGCAGGAATTTTTATTTTGAAAAAAAATTGTAAGAAATCATCATGCAGCGAATTTATAACATTGATGAAATTAAATAAATTTAAGTTTGTATTTTGGAGGAACTAGGGATTAAACCCTATCACCACCTCCATATTATGGTGGGGACTTCCTGTTGTGGCAGTGCCCTCCACACATGTGTGGGGAAGGCGCTGACACAGACAGGGTTGTCTCCCCTAATAAACTCTGACACGACCAGTCTGAGAGCTGTGATTTTTTGTACGATGGTTTATTTAATGGTTATTTTATTATATATAATATATTTATATATGTATATATATGTTAAATAAATAATATATAATATGCTTATTATTTATAATATGTATTATATATATATATTATATATATACATATATTTTTGGAAATTATATTGTAATTATTTTTAAATGGAATTTGGGAAAAATATAATTAACTTTATAATTAAATAATATATATTTATATGTATATATATATAATTATATATAATTATATATATACATATTAAATATATTTATTTAATGTGAGAGTAATGTACAATAAATATTTGCAAGCACGATTAATTAAATTGAAATGATTGATTATTTTATTGATGAATTTGAGTTAATCTTATGAGTAGTTGTGAACTAAAAGTAATCATTTAGTTTAAATTAATTGTTAACCTATAAATAGGAATTATGTTTAAATGGTGTATTTTATATATGTGATATTGATTGTTTTGGATTTAGGAAATCTGAATAGTACTACTTCTAATTACCCTAGATTCTTTATTTTAATTTCTAGTATTTATGTAATCAAGCAATGTGGGGAATATTTGTTGTAGAGAAAATATAGGTCTTCCAAATTATAGTTGTGACAGGGTTGTTATTGTTGTTAGTCACCTTGAGATTTCCTTGGGTAGTGCATGTAGTTGGATTCAGTATTGGACATTCGTAGGGATGTGTTATCTCTTGTGTTATGTTCTTATCCATTTTTTCACTATCTACCCTTGGGTGTAGAATGAGTTATTGTGTTGTCGATAGGGGAGTGGCTTTCAACGGGGGCTGGGACATAAAGTGGTCCCAGGATAACTCATGTGGAAGTCAATGTAATCAATGGAAATTAAATAACCTACATTAGGGGAATGGGTAGTTAACATATTTAACTTGATAATTAGCCTCACACATTGGTTCAAGGGCTTGTGTTAGACTTGAGATGAGTCAGGGAGGCCTAGAATGGAAAGATCGTTAACTTGTCTTCTCAAAAGATAATTGATTCTACACTAGTGTGCATGTGGATCTGGAGTTTGTAAGAGGTTACCAGGATAACTCAAGATGGGGGTTGGGACCTAGTTATATCTCCTTAGGATAACCAATGCAAGCTTTGTGATGACACTCCTCCTATGACGACAGTCAATTTTTTTTGTATAGTGATTGTTCTTGATTCAGTGATTTTGGAAGCAATGTGACATTTTTTTTTTATTTACTAGTACTGTGTTATCTTGTATATTGTCTTTGTCTCAAGGTAATAGGTTTGTCTTGGTTACCTTTTACTATCTCCTAGCAGAGGGGTTGGGCCTATGGGTTCCATATGTTTGGGTGGCATGCACCTTACACTGTTGACCTTTCTCTTCCTATTTGTATGGTGAGATCTTCTTGTTCGAGGAGCTCATGTGTTTCTATGGATTTTTACTTCTCTTTATTCATTGTAACTATGGGACACTATGTAATTTTGATCCTCATTTGTATTGAGGAGAACCCTCGTGATGTAATTTTAACATTATGTATGATTTATTCATTGTTGGATTAAATGGTATATTTGGTGTTATGTGGTGTTGTATTTTTGGAAATATTCTCATTACATTTCAATGTGTTAGACTTATTTTGCAATGAATTAGTGCTTTGATGTATATTGTATCTTGAGTTAATTCCATATACTATGTTTTAGAATAATTTTTTAAGTTTTGAAATTCACATGTAGACGCATTGTGTGGCCTAGAGGATGTATTTTTTAGAGTAGTTTACTTCACTCATCATTGTTACTTCTTTTTAAGAAAACAAAATTAGTTTTTCTTCCATAGTGTTTCATCATCCTCTAGGGGATAGGGCTTTAAAAGATAACTCCATGTACTCATAGCACTTCAACATCTCAACTATGCATGCACAAATTGAAAACCTTCATTGTTACAATTTTCTAAATATCCTCGACATATACAACCAATAACCAACTTCCTTGACATCAATGACACCACCTTGATAATTGCAACAAGGTCTTCTTCTTAGGGAACATTTTTCCTAATGTGTCCAATAAAGGACAAGTCAAGAGTAAAATATTTGCAACTTAGGGAATGCAGTGCACTACACCACCAGTAAGAGGAAATTCATACATTAATAAATATCACACTCTTGGAGGACATCAAACCCAATGATACCACAAAGAAAAGGATGCATCACAAGAATAAAGAAAATTGCACCATGCAACATGAGAAATGTTGAAATATACTATCAATGTATGCCCCCACTTTAAGTAGTTGCTAACACCATAGCTATGAGAAATTTCTTTAAAGTAGCCAATGTTCGATCCTAAGACATAAGAGCTTAGTAGGAAATCCCTATTCCAAGTCATGTGTTCCCAAAATGAATCTATCCCATGAAAAAGGAAGGAGGTGTTTCCCCCAAAAATATTTAAGGTATCTATGGATTTGGGGTCCATATATCTTTTCTACAACATTGATATAGAGCTTGGAAACATCATCATTCCCCAAATACTCATAGAACTAGAAGAAAGACACATAAATATTGAAAACAAATAATTTTTTTTAGGTCAACATGGAAGATACCTAAATGCCTCGACACCTTGTGTCGTCTCTAAAAGGAAAAACACAAGAAAACTAAAAAGATAAATGTTTATGACATATAGAAGAATGTAGGTACAAATAGATGAATGCACAATAAAGAGAGATACAAATCAAATAAAATAGTATAAGGGATCACATTACACACATACAATCACACAAAGAAACATGAAAATGAAAATAAAGCAAGATACTAGTAAGGCACATACAAGTGAACCTATAGTAGGTTTTCCATATGCCAATCTCATTCAACAAATATGGAAGGTGGAAAACTAGCCAAAGGGACAACATAAAATGTGAAAACAAGGATAAGGCTATCTAACCCGTTGCGCCCACTAAGTGGAAGAAAAGGATGAGCCAAGATAAGTGATGAGAATGAGGTCCTTGTGATAAATAAAATGATTTACAATGAATGTAAAACATGTAATAGTGAGGATGCAGATGTTATGATCCTACAATTATTACATGGCAAGGATAAAAATGCATTTGTTTGTGGTCAGATTTGATTCTTATAGGGTACAAAATTCTTCAATACTTTCTTTAAAGGAATAAAATTATCAGTGTGATGTCCAAAGAATCCATGATAAGCATGATATGGTTCATTTTTATTAGTTTTTCTCTTGGTCAAGTATTTATGTTTAGATGGTAATTCAATTAGTTACAAATGTAAAAGATAATATAAGATTGTCTAGGTTTTGGATAGCTGTAATTATTTATAAAGAGATTCACGAGGTTCATACAAATACTGTAACTAAAATTTTTGATGATTATGCACTCTCAATTTCTTCTCTTTGGTATGATAAATGTGTTTTCAACAATTTCATCTTATAATTGCAAGTCCATTCCTTTTTTATAAAAGGATGTGTTAGGGGCAGAATTTTTTTTACGTGTGGCTTCTTTTCACTTATGCATCTAGGTAATGTATTGGAAGTAGGTTGAGGGATAGGAAATTTTGTGTTGATGAGATAAGCCAATCTACATAAAAACTATATTCCTTGTCCATGTTTAAGCATCTTTTGTAAGTTTCCTATAAGGGGAATGCCATGGATAATAGTAGGTTCATCTCTCACAAATTCTTGTAAAGTTTTTAATTATTCATCCAGTAATCTTATGTTTTCTTGTTGAAAATGGGAAACATCACACACATTGGTTGTAGGTAAGAAGTCATTGGAAATGAGTTGTGCAGGCTATGATCCATATAGGGTTGATTATCAACACTATTAGAAAGAGAGTTGGAAAACCCAAGATTCAAATCGAATGGTGTTTTGTGGGATGACATATGTCTCGAAATATGTCTCACAATAGTATTGCTAATAGGACACAAAGTTTTAAAACTCATACAAGTTTCACAAACTTAGTGTACACATCCAAAATGGAAAGAGGGTAAAGTGCAATGCAAATTTTACATTCTAAACAAGGTAATTTTCTAATTACACTATGCAAAGACCTAAAAATAATGTCTTGTACATGAAAATTTGAAATTATACGATGTAATAATTTTATCAAATGAAGCTAAGTATAATAAAATTGAGGAAACATAAATTATGCAAATAGAAACAAAGATCTAAGAACAACAATCAAAAATCCAAAAAATGAATGTTTTAATGCCTAGAATATCATGAAATGGCCCTGATTAGGGACTCATTCTCCCTAGAGTGAATGTGTTCTAGATTAGGCTCTTAAAATAAGTTTTTATAGATTTTTGAGTTAATTTCAGTCATTTCTAGATTTTGATCTAAAATAGAAAGTTATAGTTTTTTTTTCTTTGAAATGAAGGTTGAATACAAATACAAAATGTGACAAATGAGAACCTAGAAAACCTAATTTGATATGGAATTTCGTTTCAATTTTCAAATGTAAATGGATATTATATAATTTTATGTAATTAACTTGAAAAATAACTAATTGTTTTATATTTTCCAGATTTAAACAATGGAAATATTCAATTCTAGAAACCCTAAATGTGATGCAAGGTTAATGCAAACTAGACACCTTAAATGAGACTCGATTCCTTATAAAGAAATGGAAATGAATGTAAGATATAAAATATAGGGTGAAAGAGGACTCCAAAATTAGAAAATGCAATGATCAAACTTAGATTCACCATAATGAAACAAAGAAAAATGGAGTTATGATAAAATAGGTTCACTAAAATGATAATAATTACCCCTAATTTCCTTTATTTGACTCAATAAATGAGATCCAAACCATGAGGTGACTTAGAACAACTAAAAGGTGAGTCAAATCAAGGTGTGAATCAGAAAATTTCTCCTTTATGCAAAGATGGGGGTATGATTCAAATATCACTTTGGGGAGAAAGATGAATACGATCGACTAAACTCCACAATACATGCTATAAAATGCAGATGAAATATTGCATTCAAAATGATGCAAATAGCAATAAAAAAGAAGATCTAGGAAAGGGAGAATAATATGTACCAACCACAAAAAGACACCTTTTGAAGCTCATTGAGGAATCATTTTCCCTATGGAAAAAGGGTTCTGGCTAGGGATGTACAAAAATCCTTTATGGGTTCTCTTTGGTTGTGTCTACACTCCTAGATTCTTGATTCTCACTGTCAGACAACTTGAAATAAATCTTGTAGAAGAGTTTATGTGAAATGAAAACTTTCCTTGAAAATTTTACAACTTTGCAACTTTCTTCAATTTTTCTCTTCCAATGATCTTTCACATAAAATTTGCAATCATACATCAAAGAGAGAAAAGTGTTTTTTGTTATTTGAATGAGGGTTTTCCTTTGTCAAAACTTGTTTTAGTAATTAAACCTTGAAATGAATAAAAGCATGGAAGGAACAATGAATGAACAAATAATTTCAAAACTCACCAAACCTTTGTTTGAACCTAGGATTATGGATCTACAACTCATAGGAATTGGCCTCAATGGATGTGAATCTTAATGATGAAACTTTATTTGAAACAATTCCTTTGAATGCTTGAATAGATCATGAAATCGAAATCAACGTATTAGCTAAAATAACATGCATGATGCAAGAATACTTTGACATGATAATTGAATCTTGAAATTGTTGCAATAATCTTCAAAAAATATACTCTTGAATGTCATGAAAATTCTCTAAACTTTCTATAGGAATTCTCTATTCAAAATTTCTAGATGAAATGTAGTGAAATGACCTCTTATTTATACATATCTTAACATTAATTCTCAAAAGTCAAATATTACAAGCTGGCATTGAATTGTGGATTTGGAATCATTAAAATACCATCAAAAACACAGTTTAAAGGGGATCATAGGTCTAAGTGAGGACTCATTTTCCCTATGGCGAATGGATCATAGGTCATTTACCTAGGAAAAACATTTCTCAATGTTAAAAATTATGTTATGGAATTTATGAATGTCAGGTTTTACCTCTCAGAAAATGCAATTAATTAGGCTTGGATTTGAATGGAGGGGCCAATTAAGGCATAATTAACCTTAATTAATTAGTAAAGCCCTAGGTTAGTGTGAAAGTGTAAAGTTACACCTTACAACACCAAAAATAAGCACAATTAAGTCCATTTTATTTAATAAGGTCATAAACTTAATGTGAATATGCAAAACATTTTACAACACTAAATTAAGGCATCATTAAGATTACTTTATTTTATTATTTCACAAACTATGGAAAAGGGATACTATTTTCTACACTACACTACACTACATAAAGCCCCCATTTTAGTGAGAGTATCATCTTCCATTAAACTCATAATAAAGTATATGTCAAGAAGGGTCCTAGTGCACAAATTTCAATGGGATAGGCTGACAAGGATCAAGGAGGTTGTGCAAGCCCCTAGTATCAAGATCCCATGCCAAAATAACATAATTAGAAAGGGACACATGCATATGTATGATATGAAGTAGCAAGACAAGACTTATAAACATGTAATGTCAAAATTAATGCAAGGAAGAAATAAATATAGAATAAAAAGTTGTATTACTCTACATCCATCAAATAACCTTAGAAGGATGAAAAATAACTTATTAAACACATGGATCCATAGGAAATAAAGTTGTTTTTTTCTTGGTGGCCATGAAAGATATGCTCACAAGGGTTAGTGCAATCCAATATACACTAGGTGAGCCCCCAACGGAAATATGATGAAGACACACTAGGTCTATGAGGTGTGATCCCGCAAAACAAATGGTGATGGGAAATCCATGCTAGGTCTACAAGATCCCATACATCAACCATACCAAAATTTATACTCCTTGATAACTTCAATAAGGTGCCACAATATGACAAGATACTATTCCAATGCTACACTAAGTTAAACTTCTATGAACAAAGTAGAGAAATAAATATAAGAAAAAACTCACCTTAGGTGATGCAAATAAATAATACCAATATAATGATCATACTTCCTAGGAGATGTATGTTAGCATTACTAGAAATGGAAATACAAACAATGGTTAGAGACTAATATACCCCCACTTAAAATATCAACATAATTACATTATGTTGGTATTTTAAGTAGAAAGAGGTGAAGAGGGATCCTTAAAAATAATGCATACCTCTAAAAACTATTTATCCTTGCCCCCCAATCATAGAGACAAATACAACCAATAATAACTATCATGTTGCTACGAAGAGAAATATGGTTGCACCTAAAAATTGTACCACAATGAACAGCAATGAGCAACAAACATAGAGCTACTAATGACACATAGTGATGAGAAACATGATAGGATGAAAATAAGTATCAATTAGAGGAAATAGGTACATCAACAAAAGGAAGAACACCACAATCCTTAATATTTTGAATTTTACTACTCAAACCCTTACATTCATTGGTTGAATAACCATGCACTCGATGATATGCGCAAAATGAGATTTTTTTGTAAAAAATATTTCATGTTCTTGGAGGGAGAGATATCAAACAGGCTTAGAGAAGAATCAACAAGGTACTCTCTTGATCAATGGTAGAATATTTTCCTTTGTATAGTGATATAGATATTTATTTCTTACTAAAAGGTGTCATACATAGACAAGGCTCTCTAGCTTTAGATTGTGATATTTTATGCACTCCCTTAAAGGAGGGTGTGAAATCTAATGAGCCAAGTTATCATTGCTAAGAAATGTGTTTGGAGTTAAAAAAATATCATGACCATGATGTATATTTTTAATAGGTGTTTACAATGTTACCTTTCCTTCTTTAATCGGTAGTGTTATAACACCAAGAGTTTTCTTTCCCACATTATCAAAACCACCAATAGATAAGAAATATGGTTCATTTTTAGTTTTATCCAATCTAATCTTATCCAAGAGGTTTATAAGGGTTTAATCATTGTCAATGAGTTTTATTTTTATTCCACATCTATTAATGACAACCACTATCATCAAGGCCTCATTTTGATTTTGTATCTCCAATAGAGGTTACTCATCTCGATGAAAGGCAATATCAATATTGATTGAATTCATAACTTGGAATAGGGATGCTATATTATTTGTTTGTGCACTAGAAGGGACCACTACTTATTGTAAATCATTTTGAATCATGTTAGGGAAGTTTAGTGATTCTTGAATGAGATCCCATAAACAAATCTTACCAGGAGTGTTGCAAATTTGTTCCACAAGATCATACTCCTCTCCACTATGTAAAGTAAAATGAGGAGTAAAAGGAAAGATAGGTTGGGGAAGTGGTAATGAAACTTAGGTATGGTTTTTGGTTTCCTATTTTTCCTTTTGTTATATGTATGAGAAATGGTGCACCTATTTTCTATGAAACATTGTTACTAGTGAGTTGCCTTGAAAAATTCAAGATAGTTCCTAGAGGTTTTGGTTGATGTTGAGGTGGTCCTATGATAGGAAGTGTCTTAAGAGGTGACTTATGAGGTCAAATAATTAGATCACTCTCAGGTGGTGTAATAATTATAGGACTCTTAGGAGGTCCAAGAGGAGGTTTTGGAAGGGAGATCTAATGGATACTTGTGTCTTCATAACCTTGACGAATGTAACTTCTTCTTCATTATTTTATAATGAGGGGGGATAAAAGGTTAACTTAGCCTCTTCATCTATACCATATTTCAAAATAAATGTACATCTATGATGTTATCTTCATTTGGAACAATATCTTCCCAAATGGGACACTAATTGGAAGAGGGACAAACAAGATCCTCATGATTATCAATGATTGTATCTCCTTTCACCAAGATACCTTTTTCACAAGTAGGATAAGTATTGGGAGAAGAATAAATGTGGTTTTTATTATTATCCACATTTTCACCTCTTGCACTAAAGTATTTTCACAAGTTGGAGAGATGTTGGGAGATAAATGGAGACTACGAAGGGTGATGCTAAAAAATGTAAAAATGATTGCATCCTCTTGTGCCATAATGTCCTCCCAATAGGGTGAGGTAGGGGGAGAGGGAAAAACAAGATTCTCATGACACTTAATTATTGTATCTTGTTTCACCAAGATAGCTTTATCACAAGTAGGAGAAATATCAAGAGAAGGACAACTATGATTGTCATGATTTTTTATGTGTGTATCCACATGTGTTATGAAATTCTTACAAATTCAATAGATATTAGGAGGGTAACTAACATTATTTTCAAAGGTTTTATTTTTTTCTTCTAGATTATGTCCATGAGTATCCCAAAAATAAAATCATACAAGCCATGTGATACATTATGAAGACTAAATGTTTGAAAATAAAGCATACTTTTATGAGAACTAATCTATCTTAAATGTACAATTTTTTGAAAATGAACATAGTTTTCCTACATATGTAATGATTTTAAATACTGAAATGCAAAATTTCTCCATGAACTTGAAATGAATTAAGCTAAATGGCACTTTTCTTGCACATACAATTACTATTTCTAAGAATTTTAAAGTGCAATTTTAACATCACAAGCATAATTTTTAAAAATTAACACAAAAATCAACCTAGAAACATGATATGACACATGCATAGAGATATATTTTCCCAAGGGTGAATGAGTCTTTATGCAAAAGAAAAAAATAAACTATGAGTTTTCAAGTTACTCCATATTTTCCCTATTTCAAGTTGCAAACTATGGTTTTTGTGACAAACTTTTCTAGATTTTGGTGTCTAAATGCAAGTGAAATAAAGGAAAAAAAGTGAACACATATGAAAGATTTTTGAACGAAAGTGTGACTAAATTTTTTGATATAAATGATTGAAATTACACTAATATGCAAGTATCATGAAAAATCAATGTAATATGTATGCAATTTTTTAGTTTTTTCCAAATTTTAAACAATGCAAAATATAAATTCAAATCCCTCTAGAGATGAAATGCAAACTAAATTTTTTTTTACAAACCTAGATGAAATTTAAACTAATTTAATGAAATAAAAATTAATGCAAATCCTAGATCTAGATTTTGAATGATCTTTAATTTTACAATTTTAGATGTGCAATGTCAGGTTCATGAAAATGAAACATAGAAAGAGGTAAACATTGGGTGATCCAAAATAGAATGATTAAATGGATTTATGATGTACCTAAAATTTCTCTATTTTCATTAGGAAAATATATACCCAAAGGTAGGATTGAATTCTAACCTTATGTGAATCAACCCTATTAAAAGATTTGTTGTTTTCCTTTTGACATAAAATGGTAAAATATGACTAAAATGCACTTTAGGAAGATAAAATAAAAAATATTAATGAGCTCAATTGTACAATATAAGAATTGAAATGCATATTTATAGTATAATATTAATAAAAATAATAACTTGAAGGAAGATTTGGGGATTGTAGTTTTGATATCTACTAACCCATAAATGCTTGTCCTAAGAGTTGTAGGACACTTTCACCAAAACAAAACACTTGGGCTATTAGTAAAATGAGTCCTTGTATGGATTTAATCAAAGTTTCAAGTCCTTTGTGGATGGATTTGCAATGTTGCTTTCCCTAGGTTTCACTGCCTGAAATTCAAAAATAAATTTCAGATTTGAGTTTCCATGTCTTGACAAATTTGATGTAAATGATGGAAACTTTGTAAAATTTCACTTGTGATAAACTTTCAATCCTTCTTCACCTAGAAATCTACACACATGAAGAGAGGTGAACATATATATATTTGGTTGATAAGGGTTTTCTTTGGTCAAACCCTAGTTTGGTAATTAAACCTTGATAATGAAATAATGATAAAATGAAGGAATTGATGAATGAAAAAATCTTTTAATACCTCACCAAACCTATTAATGGATGCTCTTAGAGGAATAAATTCTAACACATCTATCTAAATATTAGATCTTACATGAAATGGATTGATTGCTCGATAGATATTGATTCTTGAATGCTTGATTGAAACTTGAAACCTACATCACAATGTTAGATCCAAAAATATGAATGAATCCAAATAAACTTCGACATGATATGATCCTAATTGTTTCTCTAGAGGACTAACAAATCTTCTCTCCAATTTTCTTAACAGTAATATTTTGTCTTGTGAAAGTTTCCTTAATGTTACTTAGATTTGAATTCATAAATAGCCTTGTATTTATAGGTGTTCCCTTAATTTCCTAACAATTAAACATCACAATATGACTATTACAATTTGAATTTGAATCATTAAAATTCCACTAAAAAAAATCTTAGAATTGGGTCTTGAGACTTAAGGAGGACCCATTCACCTTTGGCGAATGGGTTGTAGGCCCTAAACTCAACAAAAACATTTTCAAAGATGTTAATTTTAATGTAAGAATTAATTAAATGTGGGATTCTTAAACATTTATTTTTGGGATCCTAAGACTTCTCTTGCACTTCTATGGTTTTTCACCTAAAATGAGAGAGATAAGGCCAAAATGCTAATTATTCACTCAAATTATGTTGTATGCAATGTTTTCTAGGCTAGATGAAGTTAACTAAATGCAATTGAATAATCTAAGTGAATGAACATGAATGAAAACGTGAAATTAAAGCTATTTTGAAAACACATTGTGATATGCAAACAATGAAGTAAATGCATGAAATATGCAAAACAAAAAAAGATGAGTCAAATCAGAGTGCACCTGGATATACTATGATGAATCTGGAATGTTGTGAATGCTAGTTGAAGTCACTGATTTTTCACAGTGGGACTCATTCACCCAGGGTGGCAAATCAGTGGTCCTCTTGGTGAAAAGTGTTAAAAGCTAATTTCTGACTGTCGGGATCCAAAATCTAAAAAAAATCATATTTTTAGTCCTAAGGTGGGACTCATTCACCCTAGTGGCAAATCAATCCTCCCCTAATTTTTTGAAAAATCAAGAGACAACTCTACAACACCAGATCTAGAAATCACTGATTGGTGGGTTGCTGAAGTCAATTCTATAGAAAACAGATAGAAAACCCTCTTCGAGCTTGAAATAAACTTGAGTTGACTTGAAGCACCTAGTTGACTTGAAAATAAATATTCAACACCTAAAAACTTTTCAAATATGCACTCAAAAGGCTACACACAAACATGAAATATGGAAAAATAGATGAGGGTTAGTGAATAGGGGTTTTCCTTGGTGAAACCTGAATTTTGGTAATCAAACCCTTAATAAGATAATGAAATGCAAGAGAAAGATAAAGCAATAACATGCAAATTCTATCAACTTACCTAACCCTTGATGATGCAAGTCTGAAGTAATTTCAATGGCTGCTTCAAAGTTCTTGAATAGCGCTTGAAAAGATGTAATATCCTTGAATACTTGAGTGAATAGGTGGATAAGTGAACTTGATGAATGGGGGTTGAACTAAGGTGAAAATGATTTATTTATACACACTTGTGCCTTAGTATCCATTCATACCTCATTACAGGTCGGCATCAAGTGTTTTTAAATAAAATCCCAAAAGGAAATTTTAAAATATTTTGAATTTGGGGCCAAGGGGGACTTATTCACCACCCATGGTGAATGGCTCCCACTTAGGACCTAAAAATATGTGTCAAGAAATATGTTTTATTTAATGTTGTTTGTCGGGATAAAATTCAAAAATATAGTTAATTAGTCATGTGAGGGCATAAACGGAGAAAGTAAAGCATGAGAAAGGGATAAATCATGAAATCTTGTTACAAGAGTTTACAAAACTTTCAAATAAGACTTGATTAGTGATGAAAAGGTGACTTTCAGCTTAATTGTAATGAATAGATTCTATAAGAATGTAGAAATTTATTGCAAAACTTCACAACACCTTCACAAGATGTCGTTCTTTGAATTATAGTACCTAAATAAGCATGTTCAAGCCATGTTACAACATAGTTCCAACAACATGAAATAAGACCTAAAAGGCCATGAAAATCACAAGGGGCCATTTTTCTATGGCACATTTAGCTCCCACTTTAGTTAGAGGATGAACTTTCTTCAAAATCACACTAAAGTAACCATGAACATCAAGGGGAAAGTTCAAATGCACTTACATTGGTGAGATGGAATAACAAAAATCAAGAGGGATGACCAAGCCCCCAAGATGAAGATCCCATGGAAAACTAAACATAAGGACAAAGCAACACACAAGTGTTGACAAGATTTGGATGAAGATTCGATCATTAATCCAACTAGTTGTGGAGTAGATCTAGGTTGATAAAGAGAATGCATACTAACTTTGGGGCCACATAACTATTTGTTCATAGGGTGAGAAGGCCCAAGTGTACTCACATTGGGGCCATGGAAATTTTGGTCATCAGAAGGGTGAGAAAGCCCAAAAGGTATGATACTTACGCTAGTTGGTATGCACTCATAAACACAAAGGTGGCTATGGGGAAAAGTCATGCCGCTAGGTGGGATTCCTAGTCAACCATATAAAATTTATACCTACTAATAACTTTAACAAGGTTCCACAAGGAAAAGTTTCATGAAAAAAAATAAAGGTACCATGGTCGTGCATGTTGTGTTATGCAAGGTGGAAAAAATGAAAAAAAGTAAATTGTAAAAGATGTTCAAAGGAGTCTTGTTCAGTTCATGCAAGGTCAATCACTTAGGGAACATTGTGTCTAATGTCTCCAAGAGAGGACCAATCAAAGAATAATATATTCACAACTTAGGGGATGTAATGCATCGCATTAGGCCACCAAGGGGAATGTACTATGCTGAGATAGATCATACTTAAGAAGGACATCATACCCAATGTCATCCACAATGTGAAAAATGCATCACATAAAAGACAATGCTACATGAAGAACCAAGAATGCAAATGAATTATGGTAATGTATGCTCACCACTATAAAGGAATTGTAACAAATCATTCTGTGAGCAATTACTTTAAAGTAGAAAAGAAAGGAAAATAAAAAAATAAAAAAAGACATGAGAGCCAACCTAGAAAGCTCTATACGAAGTCATATGTTTCAAAACTAGGCTGCATCATGTCAAGGAAAGAAAAAAAAAAGAATGGGAATCGCCCCGCTAAAAAGAAAGCTCACAAAACACATAAGGGATCTATGGATTTTGGGTCAATATGTTTGTTGCTACAATGTTTTTATGAAATATCTCAGAACTAGCATCATTCTCCAAAGCACATAAAACTGTAAGAATGGTACAAAGAGAGTGAAAAGAAAAAGGAGATCCGTTTTGGGTCAACATGGAAGAGACAGTGTGGTCTCAACACCTTGCATCGTCCCCAAAAGGAAAACACAAGCGAAAATAAAGAAAATGAAAAGGTGAAAGAAAAGTGAAAAATCTTTTGGGTCAACATGAAGGATACATTTCAGTTTCAATGCATTGTGTCATCCCCAGAAGGAGAAACAAAAAACAAAAAGAGAAAAAAAGGACTTTTTGGGTCAACATGGAAGAGACATAGGGCATCTCTACACTTTGTGTCATCCCCAAAAGGAGAACACAAAAGAAAATTGAAAAATACAAGGACCTCTTGGGTCAACATGGAAGAGACATAGGGCATCTCTACGCTTTGTGTCATCCCAAAAATTCAAACACAAAACAAAAGAGAAAAAATGAAGATGCACAACATATAGAAGAATAGAAGTACAAATAGAAGCGTACAAAGAGAGGGAACACAAAATGCACATGAAAAGAAAAATTGAATGAAAAGAGGAAAACAAAAAGGATAGCTAGGTGAATGCAAGTCAACCATCTAACAAGTCATCTACCTCCCAATCATTTTCAATATAATGTGAGGGCAGTTGACTATCCAATCAAATAATTGCAAGCACCAAACTAGGAGTCATACCAAGTTTTTCACTTGGTTGAGAGGATTTATCTTTTAAGCTCATTTTAGATGAAAATAAATAATTTAGGTTGTTATGCACTTCTTCATCTATTTTGGAAATCTCTGCATTATCCTCATCGTCAAGATTAACAATGATGGGAGGATGAAGGGTGGTTTATAAGGATGGATGTAGTAAAAGTTGTGGTTGTTGGAATTGTTCATTTTGTTGTGAAATTTTCATTGGAAAATCTTGTGGCAGGTCAAGAGGAGGGTGGTCATCTATTACTTTTGTTAAAGGGGGAGGTTGATTTTCTTTATTTTCTTCCATGGAAGATTGACAAGCAAGGAGATGACAACGACACCTACATTCCCTTGCACTGTAGTTTCATTTAATTCTATTTTGGGTTGTTGAGGTGTAAGAGGATATTGAGGCATCATAGCTTCTTATTCTTTTGAAGAAGGAAGAACAGGAGAAATTGAAGAAAATGGATCAATCACTTTCTCCTTTTATTTATACGCTTGTTTAATTTGAGGAGGAAAAGTAGGGTTTTTTTAATGTTCCCTTGGTCAATTAAAAGATGGCTCATAAGTGTCTAGGGGTGGTTTTTCAAGAGGTTTATGGTTTTTTCAATGGGGAATTTCCCCGCTAAAAAGAAAGCTCACAAAAAACATAAGGGATCTATGGATTTGGGGTTAATATGTTCATTGCTACAATATTTTTATGAAATATCTCAGAACTGGCGTCATTCTCCAAAGCACATAGAACTAGAAGAGTGGCACAAAGAGAGCAAAAAGAAAAAGATCTGTTTTGGGTCAACATGGAAGAGACAGTGTGGTCTCAATACCTTGCATTGTCCCCAAAAGGAAAACACAAGTGAAAATAAAGAAAATAAAAAGGTGAAAGAAAAGTGAAAAAGCTTTTGGGTCAACATGAAGGATACATTTCATTCTCAATTCCTTTCATCATCCCCAAAAGGAGAAACAGAAAACAAAAAGAGAAAAAAAGGACTTTTTGGGTCAACATGGAAAAGACATAGGGCATCTCTACGCTTTGTGTCATACCCAAAAGGAGAACACAAAAGAAAATTGAAAAATACAAGGACCTCTTGGGTCAACATGGAAGAGACATAGGGCATCTCTACGCTTTGCATCATCCCCAAAATTCGAACACAAAACAAAAGAGAAAAAATGAAGATGCATAACATATAGAAGAATAGAAGTACAAATAGAAGCGTACAAAGAGAGGGAACATCAAATGCACAATATGAGGGAACACAAAATGCACATGAAAAGAAAACCTGAAAGAAAAAGAGGAAAACAAAAAGGATAGCTAGGCGAATGTAGTCAACCATCTAACAATTCATCTACCTCCCAATCATTTTTAGTATAATGTGAGGGCGGTTGACTATCCAATCAAATAATTGCAAGCACGAAACTAGGAGTCATACCAGGTTCTTCACTTGGTGGAGAGGATTTATCTTTTAAGCTCATTTTAGATGACAATAAATAATTTAGGTTGTTATGTACTTCTTCCTCTATTTTGGCAATCTCTGCATTATCCTCATCATCAAGATTAATGATGATGGGAGGATAAAGGGTCGTTTATAAGGATGGATGTAGTAAAAGTTGTGGTTGTTGGATTTGTTCATTTTGTTATGAAATTTGCATTGGAAAATTTTGTGGCAGGTCAAGAGAAGGAGGGTTCTCATCTATTAATTTTGTTAAAGGGGGAGGTTGATTTTCTTTATTTTCTTCCATGGACGATTGACAAGCAAGGAGATGACAATGACACCTACATTCCCTTGCACCGCAGTTTCATTTAATTCTATTTTGGGTTGTTGAGGTGTAAGAGCATATTAAGGAATCATAGGTTCTTCTGAAGAAGAAGAAGGAA
This sequence comes from Sequoia sempervirens, assembly GCA_007258455.2. NCBI lineage: Eukaryota > Viridiplantae > Streptophyta > Pinopsida > Cupressales > Cupressaceae > Sequoia > Sequoia sempervirens. Next base: position 180,639,546 of record VDFB02353493.1, on the reverse strand, counting down.
GAACAGAAGAAACTGAAGAAAATGGATCAATCAATTTCTCCTTTTCTTTATACACTTGTTTAATTCAAGGAGGAAAAGTAGGGTTTTTTTCATGTTCCCTTGGTCAGTTAAACGATGGCTCAAAAGTGTATAGGGTGGTTGTTGAAGAGGTTTATGGTTTTTTCAATGTCATACTTAGGTTGAAGCATGGTTTTATCTATGATAGGAGGTGTGGAAGTGGACATGGATGCATTATGAAGAGACAATTTGGCTATCTTTTTGGCTTTAAACTTTTGATTAAATATGAAGTAGAAGTCCTTGTGAGGGGTGATAGGCTCCATGGGTTTAGGCCAAAAGGATTCTAATGAAAAATTACCTTTGGAAGATAAAGGATGAAAGCCACTATGGTGTATGGTGAATATCTCATTTTCATGTGGAAACTTCAAACACTTATGAACAAATGATGGGACCACTTTAATTGAGTGAAGCCAAGGGTAGCCTAGCTACAAACAAAATTGGTCAAATTGTGAAATAATTAAAAATGTTACCTCAAAAGTATTAGGTCCTATTTGTAAGGGGATTATGATCAATCCAATCATAGGGCATGCAAAACCATTATGTGTTTTAATCCATGCAGTTGTTTTATTATAATAATCTTGATATAGATCATGTAATATGAGAAACTCTCGAGTTATAACGTTCTCCCTAGCTATCATAGATTCTACTAGCTATGTAGAGAGGACCATCAGGAAGGTTTTGTAGTATATCCTTAGCAGAAAAACTGATATCAAGAGATTTAGTGGTTTGGCCCTTACGAGGAATAATGTTTATCATACCCACAAGTTCATCCATAGGATTAACTTGGGTAATAGTAGGAGTTGTATGATGTTGTTCACTACTTGTATCAACAATCACTACATCAATATTTGAAGGTTTTATAGCCTTGAAAAATAAGGTAGTATGTTTCTAAGGCATGGGATTGGTGAAAATTTGCAAATCCTAGTTAGGGGGTGCAACAAACTTATTTCCTTGATCATTACCACTTGAAATGGATAAATGGCCTAAATCAATGAGATATCAAACTAGATATTTTAGACACTTGCAGTGTTTTGTGTCATGTCCATTTTGGTGATGAAAATCACAATAAGCATTAGGTTTGAAGGTAGGTGGTAAGGCTTATTTTGGATCAAGTGGTCTAATGGATGTTGTAGTACCCCTCCATTTTGCTTATGTTTTCTGACAGCATGTTTCACTTTGATAGACCATGATACCTTGTTTTGATGTATTGATCACTGACATTAGAGTGAAGGTGGATTTATTTTATGATGTGATGATACACTATTTGGTGGTGTTTATTTCTGAGAAGCTTTATGTTAGCATAGATGTTTACTTGAGATGTACTTGCTATATATGTTCATGGTAGATTAATTGATATTTATTTTTTTAGTTTGTTGTGATATTGTATTGGTGAGGAGAACAGATTTACATCACTCGCTTGTGAGTTCCTTTTGATTTTCGTGATTTTCTCCTCATGGTGTGTTTTGAATCATGGATTATATATATGTATGTTATATGTTTGATTGCATGATTGCAGGTACATGACACTAACTCCACCTGGTTTCACAGGTCTGAGCATGTCCAGACTCAATGGTAATGTTGATTGGGAGATAGTAACGGGGTTTTTCCTAGTCTAGCCTCAAACCTAGTCTTAGTATGTCGTCAGTTTAGGTCTGGTATTTTTGGTTGTCTCGTCTGTGTCTATCTTGATTATTTGTTATGAAATGTTTATTTTGTGAATTTCATGTTAGATTAATGTTCTTTATAATTTAATGATTATTTAAATTAATTTTAAATAAATTAGTTTATTTGGTAAAATAATTTAATTATTGTGATCAAAGTTTCTTTTATTTAGTGAATAGATTAAATATTATTTAAAGGAATTTGTGTGAATGGGGATTTTAAATTTGTTTAAAGAAAAAGAAATTAGTTATTGAAATTTTAAATTAAATTAAATTAAATTAATTCTTTGTACTTGATAGAAGAAATTATATGTGAGTTTGTTAGAAGATATTTTCTTGACTTTTCATGTGTGTTAGTTGAATTAAATGAAAAATTATTGTTGAGGATTTTATCAAAGAGAATATTACTAGAATTAGGAAGGCAAGAAAGCTCTTCACGGAAAAGAAAAGAAAGAACAAAGAATTGTTGCAAAAATATTGGGATCTTTTTGGGTTTTGATTTATAATTTTGGAAGAAGATCTCAGGTTTATTATTGTTCAGTAATTTTTATTCTTTTGGAAAGTTGGATTTAAAAGGGCTTTGGAAGTTGCACGCAATAGGAAAAGCTTTTCTTCTGTCAATTCTTCAAGCTACAAGAATACAGGTTCTTTTCTTTTTATTTAATTAGTTTTGTAATTTGAAAAGATTATATTTATAAATATTTAAATTTGTAGAAGTTTTATTAATTTGTAAAATTAAAAGATTTCCTGTACAAGAAATATTTTTTGTTTGAAGCTTTTGTTCTTCTCGGTGAAATTTTTTATTGAAAATATTTTTGTAGAAATTTGTTACCTCTCTATGAAAATTTCAAAACAAAGACTTTATAGTAAAATCAGAGAGCAACCATAAAGATATTGTTAAACAATAGAAAAGATTCAAAACAAAACAGAAGAAATCTCTATAGATGGGAAAAAGAAACTCATTGATTAGTTTGAGGAAACAGAAATCTCTATGAGAGGAAACAAAAACCTCCATGAAAAACTTTGTTAAATATTTCCTGTGGAAAAGGTTTTGAGAATTTAAATTGGAAACCTTCTATTTTGAAATTGAAAATTTCATTGTAAATTTGTGTTAATTGATAAAGCTCTTTCAATTTCCTGTAGAAAATTCTTAATTCAAATTTTCCCTTTTTGGGAAATCTTTCTCATTTATTGTTTATATATATATATATATATGAGAATATATAAAATATATATATACATAGTTATATAAAATACCATATACATCGAAAACCATGTAATTAGTCAGAGAGATTTTTTTTATATTAAAAATGAAATTCTAGATATTGTCGTACGAGCGAAATAGCAAACGAAAATTATTAAAAAATATATATATATAGGAAAATTTTTGGGGCCGCAGGGTTACCCTCACAGCCGCCCCATAAAGGGCGACAGATGTGGAGGTAGTTGGCGCTGCCCTCATAGGTAGTGTATAGTTGCTAACACAGTCGTTGCCCATATGGGTGGGTTGTGTTACAACCAATGACGATTGTGTTAAATACTATCTATAACATCCATTCACCATATGATATGGTTTTGTTTTTTTTGATATATTAAGGGTTTCAATTTACTTTATAACAAAATGAATTTTGATTTATTTAATTTAAATTTTAAATTATAATATATATATATATATATATATATATATATTTATTTGTATATATATATATATAGTTTGAGGAAATAATTTTATATTTAAATAAGATTTCTTAAATAGATGTTGGTAAATTCTCAAATATATCTATTTTCAAACAATAAAATTGAAAAGAGAAAACTAATTTGATTCAACTTCTTGTTATTGTTTGAGAAAAGAATTATAAATAATTTTTTAAATTTTCATGCTATATGTAACTGATTTGATTGGATTTAGTAAATCCTAATATTAGATTTCTATTTTTTCTTGATTTGCTTTAAGTTGTTTTATATTCTTGTTTGGAAAATTAGGGTTAATTAAGAATATAAGTCTTCCAGATGTAATTTTGTTTGAAAGGGAGTTAATTTTTTTATGATGGTTTCATATTTTGAACAAACTAGGGTAGTCCACATAGTTATATTCGATATAGACACCTGGTTCTATGGACAAGAATGTGATGTCTATTGTTATTTTGTTGTTTATTTTGATGTTAGAATATGTGCCCCTTGTTTACCCTTAGTGGAATTAGTTTCCTTGTGTTATTATTAGGGGAGTGGCTCTTCATGAGGGTCGACACACAAAGTGGTGCTAGGGTAACTCATGTAGAGTTAGTTAATCAATGAAAACTAAATCAACACATTAGGTAGTCTTTAACTAGACTAATAAGCCTCACTCATCGACTCAAGGGCTAGTTCAGACTTGGGAATGAGCTGAGAAGGCCTGGAATGGAAAAATTGATATCTAGTTTTTTTTAAAGATATTTGATTCCACAACAAATTGCATGTGGGGCCGGGTTTCATAATAGGTTACCAGGGTAACCCAAGGTGGGGGCCAAAACCTAGGAAGAAACACCTGGGAAACCTATACAACATTATGATGACACTCCACCCATAATAACAGTATCCTTGCGAACTTAGCATAATTTGATCATTCAGTTCTTGAAGCAATGTAACCATTAAGTTAAGTTGGTACTTGTATAGTTTTGTTCTTGATTTCATTTGTGTCTAGGGTTTGTAGGTTATGTCTAGGGAACCTTTTTCTATCTCCTAGCATGGTGGTTGGGCCTACAGGTACCACATGGTTGGGTGGAACATGCACCTTACTCCGTTGGGTCCTAGTTCTTGTTCGTGGCAACAAGCACTTCTTGGATAGAGATCTCATATGTGGAAATGTACTTTCTCATACTTATCATTTTTATCAGTGGAAAACCTTATTATGTATCACTCCTCAATTGTAATCAGGGAGAACTTTTGTAATATGTAATTGTACACTTTTGTATGACCTACCTCATTTGGAAATGAGTATTCTAAATATTATTATAATTGCAATGTAAGAAAGAATCATTTTGTACATTATACCTTCATTGATGTAATATATTTGTAAATGAATCTATGCTTTTAAGTTTATAAAAAAATTAAACACATGTTATGTTAATTACCATTGTCATCTATGGGATTTACATGTAGTGTGTTGTCGCGTATCTTAGGGAATGTTTGCATTAGTGAAGATTATGTTTACACTTAAAAAAAATTATTATTACACTTTCATTGTCAATGCAACATTCTTTAGGGTACTAGATAGGGTATTACAGATGGAAAAGTGAGCATGTGTTGTTGAATTAATTGACCTTCATTTTTTTATGGAGGGTATCAGGTAGGGCTGTAAATTGTCTCTTCGGATCCCCATAGGTATAAGGCATCACTACTTTAACAGTTTCCACTTGATTTGGAATGAGTTGAGTTAGCTGTGGTTGTGGTGGAGGCAGAATAAATGGTAAAAATCCTCTATACGTTTGTGGAATTTTAGTGAGTTTTTTTGGTTTTGATTGTTGTGTTTGGGTTTTTCAGCTCGGTTAAAAGTGGACTTTGAATCATGACTTGAAACTAAGTTATGGTATTCACAAAAGGTTGTGCATAAATTCATGAATGAAGGGAATTTCATCATGGTTAATTTATCCTGAAGGTTGGTGAGCAATTTTTTGATAAACATGTTTTTTAGATGTGCATCAAGAATCTTGACATCAATTTGAGCATACAAGGATTGGTATTGTGAGATAAAATATATTACTTTTTCATTTGTGTTTTTTCTACATCGCATGAGGTCATCCATTGTCTTTTTAGGTGTCATGTGAACTTGAAAGTGACTTATGAAAGCATCTACCAATTCATTGAAACAATGGATGGAATGATTAGGAAAGTTGGAAAACCATTCTAATGCAGTATTTTTCAATGTCCTTGGGAAAATTTTTGCTAAAAGTTTATAGTCAAGGACAAAGTCACTACACGAAAATGTATAAGCATTAACATGGTTGATAGGGTCTCCTTTTCCTCCATATTTCTCAAACTGAGAAATTTCTATACCTTGTGGTATAGGGGTACATAATATTTCTAAGGATAAGGGGTTGCTACGAACATGATATGTAGGTGGATTAGTTTGACATTGACTAATGGTGGAAAGTTGTTGTTGCATGGATGAAAAAATGTTAAGGAGTTGTTGAAGAACAAGGTAAGGATAAGTGGATGGAGGTGGAAGGGAAAATGGTGAGGGATTGTAAGTAACATGAGGGGAAGTGAAAGGAATACTAAGAGGTGTGAAGGTTGTAGAAGGGATTTGTGATGCCATAAGATAAATAGGAATGCTAGTTGGAATTGGAAAAGAAGTAGCTGCATAGTTAACTTGGTGCATAGTTGTGTGGACTTGTGGATTGGTATAATTTGGTATGGATGCTATGGTTGAAGAAATGTTTGTTTATTTGGAATTAGAAGAGGAATTTTTATTATAAATCTCAGCAGTTCTCTTCATCACTTGCAATCCATCATCACTTTCAATCAAAAGATGAAGATTGTTAATGGTAGGTATAGAATTTGTGGAAATGTTTTCTAGTGATAGGTGTTGTTGTAAATGTGAAAAATTGTCATGAATATTAATAACATTTTCCTGTGGGAGGAAATTTTTTTGTTGTCAACATTCATTGGATGGAAAGGTGAAGGCATATAAGTGCTATTGTCAACAGGGCACTAAACACTCATACAAGTACCAAAAAGGGTAGGTGAATGCAAATGCAAGGTAATATAAGAGCTCTCAAATGCCAATAATTTTTTTTTTGGTAACTGTAACAAAGATCTAACTACAAAATATAGAAATGTAGATAAATGCAAGAAAATACTAGAAATGTTGTTTAAAAAGTGTAGAGACTTATTCACCATGGGTAGCGAATGAGTCCTAGTATGATGTTTTTTCTATGTTTTTCAGAAATTTAAAGATGATTTAAATTCTCTAAAATATGCAATCAAAGATGCAAAATGCATATTTTTACTTTTTTCAAGGAGATGTAGTGCAAGAACGAAATCTAAATGAAGTTTTCACTAATGCAAGATAAAAAGTTCTAGAGTGCAATAACAAAATAATGTCCTTATTGAATGTTAAGGAAAATTTAAACTATGATGCAATATGTAAATTAAATAAGAAATGTAAAGTTTTCAAGAGTTGGGTTCACCAAAATGAAACATTGATTTTGGGACCCTAAGACTTATCTTGCCCTTCTAGGGTTTTTCACCTAAAAGGAGAGAGATAGGGCCAAAAATGGTAATGATTCACTTAAATTATGTTGTATGCATTGTTTTCTAGGCTAGATGAATTTAACTAAATGAAATTTACTAATCTGAGTGAATGAAAAAATATATGTTTGAAAACACATTATGATATGCAAACAATGAAATAAATGAATGAAATATGCAGAATAGAAAGAGATGAGTCAAATTAGAGTGCACCTAGGAAAAGTTTGATGAATCTAGAATATTTTGAATGCTGGTTGAAGTCACTAATTTTTCATAGTGGGATTCATTCACCTAGGGTAGCGAATTAGTCCTCCTAGTGAAAAAGTGTCAGAAACTAGTTTCTGGCTGTCAGGATCTAGAATCTAACAAAATTCAGATTTTCAATCCTAAGGTGGGACTCATTCACAATTGGTGGAAAATTAGTCCTCTCCCAATTTTTTGAAAAATTAGGAGACAATTCTGCAACACCAAATTTGAAAATCATTGATTGTCGAGTTGCCGAAGTCAATTCTGTAGAAAACGAACAAAAAACCCTCTTCAAGATTGAAATAGACTTGAGTTGACTTGAACCACCTAACTGACTTAAAAACCAATCTTCAACACCTAAAATCTTGTTAAATCTACACATAAAAGGCTACAAGCAAACATGCAATAGGGAAAAATGGTTGAGGGTTCGAGAATAGGGGTTTTCCTTAGTCAAACCCCACTTTTGGTAATCAAACCCTTAATAAGATAATGAAATGCAGGAAAAAGATAAAGCAATAACATGCAAATGCTATCAACCTACCTATCCCTTGATTATGCAACTCTAAAGTAATTTTAATGGTTGCTTCAAATGCTTGAATAGTGCTTGAAAAGATGTTGTAAGATGCTTGAATACTTGAGTGAATAGGTAGATAAGTGAACTTGATGAATGGGGGTTGAAATGAGGTGAAATGACTTATTTACACTCACTTGTTCCTTAGTATCCATTCATACCTCATCACAACTAGACATCAAGTGTTTTTGAATAAAATCCTGAAAGGAAATTTTAAAATATTTTGAATTTGGGGCCAAGGGGGGACTCATTCACCACCCATGGCGAATGGTTCCCACCTAGGACCTGAAAATATGTGTTGGGGAATATGTTTTATTTAATGTTTTTTGTTGGGGTAACATTCAAAAATATACTTAATTGAGTCATATGAGGGCATAAAGGGACCAAATAAAGCATGAGAAAGGGATAAATAGAGAAAATATGCCTAGAAAATCATGAAAGCTTGTTACAAGACTTTACAACACTTCAAAATAGGACTTGATTAGTGATGAAAAGGTGATTTTTAGGTGAATTGTAATGAATAGAGTCTAGAAGAATGTAGAAATTTCTTACAACACTTCACAACACCTTCACAAGACATCGTTCTTTGAATTATAGTACCTAAATAAGCATGTCCAAGCCATGTTACAACATAAAATCAGAGCAACATAGTTCCAACACCATGAAACAAGACCTAAAAGGCCACAAAAATGACAAGGGGCTATTTTTCTATGGCACAAATTCCCTTCTAGAAAATGAAATTAATTAGGATTTTTAATGCATAATTGGGACAATTAAATGCTTAAATAATCCCAATTAATTAAGGGGATTCAAACATAGTGTGAAACTATAAAGATGTACATTTTTCTACACTACATTTAGCCCCCACCTTTGTGAGGGTATGAACTTACACTCAGACTCAAACTAAAGTATATGTTAAGAGTGGTCCAAGTGCACAAATGTAAAAGTAATATAATAACAAGGATCAAGGGGGTTAGACAAGCTCCTAGGATCCAGATTCCAAGGAAAACCAACATAAGCACAGAAGGAAACAAACATATGTATGTTAAGAAGTAGCAAGAAAAGATACACAAACATGCAATATAAAAATTAATTTAAGGAGGAAAGAAATATGGACTAGCAAGTTGTATTATCTATGTCCATTGAATACACACATAATGATGTAAAATCACTTATGAAAAATATAGATCCATAGGAAATAAATTTGTGTTATGCTCATTGACCATGGAAAGTATACTCACAAGGGCTAGTGTAGTCTGATATACAATAGGTGATCCCCCAAGAAAAATATGAGGATCAAACACTAGGTCTATAAGGTTTTATCCCATAAAACAATTGTTGATAAACAAGTCATACCAAGTATACAAGCTCCCATACATCAACCATAACCAAAACTTATACTCACTAATAACTTCTATAAGTAACCACAACATTATCAAGATGAAATACCAATGGTACACTAAGTTCAAAATCTATAAACATAATGGAGGAATAAATTTCCAACAAAACTCACCTCAAGGGGTGAATAATAGAACTCACCTCAGGGGGTGAAAAATAGAACTCACCTTGGGGGGGGAAATAAATAATACAAAAATGAGATAATGGTAATGTAATGATCATTCTTCCTAAGATATGTATGTTATCATCACTAAGAAGGGAACATACAAATAATGATCGAGGAACAATATTTCGACCACTTTAAATGTCAACATATAGCTTGCTATGTTGGCATTTTAAGTATAAAGAGAGGAAAAGGAAATCCTTGTAAAGAATACACACCTCCAAAAACTAATTATCATTTCCCCCAATCATAGAGACAAAGATAACAACCAAGAACTATCATGTTGCTTCCTAGAGAAATATGGTTGCACCTAAAATTATACCACCATGAATGGAAATGAGCAATAAACATAAATATACTAATGCCATATAGTGATGTAAGTTGTAGGCTCACATTATCAAAACCATATTTATAAAGAAGTTTATTTCCCACATTATCAAAACCATGAATAAATAAGGAATTTAGTTCATTATTATTTGTATCCACTCCAATATTATCTAATATGTGTGTACTACACACATTAAGGGTCGAACCATTGTCAATGGGAGTTATTTTTATTCCACATCTATTAATGGCAACCACTACCATCAATGTCTCCTTTTTTTTGTATCTCTAATGGAGGTAACTCATCTTGATGAAAGACAATATCAATATTGATTGAATTCATACCTTGGATAAGGGTTGCTACATCATTTGGTTATGCACTAGGAGGGACCAAGAATTAAAAATAATATTTATGAATTTTATGGTAATTAGGCAATGCATGAATGAGATCCCATAAAGAAATATTATCAATAGTGTAACAAAGTTGATCCACAAGATCATACTCCTTTCTAGTATGTAAAGGATAATTAGGAGTACTAGGCAAGATAGGTTGAGGAAGTGGTAATAAATTAGGTATTATTTATGCTTTCATATTTTTCCTTGTGTTATATATATGTGCAAAGATATGATAAGTAGGTTGTTGTGAAACATTGTTACTAGTGATTTTCCTTGCAAACTTCAAACTAATTCCTAGAGGTTTTGGTTGGTGTTGAGGTGGTCCTATGATAACTAGTGTCTTAGGAGGTGACTTGGGAGGTCCAATAATTAGAAGAATCTTAGGAGGTCCAATAATTAGAGGATGCTTAGGAGGTCCACGAGGAGGTTTTGGATGTCCTAAGGGAGGTCTAATGGATACTTTTTCATTCATAACCTCAATAGATGTAACTTATTTTTTATTATTTTCTAATGAGGTGGGATCAAAGGTTGACTTAGCCTATTTATGTATATCATATTTTGAAATAAATTTATACATCATATCATCCTCATTTGGAACAATATCTTCTTGAAATGAAGAAAAATAAGTGAACCAAAATATTGAATTGATGAACAGTGAGGGACCTATCTTCCTACTTTCATTGGGATATGATATACCCACAAAAAATTGAATAAAAAACCTTAGGTGAATGAACTCAATGTGACAATCTTAAGATTTCCTTATGAGTTAATGATTGTGGTCAAGTTCAAACCAGACTTTGGGGTGAAAAACTAAAAATATAAAATCAACTCCAAGATGCAATCTAACAATTGAAACAAAAATATTAAACTTAATATTAGTAGAAATAGAAAACTAAATGTCGATCTGAGAATGGAATAATGATGTTTAACAATCACCAAAAGTTAGTTTTTGAAGATAGATTGGAACTTATTCACCCATGGGTGAATGGTTTTATTTGTTACGGTTTTTCTGTAACTTTAGGAGCCTCTAATGTTGATTGGTAGCTTTTGATTTTGACAGGTTTCAATGTAAGAATGTCCAAAATCAGATATGTAGGTTAGATTATGTGATTTGACAACTTTGAAAACGTTTCCAATCTTGCACTTCAAAAGGTCTTCAATTCTTCTTCAACCTTAATCTATAATCGCACACACAAGAGAGAAGAATATTTATTTTGGGTGAAATAGGGTTTTCCTTGGTCAAACCTTGAATCGAAATAATGAAATGAAAGAGAGAATGAAGAATGAACAAAGCTATGCTACCACATATCAAACCCTTGGATGAAACCTTGATAATGGATATCTTAGAAAGTCTACAAGTTGCATGAAATGACTAAATAGAATGTGGATCTTGAAACTTCAATAATTCTTTGAATGCTTGAACTTTATCTTGAAACCTACATCATAATTTTATCTCCAAAAACATACATGATGCAAGAAGACTTTCACACGATGAATAGATCTTGATTGCTGAAATAAATCTCTAATATATTTTCTCTTGATTTTCGTTGAATTCTCTTGAAATGCTTGATGAATTCTCATAAAATTATAGCTTGAAAAGTCCAGGTGAAACTTGGAAACTAACCTTATATTTATAGTTATGTATCCTTAATTTCAAAAAATTCAAATATCACAAGTTAACACTAAAATATTGATTTAGAGAAATCAAAATACTACCAAAAATATAACTTAAATTTAGGTCCAAAGTTCTAGGGTAGACCCATTCACCCATGGGTGAATGGGTCATAGGTCCCTACACATAGAACACACATTCCTCAATGTAAAGTCTAATGTTTAGGAATTAATTATTATTGGGTTTTTACTTTTAATAATGTGGTTTATTAGGCTTGTAAATGAATATAAAGGCTTATTAAGGCCCAATTAAGTTCAATTTAATTAAGAGGTCTCAAATAAGTGTGAAAGTGTAAAGAGATACATTTTATTAGACTAAATAAATGCATCACTAAGTTAATTTTAACTAGGAGGGCCCAAAGACATGTGAAAATGTAAAGGGATACATTTTTCTATATTACATTTAGCCCTCACTTTAGTAGGAGGATGACCTTATGTTAAACATACACTAAAGTAGACAATCAAGAGAGGTATAATTATTACACCTCAACAAACCATTTAATTGATGGCCTTAGAGTACTAAAGTATAACACATCTCACTAAAGATTGGATCTTGCATGAAAAGGCTTGATTTTGTGATAGATATTGATACTTGAATGCTTGCTTGAAACTTGAAACCTACATCACAATGTTAGCTCCAAAAACATGTAGTAATCCACATAAAATTTGACATGATGATATGATCTTGATAACTTATGTAGATGAATAATAAATATTCTCCCAATGATCTTGAAAATAATAATATTCTCCCAATGATCTTGGAAATAATATTTTATCTTATGAAAGTTTCCTTAACATTGCTTAGATTTGAATTGATAAAATAACCTTGTATTTATAGGTGTTTCCTTAATTTCCCAATAATTAAACATCACAAGCTGACCATTGAAATTTAAATTTGAATCATTAAAATTCTACCAAAAAAATATTAGAAATAAAGACTTGAGACTTAAGGTGTACGTAGTCACCCTTGGGTGAATGGGTCCTAGGCTCAAAACCTAGGACACACATTTTCCAAGATGTTAAGTTTAATGTAAGCATTACTTAAATGTGGGTTTCCCTTTCTTAAAATAAAATTAATTAGGATTGTGAATGCATGATTGGGCTAAATAAATGCTTAATTAAGTCCAATTAATTAATGGGATGCATACATAGTGTGAAAATGGAAACCTGTACATTTTTCTACACTACATTCAGCCCCCACTTTAGTGAGAGTGTGAACTCATGCTCAGATTCACACTAAATTATATGTCAAGATGGGTCCAAGTGCACAAATATCAATGGGATAGAATCACATGGATCAAGGGATTTACACAAGCCCCTAGGATCAAGATCCCATGGAAAACCAACATGAGCACAACGGGACACAAATATATGTAAGATATGAAGTAGTAAGACAAGATAAACAAACATGCAATGCCAAAATTAATGTGAGGAAAGAAATATGGAATAGAAATTTGTATTATTAAATGCCCATCAAATACACTCAAAAGGATGTAAAATCACTTATGAAAAATATGGCTCCATAGGAAAGAAAGTTTTGTTATGTTTGGTGACCATGAAAGGTATTGTCACAAGGGCTAGTGTAGTCTAATATACACTAGGTGAGCCCCAAAGAAAAATATGAGGAACACACACTAGGTATAAAAGGTGCAATCCCATAAAACAAGTGGTGATGGGTAAGTCATGCCAGGTCTATACAATCTCATATGTCAACCATATCAAAATTTATACTCCCTGATAAATTTGATAAGACACCACAATATGATCAAGGTGCTATTTCAATGCTACACTAAGTTCAACCTCTATGAAGAAAGTGGAGCTAAAAATGTTAAACAAAACTCACATTAGGGGGTGCAAAATAAAACTCACCTCAAGGGATACAGAACAAAAATTACCTCAAGGGATGTAAATAAATAATGCCAATGTAATGATCACAATTCTGAGGAGATACATGTTATCATCACTAAGAAGGGAAGATGCAAAAAATGATCAGGGGACAATATGCACCCAACTTAAAATGTCAACATACTTGCTATGTTGGTATTTTAAGTAGAAAGAGAGGAAGATGGGATCCTTGGAAAGAATGCACACCTCCAAAAGCTACTTATCCTTTCCCCTCAATTATAGAGACAAAGACAAACACCGAGAACTATCATGTTGCTACCAAGATAAATTTTGTTGCACCTAAAATTGTACCACGTTGAATGGAAATGAGAAAGAAAAATAAACTTACTAATGCCACATAGTGATGAGCAATATGATAGGATGAAAATTAGTATCAGTTAGAGGAAATAGGTGCATCAACAAAAAGAAGATGACCACAATCCTTAGCATGTTGAATTTTATTATTCAAATACTTACATTCATTGGTTTAATGACCGTGCACTCTATAATATGCACAAAGTGAGCTTTTATTGTAAATTTTATATCATGTTGTTCGAGGGAGAGATATCAAGCAGGCTTGGAGAAGCCTCAAAAAGGTACTCTCTTGATCAATGGTAGAATATATTCCTTTCTTTTGTCACAAATATATTTCTTTCTTAATAAAAGGTGTCATATGTACACAAGACTCTTTATGTTTAGATTGTAAGATTTTGTACTCTCCCTTAAAGGAGGGTGAAAAATATAATGAACCTCAATCATTTATAATAAATGTGTTTGAAGTTGAATAAATATCATGACCATGATGTATACTTTTTGTAGGAGTGTTTTGCATGATGACATTGATAATAAGCAAAGGTTGTTTTGGCACTTTTGTTTCTTTAGAAGGAAAATGACCAAGAAATTTTTCTTTTTATAATGGGGTAGACTCTATAGGGACATAGATACCTTATTTTTTAATGCCAAATCCTTTTCCATTATGGCCAATTTGTTTCAAAATTTTGTAACCTCTTGCATAATTTTTTTTCCATTTATCTTGGATTTGGTGGTTTCTCATAATCACACTCATTATATGTGGATGTATAATTTATTTTTTCCTCTTATTTGCTAAATGTTATGGGCTCACATGCTTTTGATGACTCAACTTGTGTTGATATTATATCATATTCTTTCTCTTTTCCTGATTTATGTGTACTTTTGTATTCTTCCATGAATATATGCGTAAAATCCAATGAACCCTAATCATCATCCAATAGTTTTTTGATCAATTTCTCTTCTCCTTTTGTATCAATTCCATTTTATAGTTGGTGTCAATATCATCAGAGGATTTTTCATTCCTATATCATTTTGAAAATAATTTTTTGATTATAGGTCAAATTTGATTGTGTAAACCTTGTTCTTGTAAACACACTTCACTAGACAATCTAATATTAAAGTCACTTGATTCATTGCATGAATCCATGATCTACCTAGGAGGTGATTATATGAGAGTTCTTGAGGCATAAAATGAATAAGAGTTTGCAATGTTACCTTTCCTTTAACAACTAGTGTTATGACACCAAAATTTTGCTTTTCCACATTACCAAAAACCATGTGAACTGTAGATTTTTGGCACCATGCACTTCTCTAGCTCTTCTAGGGTTTTTCACCTAAAAGGAGAGAGGTAGGGCCTAAAATGCTAAAGGTTCATTCAAATTATATTATGTATGATGTTATCTAAGATAAATGAAATGAAATAAATGCAAGTAAATTATTTAAATAACTGAATATTAATGCAAAACTAAGATTTAAGCTATGTTGGAAAACACATATGTAATACAAAATCACCTACAAATGAATGGAAAAATGCAACAGAAATGAATCAGACTAAAAGTGTGCATCTGGAACCTTGATGAAGATTGGAAATGAATTTTTTTTTATGTTGGTTTTAAGGCCTAGAGGGACTCATTCACTGGGTGAATCGATCCCAATTTTGTCAAACTAAGTCAAAACCTGTTTATGTCAAAAGGGTACTCTAAAATACAAAAAACTCAAAATTGACCCTAGAGTGGGACTCATTCGCCACCCATGGAAAATGAGTCCACTTTTAAATTTTTGTATTTTCAAAGGTGGATTTAAAAGATTTTGATCTGCACTTTAGCTGCCTATAGGTGTTTGCTTTTGAAACTCTGATTTATGGGTATGAAAATGAGTTTTTGTTTATATTTTGACTTGTTGAATAAGGAGAAGAATTAAGAAACCTTGTAACTTGATATTAAATTATTTCAAAGCTTTGAAGAGTCCTAAATCCACTAAAACACAAGGAAAGAAGAAGAGATTTTGAATGTTAAGCTATGGGGGCTTGCCTTGGTCAAACCTCATTTAGGTTATTAAACCAAAATGATGAAAAAATAGAATGAAACATGAAATAATGGAATGGATTACCTTTCCATGATGTTGATCTTGGATTTTGATAGCAATGGAGGAAGATTCATCCCTTGAATGTCTTTAGGAGCTTTCTTGATGTCTTGCAATGATAAAACCATAAGTTGCTTGACTTTAGATGGAATATTGGTGGATGAATAATAAAGAATGGATGGGAATTATGTTAATGAATGTAAAAATGAGTTTAGAGAGGTTGTTTTATAGGAAATTCACCTATTTTACTTGTTAATACCTCATCACAGTTCAACATGAAGCAATAATAAACTTAAATTTCACTTTTTTCCTGCTCAAAGTTTAAAATTGGGCCAAATGGGACTCATTCACCACACATGGTGAATGGGTCCCATAGGGGCCACTTTGACAGCTCAGATGCCAATAGATAAGGAAATAAGGTCTAAAATGCAACCTTGTCAAGTATTTGGTCAATTTAAGCTTTGAGATGCATAATATGGGTTAATATGCCTGACTATTGGTGATGATGTAAATGTCAAGTAGGTCTTGGGACACAAAAATCAATGTGAAAGTGTGATTAAATACACTTTACAACACTAAAATAAGGTCTACATAGCCTAGGAAGGAACAAGAACCAATGTGAATGTGTAAGACGCATTACAACATTAGTTTATCATTAAGTTTATTTTGTAAACCTTCTATATTGATGTGATGATGTTATTAAACACATATTGTAATGTTGAATTAGGGAGAAATAGGTTCATTAATTCTAGAAAAGCATGAAAGCATCTTACAACACTTTACAACACCTTTAGAAGATATTAAAAGTATGCTATTCAATTTGCAAGGGTCTAAGACCTAGTGTGGATGCATGAAATGCTTCACAACACTAGATTAAGACCTCATTAAGTCCATTTTATCATGAATTAATCCCATGTCAAGCAAAAGGTCATTTTTTCTACGGTACACCATGAATAGATAAGGAATATGATTTAATCTTTGTCTTATCAATTCCAATCTTATCCAAGAGGTTTATACTACACACATTAAGGGGAAAATCATTTTCAATGAGATTTATTTTTATTCCACATCTATTAATTATAGCCACTATCATGAAGGTCTCATTTTTTTTTTCTATCTCAAGTGGATGTAACTCATCTTGATGAAAGAAAATATCAATATTGACTTAATTCATACCTTGGATTATGGTTGTGCACTAGGAGGGACCACTACTTTTTATAAAAAAAATTGAAGCATGATATGCTAATTAGGTGATGCTTGAATGAGATCCCATAAAGAAATCCTAGTAGGAGTGTTGTGAAGTTGTTTCATATGATCATGTATACTCATTTCCACTATGTAAAGGAAAATGAGGAGCACTATGAAAGATAGGTTGAGGAAGTGGTAATGAAGTAAGTATGTATTGTGGTTTCTTATTTTTCCTTGTGTTATATGTACAAGAAGTTGTATGATAACTAGGTTGATGTAAAATATTGTTACTAGTAAGTTGTCTTGCAAAATTCAAGATACTTCCTATAGGTTTTTGCTGGTGTTAAGGTGGTCCTATCATAAGAAGTCGCTTAGGAGGTGACTTGGAAGGTCCAATAATTAGAGGACTCATAGAAAGTCCAAAAATTAGAGAACTCTTAGGAGGTCCAAGAGGATGTTTTGGAAGTCCTAAGGGATATCTAATGGACACTTATTCATTCATAACCTCAAGGGTATGTGTTTGATCATGATTGGCCAAAAAGTGGTGATATGATGGGTATGTGGTTGGTGACCTTTTTTTTACCCAAAATTGATTAAACGAAAAGAGTTTTTAAAGGATATTCTTAGCGTTCCACCAATATAAATTATGCTTTAATTTGAATATAATAAATAATTATTATTCATTTTCTATTTGAATTACGACTAATGTCCTGATTGATAGGCTGATTGAAAAACATCTATAGCTTTTAAATGGTATCACATTTTTGAATCCAAAAAATGCATCACATTTTATACTTTGCATACTATAGGATTAAATAAAAAGTTTAATTTCATGAAGTTTTGACCAAGTTAAGGTGGTCAACATACGATTTTTTATATTTTTAAAAATTTGCAATAAAAATTCATAATTAATTATTTACTTGGAAGAAATTTACAAAAAAGCATGCATCACAATTGGACATGAGTCCTCTACTTATATCTAAAACCTTATAAAAAATATTATCATTTTATTGTGGTTAGGGTAGTCAATCAGGCACCTACTTCTTATTTTTCCCCTAAAATTTAAGTACTACTACATTGAAATTTCAAATTTTCACCAAATAGATTTTAAAAAGGAAAAAACTAGTAGTTTAGAAACTAAATTCAGTTTTCTATAGATTCTATTCTTACATATTTTTGAAATAATATAGATAACTTATTCAATTTTTTTATGGAAAGTTTCCTAACTCTGATTTTTTTAAAAAAAATGCCACTTAAGGGCCTTTTTTTTTCATGATGATCCTACACATACCCTCAAAGGATGTAACTTCTTGTTGATCATTTTCTAATGAGGGGGGATCAAAGGTTGACTTATCCTCTTCATCTATACCATAGTTTGAAAGAAATGTATCTGTGATATCACTTTTATTTGGAACAATATCTTTCTAAATGGAAGAATAATTGGAAGAGGGACAAACAAAATCCTTATGATTCATAATAATTTTATCTCCTTTCACCAAGATACATTTTTCATAGGTACGAGATATATTGGGAGAAGAAAATATATGGTTTTCATGTTTATCCATGATTGCACTCTCTTTGATGCAGGAGCATCCAGTGGTGTGAGGGCAATCTTACATCACCCAAAAATACGTTTTCCATTTATGTTTCCTTTGTTTTCTTTTTGTAGATTTTTTTGCATTTCTGGATACCCTTTTCGTCGAATAAGAGTTTCCAACTTTCAAAACTATTTTTTTGATTTTTCTGTTCAACTAATATTTTTAGCAGGTGTGAATTTGAAGGCATGGGAAGAAAAAAATTTATGGGAAGGTTCAAGATGGAAAAAGGAGCAGTTTGGCAAACGAATCAGGTCAAGATCATTCATGGTTTGAAAGTTATTCAAGTTCCAGTTTCTGCTTTTTGCTCTGAAAAACCTTCCGAGGCCAATTTGAGGCACTAAACGATTCCAGATGGGCCCAAAAATTTGTGAGAATTCCAATGTAGTTAGCCATAGGCCTACTTTGTGGAACATCATCTTTTCGAGAGCTTTCCAAAAAATGTATTATCATTGAAGATCCGACGGTTGGATTAAAAGTTATGGCTTTTGGAAGTTGGTGCATATTTTAGAAATGTGCTAATTTCGAATGTGAGTTTAAATTGAATTTCAAATTGTAATTTTTGGCGCCAAACCACCAAAACTCATAACTTGAATGTTGTTTTTGGCTCCAAACCTAAAAGGGGCTATTTATGGGCTAATTTCTGATTTTTTTTTAGGGAGCTTTTTGGGGAAAGGGTTCGCATGCTGCGAAAAGGTGATTTTTCTGTAACTTCTATAATTTTGTTGAAACTTCTCTAGCTTGCATGTATCACAAAGCTTGAGGATTTGTGATCCTGTGCATTTAAGATTTTCATTATTTAATAATAATATTTTTTTCTATTTGTGTGCATTATTTCTATGTCTCGGGTTTTCCCCCTCGTCACTCTTGCACTAAAGTATTCTCACAAGTGGGATAGATGTTGGGAGATGAATGAAGACTAGGAAAGATGAGGTTAAGAGATGTCTTAATGATCTCATCCTCTTGTTCCATAATTTCCTCCCAAATGGGTGGGATAGGGGGAGAGAAACAAACATGATTCTCATGACACTAAATAATTATCTCATTTCACCAAAATATCTTCGTCACAAGTAGGAGAGGTACCAGTAGAAGAGCAACTATGATTGTCATGATTGTCTATGCCTTGCATCCTCTTGTGTTATGAAATTCTTACAAATCTCATTGTGTGCCATAGAAAAATGGCCTTTTTTCATTTTCATGGCCTTTTAGGTCTTTCTTCATGATGCTCAGTCCATTTTGCTTTGATTTAATGTTGCAATGTGGCTTGAACATTCACATTTAGGTCCTTAAATTTAAATTATGGCATATTAGTTGTGCTTAATAGATGTTCCTTATCATTCAAAAGAGTATATACTAGCAATCACACCTTGGTGTGAAATGGGTATGCAATGGAGTGTGGAAGGTCAATTTGAAAAACAAAATGCTCTAATTTTTTATACATTTGTGCAATAAAGGTATCGATGGAGAAGTTATAGACATCCATTTACATGGATCCAAGTATGTTTGAAACAAAACCTTTGAACCTAGAAAATAATCAAGCTCCTTTACCATAAATATCTGCATGCTATTTTATCATTATTTATTTGACATTGCTATTTTGTAATTGTAACTTTTATTGTCACTCTGTCATTATTGATATCACCTTGAAGCATGATTTCTCATGTGTGATTGCTCTGATTCCTAATTTTTTAAATTAGTAAGAAACCAAAAAGAAAACTTAACCAATGAAAATGTAACAAAAGTAATGACAAAAAATTCATCAGACCAAAAAATGAAAAACAAACTTAAAAAACTAAGTAAAAGGAAAAAATATTAACTAAGTTTAAATTTGTTAAGTGCTTTTATTGCTTGTGGCCAGATTGTGGTCTGCTACACTAAATACTCCTACAAATTTTGAACCTTATTTCGAACCTTTCAACTTCACCAGTAGACCAAGGATCCATTGACCTCCTACAAATTTTGATATACTATTATAGAGCCTTCCGTATTCCACCTGTCCCATACATCTATAATCCGTCATTAAAAAAATGTTTAGCAGTCTAAAAGCTGTAATAGGAAGAATAATGTATCAATTTTACCTGGAGCCCCAACAAAGCCGAGTTTTCAAACGGGTGTTGCCATTGCAAATTATAGGGCCAGCAATTAGCGCGTAGATGCCCTACCCTTGCAATATATTGGAAGTTTTCCTCTCAAAAGAGGGCTCAATGCCCTGTTGCCCCCAACAAAGACGAGCTTCCTGTAACCGCCCTCGCCCCACAACCATTTGACACCTTGGTTCATTTGGATCGCATGACTAATACTAGAAAACGGAAAGGTTTGAGAAAAGCTTGGTAAAAATCACAGTTGGAGTATTTGCATGAATACTAGCATTTCGGATTTACACATGTTTAATATTTCATTTACGAGAGTATCATTTCTTCGGCATGCAGTGAATTTGTTACGGAAAATTAACTTTTGGTTATTACAACTGGCATATTAAAAAGAATTACATAGTTAAGAAAGCTTAGGAAATCATTCCGAAGTTCTAGTTTTACAAGTCTTTGGCTAGCTTCTCTAATGATACCATACAAAAGAACAAGAGAGATTTGTCAAATTCAAAACAAGTAGATGATGATATGAAACCAAAAGAAGTATATGAAATAGGGATATTCATATGAAAGAAATTATATTCTGATGACAATGTTAAACATAACGCTCACATCACTACACACTAATTGCATTATAATTTGGAAGAATACAGTAAATCGTAAAATGGCGGCCTGAAATCATGCCCAAAAATCAAATCGGGTATTTACAATACACACAACAATTCGGGTAATGAAATTAGTCAAGTCAGGTATAAGGTTTCGGAAGCTCTTCAAAGAGAGAGTCTGGTTCAGATGAAATTGTCAATTTAAAAATCTGACATCCCTCATTCACATCTTCTTTTTGGTTATGTTCTTGCCAAAATTATTGCATTTATTGCTGTGAATTCGAGCCAAACCTCTGATTTAAGTGATTTCCTTCATATCATGATTATATAAGAGAGCATGTTATGAGTGTCAATAAAATTTTGTACATCAAAATAACAATACAAACTGTTGCTGCTGCTGCTGACGTTATAGTTGGGTTCAGAAACAATTGTCTCATCTAAACCAACACTATCTGAAGAGATTTTCTTCTTATGTTCACCATTGGAGCTCGGTGGGTCTGCTGAGATCTCAACTGCCGTATCAAACGAGCTTGAATCTCAAAAGAAACCATGAACAATAATTTTCTTTTCACTATCAGTAATGGATCTCAACAAACTGGATGAGTCTTGACCAAAAGGGTTCAAAACTTGGTATTCCTAGAATGGATGAAAACAAAAACTTTCAATGGGTTTGGAAACTTTAGGGCAGTTGGGACTGTGATATTGGTGGTGGCAGTGTTGAGAAACAAAGGATTGTTGGGGAATAATGGATGATTAGCTATGGAAGGCTCCGGTTTGGTCTTTTGTTGTGAACTCGGAACAAAGAAATTTTGTGACAATGAGATCGAGGATGGTCGAAAGAATTGAACATAGGTGTTATTAAAGCCAAATTCTGACTGGGTTTGGTTGGAGGTAGTTGCGATGGCCAAAATAGAACAAAAACCCAGGAGTCTTGCCGGATTAGCTTCAAATAGTTGGATTAAATTAGCAGGAGGTTTGGACAAATTGCTTAACTGCATATCTGCTTAGAAAAAGTTTGTTCTTGCTTGGCTCCCTCTCATTGCTATGGCAGCAAAATCATAAGCATATGGAGCCAATTTTCTGGTGGCAAACTCTTTAAGAGAAACATTTCTTTTGGTTATGAGGTCTCGAAAATTTTGCAGTGTAACAATTCTATGAGCCGTAGTACTGCTGCTTCATTTCCATCAATTTAATGTCTCTTTTCTGCAACATTTTAATGAATGGATGAGATTGTTCTCATCCATTTACATCGCTTCTCCAACACTGCATACTGTTGATTGCTCAAGTCAGCTCGATTCGTTTTAGAGGGGGATGTAAAAATATTAACTATTCATGCCAAATTTATTTGAGAATAACCCTCTACTTATTCTAAGCTACAACATACATTGAAAAAAAATATTTGTGCCATTCTGAAACAATACATAGAGTAGAGCCCTCATCCAATGTAAGTTGTAGGAAGAGGATGAAATCTAACCTATGTGACTAGATTTTCATTTTAGATAAATCGGAGGGTAATTGATCACTATCCACAATATTTCAATTCTGCAAATGATCAAGGCCCATTTAGCCAAACAATCTGCTACTCGTTCCATTATTAGGAATGTGACAGAAAGTGACAAAAAGTAATAGATAAATATACAAATTTAATATTATAGAGAAATATAGTATAAAATTCTAGTCTATAATATTACTATATCTTATATTAAAAAATATATATCCATTTAAACATTTTGAAATATAGAATATAATTATTTTTAATTTTTAAAATATTCTTAATAAGATTATCTTGAATCTTTTTAATATGAATTTAGAAACTTTTTTTTTTCATTTATTACTAATTAATATTTTATAAAATATTGTTTAATAATATTTATTAGGAAAATATATATTAATTTTAACTTTTTTTTAAGATAAAATATAATTTTAAAAATATTGTAAATGTATATTTATTGATAAAAAGAAGAAGAAGATAACAATGCATATATTTAATATAATTAATGATATCAAGTTTCCACAATCCATCTTGTTCTCTTTCAATGATTCTTGTGAGAATTTTTGCATCAACATTTTAGATCACACTCCCTTATCCATCATTAGGATGAAAGCAAAGAATTGAAGGAAAAAAATGAAATGTTGCAAACTAAGACAACCTAAAGAGAAAAGGGATAGAAGAGGAGAGAGAAGGATGCACGAAGACCAAGAAGGACAAGACAAGGGTGAATAAAGAAATAAATGAATTAAAGGCTAAAAGAATCAATAGGAAGAAATAACAATTAAAAGGCCAAAGAATGCAAAACACAAACCCAACCAGAAAACAACTAAAAAATAATAATTCAAAAGAATGGGAAAAGGAATTAAGAAAATAAATAAAAATATAAATAAACTGAGATAGAAAAATGGAAACCAAATGCAAGAGCAAAAAATTACAACCACAAAATCACAAGCAAATAAATAGATAAACCAAATAATTGCACAATAACAAAACAAAGAGAAAAAAATAAAAAACACACTACAAAAGAAATAACCAAAAAATAAAAACAACAAAGCACATAATTCAATCCCAAAAGAATGGATAAACTTGTTAAGAAAATAAAGAAGAAAACATAAACAAGAGAATACATCAAAAAGAGGAAAGCATATACAAACAATAGACAAAGGAGAAATATACAATACAATACAACAATTAAAACAAAAATAATTAATACAAGCAAAAAACATAAAAACCAAAAATAACAAGAGTTGCAGAGCAATGAATTTCCTTAGGAACAATTGGTCAAGATAAAGCAATTGTCACCTAAATCATTGATAAGCCAACTTTATCTTCCATTAGAAAATGACCCTTATAACAAAAGAATTTTTCTCACTTCAAAATTGTTAGATGCTCTAGTTGTACTTTTAGGCCATGAAGAAAGCACAATTTACATATTGTCAGCATTATGTAAATACTTACGAGCTCAAAAATTTACTTATGAGTTAAAAACAAATTTTAACCATTCAGGATATATGATAAAAAATCATCTTAAAAAAAACAAAGACCTTTAGAACTTTCATTGTACGCAGAGTCTTGTATAACCAACCTGCTTAAATGTTACAGTTTTTTGTACAAATGAAAATGAAAGCATATAGTCCTAAGTCCTCTTATAGGTGCCTAATGTCTTACAATAGAAAATTATCCTTTTATTCTATTTAGTAATAGATAATTCATTTATAAACCTCATAAAACTTATAATGTAAATCAAACATAGAAATGTTAATTGAACCCATATGCCTCTTTTGCTGGTTGTAGAGCATAGATCTTCTCTATTAATATTCATAGCACATTCTTTGATATCAATTGATGCAATATCAATAATTATTCAAATGAACAATAAGTTAATATAAGATGCATAGAGTATACAATAAAAGAATCATGAAATAATATTTAGAAATATAAATATAATTTATATTAATTAGTCAATAGGCTATTATAAGTGGGAATTCAACATAAAAAGTCTTACTGTCTGATGCCGGAAACTTTTTCAGGCCTCTCCCTGCCAGATTGTAGGTTATTATGGGTGAAATTGACCGGAATCGTCTCCTGTCTGATGCTGAGAAGTTTTCCTACCGGTACTACATTTACTCCATTCACGTGGGATGGTGGACGAAAGTATGGGGGTGAGCAGGGGATGCTATGCTTATTAACTGCACAATCTTGTATGTGATTTGCCTGTGTGTAAGGGGTGTCCGCCTCATACAATGCTCGATTTGGACAGGCAGACGTTGCTACTCTTGTAAATAATTAGCCGATAGGCTATTCTGAGTCTGAAATCCCACCGGATTTGTCTGATGTCTGATACTGAGAAAATTGTCTAATGCCATAAAACGAACAGTGTTCCCTACACATTCAAAGCAACCACAAGTTGGATGGGGAGAGCACGCATTTAATAAGGCATGGTACTCATTCCATTTTTCACGTCAAGGTATGGCCACCCATTCTTCGGCATGAGAAGAATGCAAGATGTGGAAATGATATGGTGTGTAGAGAAAGATGAACCTACAACCTCCATAAAGGCACATTCGGGGGTAGTTGAGATGGACGTTATTTCCTCAGGATGTGAGTAGATAAGGGAGAGGGAATGATTGAGCAAGGTGGGGAATGTGAAAATTGGAAGCAGGGCTGAGAATGGCTGGGGAAAGGGAGAATTAAAACATGGTTTTAAAAAAAATCTGAAGTGAAGGTGATTGAGAGGAGTAAGCGAGACTCCAAAGCCACATCCCTCATCCTCCCTAAGTCTGCCAAAATGGGACTTTCTATTCTCTGTAAAGCTGGAATTGGCCTCATCATTGTATCGTTGATGGGGAAGTTGTACGAGTTCCATTCAGTTGTCAGGCGTGTTGACAAACATTACGATTTGGAGGCACAATCTTGAGGTAAGACACTAGCCATGGTTTCAGAAATTTCTTTTTCGTTTGGTGTTGTCATTTTCAATAGTTCATGTGCCTTGTCTAAGCCTCCACATTTTGCGTGCATGTCTACTCATGCTCTAACGGGTGCACATACTCTGCTCCAAAGCACCCATGTTGGCATAGGTAGGATGCTGGCAAATGTGTTAGGATTTGGCCTTACACCTTCAAATGCATCTACTCAAAATTTTCTAAATCCTTTTCAACAAATACACTTCGTTCATATCCTGCAATCATCTCCACCCCTAAGATCACATTTCTTTGAGGCATTCTGTCAAATAGTTCACACGCCTTGTCTATGCTTCTGCATTCTGCATGCATGTCAATGATGGTAGTTGCAACTACAACGCCTGACAAAATTTCCTCCAGCTTTCATGATTCGAAGGATTTCCTTACCCTGCTCCTCAAAATACAAACACACTACATAAGAAACTAATGGTTTCTAGATCAAACAACTAACATAAGGAGCCATTGTAGGTTTTTGACATCCAAGATTAAATCCAGCGATTCTGCTTTCATAGTGTAGAAGCCCTGCATAGACATGATTTTCTTAGAAAGCACCAACGGGGTAGGATTTTCTTTCGAGTGGAACTCAGAGCACTCCAACATCAGGACCTCCCTAAAAATTCCATCAAGCTAGCTCTTACATCTGTTTCCTTGACAACTTCTACCAATTCAACTTCAATATGATCCAAGACTGATGCACACAAATGAAGGTGGTCATTATCCTCTATGTTGTCACTACCCAGGATGGAATTGATCACTTTCAGCTTGGCCACACTAAAACAGTTAAATATATATTTTAACCTATGATCAAAAACCCTTCTCGGGTAGACAGGATCCCTTGACAATCCCAAACTCTTCTTGGCCATGAAGAAAAAGTCAGCAAACAACCACAAAAGCTAGATGGGAACCGCCCTAGGAAAGAAAAAAAACAACATTAAAAACCAATAATGAGGACCAGATGGAAAGAGGCCATA
>VDFB02353493.1:180500892-180612554 GCA_007258455.2 Sequoia sempervirens | reverse complement strand
ATTACTTAAATGTGGGTTTCCCTTTCTTAAAATAAAATTAATTAGGATTGTGAATGCATGATTGGGCTAAATAAATGCTTAATTAAGTCCAATTAATTAATGGGATGCATACATAGTGTGAAAATGGAAACCTGTACATTTTTCTACACTACATTCAGCCCCCACTTTAGTGAGAGTGTGAACTCATGCTCAGATTCACACTAAATTATATGTCAAGATGGGTCCAAGTGCACAAATATCAATGGGATAGAATCACATGGATCAAGGGATTTACACAAGCCCCTAGGATCAAGATCCCATGGAAAACCAACATGAGCACAACGGGACACAAATATATGTAAGATATGAAGTAGTAAGACAAGATAAACAAACATGCAATGCCAAAATTAATGTGAGGAAAGAAATATGGAATAGAAATTTGTATTATTAAATGCCCATCAAATACACTCAAAAGGATGTAAAATCACTTATGAAAAATATGGCTCCATAGGAAAGAAAGTTTTGTTATGTTTGGTGACCATGAAAGGTATTGTCACAAGGGCTAGTGTAGTCTAATATACACTAGGTGAGCCCCAAAGAAAAATATGAGGAACACACACTAGGTATAAAAGGTGCAATCCCATAAAACAAGTGGTGATGGGTAAGTCATGCCAGGTCTATACAATCTCATATGTCAACCATATCAAAATTTATACTCCCTGATAAATTTGATAAGACACCACAATATGATCAAGGTGCTATTTCAATGCTACACTAAGTTCAACCTCTATGAAGAAAGTGGAGCTAAAAATGTTAAACAAAACTCACATTAGGGGGTGCAAAATAAAACTCACCTCAAGGGATACAGAACAAAAATTACCTCAAGGGATGTAAATAAATAATGCCAATGTAATGATCACAATTCTGAGGAGATACATGTTATCATCACTAAGAAGGGAAGATGCAAAAAATGATCAGGGGACAATATGCACCCAACTTAAAATGTCAACATACTTGCTATGTTGGTATTTTAAGTAGAAAGAGAGGAAGATGGGATCCTTGGAAAGAATGCACACCTCCAAAAGCTACTTATCCTTTCCCCTCAATTATAGAGACAAAGACAAACACCGAGAACTATCATGTTGCTACCAAGATAAATTTTGTTGCACCTAAAATTGTACCACGTTGAATGGAAATGAGAAAGAAAAATAAACTTACTAATGCCACATAGTGATGAGCAATATGATAGGATGAAAATTAGTATCAGTTAGAGGAAATAGGTGCATCAACAAAAAGAAGATGACCACAATCCTTAGCATGTTGAATTTTATTATTCAAATACTTACATTCATTGGTTTAATGACCGTGCACTCTATAATATGCACAAAGTGAGCTTTTATTGTAAATTTTATATCATGTTGTTCGAGGGAGAGATATCAAGCAGGCTTGGAGAAGCCTCAAAAAGGTACTCTCTTGATCAATGGTAGAATATATTCCTTTCTTTTGTCACAAATATATTTCTTTCTTAATAAAAGGTGTCATATGTACACAAGACTCTTTATGTTTAGATTGTAAGATTTTGTACTCTCCCTTAAAGGAGGGTGAAAAATATAATGAACCTCAATCATTTATAATAAATGTGTTTGAAGTTGAATAAATATCATGACCATGATGTATACTTTTTGTAGGAGTGTTTTGCATGATGACATTGATAATAAGCAAAGGTTGTTTTGGCACTTTTGTTTCTTTAGAAGGAAAATGACCAAGAAATTTTTCTTTTTATAATGGGGTAGACTCTATAGGGACATAGATACCTTATTTTTTAATGCCAAATCCTTTTCCATTATGGCCAATTTGTTTCAAAATTTTGTAACCTCTTGCATAATTTTTTTTCCATTTATCTTGGATTTGGTGGTTTCTCATAATCACACTCATTATATGTGGATGTATAATTTATTTTTTCCTCTTATTTGCTAAATGTTATGGGCTCACATGCTTTTGATGACTCAACTTGTGTTGATATTATATCATATTCTTTCTCTTTTCCTGATTTATGTGTACTTTTGTATTCTTCCATGAATATATGCGTAAAATCCAATGAACCCTAATCATCATCCAATAGTTTTTTGATCAATTTCTCTTCTCCTTTTGTATCAATTCCATTTTATAGTTGGTGTCAATATCATCAGAGGATTTTTCATTCCTATATCATTTTGAAAATAATTTTTTGATTATAGGTCAAATTTGATTGTGTAAACCTTGTTCTTGTAAACACACTTCACTAGACAATCTAATATTAAAGTCACTTGATTCATTGCATGAATCCATGATCTACCTAGGAGGTGATTATATGAGAGTTCTTGAGGCATAAAATGAATAAGAGTTTGCAATGTTACCTTTCCTTTAACAACTAGTGTTATGACACCAAAATTTTGCTTTTCCACATTACCAAAAACCATGTGAACTGTAGATTTTTGGCACCATGCACTTCTCTAGCTCTTCTAGGGTTTTTCACCTAAAAGGAGAGAGGTAGGGCCTAAAATGCTAAAGGTTCATTCAAATTATATTATGTATGATGTTATCTAAGATAAATGAAATGAAATAAATGCAAGTAAATTATTTAAATAACTGAATATTAATGCAAAACTAAGATTTAAGCTATGTTGGAAAACACATATGTAATACAAAATCACCTACAAATGAATGGAAAAATGCAACAGAAATGAATCAGACTAAAAGTGTGCATCTGGAACCTTGATGAAGATTGGAAATGAATTTTTTTTTATGTTGGTTTTAAGGCCTAGAGGGACTCATTCACTGGGTGAATCGATCCCAATTTTGTCAAACTAAGTCAAAACCTGTTTATGTCAAAAGGGTACTCTAAAATACAAAAAACTCAAAATTGACCCTAGAGTGGGACTCATTCGCCACCCATGGAAAATGAGTCCACTTTTAAATTTTTGTATTTTCAAAGGTGGATTTAAAAGATTTTGATCTGCACTTTAGCTGCCTATAGGTGTTTGCTTTTGAAACTCTGATTTATGGGTATGAAAATGAGTTTTTGTTTATATTTTGACTTGTTGAATAAGGAGAAGAATTAAGAAACCTTGTAACTTGATATTAAATTATTTCAAAGCTTTGAAGAGTCCTAAATCCACTAAAACACAAGGAAAGAAGAAGAGATTTTGAATGTTAAGCTATGGGGGCTTGCCTTGGTCAAACCTCATTTAGGTTATTAAACCAAAATGATGAAAAAATAGAATGAAACATGAAATAATGGAATGGATTACCTTTCCATGATGTTGATCTTGGATTTTGATAGCAATGGAGGAAGATTCATCCCTTGAATGTCTTTAGGAGCTTTCTTGATGTCTTGCAATGATAAAACCATAAGTTGCTTGACTTTAGATGGAATATTGGTGGATGAATAATAAAGAATGGATGGGAATTATGTTAATGAATGTAAAAATGAGTTTAGAGAGGTTGTTTTATAGGAAATTCACCTATTTTACTTGTTAATACCTCATCACAGTTCAACATGAAGCAATAATAAACTTAAATTTCACTTTTTTCCTGCTCAAAGTTTAAAATTGGGCCAAATGGGACTCATTCACCACACATGGTGAATGGGTCCCATAGGGGCCACTTTGACAGCTCAGATGCCAATAGATAAGGAAATAAGGTCTAAAATGCAACCTTGTCAAGTATTTGGTCAATTTAAGCTTTGAGATGCATAATATGGGTTAATATGCCTGACTATTGGTGATGATGTAAATGTCAAGTAGGTCTTGGGACACAAAAATCAATGTGAAAGTGTGATTAAATACACTTTACAACACTAAAATAAGGTCTACATAGCCTAGGAAGGAACAAGAACCAATGTGAATGTGTAAGACGCATTACAACATTAGTTTATCATTAAGTTTATTTTGTAAACCTTCTATATTGATGTGATGATGTTATTAAACACATATTGTAATGTTGAATTAGGGAGAAATAGGTTCATTAATTCTAGAAAAGCATGAAAGCATCTTACAACACTTTACAACACCTTTAGAAGATATTAAAAGTATGCTATTCAATTTGCAAGGGTCTAAGACCTAGTGTGGATGCATGAAATGCTTCACAACACTAGATTAAGACCTCATTAAGTCCATTTTATCATGAATTAATCCCATGTCAAGCAAAAGGTCATTTTTTCTACGGTACACCATGAATAGATAAGGAATATGATTTAATCTTTGTCTTATCAATTCCAATCTTATCCAAGAGGTTTATACTACACACATTAAGGGGAAAATCATTTTCAATGAGATTTATTTTTATTCCACATCTATTAATTATAGCCACTATCATGAAGGTCTCATTTTTTTTTTCTATCTCAAGTGGATGTAACTCATCTTGATGAAAGAAAATATCAATATTGACTTAATTCATACCTTGGATTATGGTTGTGCACTAGGAGGGACCACTACTTTTTATAAAAAAAATTGAAGCATGATATGCTAATTAGGTGATGCTTGAATGAGATCCCATAAAGAAATCCTAGTAGGAGTGTTGTGAAGTTGTTTCATATGATCATGTATACTCATTTCCACTATGTAAAGGAAAATGAGGAGCACTATGAAAGATAGGTTGAGGAAGTGGTAATGAAGTAAGTATGTATTGTGGTTTCTTATTTTTCCTTGTGTTATATGTACAAGAAGTTGTATGATAACTAGGTTGATGTAAAATATTGTTACTAGTAAGTTGTCTTGCAAAATTCAAGATACTTCCTATAGGTTTTTGCTGGTGTTAAGGTGGTCCTATCATAAGAAGTCGCTTAGGAGGTGACTTGGAAGGTCCAATAATTAGAGGACTCATAGAAAGTCCAAAAATTAGAGAACTCTTAGGAGGTCCAAGAGGATGTTTTGGAAGTCCTAAGGGATATCTAATGGACACTTATTCATTCATAACCTCAAGGGTATGTGTTTGATCATGATTGGCCAAAAAGTGGTGATATGATGGGTATGTGGTTGGTGACCTTTTTTTTACCCAAAATTGATTAAACGAAAAGAGTTTTTAAAGGATATTCTTAGCGTTCCACCAATATAAATTATGCTTTAATTTGAATATAATAAATAATTATTATTCATTTTCTATTTGAATTACGACTAATTTCCTGATTGATAGGCTAATTGAAAAACATCTATAGCTTTTAAACAGTATCACATTTTTTGAATCCAAAAAATGCATCACATTTTATACTTTGCATACTATAGGATTAAATAAAAAGTTTAATTTCATGAAGTTTTGACCAAGTTAAGGTGGTCAGACATACGATTTTTTATATTTTTAAAAATTTGCAATAAAAATTCATAATTAATTATTTACTTGGAAGAAATTTACAAAAAAGCATGCATCACAATTGGACATGAGTCCTCTACTTATATCTAAAACCTTATAAAAAATATTATCATTTTATTGTGGTTAGGGTAGTCAATCAGGCACCTACTTCTTATTTTTCCCCTAAAATTTAAGTACTACTACATTGAAATTTCAAATTTTCACCAAATAGATTTTAAAAAGGAAAAAACTAGTAGTTTAGAAACTAAATTCAGTTTTCTATAGATTCTATTCTTACATATTTTTGAAATAATATAGATAACTTATTCAATTTTTTTATGGAAAGTTTCCTAACTCTGATTTTTTTAAAAAAAATGCCACTTAAGGGCCTTTTTTTTTCATGATGATCCTACACATACCCTCAAAGGATGTAACTTCTTGTTGATCATTTTCTAATGAGGGGGGATCAAAGGTTGACTTATCCTCTTCATCTATACCATAGTTTGAAAGAAATGTATCTGTGATATCACTTTTATTTGGAACAATATCTTTCTAAATGGAAGAATAATTGGAAGAGGGACAAACAAAATCCTTATGATTCATAATAATTTTATCTCCTTTCACCAAGATACATTTTTCATAGGTACGAGATATATTGGGAGAAGAAAATATATGGTTTTCATGTTTATCCATGATTGCACTCTCTTTGATGCAGGAGCATCCAGTGGTGTGAGGGCAATCTTACATCACCCAAAAATACGTTTTCCATTTATGTTTCCTTTGTTTTCTTTTTGTAGATTTTTTTGCATTTCTGGATACCCTTTTCGTCGAATAAGAGTTTCCAACTTTCAAAACTATTTTTTTGATTTTTCTGTTCAACTAATATTTTTAGCAGGTGTGAATTTGAAGGCATGGGAAGAAAAAAATTTATGGGAAGGTTCAAGATGGAAAAAGGAGCAGTTTGGCAAACGAATCAGGTCAAGATCATTCATGGTTTGAAAGTTATTCAAGTTCCAGTTTCTGCTTTTTGCTCTGAAAAACCTTCCGAGGCCAATTTGAGGCACTAAACGATTCCAGATGGGCCCAAAAATTTGTGAGAATTCCAATGTAGTTAGCCATAGGCCTACTTTGTGGAACATCATCTTTTCGAGAGCTTTCCAAAAAATGTATTATCATTGAAGATCCGACGGTTGGATTAAAAGTTATGGCTTTTGGAAGTTGGTGCATATTTTAGAAATGTGCTAATTTCGAATGTGAGTTTAAATTGAATTTCAAATTGTAATTTTTGGCGCCAAACCACCAAAACTCATAACTTGAATGTTGTTTTTGGCTCCAAACCTAAAAGGGGCTATTTATGGGCTAATTTCTGATTTTTTTTTAGGGAGCTTTTTGGGGAAAGGGTTCGCATGCTGCGAAAAGGTGATTTTTCTGTAACTTCTATAATTTTGTTGAAACTTCTCTAGCTTGCATGTATCACAAAGCTTGAGGATTTGTGATCCTGTGCATTTAAGATTTTCATTATTTAATAATAATATTTTTTTCTATTTGTGTGCATTATTTCTATGTCTCGGGTTTTCCCCCTCGTCACTCTTGCACTAAAGTATTCTCACAAGTGGGATAGATGTTGGGAGATGAATGAAGACTAGGAAAGATGAGGTTAAGAGATGTCTTAATGATCTCATCCTCTTGTTCCATAATTTCCTCCCAAATGGGTGGGATAGGGGGAGAGAAACAAACATGATTCTCATGACACTAAATAATTATCTCATTTCACCAAAATATCTTCGTCACAAGTAGGAGAGGTACCAGTAGAAGAGCAACTATGATTGTCATGATTGTCTATGCCTTGCATCCTCTTGTGTTATGAAATTCTTACAAATCTCATTGTGTGCCATAGAAAAATGGCCTTTTTTCATTTTCATGGCCTTTTAGGTCTTTCTTCATGATGCTCAGTCCATTTTGCTTTGATTTAATGTTGCAATGTGGCTTGAACATTCACATTTAGGTCCTTAAATTTAAATTATGGCATATTAGTTGTGCTTAATAGATGTTCCTTATCATTCAAAAGAGTATATACTAGCAATCACACCTTGGTGTGAAATGGGTATGCAATGGAGTGTGGAAGGTCAATTTGAAAAACAAAATGCTCTAATTTTTTATACATTTGTGCAATAAAGGTATCGATGGAGAAGTTATAGACATCCATTTACATGGATCCAAGTATGTTTGAAACAAAACCTTTGAACCTAGAAAATAATCAAGCTCCTTTACCATAAATATCTGCATGCTATTTTATCATTATTTATTTGACATTGCTATTTTGTAATTGTAACTTTTTATTGTCACTCTGTCATTAATGATATCACCTTGAAGCATGATTTCAAGGATCCATTGACCTCCTACAAATTTTGATATACTATTATAGAGCCTTCCGTATTCCACCTGTCCCATACATCTATAATCCGTCATTAAAAAAATGTTTAGCAGTCTAAAAGCTGTAATAGGAAGAATAATGTATCAATTTTACCTGGAGCCCCAACAAAGCCGAGTTTTCAAACGGGTGTTGCCATTGCAAATTATAGGGCCAGCAATTAGCGCGTAGATGCCCTACCCTTGCAATATATTGGAAGTTTTCCTCTCAAAAGAGGGCTCAATGCCCTGTTGCCCCCAACAAAGACGAGCTTCCTGTAACCGCCCTCGCCCCACAACCATTTGACACCTTGGTTCATTTGGATCGCATGACTAATACTAGAAAACGGAAAGGTTTGAGAAAAGCTTGGTAAAAATCACAGTTGGAGTATTTGCATGAATACTAGCATTTCGGATTTACACATGTTTAATATTTCATTTACGAGAGTATCATTTCTTCGGCATGCAGTGAATTTGTTACGGAAAATTAACTTTTGGTTATTACAACTGGCATATTAAAAAGAATTACATAGTTAAGAAAGCTTAGGAAATCATTCCGAAGTTCTAGTTTTACAAGTCTTTGGCTAGCTTCTCTAATGATACCATACAAAAGAACAAGAGAGATTTGTCAAATTCAAAACAAGTAGATGATGATATGAAACCAAAAGAAGTATATGAAATAGGGATATTCATATGAAAGAAATTATATTCTGATGACAATGTTAAACATAACGCTCACATCACTACACACTAATTGCATTATAATTTGGAAGAATACAGTAAATCGTAAAATGGCGGCCTGAAATCATGCCCAAAAATCAAATCGGGTATTTACAATACACACAACAATTCGGGTAATGAAATTAGTCAAGTCAGGTATAAGGTTTCGGAAGCTCTTCAAAGAGAGAGTCTGGTTCAGATGAAATTGTCAATTTAAAAATCTGACATCCCTCATTCACATCTTCTTTTTGGTTATGTTCTTGCCAAAATTATTGCATTTATTGCTGTGAATTCGAGCCAAACCTCTGATTTAAGTGATTTCCTTCATATCATGATTATATAAGAGAGCATGTTATGAGTGTCAATAAAATTTTGTACATCAAAATAACAATACAAACTGTTGCTGCTGCTGCTGACGTTATAGTTGGGTTCAGAAACAATTGTCTCATCTAAACCAACACTATCTGAAGAGATTTTCTTCTTATGTTCACCATTGGAGCTCGGTGGGTCTGCTGAGATCTCAACTGCCGTATCAAACGAGCTTGAATCTCAAAAGAAACCATGAACAATAATTTTCTTTTCACTATCAGTAATGGATCTCAACAAACTGGATGAGTCTTGACCAAAAGGGTTCAAAACTTGGTATTCCTAGAATGGATGAAAACAAAAACTTTCAATGGGTTTGGAAACTTTAGGGCAGTTGGGACTGTGATATTGGTGGTGGCAGTGTTGAGAAACAAAGGATTGTTGGGGAATAATGGATGATTAGCTATGGAAGGCTCCGGTTTGGTCTTTTGTTGTGAACTCGGAACAAAGAAATTTTGTGACAATGAGATCGAGGATGGTCGAAAGAATTGAACATAGGTGTTATTAAAGCCAAATTCTGACTGGGTTTGGTTGGAGGTAGTTGCGATGGCCAAAATAGAACAAAAACCCAGGAGTCTTGCCGGATTAGCTTCAAATAGTTGGATTAAATTAGCAGGAGGTTTGGACAAATTGCTTAACTGCATATCTGCTTAGAAAAAGTTTGTTCTTGCTTGGCTCCCTCTCATTGCTATGGCAGCAAAATCATAAGCATATGGAGCCAATTTTCTGGTGGCAAACTCTTTAAGAGAAACATTTCTTTTGGTTATGAGGTCTCGAAAATTTTGCAGTGTAACAATTCTATGAGCCGTAGTACTGCTGCTTCATTTCCATCAATTTAATGTCTCTTTTCTGCAACATTTTAATGAATGGATGAGATTGTTCTCATCCATTTACATCGCTTCTCCAACACTGCATACTGTTGATTGCTCAAGTCAGCTCGATTCGTTTTAGAGGGGGATGTAAAAATATTAACTATTCATGCCAAATTTATTTGAGAATAACCCTCTACTTATTCTAAGCTACAACATACATTGAAAAAAAATATTTGTGCCATTCTGAAACAATACATAGAGTAGAGCCCTCATCCAATGTAAGTTGTAGGAAGAGGATGAAATCTAACCTATGTGACTAGATTTTCATTTTAGATCTTATATTACAATTATAAAATTTATTAGATCTTTTAGTCTTCATTAAAAGAGGGGTAAAAATTTATTCAAACTAAAACAAAAGAAATTCAAAACAAGGGCATTACACATCCCTGTCAATCATTGATAAGTGGTCCAACTTTTGAGATAAATCGGAGGGTAATTGATCACTATCCACAATATTTCAATTCTGCAAATGATCAAGGCCCATTTAGCCAAACAATCTGCTACTCGTTCCATTATTAGGAATGTGACAGAAAGTGACAAAAAGTAATAGATAAATATACAAATTTAATATTATAGAGAAATATAGTATAAAATTCTAGTCTATAATATTACTATATCTTATATTAAAAAATATATATCCATTTAAACATTTTGAAATATAGAATATAATTATTTTTAATTTTTAAAATATTCTTAATAAGATTATCTTGAATCTTTTTAATATGAATTTAGAAACTTTTTTTTTTCATTTATTACTAATTAATATTTTATAAAATATTGTTTAATAATATTTATTAGGAAAATATATATTAATTTTAACTTTTTTTTAAGATAAAATATAATTTTAAAAATATTGTAAATGTATATTTATTGATAAAAAGAAGAAGAAGATAACAATGCATATATTTAATATAATTAATGATATCAAGTTTCCACAATCCATCTTGTTCTCTTTCAATGATTCTTGTGAGAATTTTTGCATCAACATTTTAGATCACACTCCCTTATCCATCATTAGGATGAAAGCAAAGAATTGAAGGAAAAAAATGAAATGTTGCAAACTAAGACAACCTAAAGAGAAAAGGGATAGAAGAGGAGAGAGAAGGATGCACGAAGACCAAGAAGGACAAGACAAGGGTGAATAAAGAAATAAATGAATTAAAGGCTAAAAGAATCAATAGGAAGAAATAACAATTAAAAGGCCAAAGAATGCAAAACACAAACCCAACCAGAAAACAACTAAAAAATAATAATTCAAAAGAATGGGAAAAGGAATTAAGAAAATAAATAAAAATATAAATAAACTGAGATAGAAAAATGGAAACCAAATGCAAGAGCAAAAAATTACAACCACAAAATCA
The DNA here is from genome assembly GCA_007258455.2 of Sequoia sempervirens. Lineage (NCBI taxonomy): Eukaryota > Viridiplantae > Streptophyta > Pinopsida > Cupressales > Cupressaceae > Sequoia > Sequoia sempervirens. Next base: position 180,601,522 of record VDFB02353493.1, on the reverse strand, counting down.
CAAGCAAATAAATAGATAAACCAAATAATTGCACAATAACAAAACAAAGAGAAAAAAATAAAAAACACACTACAAAAGAAATAACCAAAAAATAAAAACAACAAAGCACATAATTCAATCCCAAAAGAATGGATAAACTTGTTAAGAAAATAAAGAAGAAAACATAAACAAGAGAATACATCAAAAAGAGGAAAGCATATACAAACAATAGACAAAGGAGAAATATACAATACAATACAACAATTAAAACAAAAATAATTAATACAAGCAAAAAACATAAAAACCAAAAATAACAAGAGTTGCAGAGCAATGAATTTCCTTAGGAACAATTGGTCAAGATAAAGCAATTGTCACCTAAATCATTGATAAGCCAACTTTATCTTCCATTAGAAAATGACCCTTATAACAAAAGAATTTTTCTCACTTCAAAATTGTTAGATGCTCTAGTTGTACTTTTAGGCCATGAAGAAAGCACAATTTACATATTGTCAGCATTATGTAAATACTTACGAGCTCAAAAATTTACTTATGAGTTAAAAACAAATTTTAACCATTCAGGATATATGATAAAAAATCATCTTAAAAAAAACAAAGACCTTTAGAACTTTCATTGTACGCAGAGTCTTGTATAACCAACCTGCTTAAATGTTACAGTTTTTTGTACAAATGAAAATGAAAGCATATAGTCCTAAGTCCTCTTATAGGTGCCTAATGTCTTACAATAGAAAATTATCCTTTTATTCTATTTAGTAATAGATAATTCATTTATAAACCTCATAAAACTTATAATGTAAATCAAACATAGAAATGTTAATTGAACCCATATGCCTCTTTTGCTGGTTGTAGAGCATAGATCTTCTCTATTAATATTCATAGCACATTCTTTGATATCAATTGATGCAATATCAATAATTATTCAAATGAACAATAAGTTAATATAAGATGCATAGAGTATACAATAAAAGAATCATGAAATAATATTTAGAAATATAAATATAATTTATATTAATTAGTCAATAGGCTATTATAAGTGGGAATTCAACATAAAAAGTCTTACTGTCTGATGCCGGAAACTTTTTCAGGCCTCTCCCTGCCAGATTGTAGGTTATTATGGGTGAAATTGACCGGAATCGTCTCCTGTCTGATGCTGAGAAGTTTTCCTACCGGTACTACATTTACTCCATTCACGTGGGATGGTGGACGAAAGTATGGGGGTGAGCAGGGGATGCTATGCTTATTAACTGCACAATCTTGTATGTGATTTGCCTGTGTGTAAGGGGTGTCCGCCTCATACAATGCTCGATTTGGACAGGCAGACGTTGCTACTCTTGTAAATAATTAGCCGATAGGCTATTCTGAGTCTGAAATCCCACCGGATTTGTCTGATGTCTGATACTGAGAAAATTGTCTAATGCCATAAAACGAACAGTGTTCCCTACACATTCAAAGCAACCACAAGTTGGATGGGGAGAGCACGCATTTAATAAGGCATGGTACTCATTCCATTTTTCACGTCAAGGTATGGCCACCCATTCTTCGGCATGAGAAGAATGCAAGATGTGGAAATGATATGGTGTGTAGAGAAAGATGAACCTACAACCTCCATAAAGGCACATTCGGGGGTAGTTGAGATGGACGTTATTTCCTCAGGATGTGAGTAGATAAGGGAGAGGGAATGATTGAGCAAGGTGGGGAATGTGAAAATTGGAAGCAGGGCTGAGAATGGCTGGGGAAAGGGAGAATTAAAACATGGTTTTAAAAAAAATCTGAAGTGAAGGTGATTGAGAGGAGTAAGCGAGACTCCAAAGCCACATCCCTCATCCTCCCTAAGTCTGCCAAAATGGGACTTTCTATTCTCTGTAAAGCTGGAATTGGCCTCATCATTGTATCGTTGATGGGGAAGTTGTACGAGTTCCATTCAGTTGTCAGGCGTGTTGACAAACATTACGATTTGGAGGCACAATCTTGAGGTAAGACACTAGCCATGGTTTCAGAAATTTCTTTTTCGTTTGGTGTTGTCATTTTCAATAGTTCATGTGCCTTGTCTAAGCCTCCACATTTTGCGTGCATGTCTACTCATGCTCTAACGGGTGCACATACTCTGCTCCAAAGCACCCATGTTGGCATAGGTAGGATGCTGGCAAATGTGTTAGGATTTGGCCTTACACCTTCAAATGCATCTACTCAAAATTTTCTAAATCCTTTTCAACAAATACACTTCGTTCATATCCTGCAATCATCTCCACCCCTAAGATCACATTTCTTTGAGGCATTCTGTCAAATAGTTCACACGCCTTGTCTATGCTTCTGCATTCTGCATGCATGTCAATGATGGTAGTTGCAACTACAACGCCTGACAAAATTTCCTCCAGCTTTCATGATTCGAAGGATTTCCTTACCCTGCTCCTCAAAATACAAACACACTACATAAGAAACTAATGGTTTCTAGATCAAACAACTAACATAAGGAGCCATTGTAGGTTTTTGACATCCAAGATTAAATCCAGCGATTCTGCTTTCATAGTGTAGAAGCCCTGCATAGACATGATTTTCTTAGAAAGCACCAACGGGGTAGGATTTTCTTTCGAGTGGAACTCAGAGCACTCCAACATCAGGACCTCCCTAAAAATTCCATCAAGCTAGCTCTTACATCTGTTTCCTTGACAACTTCTACCAATTCAACTTCAATATGATCCAAGACTGATGCACACAAATGAAGGTGGTCATTATCCTCTATGTTGTCACTACCCAGGATGGAATTGATCACTTTCAGCTTGGCCACACTAAAACAGTTAAATATATATTTTAACCTATGATCAAAAACCCTTCTCGGGTAGACAGGATCCCTTGACAATCCCAAACTCTTCTTGGCCATGAAGAAAAAGTCAGCAAACAACCACAAAAGCTAGATGGGAACCGCCCTAGGAAAGAAAAAAAACAACATTAAAAACCAATAATGAGGACCAGATGGAAAGAGGCCATATACCCTGGAACAATAAAAAGTAATAATAATAAAAATTAACGAGTCTTCCTCCATTATAATATTGTGATATCCTTTAGAGTATGCCATGATCATATCCATTAAAAGAGCCTGTTTTAGGACTATAGATGAAGCATTGATGAAAAAAACATTGTGTGAGATTTGCCTGCCATGCATAGCCCCACAAGTTGAATTCCATGTCCCTGAAACACATTTTTCTAGTTTGAGAGTGTTAATCCTGAAATCTTTTTGCAACAATAATACTGGTTTCATTTGAGAAAAACACATTTTGCTTATTTATACCAAGGGTTTTGCAATTTCCTTCAAAATTCTAAGTTTTCAGGATTTGTAATTGTAAATTCCATGGCAAAGCAAAAAAGAAACCTAAAGTGAAGGGTCCATGAATGTTTTCGAACAATAATTACTTTTAGTTTCTATGACACATGGTACAAAATTACAAACACTTAAATTTGGATGTATAATAATATCAATGCATGAGAAATGAAAATGTCTTGTTGCTTCAAAATTCATAGAGGATCATACATGAGGCTTTCACCAAGGCAAAAAGGTTTGTGTGAGCTCTGCCTCTTGTATAGTAAAATTGTTTGAATTCTATGGCTGGATAGCATTTGATTTGGTTTATGTATGTGTGAGAGATTCTTGTCAATCACTTGCTTTAATAAGACATTTCACAGTGGGGAAACACATTTTTCTTGTGGACATTCAGGGTTTTGCAAATTTTCTCAAACTTTTAAGCTCCTTGAATTTGTTCTTCTAAATAAATGATATCTTTGAAAAACTGACAGAGCAATAGGAAATGAAATATCTATGAAGGTTTTAGAATTGTGATATGATTTATAAGAAATAGTATGGAGAAAAATACAATTAAATTTATCCAAATAAGAAAATCATATTTCATTGCAAGTGCAAATGTCTTTTAGTGTCACTTTCTGTACTGTTTAAAAAAGCGTAGGGCAGAGTCCCATGGAAATGACTACTGCTCAAATTTTATGTCCATAAAACATGATAAATTTAGACTACAAAATTTGGAATTTCTGGAGCATATCTATAGATCATCTTGTGGTTAGAGCTCTTTTTTTCTGAGAAATGTATCTTATATTTCATCATGGAACAGGAAATTATGTAAATGTAGCAAAAAGGTTACAAGGGAAATCTTCCCCTAAGAAGGCCAAAAGGGCTAACATCTGAGCTTGTGTTCCAAGAGGTAATGAATCAACATCTTATTAAGAAAATTTCTTTTTAATTTAGTAAGAAAAGGAAATTTCTATTTGTAAATTCTCAATTCTCCCAAACTAGAAATGAGGGATGCTTGTGAAAAGTCTTGCGTCTTGCTTTCCTTAGAGATCCAATATCACTCAGCTGTAACATATGATGTAAACAATTACGACTTTTTGTACACACTTAGGTGTCTTCAAGGAGAAGTCCTTGCCAGGAGCAGTCATTAGAATAGTAATTAAATTGAGCATGAAATAAAACTAGAAGGTCTTGGCATAGGACATCTCCACAAAAATAATTGGCAGTTTCCTCTATTGCATAGCTTGCATATATAATCTGTGACACTAACTTTGGGAACTCTTGCCAATCTAACTACAAAAATATCGATGCCAAGGGTAATAAATAACCCACAAATTTGATATACTAGGGGCTTATTTTTAGTTTTTTAATCACAAAAACTATTCTAAAAATATTCTAGAGTATCCCAACTGCTCAGAATTAATAAATTAAAAAAATATTATTTTACAAATTGTAGCTGTGGGTACCATAGCCACTTAAAATAAAAAAACCTCATTTAAAGTCCGTGCCCTGAATAAACACATCTAAAATTTAAAAACAAATAAAGGTATAAGCATGGATGTTGCTAGCCAAAACTCTGGCAATGATCATTGAACTTGTAAGCTAATTTTCTTACAAAATTGGTATAATAACCATTAAATATCAGCATGGAAATTGAAAATAAATAGCTGCATAATACATATACTACAATATTCATACAAATCTTGTATAGTTAGCCAAACAACTGAATGCTATATTTGACATAACTGTGTTACGTTAGCCTGAGTTCATTGACCATTTTATCTTATTGGAATTTCATATGTAGATTTTTTTTTCCTCTATGTGCTCAGACTTAATCACTTTATCTCTCCATCTTTCGATTCTGTTATATCCAATGCATCAATGGTTGTTCTAATTTGGGTCTTCTGTCACTGTAAAGCATGCACTAGGAAAATCAGTTCTATAAAATCCTAATGGTGTCACACAAAAACTTCTTTTAGTGTTCCAAATAGGCACCCCAGTTTTTTGTTGTTTGAAAATTTCAACTAAAATCAACTACAGTTATTCAGTTAGTTGAGTCATGTGAAGATGTTGGATATATCATTCTATTCGAGAATCTCAAAACTTCTTGATGGATTGGGTTGCTCTAATCTGGAGGTGGTTTTAGATTTTAGGCAGTTGTCCTCTATATGCGTAGTGAATGCATCACATTGCTATCAAGTAGATGGCAAGGCAAATGTCCAATGCACTATTTTATGAAGAGAGCAAACATCCAGACTGAATTTTCCTTCAATTGAGATGAAAACCCACAAAAAGTTGTAGTTGAGCTGTTTTGAAAGCTTTTGGCATAGACTTATGAGATTTAGTTCCAAATGGAAGCTTGCATGTATCCTAAATTTTCATATTACTTTTACTAAATACTAAACAACAGGTGTAAATGGAAACTTGTAAAAACTTTTTCAGTTGTATGAAAAATTTGAAGCACCCACTCATACAATTTAATTTCAAGAGCACCCTATATTTGTTTGATATCCTACCAAAATATTTGATAATGAGTGCATATGGAAAGTTCCAAGAATTTGTTTCTAAGCTGAAATCCACATTTGTTACAAAAGAATCCCAAAGTTCCCCTCCAATGGGATCATTATAATTTTAAAGTGTATGTAATTTAAAAAAAGTTAAAAATAAGCAATGAACTATAACTTGAGTTCCTTTTTGGGTGGGTACTCAGCACTGAAATCACCATTTCCAATTGTCTTGAATGTATTATATTCTTGCCTAAGTAATAAAATCAACAGGGTTTTTATTCTTGTATCAGCTGATGATGGCCATCTATTTTTAGATACTTGCAGTGCTCTAGGTAGTCAACATTGAAATAACCATTGCTAATTATCCAAAGTGTCATTTTATTTGGTTAAGTCTTGTTATTGTTTTTACTGTAGTTGGTACAATTGCAAAGACTATTGCCTGCAAAATTGATATTTTCAGTAGTTGATAAGAAGATATGTGACGAAGGGTAGTTGAATGTAAATATTGAAGAATCTTTTTATCTTTTCATGTAACACTAATCATGGTGTTTTTCAATATGCAGTTGCCCAAAGAAAATCAGCATTCCACCTAGGAAAAAAACACATGTTTATGAGAGATATGACAGATTAGATAAAGCAAAAATTTATTTTGTACACAAGATTGATAAACTATGATTTATATTTGTAATTTGCTTCATGAAAGAAACATTCTGTATAGAGATGCAACCTTCTATCTTTCGTTTGCTATTGCTTAGAATTCACTTGTGCATGTTTGGCAATTTTCTGTACACATTATTATGTCTTTAACATACTGCATGGTTGTAGTTTACATGCATAGCAGACAACAATAGGCCTAGAAAACTTGAAAGAAGAAACGAATTTTGAAATCTATCTGAAGGAACTATATTATGGAAAATGATATAGTGTAGGCGTAAAAATAAAATCTAGACCTAACGAATTGTAACTGAAGGTTTATTAATACTTAACAAGGGGAGATGATTATTCCTTGATGTTAATCATGTGTGATTTAGTGCCTCCTCATTGTGGGGTTATAAATTAAATAATTGGTATTTGCTTAATTGACAAGGCCTAAAAAAAAATTTGCTGGGATTTTTGCTAACCATTCCATTGCTTTTGTTTGTAGGTCTTGAAGACACATGGCATATATCATAGAACCTCATTGTCAACCACCAACAATTGTATTATACATAACCAATCTTGAGTTACTGATTTTCTGTGTCATAAAATAATTTTTGTATTACAAAAAATATTTTCCCGCAACATGCAGTTTTTCATTATGTTACATTCGGTCACAAGGTATATCATTAACAACTATACTTAATCCAATTGACCTTTTAAGTTACAGGTCTTCTTTCATTGTATAACATAATATTATGCTGTGAAACAATTTAGCATAGCATACCGATTTAAATAAAGTTTCATTTATTCATATTCAAATCTTCTCGCACATCCGATTGTTAGTCTTAAGAAAAACAGTTTACATTTTCTTGCAATTTTTTACCCTTCCCTTCAATATATTGCCAGAATATATCCTACTATTGGCGTATACATTACGAGGTGCAAGCGCTAGTTTATAAGAATATTTTAGATTTCAAACTAGCTATCCATTTATAAGGAGTTTACAATATATGCAAAGACCCTCTACAAAATTATTTTTAACCCTTCTCGGCAATCACCTAAATGTATCTATCTTCATAGATCATTTACTTTCCAACTGCTTGCTACAGCCAGCTAGCTACCCCTACCAACTCTTCAACTTTTGGATTACTACATAATCCAAAGAATTTGGTAATGTCAAATTGGTACATCTTCTAATGATTGGTAAAACGCATTTTAGTGCCCAAAGCAAGCCAATTTCTGATTCACTACAAAATTAATGAAGCCTTTAATCTTATATAGAAGCACTAGAATTAACTATGCCTTCAACCAAACTTACATGTAGATGATGATATCTACACAAGACTAAAATCTTATATGCCGCCACTACATAATTAAATTACTCTTATGTGTAATAGAATCATTAAGATGTCCTTTTCCTGATCAAATAACAGCATATGCACAACCAACAAACCTATGCATAAAACACAACACAACAAATAAAGCATGAAAAAATAAAAATTACAATGTATATTTTTAGTTGATGCAATATTACATGATCCTTAAGATGCTTTTGCATTAGATTTGAGTTTCATTCAATTTCTTATGATCAATTGGATCTCATGTTTCACAAAAATAAAATGAAAATTAATGAAAGATAAGAAATATAAAAAATAGTATAAATGAATTCTCGAGATTTCTAGATAGAAACTATGTCATTTTTGAACATTAAAAAATCTTAGCAATCCAATATCATAAATTGTAGAAGCAAAATATTTTTAATGTGAAGATAAAAAAAAATAGAAATTTTAAACCAACTATAATACAAATATACATCACTTATAGATATTTTATTACATCAAACTTTCCTATGAAAATTTCACCATTACACAGCTTCTTTAAGAGTTCATTTAAAGTACCATCCCCAAAAGAAAGTGTATAAACATCCATAAAATGGATATGAAAAAGGCTCCTGTGAGGAACAATGGAAGCTCACATAACTTATTGTTCAAGGCCAAAGAATTACAATGAAGATGATTAGCTATGTCCAAAACTTTCGTTAAAAGCTAGATATGTGCCAAGAACTTTCAGAATATATTCACCTATCTACAATCTCCTGTGCATGGATCCTGCGAGATTGAAATAATTACAAAACATTCATAAACTTGTTCTGGTTTAACTCTAAACTTTAAATGGAAATAAATATGCTGAAATAATTCAGTCAATCGATGAATTTGTAGATCTGTAATTTCCACTATTAAAGGAGTTCAAAAGATATAATAAAATATCAGGCTTAAAAGAACATATTTTAATTAAAGCAGGATTAAACAACAGATTTTCATTAAAGCATGAAGTTTTTACAGTTGATTTTTTTCTATTTACACGACATTCAATGATAAATCATAGAATATAATGCAAAATATGATGTAAAAAATTGCAGAATTTCAATCCAAAAATTCTACACTAACAAAGTAGATTTTAAATTTTGACTAAAAGAAAATGATTATCCATACCAGTAGAACTTGAGTGAATATTGCTACTATTTCCTGAACTCAGAGGATTGGTAGAAGCACTCGATCCTGTGAGATTTGGTACTTGACTCATGAAATTAGGGAATTGACTGTTGGGTATGCAGTTAATATTGCTAGATTTGAAGATCCAATTAGCCCTGTGATATTGAGGCCACTATGGGCACAGTTTCTCCCAGGAGATTTGAGGATGTGATCCTTGTCCTGAAATTAAGGTCACATCTTGAACTGAACACACAGATATACAGTTGGTTTGTAAGACTCAATAAATTGTGTAGATAATACAATTGGTTTTTAATCTCACTCTAGAAAATATGATTTATTTTATATAAGATAGAAGTAATTAAGAATTGAATTTATAATTATTTTTTAACAAAGAGTTGAATTAATAAAACATGAAAATAATCCTTTAAATTAAGTTGGTGTGTAAGACTCAATAAATTATGTAGATAATACAATTGACTTTTCATCTCACTCTACAAAATATGATTTATTGTATATAAGATAGAAGTAATTAAGATTTGAATTTATAATTATTCTATTTATTATATAATTTCTTAAATTATTTATTTGAAGTCATATTTTAAAAATAAAATTTATTTTATTTTATAAAATTCATATATTAAATGTATTTATAAGAATGTATAAATGTTTTGACATCTATTGGATATTTTTTAAATAATATAATCTACTTAAAATTTCAATTGTATTTTACCATAAAATATAATCATAAGATTATCAAATTTAAATTTTAGTGATAGTAATAATATGATTAATGATGATTTGAATTTATAATTATTATATTTGTTATATAATGATGATTTGAATTTATAATTATTATATTTGTTATATAATGATGATTTAAATTTATAATTATTCTTTATATTTAAAAAAAAAAAAAGATTTATTTTGTTTAGAAAAGTTATAGATTAAATGTATTTATAAGAATGTATAGATCTTTTGAGATCTATTGGATATCTCTTTTTAAATAATATAATCTACTTAAAATTTCAATTGTATTTAAAAAAATCATATCTACTTTACAAAAGTTAAATATGAAAATAATAATATTTTGTAAATAAATTTAGGTAACAAAATTTGTACATTTGATTGGCTGTAAAACAAACTAATAATCACTATTTTTACATAATAATCACTATTTAAAGTGTGGGCACTATAATTATATCAAGACAAGAACTAAAAATTACAATAAGAGCGATAAACATACTTAAATTAGATAAAAAATATTTGAACATTAAAAATTCACATAAAAATCTTCCCTTTTATTGTTTTTTTTTTCTTAAAACCTCCAAAGGCATATAAATTACAAAATATTCATAAACATATGATAGGTAGGGGTTTCCATCCAATTCTAGGTTTGAGCATGAAGACCTAAATCACTTTGTTGCTATTCATCAATGGATCACAATTTTTTTTTTATGACTTCATCAATGCTAATAATCTCTATGTAATTAAATTCGAATTTATCATCACTATGCATTTACTCCTTTATATAAGAATTTTTATGTCTACACTATACTTTAAAAAATAAAAATTCAAACTAAAATATAATAAAAACTAACAAATTTTTAAATTTGTACTTTGAAAATATATAACAAAAACTAAAAAGCTATCAAATTTCAAGAGAATGTAAATATTTATATTATTTTAAAAAATATTCATATAATTTAATAATTAAATAATGACACATTGATTTATTTTTATTTTATTTTAAAATTTTGAAAATAGAAAAGAATTATGGAAAAAAAAATGTGTAACCATTTCAAATAGTTTATTTAGTTCAAATGATTATTTTTTGGTAATTAAGTTTCATTTTTATCTTGGTATTCTAATAGTTTGTTCATTTTATGTAAGAAGAATAATAAAATGTAAAATATGTAAGATACAAATCCATTTTTTTTAAATATTAACATTCAAAATATCATAATTTTAATACAAATGAATATTTCATTACCTCACAATGGTATCTATCTATTGGTCAATTTAAATGACATTAAATTTTACTTCCATAAAAATGAAATTAAAAAAAAATCAAATTATATTTAAAATGTATAAATTATATTTCAATTATTTTTTTATTAATTAATTTGTAAAATTGGAATAATGTGGAAAGGGGTCAATTACCCCCAATTTTTCACAAAAATTAGAGCACTTAGTAGAGATAGATAGAGGTATGTAATTTCCTTACTTTGTACTGCTCTATTTTGGTTTGAATAAATTTTTACCCCTTTTTTAATATTTTTAATTAATTACTATTAAAATTATTATTATTTTTTAATAAATGATGATAAAAATCAAAATTACTAAAATAATTCCTTTTAAAAAAAAATTAGTCATAAATGATTCAATTTAAACTAAAGTGATGTCAATTTAATTCTATAAAAATCCATTTAATCTAAGAGGAGAAAAAGAGGGAAAAAAAGCTTACCTTTTTTTTTTTTAATGAGATCCTTGCCATGTTGATGAACACTTGATATCTCTTAGAGTTTCTTGTAGCACCTTGTTATCCACTGTTGAAAGAAAAATTTAGTATAATTTTGAAAGAAAAGTATTTGTATTTGTTAACTCCTAGTTGAGAAAAAAAAATATTAGTTTAAAATATATGCACTATAATGCCTTTCTTTTTCTTTTTGTTGCAGGCCGTTTTAGATAATTTAAAGGAATAAAATATTTGCAATAATACTATGAGTTTCATTTAGATTTGTAATCATTTTAAGGCTTTTTTTTATATCAATTCAATATAGTTGAAATCTCTTATTTAAAGAGTTGATTTTTTTTTTAAAATTACAATTGTTTAAATATATATATATAATGTTTACACTTATGTTCAATTATAAATGAATTAATATTTTCATATAATAAATTATTTAAATAAAAATAAATATTATTTATAATTATTTAAGGTAATTGTATATCGATTTTTTTAAATATAATATAATAGAAATGAATAAAATCATAAAAATGTTAAAAAATGCATTCTTCCATCATTTCAATTTGATCACTCATATGTATGATTTCTATCCAAATAATTACTCTTTCAATCCTCTTCCTTCATATTCATGGCTACAGTCATTGATATCTCCTTCACACTTATCACTTATTTTTCCTTTTCAATAACAAATCTTCTTTTAAATTTATGTTTAATTAATAAATTTTAAAAAATATTAATTCTTTTAATTTATATTTTAAAATTTATAACAAATAGTAAAGATAAGATGAAAAAGCTCAAACTCAATAAATAATTAAATAGCGCTTACACTAATTATTTTGTATCCTAAAACTTAATACAAGAAAAGGCACAGTGAAATAAAACTACCTTATTGTTTTTAATTAGATCATCAGAGGAGGGATGAGGAGAAAGCACTGGAATAGTGTGAAGCTCCATTAAAAATCTTCTGTAACTCACCTGACCAGCTTCTTACAATCAAATTATTTATAGCACAATAAACCAGCAGGAATAAAGACACGTAAAGTGCTGCCGTGTAGATATTTGCAGAAATATAATGACAGGTTATAAAATAAATGTGCCACTTATAAAATTGTGTGACAAGTATCATATGGCCTGCAACGGTTATTTGTCCATCACAAGGTATGAATTAAAATTAAAATCAACAAATGCTCTTTGACAAAATGTTTCTGTAAATTTGTAAACGCTATACTTTTCATAACATTTTATAATAAAATAATTAATTAAATTTTTTTGGAATATTTACAAATATTTATTAATATGGTTATTTATATTTTTGAAAATAGAAATTATAAAAAATAAAATATTTATATTTATTAATATATTAAATTATTTTTTAATCTATGTAATTAGATCTTTTATAGAATTATGTTTTATGATTAGTTTTTCATTACGTTTTATTGGTATGTTTATATTTATTGATTTATCAACTTTTGTGATGTCAAAATATTTTATTAGCTCTTAATGTTGAATTATTAGTTGTTAGATCTCATTGTTAAATCTATATTATATTTTGTATGAGGATTTATGACTTTCATAAATCATATTTTTACTTTATTTAACATAAATACATTAATAATGTATAGACAATAATTGGAATTAGATTTTTCAAAATTCTTGCGAGTGGGAGTGCTATCGATGATGCTCAACATGTGTTTTCTGCTAACGGACCTACACCTGGTTCTGCCTCTCTTGGGTGGTCTCCAAATCAGGGTCTTGTTGTGTGTGGTGTTGGCATGAATGGTTGCTCCATCCTCCTACATTCTGCTTATGCTGTCGATGCCTTGGGCTTGGACATGACTGTGACTAGGGTCGGCTAGGAAGTTTGTGTAGGCCCTCCTCCTTTAGTGGTTGGGGCTTGTCCTGTCTTGGCTTCTCCATAGGAGAATGGTGTTTATGCAAAGAATTTTTTTCTAGTGAGATTGAGCTCTATCCTAGCTCAAGGGGTTTCTTTATAGCTACCTTTGCCTCTTCTGTGTTGAGTGAGATCGTGTGTTGGATAGGGGGTGGATGTGGGGTATTCATTCACTATCCATTAGGCCTTGGGCTCGTTATTTGTATCCCCTAATGGAGCCATTGAATACAAGACCAATTTGGGTCTGACTGTCGAATCTCCCTATTCATTTTTGGGAGGATTTGTATTATGAGGCTATTGGCAACACCATTGGTCACCTTTTGATGGTGGACTCTATGACTTAGGAGATGGGGCATACTACGATAGCTCGGTTATTAGTTTATTTGGAAATATCCAAACCTCTCCATGGTGATGTGGTCTTATTGGTGGAGGACAGACCTTGGAAGCAACTCTTGGACTATGAGGGTCTCCCTTTTCATTGTAGGAGATGCTTCTCTATGGGTAATTTGGCCTCTAGTTGCCCACAAGCCTGCCACAAAGGTGCTACTACTTGGTAGAAGGATGCTCTCTTGGATCACCTCAAGGTGGGTTCTCCTCCTTATGTGGAGGTCGACCCTATTTCTTCTTCTCAAGAACCTCGGTATGCTCCTCTTCTGGCTAACCTTCTCATGGAGCCTCTTCTTACTTGATCTGCTAACGTTGTTTTGTCTGAGCCTCTACTGGATCAATTTGCTAATGCTGATTTGACTGAGCCTTCCTGAAATTTGGTGCTTACCTATAATGGTCCTTCTTTAGATTATGTTTCCTCCCCCGTGCTTCCCCATAGTGTGGTGGCTCTTTGCCCTTGGTGGCTTCAGTTGATCCGCTTCTCTTATCTTTCTCGGTGGACTTGGATTCTGAGTCTTCCTAGTCTGTTGTGCTGAGAAAGAAGGGACTCCCTTGATTTGTCACATCTTTGCGGCCTAGGGTTAAGGGAGTCAAATTAGTCCCCTCATATTCTAGGGTTGTCTAGTCCTTGTCTGTGTTTTGACAACTGACTGTCAGTTGTTTCTATGTGGTCTATCATTTTTCCTAGTTCATTTTTGGGTCGAACTATCTTCTTTTTTTGCCCTTTTGGGCTTTCTGTGTAAAGGGTACAACACCCTATAATTTTTTCTTATCTTATCAAAAACATAAATACATTAATTAAAAGTAATCATAGGGACTATAAAAAATTATTATGACAACATATTTTCAATAACTAGAGAGTGAGGGAAAAGGAAAGGAAGGTGAGGTTGACGACAACATGAGTTTAAATGCAAGTTGGAAACATGAGCATGAAGAGGCATATGAGGAGGAGGATGTGCATCTATTAGATATATGGTTGGATGCTTGCTATTATGTGAGCTTTGCCCCTAATCTCTACTGTGATCTTCCAAGTCAAATTTTATATTTTCATTTCATCAAATCAAATAAAAAATGCTTTGGGGTGAGGAATTTTAGGGTGGTTCTTGTGTTTTGGATTAGAATTTGCATAGAGGCTTCTTGATCTTTCTCTATTTCATCCCTCATTAGTTTCCATTATAAGAGTGTGAGGTTTACTATTTCACACACCCAGTTTGATTGCATTTTGATTCAAGCATTTTGATACTCTATGTGTTTTAGACTATTTTCCATAATTGTATACATTGAATGTTATGCTTGATTACCTATTTATGATGCTTCATGGTGATTCTATGCATGTTATGCTTTCTCTAATTTATATGCTCATGTTAATCTGGTTATCATGGTGAGAATGGATAAGTTTTCATGATATAGATTTTGATGAGATGTAAAATTTGAATTGGGTGATGATGTGATCTCTTTATAAAAAAGCCATGATTAGTCATAATTAGATAGAATAAGTTATAAATGCAAGAGAAAAAATAAATTATGCATATTGATATTTCAAATTTATTAATTTAGGGATTTAATTATCTTAATTAGATATATATAATTGATTATTTAACTATTGATTTTCATGTATGAGATATATTGACACGTGTCTTCAAGTGTGCAACTACATACCCAAGGTTAATGGGCTTGGAGGTAAAAAAGTGTACCATATAAAAAGGGAAACTTGCTTTATTTGGGAATAACTGATGATAAATTGGACTCAATAAGTCCTTGATTTGGTGTTGTGAGGTGTTTTTCACATCCACACTAGGTCTTGAACCCTTTCAAATGCATTTAACAATGTCTTTTAAAGGTGTTGTAAAGTGTTGTAAAAGACTTTCATGCCTCTCTAGACTTAATAAACCTATCTTTCCCTTAATTCAAAATTATAAAATGTATTTAATTGCATGTTCACATCAATATAGAAGGCTTGTGAATTAAACTTAACCTTAGTCTAGTGTTGTATTATGTCCTACATATTCACATTGATGTTGTGCCTTCCTAGGTTGTGTGGACCTCATTTTAGTGTTGTAAAGTGTATTTAATCACACTTTTGCATTGAATTTTGTGTCCCAAGCCCTAATTGACCTTTGCATCATCATAAATAGGCCCCTCTTACCCCATATTGTGTATCTTGAGGCTAATTTGATGAAATACCTGACATAGTCACCATGTAAACCTGATTTCCTCATTCCCCAACAACCTAGCTAGCAAATGGACTCCTCTTGGACTAATTCACCATATGTGGTGAATGAGTCCCTGCTAGGTGGGATAGATTTTACCAAGGTGGCGAATTAGTTCCATTTGGGTCATTTTTGGGTTTTGAGTGTGAAATTTGGGAATTTACGTTTATTACTCTTTCATGTCGGCCTTAGGGATCCAATTAACAAGTGAATTTCCTATAAAATAAAGTCTCTAAATGATAACTAATAATCTCTTAACTCATTCACATATCTTTTATCTTTCATTTATATCATATATCTTCTTTATCAAGTCAAGCAAGTTAGGTTTTTTATATTCTAAGTCATCAAGATATCTTCCTGAGACATTTAAGGGAATATTCTTCATGTTTTCCTATAGAAATTCAAGATCAATTATCATGGTAAGGTATTAATCCCTTCATTTCATGTCCATTCTTCATATTATCTCTTCATTTCATTTGATTACCTAAAATGGGTTTGACCAAGGCAAATCCCCATGCCCTAACATCCAACATTTCGCCTTCTCTTCTTGTGTGTTTATAGATTTAGATATCTTGGAAACTTGGAAATAATTGAATATCAAGTTGAAAATTTGTTGAAGACATAACCTTGTTGAACAAGCCAAAATATCAACAAAAGGTCTCTTTTAGGTTCAAAAATCAAACTTTCATAGGAAAACACCTGTTACGAGCCGAAGTGTAGACTAGAGACTTCAGTTTTCACCTTTAGACTTTCAAAAATTCAAAAGTGGATTGTTTCACCATGGATGGTGAATGAGTCCCACTTGTAGGCGTAAACAGGGTTTTCTATAGTTTTGAATACTCATTTTTCTAAAATGGGCTCCAGAACAATTTCCTAGATCTAGGACTAATTGATCTAGAATGGTGAATGAGTCCCACGAGGCCTAAAAATTAGGATCAATAACATTCCAAAATTTATTTCCTATCTCCATAAAGGTCTCAGGTGCACACTCTCAATTTCATCCATTTCTATTACAATTTTCATTCATTTCTAGGTGTTTTTGCATATCACAAACTGTTTTCCAACAAGTTGCATTTTAATAGTTTTCACTTAATGATCAATAGCTTGTATTAGCTTTATACATTTGGATCATTAGATTGGAATATTTCATTCATATTTGATTTACTCTTGTATTAGTTTTGAGTGTGAAAATTTCCCATTTTGGCCCTTCTTTCTCCTTTTAGGTGAAAAACTGTAGAAGTGCCGGAAAGGATTAGGGTGCCAAAATCCTTTGTTACAATTTGGTGAACCCACCTTTAGAATAATTCTCTTTTATGATTTTGATTCCTTCAGCATAGATCTAGCTTTCATTGACCTTGCATTAGGTTTTGCATAGATTAATTTGCATGCTAGGTTTAAAATTTTGCATTCATAAAATGTGCATGTAGGTTGAATTTTTGGCATCTCAAATCATTAAAAATTTCTAAAATTTTCCACTTTCATCTTAAGTATGCAACTAACAACATTAAAAGCATCCCGATCCACTGATTTTTTTTGAATTTTTTGCAAACAAACCCTTACTAGGACTCATTCGCCACTCTAGGCAAATCAATCCTTTTCCAGATTTTTCACTATCTATTACAGTATCAGAAGCCTCATTTCTGTGCTTCTTTAGCCTCCTATTAAGAACTAATTTTTTTTGCATGGGGCCATTTTTTCCATGTTTTCCTTCCTCATTTGAATTGTAGACCACTTTTGTGGGTTTATCTAGTACCATATATTATAAGTCTAGAACATTTTGGGAACATTTTTTTTATGCACCTAGCTCAACAAGATCATCTTAGACCACTCATTATTCAAATCATTTCAATTGAAAACATCCTTACAACTGAAAATGCTTACATTTCTAAAAAAATTCCTAACATCGACAAAAGTACATTTCACTTTTTCATATACAATGTTTCTATTCATAAAAATTTGCATAAGTTTGGTAAAAGTGCTTTTCATTATTGCATATACATTTTTTACATTCTTAAAACTTTGCATACATTGTATAAAAATGTTTTGCATCCTTGCATATACATTTTTAATATTGCTGAAACATTGCATGACATGGTTACAACTACTTTTCATTTTTATTGAAACAATGTTCATATCTTACATCTTTAGAAATGTTGAGAAACATTTCCTATCCTCTCCCCATGAGAGTTTTTTTGTGAAAGATACTACAACCTTGGACATTCCTAACGATCATATTTTTTAATCTCCTAATATCTCTCCTATTGGTGATGAAGATATTTCAATAGAAGAATCAATTAATGAGAGTTTTGATAATCCTAGTTATTTCTCTCCTTTTACCTCTCTTAATGGACAAAACATTCATAACCAACATAAAAAAACCATAGCTAATCATGATGATAACATTCCTTCTTCTCCTAATATCTCTCCTAGTTGTGAAGAAGATATGCATATGTGCAGGATCATGATGGACCAAAAAGTGGCGATATGATGGGTATTTGTAGGGTATGTGGCTAACGACTTTTTCTTACCCAAAATTGATGAAAGAAAAAGTGTTTTTAAAGGATATTCTCAACTTTCTACCAATATAAATTATGTTTTAATTTGAATTTAATAAATAATTATTATTAATTTTGTATTTGAATTATGACTAAAGTCCCAATTGATAGGCTAATTGAAAAACATCTATAGCTTTCAAATGGTATCATATTTTTTGAATCTGAAACATACGTCACATTCTATGCTTCACATACTATATGATTAAAAAAAATGAATATCATGAAGTTTTGACCAAGTTAAGATGGTCAGACATACAATTTTTTATATTTTTTAAAAGTTGTAATAAAAAATTCATAATTAATTGTTTAGTTGGAAAAAAATTATAAAAAATATGCATCACATCGGGACATGAGTCCTCAACTTATATCTAAAATCTTATAAAAAAATATTATCATTGTATTGTGGTTAGGGTGGTCAAACATACACTTCTTATTTTTTCCTTGAAATTTAAGTACTACTGCATTAAAATTTCATATTTTCACCAAATATATATATTTAAACAAAACCTAGTAGTTTAGAAACTACACACAATTTTCTACAGATTATATTATTACGTATTTTTGAAATAATATAGATAATTTATTCAAACTTTTATGCCAAGTTTCTTAACTCTGATTTTTCTAAACTTTTAGCCACTTAAGGGCATGTTTTTTCCATGATGATCCTGCACATACCCATACTTTGTTGTTAGAAAACACAATCAATGACAGTCATAAGTATCTTAGTTTCCCCCCTTCACCTAGCAAAAATATTCTTGAGCAACACAATTCAACCATTGATTATTCCCCTACTTTTGATGAAGTCCATTTAGAAGAACCAACTTTAGAATTTAAAGAAAATTCAATTTGTAGTTCTCCTCAAAACTCTCCTTCTAGGGAGGACATCATGATACAAGATAAGGATAGCATTGACAATAAAAATAATATTCCCTTACATGACAATGAAAATACCATATTAAACTCTCATTTGCTAAGGGATGTTAATATTATTCAACCTCAACTCATCCTTTACCCACCAACACACAAACCTCCACCTCCACCTAAACCTAATTTTACTCTTTACCCATCTCAAAATAATGTGTTGCAACAACTGATTCACAATACCATTGCTCATACATATAACACTAGAAATAATCCGTAACCACAACAACACTCCCCAACACCCTTACCTTTGCCAAATCCCATTTTTCCTAGAGATCCTTGATTAATTTCATACATTAAAGAGTACAATATTGTTGAACAACTAAATAATTATCCTACTATGATATCCTTATGGGATCTTATTAAAGCGTCCCATCACTATCACAACATGATCCAAGCAGTCTTGCAACAAGTTCTTGTCCCTTCTAATGCACAACTACATGACATAGTAGCTCTAATTCAAGGATTGAATGTTGACATTGTTTTCCACCAAAGTGAACTCCCCCCTTTGGAAGTACAAAAAAAAATGCTACTTTCATAATAATACCTCAATACAAAAGAATAGGGATAAAGTGAACCCTTGTTGAGAATGGCTCCTCCCTTAATGTGTGTAGTGTAAATATTTTGGATAGACTTCATGTGGATAAATTAGAAACTCAACTTGAGTCCTTGTCTATCCAAGGGTTTGACAATGTAGGACAACATTTGCTTGGTGTGATCATTTTTCCTCTTACAGTTGGGAAGGTTACATTGGATACACCAATCCATGTTATGCCTAATGATCTTTCTTATAATCTCATTTTAGGTAGACCATGGATTCATGCAATGAATGGAATGCCTTCTACTCTTCAACATGAAACAAAATGCATGTACAACAAAAAATTGCACATATTTGACGCCGACCTTGACCCAAATAGTTGTTTGAACATTGAGAAAATCAAAGAGAATCATCTAAACACAGTGCCACAAACTACACAAGTGAAATCCATTTAGAAAAATTATAAACAACATATTGAGCAAGTCACAAAATTATTAGAAGATGATTGGGGTTGCTTGGATTTCGAACATGAATTCATGGAATAGTACAAGATCATACACAAAGATTCAAATAGGGGAAATGAAAAAGAAGCCAACCCATTGAAAGCATCTAGCTCAACCACTTTAGACAATGAAACAAACTACACAACTACCTTTGATGACACTTATCACCAACCACCAACCGATCCAAAAGCAATGAAAAAGCTTTATGGACAAGGGTGTGAACTTATGAAACAACTTGGCTATAGTGGAAGAGGATGTGGTGCTAATGAACAAGGTATTCTCAACCCTATAGACCCTATAACACAATAAACAAGTTATGCTCTTGAATATTTTCCATTGATAGAGATCACCAAGCCTTGACTCAACATAAACATGCTCACACAACATACTCCTAAATCAACCTTAAGAGTCATCCATCCTAAATTCCTGGACACTAATGGTATTGAAAGTCATCCCTTACATAATATGAACTAAACAATGAGCTCTTCCCTTAATGTTAGTGTCATGCAAAAGATTAATAAATTGAATTCATTAGATCTTACGCCCTCCTATAAAGGAGAGAACAAAATATCACAATTTAAATAGTCTTGTGTAGTTATGACATCTTGTACTAAGCAAGCAGTATATTTATCACAAAATCCAACACCTTATACTATTAATCAAGAGGATATCTTGTTGAGAATCCTCCAAGATCACTTGATATCCCTTCCTCCAAGAGCTTGAAATAAATTATATTACAAGACTTCATTATGTGTTGATCATAGAGTTCATGGTCACTCCACTAATGAATGTAAGGCTTTGACTAGTAAAATCCAAAATTTTAAGGAGTTTGGAGTTCTCCCTTATGTGGGGGCATCTAATTCCTCTAATTGATATTTATTTTCACTTTACCTTGCATCTTATCAACCATTTCAGCTCACCCTTGTCCTGCACTAAGTGGGGGAAAGCGATTATGTAGCCTTGTCCTCATATGTCACTTGTTGTTGTCTCCTTTGGCTCATTGTTAACCTTTTATGAATATATAATATCAATCTTTGGATGTGGATGATGTGTCTTAAGTTTTCTCGCATGTGACATACTCCCCTTTTCATGATGTAGCTTCTTGAAAACATATGACTTGGCATAGGGCTTTCTGAGTAAGCTCTCATGCTCTCCTTCTTCTACTTTAAAGCAACTTCTCACAGTACTGATGTTCACAACCACTTTAAAGTGGGGCATACATCACCACTCACATTCCATTGTGTGATTTCTTTATTCTTGTGATGTGTCATTTTCTTGGTGGAGTCATTAGGCTTGGTTCCCTCCAAAAGTGTGATACTTATTTTGATACATCCTCTCTCTGAAACATTAAGCACAATGTTCCCTAAGATGAGACCTTGCACAAATTAAAAAAAATCCCTTTGAGTAGTCCTTGCACTATTTTACATTAAAAATGTCTATGAGTGGCAAGCATACAAAGTTTTGCTTACTTCATAGAGCTCAAAAATAATTGTCCTTTGTGGCACATTATCAAAGTTATCATGAGGTATAACTTTGGAATGGTTGAGCAGGAAGCCCATTTTGATGCATGAGTTTCGCCATAGCCACCTGTGTGTTTGTAAATGCATACCATCTAAGTGTATGTTTCTCACCTTTTGGGATTTCTAACTTCACAAACAACCAAGAGTTTCATTGCCCTAGAGTGAGTATGCATTTTATTTTTTGGACCAAAAGCCTAGATCTAATCCATAACATGTTGGCCAAATGATCGAAGCTTGATCCAAATTATTTTCTTTTCTCTTCCTTCTAGTTCTTTCCAATTACATGATCATGCATCTTTTTTTCGCAAATCATTCACCTTGTGCATGTCCTTTTGCACTCATGTCAACTTGACTTAGGATCTTGAATCCTAGGGGCTTGACCACCTTCTTAATCTTTGTAATCCTAGGCCATCTGCATTGGTATGATTAGACCTCTCTTGAATGTCTACTTTAGTGTGCGTTTGGATCAAGTTCACCCTCTCACTAAAGTGGTGGTTAAATTTACCGTAGAAAAAAGGAAACTTTCATGATTTTTGAATAATTGATGATAAATTGGACTTATTAAGGCCTTGATTTGTTGTTTTCAAGTGTTTTTCACATCCACACTAGGTCTTGGATCCTTTCAAATGCATTTAATGACATCTTGTAAAGGTGTTGTAAAGGTGTTGTAAAAGGATTTCATGCCTCTCTAGACTTAATAAACCTATCTTTCCCTCAATTCAACATTATAAAATGTATTTAATTGTGTCTTCACATCAATCTATAATTCTTGTGAATTAAACTTAACCTTAGTATACTGTTCTAATGTGTCCTACACATTCACATTGGATGTTGTACCTTTCTAGGCTATGCGGACCTCATTTTATTGTTGTAAAGTGTATTTAATCAAACTTTCACTTTGAATTCTATGTCACAATCCCTAATTGACCTTTACATCATCAATAATAGGCTGCTATTACCCCATATTGTGCATCCTAGGGCATAATTTGATGAAATTCCACACACCATATAAACTTGATTTCCTCATTCCCCAATAACCCAGCTAGTAAATGGACCGCTCCAGGACTAATTCACCATATATGGTGAATGATTCCCTATCAGGTGTGACTAATTCACCCAAGGTGGCAAATTAGTGGACCATTTGTGTCATTTTTAGGTTTTGAGCCAAAAATTTTGAACTTTAAGTTTATTATTCTTTCATGTCGACCTTAGGGATCCAATTAATAGGTGAATAATGTGAATTTCCTATAAAATCAAGTATATAAACTCTAATTGGTAATCTCCTAACTCATTTGCATATCTCTTATCATGCATTGAGCATCATCTATCTTCTCTATCAAGTCAAGCAAGTTAGGGTTTTTATAATCTAAGTCACCAAGATAGCTTCCTAAGACAATCAAGGGTAGATTCTTCACGTTTTGCTGCAAACATTCAAGATCAATCATCATGTCAAGGTATTAATCCCTTCATTTCTTTTCCATTCTTCATATTATCTCTTCATTTGGTTTAATTACCTAAAAGGGGTTTGACCAAGGCAAACCCCCATGCCCTAACATCCAAGATTTCTCCTTCTCTTCCTATGTGTTTGAAAATTTAGGTATCTTTGAAGCATGGAAATCATTGATGATCAAGTTGCAAATTTGTTGAAGACATATCCTTGTTGAACACATCAAAATTTCAACAAAAAGTCACTTTCAAGTTTGGAAATAAGAATTTGAGAGGTGAACACCTGTTAGAAGCTGAAGTGCAGACCAAAGAATTCAGTTTCCACCTTTGGATTTTCAAAAATTAAAAGGTTGATTTATTCACCATCGATAGTGAATGAGTCCCACTATCAGGAATGAATAGGGTTTTCTACAGTTTTGGATACCCATTTGTCCGAAGCGGGCTCCAGAATAGTTTCCCAAGTCTGGGACTAATTCACCCAGAATGGAAAATGAGTCCCACCAAGCCTAAAAATTTAGGATCAACAACATTCCAAAAGTCATTTCTAGTCTCCATGAAGATCTCAGGTCGCACTCTCAGTTTCATCTATTTCTATTACAATTTGCATTCATTTCTAGGTGTTTTTGCACATCATAATGTGCTTTCCAACAAGTTGCATTTCAATAGTTTTCACTTAAGGATAAATACTTGTATTAGTTCTCTACATTTGGATCATTACATTGGCATATTCCATTCATATTTCATTTACTCTTGCATTAGCTTTGAGTGTGACAATTGCCCATTTTGGTCCTTCTTTATCCTTTTAGGTGAAAGCCCTATCTAAGTGCTAGAAAGGATTAGGGTGCCAAAATCTATTGTTACACCAAGGGTACAACATTTTACATGTTTAATGAAAAATAATAGGGTTCACAAAAATGATTCAACAAGATAATGAACCATTATGTTTTCTCTATCAAACATGCAATTATCAGAGCCAAAACATGCAAGTAACAATAAAAAACTAACCCTAGCTATTATAGCAACTATGAGAGGAGTTTTTGGAGCTCAAAGTGATGTGTACCTTGTTTCAAGATGCATGTTTTTAGGTCATAAAGGACTCATTCTCCTTTAGTGGCGAATGGGTCCATGTTAAGGTTCCTAAACCTAAGATCTAGGGTATTTTATTCAATGTTTGCACTCTCAGATACTCAATTGTCAGCTCCCAAAACCCTATAGAAAATTTTGTATCCTTCTTCTTGTCTTCTTGCACTTTGATTGACAAATTTGTACCTTGAAAATTTTGACAATTTTTCTTCCAATTTCTTCTCCACTTGGGGTATGTGTAGGATCATGATGGGCCAAAAAGTGGCAATATGATGGGTATTTGTAGGGTATGTGACTGACGACATTTTTTATACCCAAAATTAATGAAACGAAAAGGGTTTTTAAAGGAGATTATCAACTTTCCACCAATATAAATTATTCTTTACTTTGAATTTAATAAATAATTAGCACGCATTTTCTATTTGAATTACGACTAAATTCCTAATTAATAGGTTGATTGAAAAACATCTATAGCTTTCAAATGATATCACATTTTTTGAATCTGAAACATGTGTCATATTCTATGCTTCATATACTATAGTATTAAAAAAAAATGAATTTCATGAAGTTTTGACCAAGTTAAGGTGGTTAGACATATGATTTTTTATATTTTTAAAAAGTTGTAATAAAAAAATCATAATTAATTATTTTCTTGGAAAAAAATTACAAAAAAATATGCATCACATTGGGACATGAGTCCTCTACTTATATCTAAAATCTTATAAATGAATATTATTATTTTATTGTGGTTAGGGTGGTTAGACAAACACCTACTTATTTTTTCCCTAAATTTAATTACTACTGCATTGAAATTTAAAATTTTCACCAAATAGATTTTATTTTTTTTTAAAAATAACCTATTGGTTTAGAAACTACATTCAATTTCCTACAAATTCTATTCTTACATATTTTTTAAATAATATAGATAACTTATTCAAATTTTTACGTTAAGTAGCCTAATTCTGATTTTTCTAATTTTTTTGCCAATTAAGGGCCTATTTTTTCCATGATGATCCTGCACATACCCCTTGATCTTCAACCTATAAATCTACAAACACACATTCAAGTGAAGAAAATCTTGTTGATTATTAGTGAATATGCGTTTACATTGGTCAAACCCCTTGTAGGTATTTACGCCAAACAATGAAATGATTAAATGTTGATACCTTGGAAGTTATTTTGGAGTACAAATCAAAAAGCTAACATGTGATGGACATGAAGAATGTAGATCTTTATCTCAAATAAGATGTGAAATAATTCTTGCAAGTAGATGTTGAATGCTACATCAACTATCATAGCTCAACAACATGTTTGAATGCACTATGCCTTGGACATGATAGAATGATGTTGAATTGTTGCACTAAAATCTTGATAATATACCTTAGAATTCCTTTGAAATGATCTTTAAGTGCTCTAATTTTTGAAAACTTGAATGCTTAGACCTCTTATAAACTTGGTAGGAGAAACAATGTGAATTAACCCATTATTTATACCACATATACAGATTAACCCCAAAAGTCAAATAATTCAAGTTAACACCAGATCTAGAATTGAAAATAATTAGAATCTCACCAAAATTAAATTAAAAAATGTGTTTGCTACTCAAGGAGGACCCATTCGTGACTAAAGGTGAATGGGTCCTAGCAAAATTTTCCAGGACCCTACTTTGGGAGGGTGAAAGAACATCAAAAACCCATGTCCAATATGCATAGAAAGGGGGCTCCTATGTGGAGAGGACCCATTTGCCACTAAAGGTGAATGGGTCATAGAACCATTTTCCATGACCTTAATTTTTCCAAATTTAATGTTTGGAAATTTGAATACTGAGTGTCATGATGGATCTTCAAAAGGTTTCATAAATAAGGCTTAAATATGAATTAAACGGGCTAACTAAGCTCAATTAAACATAATTAATTAGTGAGAACTTAGATAAGTGTGAAATTTTATTACAACTCTTTACAACACCTTAAATAGGGTACAAATTAGTTACATTTTATTGAAAAGGGGCCCAATATTTATGTGAATGTGTTCAAAACATTACAACACTAAACCTAGGAAAAATTAGGTTAATTCAATGACAATTGTTCCCAAATTAAGGAAAAGTGATTTTTTTATGTTACTATATTTTTCCCCCACTTTATGGAGAATTTTACCCTATGAAAAACCCCCACTAAATTATACATTCGAGACACTTTAGTATGTAGCAATAACAAAGATACATAGCCATACCCTATTAAAGGACGAGAAGAAAAAAGGGAAAACAAAGGATCAAGCACAACCATTCTAACATGATGTGGAAATAGAGATGTTTTTCCATAACATTCACTACTCACTCTATGGTAGTGGAGCCTCATTCTGTACTCTAGATGAGTTGTCCTAAATATGTATGGGGTATGTGCAAGATCATCATGGAAAAAACAGGCCCTTAAGTGGCAAAAAATTCAAAAAAAATCAGAGTTAGGAAACTTGATGTAAAAAATTGAATAAATTATCTATATTATTTCAAAAATATGTAAGAATAGAATATATAGAAAATTGAATTTAGTTTCTAAACTACTAGGTTTTAAAAAAAATAAAAAAAATCAATTTGGCAAAAATTTGAAATTTCAATGTAGTAGGATTTAAATTTCAAGGAAAAAAAAAGAAGTATATGTATGTCTAACCACCTTAAGCACATAAAATGATAATATTTTTTTATAAGATTTTAGATATAATTAGAGGACTCATGTCCCGATGTGATGCATATTTTTTTGTAATTTTTTTCCAAGTAAATATTTAATTATGATTTTTTTATTACAAATTTTTAAAAATATAAAAACATGTATGTCTAACCACCTTAACTTGGTCAAAACTTCATAAAATTATTTTTTCCCTTTTCTAATCCTATAGTATTTGAAGTTGCATAGAATGTGATACATGTTTTGGATTCAAAAAATGTGATACCGTTTGAAAGCTATAGATTTTTTTCAATCAGTCTATCAGTCAAGACTTTAGTTGTAATTAAAATAGAAAATGAATAGTAATTACATATTAAATTAAAATTAAAAAATAATTAATATTGATGGAAGTCTGAGAATATCCTTTAAAAACCCTTTTCATTTCATCAATTTTGGGTAAAAAAAAGTTGTCAACCACATACCCATCATATTGCCACTTTTTGGCCCATCATGATCCTACACATACCCTATACTCCCTTTGGAGTAGTGGAACATCAGTCTATCCACTAGGTGAGTTGTCCCAATGAGGTGGAAAATGAGAGAATCATATTATCCTCTCATACCATATCGAAGTTATCCTTCTAACAACTTCAATAAGGCATAACAATGTAATGCTTTTTGTAAATTCTTTTGAATGAAATTTTTTTCTATAGGGAATTATTCTTTGTTCATGTAAGTTCTTCCTCTTAGGGAAAATTGTGCCTAATGTATCCAAGAGAGGACAAGTCAAGGATATCAAATCACCACTTATGAGATGCCTCATTCACATCATGCCATGAAGGGAGATCATCTGCTTAGAAATATCACACTTTTAGAAGACATCAAACCCAATGACACCATGATGCAAGGAAAGGTGACATTTTCTTCAAACAATCAGATTCCAACTTGTCTTCAAATTCTCAAACCAAATTTAGGGTTGGTTCCTTCACAATCACCCCTACTTTCTTGTAGGTCAGCAAACACACTTATTCAACTATATCTCCTCAAGAAGTTCATTTAGGGACTTGTCTTAATCACTCTCATAGACACAATTTCTTTCCATTCAACATGTCAAAATCTTCTCTTCAACTCTATTTGTAGGCCTAATTAGGCCTCTTTTCAAAAGGAGGTCCTTAAAATTATTCTAAAAAAACTTGAAACACTTCATCACCAACTTTAACTAGTCACCAAACTCATAATTCCATCATTCGATCCTACATAACACATCAATTTTTTGTTGTTCTAAGCCAAAACCAAAGTTTTCAAGCCTAGAAATTAAATTTGCAAGACTAGGGCACGTGCTAATAAAATCCAACCACTATCACCCTACCCTAAAAACCTAAAAATATAAAATAAAACATCTAATAGGCCCATTCCAAAAACTTACCAAATTTTACACTGGTGGAATGGCCAAATATTCCATGTTTTTCAACAAAACCCTAGTATCCCTACCAAATCATCTAACCTTCAGAAATTGAGCTCTCACTTCAACAAATTTGAATGAAATTTACTCCAAGTGGATTCAAAATAAAGCCTAAACAAATATCCAAGTAATCACATAGGTTTTACATTGATTATTATTTGTATAGAGCCATATAGTTTGAGAAAATGCAAGTTTATACAAAAAATCACCAAAAAATAGAGCAACAATGTATTATTCCTTGCAAAATTCAACAAGACAAACTACCTTGATGATATTAGAGTATTTTTAAACATGTTTTGATGTCACATCTCTGCTCTACAACAGAAATTTGAAAAGGTGACCATTCATGTTCCAACTAACTCCAAAATTGACAAAAATGCATAATGCAACATTTGTAAAATTGCAACATTATTGGAAAATTTTAGTCTCAACACCCCTAGGAACCCTAATGACATTATTTAATTCAAAAAGTGGTCAAATTGACCTTATAAATCCATGAAATGACTCAATTCTAACCTAGAATCCAAAATGGCATAAACAAGCCAAAATGTGCAAAGGTGCTCCTGCACCATTCAACCAAGGAGGAAGAGTTTTCATCCTCTAGATGAAATGAGTTCCTAGAAAGAGGTACCATGCTGCTTTATGTCATCTTCAATCACCCACTAAGAATATTCCATTGGTAGATCTTTCCATTTAACCAAATACTCATTGTATACCTTCTTCCTAGTTCTTTTAACCTCCCTTGTATCTACTATGCCTTCAAGCCTCATTGGTTTACTATGAGGTAAATCCTTGACCCATTCAGAATTATTCAACATTTGTAGTACCTACAACATCACCTATATTCACAACACCTTTAAAATGATATAAATTAGTAACATTGAAAATGAGAGAAATGACAACTCCTAGAGGTAGCTCAATTTCATAGGCATTCTGACCAAACTTGTGCACTATCCTATAGGGACCTTTCTTTTTCATCATTATTTTAGTGTATTTTCCCTTTGGAATTATTTCATTCCTGAGGTGTGCAAGCACAAAATCACCAAATTTTTTATTGAACATCTTTTCTTCTCAAATCCCCCTTCACCTTATATTTCTCTACACTCTTCGTCAATTTCTCCTTTACCTGATCATGAATGTCTTTCATAGAAATTTCAATGTATTCTCCCATTGCACTCCTTTTCTCCAAATCTCTCAAGCCTCTAAGCTCATAAATTCCTCTAGGACTCCTTCCATAGACCACTTCAAAAGAGCTCTTCTGTATACTTCTATTTATGGCTCGTCATTCTATGCATGCTTTGCTTGAGGAAGAACAACATCACATGACTCACAATGCTCCTTAGTCAAAAATCTCAACAAGTTTCCAAGAGACTTGTTAACCTTAAATTTTCCATCTATTTTTGGATTGTATGTTGAACTGAATTGCAAATTAGTACCCAAGTTTTTCCACAAGGTCCACCAAAAATGACCTATAAACTCTGACTCTCTATGAGACACAATTCTTAAGGGAAGTCCATGTATCCTCACAATTTCTTTGAAAAACAATCCAACAATATGAGTTGCATTATTAGTGCTTCTAAATGCATTAAAATGCACCATCTTACTGAATCTATCCACAACCACAAAGACACAATCATTCCCCTTTTGTTCTTTAGGTACACCTAAAACAAAGTCCATGCTTATAGACTCCCATGGACATTTAGGATAAGGTAAAGGTTGATACAAACCTAAATTTCAACTTGTCCCTTTTTCTCTTTGGAAAATTCCACATCCTTCTACAAACCTTTTTACATCAACTTCCAACCTAGACCAGTAGTAGAACCTCTTAACCTGCTCCAAAGTTTTTTCAATTCCAAAATGACCACTCAAGCTTCCACTATGCTTTTCCCTTACTAAATTTTCCCTCATGGAGAACTTAGGAACATAAAACTGATCTCCCTTGAATAGAAAACCATTTTGCAACACATAATATGCATATTCGATATGAAAATTTCCTTGAAACTGACTACAAATAGAATAGGATTCTTTAAAGTCATCATGATGCTCATACATACCTTTTAGGTAATCTATTCCAATGCTCTAAAGTTGTACCTCATGCACCATAATAGTTCTTTGACTTAGGGCATCACCAATCTTGTTTGCTTGACCTTTCTTGTGGTTTTCTGAAAAGGTATAGGCTTGGAAGTACTCTATCTACTTCATGTGCCTTTGATTCAATTTTTCTTGAGTATTCAAGTAATTTAATGCATGGTTGTCAGTAAACACCACAAACTCCTTTGGAAAGAGATAATGTCTCCATTTCTTGAGAGACTGAACCATAGCATAAAGTTCAAGGTCATAGGTGGAGTAATTTATCTTAGCATCATCTAATTTTTCACTAAATAAGGCTACTAGTTTTCCATCTTGGCTCAAAACTACCCCTATAGAAACCCGCTTGCATCACATTCCAAAGTAAAAACTTTTTCAAAATCAGGGAGTGTAACGATTGGAATTTTTTCCACTCTTGACTTCAAATATTCAAATCTCTTGTTTGCATCTATAGTCTGACAAAACTTGTTCTTCTTCACTCCTTTAATGGTGTCAATAATTGGTGCACATTGGTCGTGCCCACAAAAGGATATACTAGTCACGGAAAATCCTAACCTAGGAATTGGACACTCCAACAGGTGACTAACATCTTCTTATGGTCGTTCATTTACATTATCAAACCAGGGAACGTATACTTGAAATGGAGTGGCACTGTATGTGCAGTAAGAACCAGTTCTAGTCACGATTTATGAGAAATAAATGCGTGGATGGAATTCTACTCATACTATAGGAATGTAATGCAAAGCCTTCTAAACTTAATCAAAGCAGAAATCATGACAACTATTACTAAGAGACAAACTATGAAGTGGCCTTATTCTGTAGGAATAGAGATAGGGATGGACTCCCAATGCTGCAGGAACAATATAAGACTGAGTTTGCACTGAAACTTTTAAGAGTGAAATCTAACTTGTAATTAACAGGAAATAAACAAATAACTATAGATACTTACTAAGTGGGCCCCCTCAACAAGCATCAACAAGATTATGTAAGAATTAAACTCAGAACTCCATCAACTTTTATTCATAATCTTGAAATCTAATACATTTATTATTCTACCTGTAAGAAAATTAACACAAGAACACTACTTCTTATTATAATACTAATTCTAACACACACTATTGCTCACTCGCACAGGAGGAGAACTTATTTATATAAGAAAAACAACTAACTACCTAACTCTATCAGAGAAAGACGTGGACATGAATACATCCTGAAATCGAGGAATAGATTTCTCATGAAGGCATAACTATTCAACACGTTTCAGAGAGAATTTAGCATTCCACTCTTCCAATATTGATGATCATTTAGATTTCTTCCCAATGACCTGATCAGAGAGTCTTCGCTAGAACAACTTCCTCCACGTCATGCTGGAAATGGACTTTATTGCAGGGTTGAGATCCACTGCGCTTGACTCATTCATGCACAAGGCAATAGAAGCAAAAAGAAAGCATGCATGGCAACCAACACGATACATTCATTAATCACTCATTAAATCTTTTTCATTATCCAAAAACCACATACATTATATGAATCATTTGGTAAGTCAAATAGGGTAATTAATATTGGCACATTTAAGCTGCAGGAATATAGGAATGTGTGGCTACAAGATTATACCCGATTTTGAATAAAAAGTCTTTAATCAAAGAGTTAAAACAACCATCAATAATAAAATAAAGGGTATTAAAAATACACTATAAAATTTAAATTATGAGCATATTTCAAGCTCATCATCCGCCCCCTACTTATCCTAATGATGGTCCTCCAGCATTAAGCTTTCTAGTTGTTTCTCTAAGATCAGTAGGTGTAGTATGGCCTTGCAATGAAGTCCTAAACTTGTAGTAGAAACCTCTAAAGTTTTTCCAGCTCTCATATTTGTGGGTTTTTGTATCCTTATTAACATCTGTAGCTCGATAAGGATAAAGTGGCCATATCAAAATTGGAGGACAAAATATTAATGGTAGCCACAACTCAAACCTTTTCTGTAGACCCAGCTACATGTACTTCTCTATTCTTCCAAGGGCTGCTTTAAAATTCAAAGGGATATGAGGCTCAGAATTCCTTAGACCAACAATCAGTCTTTCCCATCTTGCCTCAATCCTGGAAGATGCAAGCTTCCAAAACAAATATGGTTGGAATTTGAATTCATCATATACCTACTTCTTGATATCAAATATCTTCATTCTTACAGTTTGATCATTAAGTCCATACACAACATGAAGCCAAGTTCTCAAGATTGTGTGGGGATCTGAACTTTCAAGTCGCAGTGGTATTGGTTCATTTCTCTCAGCCTCTTCATAAGCTTCTAATTATTTCCCATAATTAATTTCATTGGTCGCCAGGACACGAGTGACCTCAAATGGATATCACCAATATAAAGAAGTGTATTCCACTATGTTTCAAAGGGAATTATCAAACCATGCAAATAAAATTCACATAAGGAATTTTTCAACCAATTAGGTGCTACTTGGTATGCATTGTAGAATTCGTGAGCTATATGAATAACAGGATCCAAGTTTCTTGAAATTCTCATTAATTGAAACCAAATAAATTGTTCTTTAAGACACATGGCATATACCATTGGCAATGGCCTACATTCCATAATCTTGCCAGTGATCTACATCATTTCATCCACTTTCTTTTTCATTTCTTGAATCTCTTGTTTTTGTTTTTCAATTTCTCTTTTTAATTTGTTCTTCTCCTCCTCCCAAAGGCTTTGTTCAATTTCAGTTTTGGCCAAATGGTGGAAACTCAAAGTGTGGAATGTGATAGGTCTCAATGTAGTCCTGCGATATTCCAAATACTTAATCAACAATGTTCTTTTATAGACAACCAATGATTTACAGGTTCTAGGGGGTGATGGAGTCTCAAGGTTGTCCAAGCTATTTTTCTTCTTGTTGCAGGATGATTTCCTGTTGCTGTGTCGGAAGAGATTGTGCTTCCTCTGAAACTTTTTTAACCGCTTCGGCCAAATCATCAAGGTTTGGCATCCCCCTTTCATTATTATCTTGTTGTGCTTCCCCAACTTCCATTGCAACTAGAATTTGTTCAACATCCTCAGATACATTCTGAGGATCATCATGGCTAGATTTTTCTGATTCCTCATAAATTACTATGATGTTAGGTTGAGTAGGAGTGGAGGTATTTTTACACTGCTTTCTCATTGAAGCTCTTTTTGGAAATGTTGCAGCAGATACTCTTGTGGCTTTCCTCTTCCTATCCCGCCTAGAGGACTCAGGCTCAAGAGGAGAGGATGATGGTGAAACTTCAGTAGCAACAGGTGTTGTTGTAGGAGAAACTAACATAGGGAAAGGTGCTGCAGGAGTAGAATGTTTTGTCTTTTTAACATGAGGGTCAGATTCTGGGGTTTGTTATGCCCTAGATGATTCTCTGACCTTCATTTTCCCTTTTTCTTTTCTACTAGTAGACCTAGTTTGTACTTGGGTAGGGGGTTCTGACGCGGAGGCTGCAGGACTAGGTTCTACAGGAGCAGATGATTCTTGCTTAGCTTCCCTACTTGTAGATTCTACTCTTCTTTTCTTTTTCTTATGCTGGACATGGAGCACTCTAGGAGGCTCTGGAAGTTGCAGACCCTTTCGGGCAACAAATTCTTGCCAAGAAAGGGGTGACACATCCCTTAGGGAATGCTCAATCAAAAATTTAATATGGGCATGATGGGCAATGGAATTGTTCCTACCCTTCTGTGTTTCATGGGCACATTGTTGCAGAAGGGTTTAACAGAAATTTTGGAACATTAACAACTAAGTCGTGTCTCATATGACTTAATAATTTAAAACGGTAGGAATGCAAAAAGTAAAAATGTCCTTCATAGGTCAAATACCTGATTATGAAATTGGCATATTCGTGGTATGGAGGAGGCAGTGATACCCGTTTGCACCCTTGTTTAGAAACCTCCAGTGGTCCATCTATTGGTATTGTAAACTCTGCCCTAGCAGAGACATCATCCCTTCCTGAAGGAAAATTTTCTCCTATTGCTGGAAGCCCAGTTACTTCCGCAATCCTCTCCTCTGTAACAGCTACTGTTAGGCCCCATACTGTAGCTTCTCCTTCTGAAAGAGTTCTCGAGAACTAGCCTACATCTTCCTCATCAAAAGAATCTATCCTCATGAAATAATTCAACCATCCATAGTTATTGAATGCTTGAACCATTTGAGGATTGTGCATCAAAGGTTCATGAGTTGTAGGCTCATGTCTTACCAATTGACCACCCATATTCAACAACTATTCCAGTTGAGATTCTTGAAATTTGAATTTCTTCTGAAATTTTGAAAAAAAAACTCTTATGAAAGACTTCCTTCTACCAAACTTCTTTTGCCCTGCCGTCACTTTTCTCTACTTTTCCAAGAATAAAAAAATAATAATTGCATGAAATGATTGTTGTTTTAGGATGGAAACACACAATCATTTTTTGGTAAGTAATAAAAAAGAAGATCTTGGCAGTTGTGATAGTGGCATAAGAAAAAGTACAAATGGATTATCCCTGCCCCCTACTTAAAATGTGACATGTGTCCACACATTTGCAAAAGGTTAGGCGATGAACATGCAATAATGACTCATAGGTGCATTGCAATTAATGAATAAATGAAACAAATAAACGATGTGATAATAAAATATATCATGTACCTTTTAATCAATGCTTGTACATGCCAGAAAAGATCATAGCTGTAGCATGAACGGACAACTGGAAGTTGAAATCATAAAGGAGGGTGGTATGGCATAATGGATGACATGGATGGATGATGTGGAAGAAAAAGAAATGAATGGTGGTGATGGATGAAAAATGGAGAAAGTGGCTTCCTTAAAAAGGAAACCTTTATTATGGGCATGCAACGTAGAATTTAAAGAGATGTTGCAAGAGAAAGGCATAAGTCTTTTGCTACAGGAAGATTAGTGGTAGGATCCTGAACAAACTGCTACATAAATTCTTCTTTAGAGGCTGGCTTATGATACAACCGAAGACGGTGTCCATTAACCAATAGCTTGAATTGAACAATATATATTGTAGCTAATTGAATTGAACCATTATCAAATACATGTTCTATTTCATAAGGACCAAGCCATATTGTGGTAATTTTACCATGATTTTGGGTATGTGTAGGATCATCATGGAAAAAACAGGCACTTAAGTGGCAAAAAATTCAGAAAAATTAATGTTAGGCAACTTGACGTAAAAATTTGAATAAGTTATCTATATTATTTCAAAAATATGTAAGAATAGAATCTATATAAAATTGAATGTAGTTTCTAAACTACTAGGTTTATTTAAAAATTAAAAAAGTCTATTTGGTGAAAATTTGAAATTACAATGTAGTAGTATTTAAATTTCAAGCAAAAAATAAGAAGTAGGTGTTTGTCTGACCACCCTAACCATAATAAAATGATAATATTTTTTTGTAATATTTCATATATAAGTAGAGGACTCATGTTTGGATGTGATGCATATTTTTTTGTAATTTTTTTCCAAATAAATAATTAATTATGAATTTTTTATTACAACTTTTAAAAAATATAAAAATTTGTCTGTCTGACAACCTTAACTTGGTCAAAACTTCATGAAATTTAAATTTTCTTTTTTTAATCCTATAGTATGTGAAGCATAAAATGTGACAGATGTTTTGGATTCAAAAAATGTGATACCATCTGAAAGTTATAGATTTTTTTCAATCAACCTATCGATCAAGACTTTAGTCGTAATTCTAATAGAAAATAAATAATAATTTGTTCCAAAGACTTTTGGATTTGATTGTGTGCAATTTTTTAACATCAACGTTTCGAATCAAACTTTGTGATCCATCATCAAGATGAGAATAGAGAGAAAAAGGAGAAAAATGGATATTTGCAAACCTATAGCACCTTTAAAGGATCAGAAAAAAAAGGAAGAGATAGATGCACACAAATCGAGAAGATAAGAAAGGAAAACAAGAAAAATTAAAGAGAAACCAGTGGCAAAGGAAAACAAGAATAAAATAAGAGAACCTAAGAAAGGAAAATGAAAGAGCACAAGAAGGAGAAATTAGTAGATTAAAAAAAGGACAAGAAAGAGATGAGAAAGAAAAAGAGGAAGAAAAATACAGGAAAAGTTAAAGAGAAGAATAAAATAAGGGAAGATTAAAGATTCAAAAGAAATTTTTAAAAATTGAAAACATAAAATGAAACCAAATAAGAGAGACAAAAAGAAAATAAAATTAAAGGAATAAAATTGAACAAATAAGAGAGAAATAAATAAATAAAAGAAATAAATAGAAATGAACCAAGAAGAGGAAGAATTGAATAGATGTAAGAATAGAACGAAATGAATAGAAATGAAATAAGAAGGAAGGGAAAAGTAAAAGAAAGAAACAAATGAGAGAACTAAAAGAATTAAATAGAAATGAAAACAAAAAAGAAATAAGTAAAAGAAAGAAACCAAAATAAAGAAAGAGAATAAAATGAATAAGAGAGAAGAAAAAAAGAAAGAGATAATGATTAAGAGGAAGAAATAATTGAAGAAATAACAAAGGCCTAATAAAATAAGAAGAGACAAATAATTCAAAAGAAACTAAGTAAAATTAAAATAAATTAAAATAAGAAAACAAAAGATTAAAACAAAAGAATAAAAAAGAGAGGAAGCAACATGAGCAAATAAAAGAGGAGATAAAAGAAAGAAAAAATAAATAAATGGAAGAAAAGAAAAGAAGAAAATCGTGGAAAATAAGAGCAAACAAAGGAAAACAAATTAAAGAAAAAATAAATAGGAAATAAGAGATATATATATATTCTCTTTTTGGCTACTTATTTTCTCTTTTAGTTTGTTTTCTGACTGTTTCATTTATTTCTTTTCTTCTTTTTTTTCTTATTCTATTTATTATTTTTTCTCTTTATCTCCTCTTTTATTTGTTTCATTTTGTTCCAATTCTTTCTCTTTTATTTGCTCATGTTGATTCCTCTCTTTTTCATTCTTTTGTTTTCTTATTTTAATTTATTTTATTTTTACTTAATTTCTTTTGAATTATTTGTCTCTTCCTTATTTTATTAGCCTCTTTGTTATTTCTTCAATTATTTCTTCTCTCTTAATTGTTTATTCTCTTTCCTTCCTTTCTTTTTATCTTCTCTCTTATTTGTTTTATTCTCTTTCTTTATTTCCTGGTTTCTTTCTTTTACTTAATTCTTTTTTGTTTTCATTTCTATTTAATTTTTTTAGTTCTCTCATTTGTTTCTTTCTTTTACTTTTCCCTTCCTTCTTGTTTCATTTCTATTCATTTCGTTCTATTCTTACATCTATTCAATTCTTGCTCTCTTTCTTGGTTCATTTCTATTTATTTCTTTTATTTATTTATTTCTCTCTTATTTTATTCATCTCTATTTTATTCCTTTAATTCTTATTTTCTTTTTGTCTCTCTTATTTGGTTTCATTTTATGTTTTCAATTTTTAAAAATTTCTTTTGAATCTTTAATCTTCCCTTATTTTATTCTTCTCTTTAACTTTTCTTGTATTTTTCTTCATCTTTTTCTTTCTCGTCTCTTTCTTGTCCTTTTTTTTAATCTACTAATTTCTCCTTCTTGTGCTCTTTCATTTTCCTTTCTTAGGTTCTCTTATTTTATTCTTGTTTTCCTTTCCCACTGGTTTCTCTTTAATTTTTCTCCCATTTTTAAACTTTCTTATCTTCTCAGTTTGTGTGCATCTGTCTCTTCCTTTTTTTTATCCTTTAAAGGTGCTCTAGGTCTGCAAATATCCATTTTTCTCCTTTTGCTCTCTATTCTCATCCTGATGATGGATCACAGAGTGTGATCCGAAACGTTGATGTTAAAAAATTGCACACAATCAAATCCAGAAGTCTTTGGAACAATACAATATGGATTGTGGAAACTTGATATCATTAAATAATTATTATTTATTAAATTCAAATTAAAGCATAATTTATATTGGTGGAAAGCTGAGAATATAGTCTAAAAGCCCTTTTTGTTTCATCAATTTTGCGTAAAAAAAAGTCGTCAGCCACATACCCTACAAATACCCATAATATTGCCACTTTTTGGCCCATCGTGATCCTGCACATACCCTTTTCTTTATACCTGGAATCATAGAGTAGCACCCAATCACCGACAGAGAATTGCTTAGTTCTGATATGGTGATCGTGCCATTTTTTCCTTTGTTGTTGGATGGCTTCGGTATGCTGTAGAGAGGCTTTCCTTATCTCGTCCAACACATTCAGCTGTAGGAGGCGTTCCTTTTGAGCTTTTGAAATATCAATGTTAAGCTAGAGAGTAGTCCTTAAGGTCTTATGTTAAAATTCTATTGGCAACATGGCAGTTTTTCCATAGAGTAACTCAAAAGGAGTAAACCCCGTAGTTGTTTTCCATGTTGTCCAATAGGCCTAGACTACTTCAAGAAGATGACTGCTCCAATCCTTCTTGTGTAACTATAATTTCTTAGTAAGGATTGCCTCAATTTCTCTATTGGTAACCTTTGTTTGACCATTAACTTGAGGGTAGTAGAGGCTAAACTTTTTGTGCCTAATCTTGTAATCATTCATATATGCAAAAATTAAGTTGGATGTAAACTGAGCTCCTTGATCAGTAACAAGTTCCCTTGGGACTCCAAACCAAGTAAACATCTACTCATATAGGAACTTAGCAACCTTATTGTCATAGGCATGTGTCATTACTTTAACTTTCACCCACTTGGTTACATAATCATTACAAACCAAAATATATGATTTCCCATTGGATGGAGGATCAATGGGTCAAACAAAATCCATGCCCCACTTTTCAAAGGGACTAAATACCACTTGAGGGTATAGGGGCATTTCATCAAACCTTGTTGGTCTCCCTCGTACGTTCACATCTGTCACTTTTTTTGGTGTAGGCTGCAACATCTTTGTGTAATGTGGGCCAATAGTAACCTATAGTGAGCACTTTCATAGATGTTCTCTTAGCTGTGAAGTGGCCCCCACATGGCTCATCATGATAGGCATGCAAAATTTTATAGGTCTCATCTTCCCGAACACACCTTCTCATGACTTGGTCAGGTCCTATGTAATATAAACAGTCTACAATCCATGAAAAGTTGAAACTTTTCTCTACCAAAAATTTCCTTTCCTTTGGTGAGAAGTGGGTTGGGATCTTATTGGCTGCTAAATAATTTGTAATATCTCCATACCATGGAGTTTGAGCAATAATGGAAAATAGATGTTCATTAGGAAAGTTATCATCAAGTACCTCACGGGTGGCAGGTGTAGTTGTTTGAAGTCTTGACAAGAAATCAGCCACCACATTAGCCCGACCTGGCTTATCAGTAACTGTGATATCAAATTCTTGCAAAAATAGGAGCCATCTTGCTAATCTGCCAGATATGGAAGGCTTATTCATGAGGTACCTTATTGCTACATGATCTGTATGGACAAACATTTGGTAACCAGTGACATAATGTTGAAACTTGTTCAGGGCATACACAACTGCTAGCAATTCTTTTTCTATGATAGTATAGTTTAATTCAGGGCCTTGAAGGTTTTTGCTAATGAAATATATGGCATGCTCTATGGAATTTTCTTTCTGTCCTAAAATTGCCCCTATGGCATAGTCAGAAGCATCTGTGTGTATATAAAAGGGCAGACTCCACTTTGGTCCTTGAAGAACAGGTGCCTGAGTAAGTAAGTTCTTTAGCTGTAGGAAAGATTTGTCACAGGCCTCAGTCCAGTTAAATTTAGAATCCTTAGTCAATAAGACATATAATGGACTAGCTATTTTGCTGAAATCTTTGATAAATCTTCTATAATATCTAGCATGTCCTAGGAAACTTCTAGCATCCTTTAGTTTCATAGGTGTTGGTAAAGTTAGAATGACTTCAATTTTTACAAAATCAACTTGAATTCTTGCTTGAGAAATATGATGGCCTAGAACAATTCCCTCTTACATCATCATAAAGCACTTCTCACTATTCAAAGACAAATTTTGCTCCTTACATCTTTTCAACACTTTTTCCAAGTTTTCTAATGCTTCTTCTTAAGTGGCTCGATAAGTGGTGAAGTCATTCATGTAGATCTCCATATAATCATGAGAAATGTCAGCAAAAATACTGATCACTGCCCTTTGAAATGTTGTAGGTGCATTACACAGGCCAAAAGGTAAAACAAAGTAGGAAAAAGTGCCCCATGGACTAGTAAAAGTTTTTTTGTCCTGATCCTCAGGGGAAATTCTAATTTGATTATACCCACTATATCCATTCAGAAAGGAGAAATACATTTTACTAGATAAGTAGTCTAGCACTTTATCAACAAATGGCAGTGGAAAGTGATCCTTTTCAGTTGTTGTGTTCAGCTCCCTGTAGTCTACACAAACTCTCCATTTTCCACCTTTCTTAGGAACAATCACCAGTGGAGATACCCATTGACTATCTGAAATAGGATAGATAAAACTAGCATCATCAATTTTTGGAGCTCTTGTTTAACTATTTCCTTGAGTGCTTGGTTGATTCTTCTTTGAGGCTGCCTAATAGGTGAAAAATCTTCCTTATTGTAGATCCTATGAGTATAGAGTTAAGGATCTATTCCCTTCATATGCCCATAGTCCCATGCAAAAGCTCTGTGTTGATCTTGCAACATTGTGGTGAGGGCAGTTTGTTGAGACTGAGGAAACTTATTATTGATGTGTAGACAACGGCCTAGAGATACTTCTATCTACTTGGTAAGATCATTTATTGAGGTTGCTAATAAAGGTGGTGTCTGTATGTCATATAGAAGAAAATTGTGATGGCTCTTGCAATTAAGTTGTTGTAGGAAACACTGTTGAAAATAGCTGTCTAAAATAGATGGGCTATTCAAATCAGAGTTGAAATACAAAATGTGTAAAAGTAGCCCATCCTCACTCTGAAGCTGGGAAAATGGACTAGTTTGTAGCATCATTAGTTGAGCCAATGAATTTACTTCTTCAGTATCCTTTCCTAAATCTGGCCAAATTGGTTGAGACAAGTCTGGCAGAGGCTATGTAGGTGGGTATAAAGCCAATTTGTTTCTTGACTGACAATCAAAAATTGTCATGTCTCCTAAATGATATCCTATAAGAGCATCAACTATGGCTAACCATGGTCTACCTAGGATGATAGGATATCCATCCAAATTTTCCTTAGTGGACAATATTGTGAAATTTGCTGGGTATTCCCAAGACTCAAGTGTGAAAATGACATCTTCTACCACTCCATCAGGTGTTACTGTGGAACTATCAACAAGTTGTAGGATGGTAGGTGTAGACCGAGTGTTTGGGATATTCAAACACTCCATGGTGTGCTTGGTCATTACATTAATGGCTGTACCAAGGTCAATCAAAACATTCTTTACTATCTTGCCATTGATATTTATTTTTACCATAGGAATCCCAGGGTCAGTATATTTTGGAATGACTACCTTCCCTAACATAATATCTGTCAACTGTCCTAGAACATGGATATTTTGGGGATCCTTTTTCTTTTTTCCTTTTTTCTTTAAACATGCCTCCTTAATGGATTTTCCATAAATTGGAACATCTTTAATAGCTTGAAAAAGAGGAATTTGAATTTATACATTCTTAATCTGATCCAAAATATCAAAGGTAGGATCTTCCATATACATGGATGTAGTAATTTGAAATATCCGAGGAAAAGATGGTTTGTCCTGATGCTGCAGGACAAGCTCCTTGGAGACAATATCTGATATAGGTATATGTTCTACAGGATCAGTAGGTTGTTCAGAGGAAGAGTCTGGAATCTCTGTAACTATAGGCAGTTATGGAGCAGGAAGAATAGTTCCAGACCTGAGATGGATATCATTAATATTGAGAGCATAAGCTAGATGTTGATTGGCTTCTACATAATACATAGGTTATTATTGTTGCAACTACTTATTATTTGGGTTTGGAAATGGTTGAGAAAGCATAGGTGTTTGTTTTGGAGGGGTGGTATTTGCTACCTGTGCTACAAGAGGTGGCATGAGGGACAGAGGTTGTGGCTGTTGAAGCTGCAGGAATCTAGGGGATTGGTTCTGCCATTGCTGAGAACCTCTCCATTGAGGATTCTACTGCCAGTTACCTAGAGGTGGAGTCCATTGTCCTTATGGCTACTACCAACCTCCTTAAGGAGGTTTCCATTGAGGGCTCTGATAGTTAGGCCAGTTTGGTTGAGGAGTATTCCAAGCTGGAGATGGGCCATATGTAGGTTGCCATTGGTTATTGTAATTGGAATAAGGATTACCAAAAGTCAAAGGGTCTTGAGGCATACCTTGTCTTTCAGCCCATGGTCACCTTTGTGCAACAGAGAATACTTGGTCATCATCACCTTATATCATCTTAAAATCAGTGGGTAATTGCTTAGCCTCCAGGTTAGCCACCATCTTACATCTGTAGTCATGTTTCTTCTATCTACAATGTGGATAGAACTCAGCTATGATTGCTTCAGCTTCCTCATGTTTCTTCTGAGTTTGCATAGCATCCAACTGTGTAGCCATGTTGTTTATGATGTCCTGGTTGAAATCAGACAGCAAATTTGTGATCTCCATTCATGAAACTCCATTGGAAGAAGACTTTCCCACTATGGCTTGATAACCTCTGCCCTTCATAACATTTGTTCGAGAGTAGTTGAGACATATTTTCTTGATATCATCCCAAGACACTTGGTTTATATCTTCTCCTCCCATTAG
Source organism: Sequoia sempervirens (assembly GCA_007258455.2). Classification (NCBI taxonomy): domain Eukaryota; kingdom Viridiplantae; phylum Streptophyta; class Pinopsida; order Cupressales; family Cupressaceae; genus Sequoia; species Sequoia sempervirens. Next base: position 180,558,199 of record VDFB02353493.1, on the reverse strand, counting down.
GTCCAGGGCATCTATACAAGTATCATTGATTCCCCTTAGAAAAAGTATTTTATGAGATTCTTCATTGAGAGTATGGTCTGAATTCTTTTTCAAGGAAAACAAGAATCTTGAGATATAGTCTTCCAAGCTTTCATCCTCCTTTTGGTCAATTTTGAATATATCATCACCCTTACTACCACTCTTACAATATTCCTTGTATTTCTCGAGAAATTTTGTTTGCATGGTTTCCCAACTATCAAAAACACCCCTTCCCAAACTCATAAACCATCTAAGAGCTCCCTCCTTCAAGGTAGTAGGAAACAACTTCAGCTTATGAGCATCTGAAGTGTAATCATAGTTGTGACAGAGGATGTCAAACTCAAACAAGAAGGTTTCTGGGTCCTCTGTAACTAGTCCATAGAACTTGGGAAGTAATGAAGAAGGAATATTCTTAAGGTTGTAATTATATTGTTGAGCAATGATGGTGAATTCAAAAGTAGGAGGTCAATTAGGTGGATTACGTGCCATAGTTGCTTGATTGAGTATCAAAGAAAATGGATTTTCTTCAGGTTCTTTGTCAGATAGATCAAATGGCAATTCAACAAGTAGGTTTTCAGCAAATGGATTGATATCTTGGTCTCCTCTTTCCTCAAATAAACTATAAGCTAGTTTAGGAGTATTATCAATGAATGGAAGGTTAGGGAGGAATCTTCCCAGAGCATCTCTTCTTCTATGCATGCAATAGAATTAACTATATATTGAAGGAATTTTGGAAATGCTTAAATAAACACACTAAACTAATGTTAACAATGACTATAACATGTTCTTAGCTTGACACTATCCCCAACAATGGCGCCAAAAATGGCCACACCCACAGAAGCATATACTAGTCACGAAAAATCCTAACCTGGGAATTGGACATTCCAACAGGCTACTAACATCTTCTTATGGTCGTTCATTTACATTATCAAACCAGGGAATGTATACTTGAAATGGAGTAGCACTGTATGTGCAATAAGAACCAGTTCCAGTCACGATTTACCAGAAATAAATGCATGGAAGGAATTCTACTCATACTATAGGAATGTAATGCAAAGCCTTCTAAACTTAATCAAAGTAGAAATCATGACAACTATTACTAATAGACAAACTATGAATTGGCCTTATGTTGCAGCAACAGAAACAGGGATGGACTCCCGATGCTACAGAAATAATATAAGACTGAGTTTTCACTAAAACTTTCAAGAGTGAAATCTAACTTGTAATCAACAAGAAATAAACAACTAACTACAGATACTTACTAGTGGGGCCCCTCAACAAGCATCAACAAGCTTATGCAAGAATTAAACTCAGAACTCCATCAACTTTTATTCATAATCTTGAAATCTAATACATTGATTATTCTCCTATAAGAAAATTAACACAAGAACACTGCTTCTTATTATAATACTAATTCTAACACACACTGTTTCTCACTCGCGCAAGAGGAGAACTTATTTATATCAAAAACATAACTAACTACCTAACTCTATTAGAGAAAGATGTGGACATGAATACATCCTAAAATCGAGGAACAAATTTCTCATGAAGGCATAATTGTTCAACATGATTCAGAGATAATTTAGCATTCCATTCTTCCAAGATTGATGATCATTTACATTTCTTCCCAACGAACTGGTCAGAGAGTCTTTGCTGGAATAACTTCCTCGACGTCATGCTGGAAATGGACTTTACTACAGGGCTGAGATCTACTACGCTTGACTTTTTCTTGCTTCCTTCAACAACCTGTGATGCACAAGGCAACAAAAGTGAAAAGAAGGCATGCATGGCAACCAACAAGATACATTCATTAATCACTCATTAAATCTATTTCATTATCCAAAAACCACATGCATTATATCAATCATTTGGGATGTCAAATAAGGTAATTAATATGGACACATTTAAGCTGCAAGAATATAGGAATGTGTGGCTACAAGATTCTACCCGATTTTGAATCAAAAGTCTTTAATCAAAGAGTTAAAAAAACCATCACTAATAAAATTAAGGGTATTAAAAATACATTATAACATTCAAATTATGAGCATATTTCAAGCTCACACACATATGTGACTGAAGTTTTTGATGAAATTTCTATACAGGCTAGCTATTCCATGAAAAATCCTAACTTCGCCAACTAAAGTAGGTATTGGCCAAATGAGTATTCCTTCAACTTTTGTAGGATCCATCCTCAAATTTCCCTCTAATATTACAAACCCAAGGTGGAAAAACCCACTCTTCATAAACTCGCATTTTTTGAGATTGATCATTATCCTTTCCTCATTGAATTTGTTCAAGACCTTATCAAGGTTCTCCAAGTGATCTTCTTTTTTTTTGCTATACACAAGGATGACATCTAAGTAAACTACCACAAATCTTCCTATGAAACTCTTCAACACCTCATTCATTAGTCTCATTAATGTACTAGGAGAATTTGACAATCTAAATGACATCACTAGCCATTCATATATGCTTTCATTAGTCTTAAAGGAAGTCTTCCACTCATCACCTTCCCTTATTATGATCTGATGGTATCCACTTTTTAAATATATATTTTAAAAGTACCTAGCACCAACCAAACTATCCATTAAGTCTTCCATCCTAGGGATAGGAAATTGGTATCTTATGGTGATCTTATTATTGCTCTGGAGTCAGTGCAAAGTCTCTAATCTCCATCCTTCCTAGGGGCCAATACTATTGGTACATAACAGGTACTAGGCTCTCCCTTATTAGACCTTTATATTGCATAGGTTCCAAACTAATTGATGCCCCATCCTTCTCAATTAGATACCCATTCTTCTATCCATCATGTCGAGCCTTTCGGTCATATTGCCAAGGCCTACCAAGGAGTAGGTGGCACACATCCATGGGCACAATGTCACATAATTTTTTCTTTATAAGGTCCAATGAAGAACTTTACCCAAGCCTTCTCATTCACAAGCACCTGCTTCCCCTTGTTGAGCCATGAAATCTTATATGGAATTGGGTGAGGTATTTTCTTCATCTTAAGTTTCTCTACCATTTCTAAAGACACTATGTTATCTATTGAACCAAAATCAAATGTGACTTTGCATACCTTTCCTTGGGTCTTGCATGTTGTGTAAAACAAATCTTTCCTTTGAGGGGGTTCCTTACTGGTTGGCACTTAAATCAATTTTATTCTAATCATCAAAGCCTCTCCCACTTCTGGTGTAGCATGGAGAGATGGTGAGTTCAAAATTTCTTCATCTTCTTCATGAACCAGTTGTGTCCTTATTTATCCACTGTGTGAACTTGTACCCTATTTTTTTGGGCACATCCAAGTAGGATTTCCATATCGATTATAGTTATAACACCTTCCAAAGAAGGTATTATACCCCCTTCCTTGTCTATTAAATCTTCCCCTACCTCATGGCCTTCTACGTCTAAAATTTCCTCTTATTTCTCCACTAGACTCTTCACTAGTGCTTTGTTCATTTTTCCCTCTTTGTGAGCCTCTACCACTAGGGTTAGGTCTGCCCCTAAAACTCTTTCCTCTACCCCTTGATTGATTTTCCTACCTCCTCTTTATCTTCAATTCATCCTTAATGGCTATTTGAAAACACTCCTCCATGGTTCTTGAAGTGGCAAGGTTGATTTTATCTTGTATTGCAAACCTCAAGCCATTCAAGTATCTATCCACATTTTCTTTTTCATTTTCAATATGGCCTGATCTTATGCTAAGTTTATGAAATTCTTCAATGTAGGCTACCACATCCAACTCTTTTTGCTCCAAATTTTATAATCTTGTAAAGACTTGTATCTCATAATTAGCAGGTAAGAATTGTCTCTTTACCTTTGCCACCATATTGTCCCAAGAACCAATCTTGGAATTTCCAATCTTTACCCTCTCCTCTTGAGTACAATTCCACCATGTAAGTGTCATTCCCTTCAACTTGGTTTGGAAAACTTGACCTTCTTATCTTCATCTATCTCTTTGAACTCAAAATAATTATCTAAGGCATCTATCCATTCAATTACTTCCCCAACATCTATCTTTCCACCATACATAGGTAGCTCCATCTTCACATCTTGTGTCTCTCCCCTCATAGCCTTGAGCACTTGAAGAAATTTCCTCTCTTCTAGATCCATATGTCCTTGGGATCCTCCTGGAGTGTTCTCCTCTTCACCCTCTTCCTCATCTTCAGAGTCACTATCCTTTGCAAGACCTTTGTCCCTTCTATCTCTCTTCTCCAATGCTTCCATCCTAGCTACCATGGCTTCTTGAGACTCTCTTAGGGATCTTAATTCCCTAGCAACAACAACCAAATTTGCTTTTGGAGGAATCTCCAACACTTTTCTTTAGAACTTTTCAACATTCCTTCTTCCAAATCCAAAACTTCTTACAATGATCCCAACCTAGGATTTGATACCACTTGATGCAAGGAAAGGTGATATTTGCTTCAAACAATTAGATACCAACTTTTCTTCAAAGTCTCAAACCCAATCTAGGGTTGGTTTCTTCACAATCACCCCTACTTGCTTGTAGGTCAACAAACACACTTATTCTACTATATCTCCTCAAGAATGTCATTTGGGTACTTTTATGAATCACTTTAAGAGACCCAATTTATTTCCATTCAAAAAATAAAACCATTTCCATGGGTTGTTTTGGAACATCATGCCAAAATCTACCCTTAAACATTATTTCTAGGCCTAATTAGGCCTCTTTTCCAAAAGACGCCCTTGAAATTATTCTCAAAAAACTTGAAACACTTCATCACCAACTTTAACTAGTCACCAAACTCACAATTCCATCATTGGATTCTACAAAACACATCAATTTTCTACTATTCTAAGCCAAAACCAAAGTTTTCAATCCTAGCAATCAAATTTACTAGACTAGGGCATGTGCTAATAAAATCCAACCACTATCACCCTACCGTAAAAAACTGAAAAATAATAAAGCACACATCTACTAGGTCCATTCCACCAATTTACAAAATTTTACAATAGTGGAATGGCCTAAAATTTCATGTTTTTCAACAAAACCCTAGTAACCCTACCAAACAGTGTAACCTTCAAAAATTAGGCTCTAACTTCTACAAATTTGAATGAACTTTACTCTGAGTGGCTTCAAAATAAAGCTTCAACAAATTTCCAACTGATCACATAGGTGTCACATTGATTATTATCTATCTAGAGCCGTACAACTCAAGAAAACGCAAGTTCATAGAGAAAATCACCAAAAAATAGAGAAACAATGTATTATTCCCTCCAAAATTCAACAACCAAACCTAGCTCAATGATATTATAGGATTTTTAAACATTTTTTTATTTCATAAAAATGGTCTACAATAGAAATTTGAAAAGGAAATTGTTCATGTTCCGAGTAACTCAAAAATTGACAAAAATGCATAATGTAACATTTGCAAAATTCCAACATTATTGGAAAAAAATTAGTATCAACACCCCTAGGACCCCTAATGACAATATTTACATCAAAAAGTGGTCAAATTGACCTTATTACATCATGAAATTACTCAATTTTAACCTAGACTCCAAACTTGCATAAACAAGCCAAAATGTGCAAAGGTGCTCCTACACCACATCACCAAGAAAAGGACATGTCACAAGGAAAAAGAAAAATCACACCATGAAATTTTTTGAAAGATGTAATTGATGTATGTCCCCACTTTAAATTAGTTGCTACACCATTATTGTTAGCAATTTCTTTAAAGTAGCCAACTTTTTGTCCTAAGACAAGAGAGCTTTCCTTGGAAACCTTATGCCAAGTCATATGCTTCTGAAATAAAGTTACATCATGAAATAGGATGGGTTACCTCCACAAATACATAAGGGATCTATGGATTTGGGGTTAGTATGTATTTTCTACAATGTTGTTTTAGAGAGCTTGAAACTATCACCATTTCCAAAATACTCATCGAACTAGAAGAATGGCACAAAGAGAGCGAAAATAAAGAAAAAGCCTTTCGTGTCAGCATGGAAGAGACCAAAATGTCTTGATTCCTTGTGTCATCCCCAAAGGAAAAAAACACAAGATAAATGAAAAAAGAAATAGGAAAATATTTTGGGTCAGCATGGAAGAAGCCTAAATGTCTCAACACCTTGCCTTATCCCCAAAAGGAAAAGACAAGATGAATGAAAAATTTGCTTATGACACAAATACATAAAATGAAACATCACGAGGGCTCACATTACACATTTGCAACCACATAAAGAAACAAGAAAAAGCAAAATACTAGTTAGAGACATGTGAGTCAACCTAAAGCAAGCCATCTACATCCCAATCTCGGTCTATATAAATAGAAGGTAGACAACTAGCTAAGGGGACAAGAGAAAGTGTTGAACTATCAAATAAGATGTCTAATTCCTTCCCCCACTATGTTCAAGACAAGAATGAGATGAGGTAGGTGATGGGAAAGAGATCCTTGCAATGAAGAAAATTATTTGCAATAAGTGTATAACATGTAATAGTGAGGATGTTAAAGATCCTACAACTATTACATTGAAAGTAGTAGAATGTATGATTTAAGGGACTATTTCTATGATATCAAGCTTTTTAAATATATGTTTTAAAGCATGAAAATCACTTGTATTATGTCCAAAAGTTCTATTGTATTGACAATGTGGAATATTTTTTATCTTAAGGATATAGTTTTGGTGTTTCTCGCATGGGTGGTAATGTTATAAATCCATGGTGTACAAGTATTTGTAAATTCCTTCTAATTGCAATTGGTGGATAAGGGAATTGTAATTTATTTAGTTTGTAAGGCCTTCTATGCTTGCTAGATTCACCAATTTCTCTAGGTCAATATAGAGTAGGAGGACCTAAGATGATCTTGTATTCTTTATCATTGTTATGAGGCATTTATTTTTCTTTAGGAAGGAGAACACTTAAGTCTAGAAGAGGATTGAAGAACATCATATCATCATTACAAGGAACTATTTATTCTTTAGAATAGAGAACACTTCTGTTAGGAGGGGGATCTTGATATTCGAATCCTTTGGTATCTTTGATTGGCTTTTCTTTAAGAGTTGATGAATTTCATGTTCACCTGTTATATCACATACTTGTTTACTTAAGATCGTGAATCCTTTTCCATAGGTCTATTCAAGGTTAATTGATGTGTTGGTTACTTTATTGACATAGGATGGTTGAATGTTTGCTTGACCAGAGGAGCTAGGCTCACCTATTATAGGGAACTTAGTCTAAAATTGTATCTTACTTTCAAGATGTAATAGTCCAAACTCCTCAAGTGATGGGATGGTAGGAGGTGTTGGTTGTTTTAGTGAAGTGTAAAAGGATGCATTAGTATCAAGGTTGTTAATGAAATCATTTACGAAGTTGTTCAGTTTGTCATAATCTTCTCCAATAATTTCAACATCACAAGGAGGACATGCATTAGGAGTTTTCTGAAAATGAGTGAGTTCAATTTCATTAGGTTTATACCATAGATTGCTTAAACATTTATTCATTTTGAGAATTTCAGATGTAAGCATAGTAATTTGTTGACTATGCAATGCAATAAACTGAAAAAAGAAATGCTCTAAATACAATTTTGATTCTTGATAATGCATTGAAATGAATCAATTTAAGTTAAATGCAATGAATTTGATGAAATAGAAAATCAAAAAACTGACATAGGAAAGCAACAATAGGCAACTAAAGCCTAAAACTAATATTTTAATTTCTAGAAAATGCAGATTAGTCGCTAACTAGGACTCATTTTCCAATAAGGGAAAATGGGTCATAGTTACATACTTTTGGAATGTTTGTGTTGATTTTTGAGTGATTTTGAATGCTTTTTCATAGACCAAAAGGTTTGGGTTTGACTTGGTGAGGAACTCATTAACCAATAAAGGTGAATGGGTGCTCGTTAGGTATTTTTAAACTATTTTTGAATGATTTTAAAGCTAGTAATGTCTTTCAATTCAAGGCCTGAGACAGTAACTTTTGGTTTCAGATTTTCTAGAAATGCAATGTGAAAATGTAATGAAATAATGAATGCAAAGACCTAACTTGAAATGAATTTTTTTGATTTTCAAATGCAAATTTATGCAATCTTAATGATATGCACAAAGACTAGTTTGTTTTTTTATTTTCCAGACCTAGAAAATGTAAAACAATGCAATTCTAAATCCTAAATGAGATGCAAGTTTAAATTTCAAGCAAGAAACCCTAAATGAGGTCTAATTCAATGAAAATCTAAATAAAAATGAAAGGAATATATAACCTAGGATGCAATGAAAGACTTCAAAATAAGAAAATTGCAATATTCATTAGGTTGGGTTCACCATTATGTTTAATGGAAAAAATGTAGTGTTCACCAAAATGAGTTAACAAGATGATGAACCACTATGTTCTCTCTATCAAACATGCAATTATGACAGCCGAACATGAAAATAACAATTAAAAACTAACCCTAATTTCTATAGCAATAATGAGGGGAGTTTTTAGAGCTCAAAGTGATGTGTACCTTGCTACAAGATACCCATTTGTTAGGTCTCAAAGGACTCATTCGCCTTTAGTGTAAAATGGGTCCCTGTTAGGTTTCTCAAAAGCATATAGAAAATTGTATAGCCTTCTTTCCATTTTATTGCACCTTGAATGTGATATAGAGCCAAGAGAGAAACAAAACCTTGACACAGTTATTCAACTATATTTATCCTTATAACACTATCCACCTCAAACATTTGAAATTAGAGTTCTAAACTCATTCAAGTTCTTCAAAACACTCTTATCCACTAGCCAACACCATTAAACAAGATTAGCTTCCTTTATAACATATTCCAATGGCCCATGATGGTTACAAATAAAAAAAAAAATTCTAAGAAAAACCAATCAAATCAAAACATATTTCACCTTTATTTTGACTCAAAATAACAAACAAACACTATCACAATGTCTTCCTGTTTATTTACTATTCACTCTTTGTGACTGTCCTAAAGTACATCTATGGTATCTACAAGCCACCAAGCACCAAATTTTGATTCCAAGACATATACATTTCCTTCAACAAGTGGAACAACTTTAAGAGACCTAATCCAACATGTTTAAACCATTTTCCAAACCTCAAAAATATAGTTTTGGTGAGATTCCTTCATTACTTTGCCCTATTCCTAATAGGTTTGCCATAGGTCTGACAGAGCTTTTATTCAAACATAGACCCTTATCACCGACTGTGAATAACTTTTAAAATTCCCCATTGATGTGCCTTAAAACATATCCAAAGTTTAGCATATGTTGTCTTTGAGAATATGGATCAAAGAAAACTATAACATTGCTAAAAAATGGCTAATTAGGTTCCAAGTCCAAGAGGGCTTATTGAATATATAGGTTCCCATCATATTTTCTCTTGGACCATGATTCAATTTTTTTTATTTTAACCTACCCAAGCTTAAATAACCATTATATTCCCACTTCTTTAAGGATTTTATTAAACCCTAGACCATGTTCCCTTAAATGCTCTATTTTAAAGTGTGAACTTAGGAAAAAATAGCCAAATTTTAGTCCTCCACACCTCAAATCTTATTGCCTTAATTAAAAACCACTTGAATGTGAAATAATATTCATAGAATAACATTATCATAAATAAAACTAGATGGTTTCATCCATTTTTCAATGAGAAACATCAAATTTTGATCTTGTTGTTACCCTAATGAGGGTTTTTAACTATTATGAAAAAAGTAATGATTTCTAACTCAAATGATCACAAAAATGCATGAAACCAAGTCCATTGGGAAGGTGATTGACATTACCAACACTTACAAATAATTTTGCATCAGTTCTAGCCCGTAAAATTCTATACAAGACCTGGAAACACAATTTTTTTTGTAGATAATGCTTGAAAAATGTATTTTTATTCATTCCAAATCAATCCTACAACCACTCAAAGTTAAAAAATGATACAAGATCCTTTTTAAAGGAATTCCAACTATCTTTCAAACTTCTAACTGCTTCCTAATGCCTAGAACCACCTATGACCCTTCTATGCAACTTTTACATGACAAATGGTAAGTTGACAATTTTTTACATTTGTTTTCACTTTTGCACTTTTGGACTTAATAAACATAAAATGGCCTCAACATGGCCTCAAATATATGAAACATGACTCTAATAACATGATTTACAAAGTAGGAACAATAACATTGAATCAAATTTCAAAACATTACTTCATACAGGTCTAATTTTGCCAAGGTGCTCCTACACCAAACTCCTAGCCAAGAAAAGAATCCAAATCCACTTGGATTGTTGTCAACATGTCTTCCATTCTTTGTGTGCCCTGCCTCAAATTTTTCTTGTGACCACTCCAAATCACATTCATCTTTACTTTAGGTTTAAAATTTTCCATGCAAATCATCATCCTATCTTGCTCTCCCTTTCAAATCAGATTCTTCACTCCTTTATACATCTCAAAATCATGCTTCTCCTTTTGTCTCTTAACTTGCAAGTTGTTTCTTGACTACAAGATCAGTATAATAAAGAAGTGAATCATAGTGTTTATCATCATATGTCAATCATCCTTCAATTCCTTGTAGATCTTGAAGACCAATTCATTTACAATCTACTCTTTATCCAATCTTATCACTAATCCAAGGTCTTCAACATCTAAAATCAGGTCTATGATCTCTATCATATCTTCATCTTCATGCTTTCAAAAATTTGGAATATACTTTTCTTCATCAATGAATTCTTCATGTTCATCTTCATAGGCTTCTTCTTCATCTTTCATCTTCTTGTGTCTTCTTCTTTTCACAATCTTCTTTACAAGTCAAACCATCTTCCTTTTCAATATAAAATGCCAACTTGACTCTTTTTTCATCATTTTTTCTATCTTCTCCATAGATTCTTGGAACTCATTCTCAAATCTCATTAATTCTTGCCTCAACTCAACAATTTATTTATCCATCTTCTCTTGTATCTTTCTCTTCTTTCTCTCTTCCTCTGCCTACAAATTCCTTCTCAACGTCTCCATCTTCACAAGAAAGCTTCCTCCTTGCTTCAACTTTTAAACTTTACTCTTCCTTCACAATGGTAGCAACCAGGCTCTTCTAACTTGCACAAAACAATAACCAACACAAAACCACAATACCACAACTCACCAACCCAAACCTTTCCCAGGATATGATACCATTTTGATGCAAAACCAAGAGAGAAATAAAAACCTTGACACACTTATTCAACAATATTTCTCCTTGTAAGAATATCCAACTCAAACATTTGAAATCAAAGTTCCAAACTCATTCAAGTTCTTCAAAACACTCTTATCCACTAGTCAATACCATTAGCAAAGATTGAATTCCTTTATAACTTCTTCCAATGGCCCATTATGGTTACAAATACAAACCTTGTCTTTCTAAGCACAACTTGTGAGCTCCATAAATTTGCAAATGGCTATTCCTCCAACACTCATTAGTAATGGGTTAGTTCATGCAAATGCAAATCTACAAATACTCCTATGAAATAATGCATCATACTTCATGACCAAAATGAAATAACAATATGAACCAGAAAATCCTTAGAGAAGCACAATGCACACCTATTCCATAGTGAATTGGTGTCACTTTGTTGTGAAAAGTGACCCTTTACCAACCCTTGACAAGACAATGATGAAAATGTAATGATAATGGACAAAATTAGCTCTCAATGTGAAGAGAGTAACTTTGCATGAAGATTGTGGATGATTAAATGAAGGATAGCCTCTCCATTTATAGAAGATTTCAAGGAGAGAAGAGGAAAAATGGATGAATATGGGATAAAAACTGAACAATTAAGAAAGAGCCACTTGTCACCATGTGAATGGGCCAAGGATGTGCAAGTTTTGATGAATGTGCCCATATATATTTGAAATTTGAAAATTGAAAATTTTGAAATGACAAGGTGGAGGGAGAGTCAAATGGAGTAATGGGCACTTGGCTCAATGCAAAAGGACTTGTAAGGTCATAAATGCATTGTTGGAAGGACTCATCCCACTTGGATTTGAATTGAAATTTGAGGGAATATTCTCTGAAGATGCCTTGTTGAGGGAAGATGAAGATTTAATAAAGGAATTAAATGATTTATTTGCGCAAGTGGGAAAAGCTAGAGGATATGACATGAGTTTAGATTAAATTAATCAGGATTAGATTAATTTAATGAGGGATTAGATGATTTGACTTTTTCACTTAGATTTATGGATTAAAATAAATCAAAAGGATATGAAAAGTGATTTAGACTTGGTTAAATAAATGTTTTGATTTATTTAGCGAAAAGAATTGATGTTAGTGGTTTAATTAAATAAGTTTGATTTATTTAATTAAATGAAGAACTTTAGAAGCTAATTAAATAAGATTGGTTTATTTAATTAAAGAGGGACCTCGGGATTGATTTATGATTTGATTAAGTAAATTTGATTGATTTTATTAATAGAGGAATTAAGATGGATTAATTAAGTAGTTAATAAAGGGATGATTTAAAGAAGAATTGAAGTTAGTTGATCAAGACATTTTTCATGTCTACATTTTTCCCCTCTTTGAAGCAATGCACTTGCTATGTTGGTTCAAAGAATAAACTTAATGTGTTCAAAATTAAAAAATAAATTGGTTTTTTCAAATGCCCCAATGGAAAGAAGTACATGGGTACATTGCTCACTTGAGAGATCAAGTGAAAAGATTCGATTCGAGGGTCAATCTCGCGATAAAGAGGTTCAAGATGGACATATGGATGGTTGTGATGATGATGAAAATGAGATGGTTTGAAGATGCTTAGAATAACCAATCTATATTATCCTAAACCACTTAAAATGATGTACTACATTTGAGATGAATAATTTGGTGATACCTATATATGATTATGCGATGGATGTTTTATGCAAATGTATGGTTTTATGAGATGCTTAGACTAACAGATCTATATTATGATGATGAACATGCATGTGAAATGATCAATGTTTCTTATATGATATGATATGATATGCAGTATGATGATGCTTTGTGGATGCAAGATGGATGCACTGATGATGATGATTACATGATCATGACAATGTTAGCAGAGAAATGAGATAGAGGAAAGCAAGAGATTCCAACAAGACATGAGTCAATGATTATGAGAGATGGATGATTCACTTATCAAGAATTGAGAATTTAAAAGGGTCACTTACCTCATGTTTGATAACACACATAAGCACAATGCATTAAGATATAAAGAACCAGGATGGTATCTCACTTAGTGTGATGGGCTTTGACTGGACAAATAGATAGGAGTACTCTTTTTCACACCTGACATATGAAACCTCATTTAAAATGTAGTTCATATATTTCAAACATCTTGTACCAAAACATAGAAAAGCAAGCCTTCCTATGTGGTCAACAAGACACCTAAAACATCCTCACTATGCCCAAATAAGGCACGCATGACCGAGGTTATATTACAAGAACATCCAACAAGCACAAAAGATAAAAAGATAATGATCATTTCCCCATTCCTATCTCTCTAAATCCTTTTGTTTGGACATCATCAAGACGTTATTGGAATGAGCATAGAGAGATAAGTCAAAATACAAAGATAAAGTAAACAAACAAGCTAATGTTCTTCAATACCACTAACCAAAATGAAATGTGTTTTTAAAGGATACGAACTGAAACTATTTCCAAAACACTATGCCCATTGTAGGAAGGATACATCCTAGGACATGTTAGTGGATGGTGGCACGTCATTTTGTTTATCCAAAGTTCTCTTTCTAATAAATAATGCCCATTGTAGGAAGGATACATCCTAGGATATGATGTTATCAAATGATTGATATGGGACTGATTAGATGATGGGCAATTGATACAAAGAGTTGACTAACTTGTTTACATACTGACCTAGACTTTAGACTTGACATTTTTGAGTTTTCACTTTTAACCTGCTAGACTTGTTTCATATTGTTTTACCAAAGGTTGAGGATGACGATCATTTATTATGAGAGACATTTATTGCAGGTGAAAGCGAGTTGTGATGGATGGATTTTTTCAAATATTTGGATGTTTTTGGAGTTTTGAAATGTTTTGAGGCTATTTTTGGTATTTTTGAGATTTTACAAATGTTTTTATTTTTTATTTTCAAATGTTTTGGGGTTTTTTGAGATTTTGACCAAGAGACTAACCTAAGGACCTATCCTAGGGGCCTAGGGGCTCATCAAAAAATTAGCCTTGCCTACGTTACACATGTAGAGACCACATAGTTCAACTAATAACTTGACCGATTTATAGATGAAGATATACATGATGAAATGTCAGCTTATTATGGTAGACTCCTAAAGGACTTACCTAAATGTCTTAGGGGATGATCAAAGATCAACCTTTCCTATGTTCAAGGCTCAGAGACTCGTAGTTCAACAAGACATCTCTATTTTTGACTTTTTGAGTGACTTTTTGACCTATTTTTGGGTTTTTGATATGTTTCAAATGTTTTTTGATTTTTTGATTTAAGGACTTCAAGAATATAAACAAATCTAATCTAATGAGAACATGCCCCTAGCATGATGCAATAGTCTACTTCAATAAAGGTAGGACAAACAGACCTTGGGAATGGGCCGAGTAGTACTAGGAGGGATCATGACATGAACACAGGTCCAAGCAATGATGTAGATGTCAAATGGATGATGGATGGAGATATAGAATGTGACGAATGATGGAAGCTTGATGGATGGTGATGTAAAATGAGTCATGAAGATCATGGTGGATGGAAAGTGCTTATTTACAAAGGTGAATGGTTGCTAGGTTTTCACCAAGGTACTTTCCCAAAGTGCCACCAAAGTGGTTTTCACCAAAGGATGATTTTTCTCTTTACTATTTTTGATCCATTTTCTATTTATTTTTTTGGATTTTTTTCTTTTTTGCTTCTTTTTTTTCACAAAGATGCCTGTTTTCTAGGTTTTCATCAAGGTAACCATTTTTTCAAGACATTTTTGTAATTTTTTTTATTTTTTGGTTTTATACTTTGCAAGATTAGGCATAAAATGTTTTGAGATGGGAGTTATTCATGGGATCCTACAGAGGTTCCCCTTTAGGTGTTGATAACTAATATGCTCTTGAATTATGGTTTGTTGTGATAAAATATGGTTCCAACCAATTGGGTTAAAAATTTCCTTTGCTATTTGGATTTGGGACATTCTTTTGATTCTCCTTTAGCACTAGTTCTCTAACTTGGAAAGTCATACTTCTAATTTTCTTGTTATAGCTCCTCTTGAGTCCATTTTGATAGACTTGCAAATGATTTCAAGCATCTATACACTGATCATCTAGTAGCTCCAACTCATTTAGTCTTGATACTCAGTATTCTTCATTTGTGATGAGGTTTTGTAGTGATATTGTTAGTGAGGGGAGCTTGATCTCAATGGGTAATATTGCCTCTAATCCGTAGACCAAGGAGAAGGGAGTGGAACCTGTTGGTGTACATATGCGAGTATGATGGGCCTAGAGGGTGGGATTTAGCTATAGATGCCAGTCACGACCTACGTCATTGACTATTTTCTTAAGGATTTTCAAAATGGTTTTATTGGTGGCTTCTACTTGACCATTTCCTTGGGGATAATATGAGGTGGAAAAACAATGTTGAAATTTGATTTTCTTGCAAAGGTCACACACATCCTAATTCTTGAAGGGTGTCCCATTATATGAGATAATAGCTTCAGGAACACCATATCAGAATATTAAGTAGTTGAGGAGGAACTTTGATATATGCTTTCCAGTGATATATGTCATGGGGATGGATTCTACCCACTTGGTAAAGTACTCAGTGGTGGTTATGATGAACTTGTTGCCATTAGATGAGGTGGGAGTTATCTTTCCAATGAGATCAAGTTCCCACTATGAAAAGGGCCATGGTATGATGATGGAATGAATTTCTTGAGCTGGAGCATGGATGAGGTCTCCATGTTGCTAACATTGTAGGAACCTTTTGGTATAGTCATGTGCTTTCCTTTCCATTGTAGGCCAATAATACCCCATCCTCAAAAATTTCTTGGCCAAGGTCATTCCACTTGAATGTGAATCACAAATACCATTATGCACCTTGATTAAAGTGGTCAATGCCTCCTCAACATTTAAATAGTGTAATAGGGTTCCTTCTATGGTCCTCTGGTAAAGTGTATTTCCTATGATGACAAATCGAGATGCTTTCTTGAAAAAGGTTCTTTTTAGGCTTGAGGGTAAGTGAAGAGGTAGGACACCTATTTGTAGGTAGGTATAAATTCCATGGTACTAGGGATCATCAGGACCAATTATTTCACACACAAATTCTTATTCTAGTACCTCAAATACAGGCATGAGAAGTTTCTCTACCAAGAATTCATATTTTGGGACATTGTGAGGGATGTCCAATAAGGATCCAATCATTTCCATGGCATTTGTTACTCTGTTGTTTTCTCTAGGAATCTACTCAAATGTGATATTAATGAATGATTCTTTAAGGATCTATACCAAATTTTTGAATGGAGTCAGTTTATCATCCTTTGTCTAGTATTCACCATTCACTTGATTTATTATTAGTTGGGAGTCTTTGTATACTTTGAGGGCCATGATGTGCCACTGCACTGCTATTCTAATACCTATGGTTAAAGCCTCATATTTTGCAATGTTGTTGGTGCAGGGGAATGCCAATTTATATGATCTAGGTATGTAGTCCCCCTGTGGGGTGATAAAGAAGACACCAGATCTTGATCCATGCTGTGCGTATGAGCCATCAAAGTAGAGTTTCTAGTGGTCAGCTATGTTGAGATTGAAGATGGATTCATCTAGAAACTCTAATGTGAGTATATTCTCTGAATACATGGGTTCTTCTGCAAGCTAATATGTGATTACCCAACCTTTGATTTCTTTTCATTCCACATAATTGATGTCGTATTAAAACAAAATCATGACCTATTTATCCATCCTACCAGTGAGCATTTCCTTTGATAATAAATACTTGACAGGATCAATCTTGGTGATGTGTTTTATTTTGTGTGCCAACATCTAATGTTTGAATTTATGTGAACCAAACACTATTGTTAGATAGGGCTTTTCAATGAATGAGTAATTTAACTCATGACCAACCATTGTGTAGATGATGTAATATATGGCCCTTTCTGTCCCATTTTTAGCATGTTGAGCTAGAAGAGCATTGAGGGCTGCTATTGTTGCTAACACAGAGAATTAATGGCTTTCTTGGGATCAGTGGCATGAAGATCGATGGTGTAAGCAGATATTCTTTGATCTTATTGAAGGATTCCTCACACTTGTCATCCCATTTGTACGCTACTCCATTGTGAAGTAGGTGAGAATAAGGGATTTGTTTATCCACCAATTGTGCTATGAATCTTTGGATGGACTGATGCCTGCCTCAAAGGCCTCTCAATTGTTTCAATGTTTTGGGTGCCTCCATCTCAAGGATTTATTTTACCTTGGCAGGTTCCACCTCAATACCTCTCATTGACACTATGTATCCTAGCAACCTTCCTGATTATACACCAAAGATGCACTTATTTATATTTAATTAGACCTTGTATTCCTCCATCCTGTCAAAAATGGCACTTAAGGTTGCTATGCGATCCTTCCTCTTTCTAGATTTGGCTAGTATGTCATCGACATAATCTTCAATAGTTTTACATGGATCATTTCATGGAAGATTAACATCATGGCTCTTTGGTATGTTGCTCCTGCATTCTTCAGGATGAATGGCATCATATTCCAGCAGTAAGTCCCCCATGGACAATTCAAGACCATTTTGTGTTTGTCTTCTTTAACAATAAATATCTAGTTGTATCTTGAGAAACTATACATTAAGGAAAGCATTTCATGTCCCACCATCATTTCTATAATCATTCCAATGTTTGGCAATGGGAAATCATCTTTTTTACATGCGTTTTTAAGTCCTTGAAGTCTGTACAGATTCAAACGCCCCCATCTAGTTTTGAGACAAGAACTAGGTTTGACACCCATTCTGGATAGTCAATTGGTCAAATGAATCCTACATATATTAGCTTCTTCAATTCCATTTTGACTAGCAAGGTGATCTAAGGGTGCATTTTCCCAAGTTTTTGTCTAACATGATTTGCTTAAGAGTATACTACTAGGTCACGAACTATAATTTATGGATCGAGCCTTGGCATGTCTGCATAGCTCCATGCAAAATTAACTTGTCTTTCTCTCAAGAAGGCTACTAGGAGCTCTTGTTCCTTTGATATACTTAATGACTCCGCATATAATGTGATGTGTGAGGTCTCCTCTATTCCTAGATTAATTGGATTGCATTTTTTGGATAGTACTACTAATTTTTCCTAAAGAAGAGCTCTAAAAGGAAAATTGAATCCCCCATCCTCAAGTGCCTCAGAGAGGTTTTTACCATTGGATGTGTTCTTTCTTTTTACATTTTTCAGGTTGGAGAGTGATACAATGTGGTTTTCACTCAAGGACCTAGAGATTATTCTTAGTTTTTCACTTTTACGATTGAGGGATTCAATCATTTCCCCATAGTATGCATGTGTATCTAGCTTGATAATGAATCCTACTTTGTGATCCTCACATGGAATATTATCCCATATTCCCATGAATTTTGAGAGTTCCTAATTGTATTTGAATGTTTCAAGAATTAGCAGTCCTCATTGGTCATAATTGATGAGTTGGGGGTAGACTAAACGGATTTCATAGTTTTGATTTTCAGACTCATAGGATAAGGTTCTAATCATGAGTAGGGAGGTGTCCTCAAAAAGAATGGGTAGGTTGGTTATGGGATCCTCATCATCACTACTACTACAGACATCAATTATGTCAAATGTGAAGTTGTCTATAACTTGACCTATAGATATGGGTAAGAAAAGTTCAACTGCTGATTGCTAAGGAGGATTATTGACCTTTCTAACTAGAGGACTTTAGCCATGTATGGTTATACTCAGAGGGGTACATCCAAGGCCAAGATTTCTCATTCATGTCTCTAGAATGATGGTTATTAGAATCCCATTGTTGTTTTGTCCAAGTCTCTAGTTTATGTCATATCCCATTGCAAGCATCAGTTGCAAACCTTTGCTATTGTCATCCATTGGTAGATTGGTTGTAGGTATATTGTCTTGGTATAAGAGATAGGATGGGTTCTCCTCTATGACTTCTTCGATGAGATCTCCCCAACTTATAAAGTTGGGATATTTTTCATGGGATGTTTGGGATGTGGATGCTTCATTTGATTGTGGATGTCCTCATGATATAGGAGATTGTGGTAACTCTCCTACCACAAATTTTTTTTTGGGAATCGTACAGTTTCTACAACCATTGTCCTGGATGATGACTTTGATATCAGAGATGGTGGGGATGGTGGAAGTGGTGGGTGTCTCTATTATAGAAGTGGAAGTGAGAGTGGTTGGATCAATGTATGGTGTTGATGTTCCTTCAACATTTTTAGGCACTTGAGGTATTTTATGGTATTTTTCCTCTAGGTTCTTGTAGTAGGAGAATGGTTCAGGATCTCCATGGATGGTTACCTCTTGTCCTTCATATTTTCATTTGATACATTGATGGAAGGTTGATGCTACTACTTGCATTGCATGGATCCATGGACATCCCAAGAGAATGTTATAAGGCAAGTCGAGGTCTAGGACCTGACATATAGTTTCTATGATAGTTGGCCCTACTTGAATAGGGATTTGGATTGTTCCTTGGGACACTCTTTGTTGATCATCATACATTCTAATTGTAATTCCTTTTCCTTTTTCAATGGAATCCTCTGAGATTTTTAGGTTCTTAATGAGCTTGAGGGAACAAATATTGAAGTCTGCACCTCCATCCACCAAAACTCCCTTGACTTTATTTTTATGTGTGAGGACCTCTAAATGGAGTGTATGGTTGTGAGATGGTTGAGTGGGAAAGTCCTGATCGGATAATGTAAGGAGATTCAGAGTGATGATGTTTCTGACCATAACTTTGAATTGTTTTACATCAAGATTTGTGGGGATGGTTGATGAAGCCAATGCTTCCTCAAGGATTTTCTTGTGGGAAGATGAAATTTTTAGCAAATCCATGATGGAGATTTGAGCGAGAGTTCTTTTCAGCTGATCAGGGACATTGTAACTACTGGGAATAGATATGAGGTTGGGTACAGCTGCTCTATTTGGCTGAGATGACTCTACAATGGTTATTTTTCCACCTCTTGTGGTGACTCCAAAATCAGCATGGGCTCCTTTCATAGTGAGGGTAGCATAGTTGTCATCTAGGGATGTGACAACATGGTCATAAACATGATTCACATTCTTGAAGGTACCTTTCCCCTTATCAGTGTTATTATTCCCTTTTTTATGGTTAGGCATCAAATTCATGTATATTTTGAGGTTCTGATTTCCTACTAGATGTTCCACATTTATGACTCTTTGATCAATGAGGTCTTGGACTAGGTTCTTTAACCTCGTGCAATTGTTAGTGTTGTTCCCTTCTATTTTATAGAAGTCACAGAGCTGATTTTTGTTCTACCAAGGAGGTTTCACATAGGTGGTGACCTTGATGAGGTTTTCATTTATTAATTTCTTCATGATAACCTTGAAAGGTTCCCCAAGGATGGTGTACTTTCATTTGGTGGAATTCTTCTCTCGTTGGGGTCGTCCCCTTTGATGTTTGATGTTGTTGATCATTTGATTGTTTGGCTGCTATGTTGTGTTAACTTGATGATTTTTTTGATGATGGTTTTGAATTTTTTGTTGTGGTGCAGGTGTGATTTTCCAAGGGGCACTGATGACAACTTTGGCATCGATGACACCATCATTACCAGTAACATTTTTGTTTCTTTCCCATGTGTGAGGTTTGTCATTGTAACTAGTTGATGGGTGATTATTCTATTGTTTGGGATATGCAGTTGATCCTCTAGGTTGTGTCATAAGGGCTCATTCGATGTTGAGCACCTTGGAAATCAACTAGTCATACATGGTGATACATTGGACTTTTAGATGGAATTCCAAGGCTCTGTTGAGGTTGGATATGATAGTGTGCACTTGTTGTTCCTCGAGTATGACCCATTTGCTTGGATTGGCCTTGTATCACCATTGTTGTAGGAATGAAGCAAATGATTCATTCTTACCTTGTTTCAGAGCTAATAGTTCCTCTAGACTGACATCCATAGCAATATTGCATGTGTAGTTTTTGATGAATGCATCTATGATTTCTTGAAATATTTTAATTCCTTTAGGTATGTGAGAGAACCATTCCATGACATGGCCAGCCAAACTCCTAGGAAATAACTACATTAGATAGCTATCGTCATACATGACTTCCATGCAATGAACCTAGAATTCCCTAATGTGATCTTCAGGGTTTCCCATCCCACGATATTTGTTAAGTTTTGGGATCTCAGATCCCTTTGGGAATGGTTTCATTACAAGGCTTCTATCAAATGGATAAGGACACAATTTTTTGGGTGATTTCATGGTTCTCCCTAATTGAAGGTCGAGCACTTATTGTGAGAGTAATTTTATTTGTTCTGCAACATCATTTTACGGATTATGGGGTGGGATGAAAGTGTTATGAGGTGGTTTGATTGTCAATGGGATGGGTGGATTGGTTTGTATGTTGATGGATGATGTTTGCATGTGTTGTTGTGCCAAATATACCTACAATTGATCTTGTACCAACAATGCTTGTTGTTGGTCTTATTGCTGCTATGCTATTAGTGCCTGTTGCTAGGCTTGCTATTGCGCTTGTTGTTGGGTAGGTAATTAGGTTTCTTCTTGTTGTTCTTGATATTACTTTAGCACTTGTTGATATGCTTGATGTTGTGTTGCTTGTTGTTGTGCAAGGTATTGTGCCTATGCTTGTGCTTGTGCTTGTGCTTGTGCTTGAGCTTGTTGGACTTGATATTGAGCTTGGGCTTGGGCTTGAGCTTGAGCCTATGCTTGGGCCTGAGTGGCAACTTGTGCAATCTATGTGGCTTGAGAATTTTTTGCATCCTATGCAGCCTAAGTGACTTCTTGTGGTTGTTGTAATAAGGCTTGGACTTGTGTATCTTGTTGTGCTTGTTGTGATTGTAGCGCTTGTTGTGTGGCTTGCTGAGCGACTAGTTGTGTAGCTTGTTGGTTTTGGATTTTTTGTAATTCCTTTTGATAAGCAGCTTGTTGAGTGGCTTGCATTGCAATATTGTATGGCTTGATGTGTTTGACTTTGGTGGTGGTGGTGGAGGTGGATTTGGAATGGTGCTTGTTGTGGTCATGAGAGGCACCATCGTGTTGATGATTGGGGTTTGAGTGGTAGATGTTGTGGTTGATGTGTTTGGTCCATAAGAGATCATTTTTTGAGATGTTAGGGGGGTGGTTTACATTATCAGAATGGTTTCCATTTGTTGTTGTGATAACAATGACAAGATGGAAGGATTTTGTGTGATGATTTGATTAATGATCAAAGGGCTGATTTGATTTTGTTGATTGATATTTGGTAAAGGGGGAAGCCCTAAACCAAGAGGTGATGTGCATATTGATGGAAATGGTGGGAGTGGTGGAAATGTGAGTGGCATACTCTATTAGGGAAGTGATGAAGATGTAGTGTCAAAGATGTCCCTTGGTCCAAATATATCTCCTTCTCGTTGTGAGGTTTGGGGTGTTGCACGAAATGATGATGATGATGGGTCGTTTGGATCATGAAAGGTGAGAGGGACATATGGATGTGATGTATTTTGGGGTATGGACTGTCCCAAGATGGTGTTTGCATCCAAATCCTATTTTTTTATGAGAGGATTTGTTTGCAATGGATTGAGAAATGCAGTTCCCTTGTTAACAATGGGTTGAGTTGGAGTGATAGAAGATGTAATTTTTGGGATGTTTTGAGTGATTCTTTGAAATGGGGGTGTGGATGAAATGGGGATGGTAGATGAGATTGGAGGCATCATACCAAAATATGGTTCCACAACAATGCTCACATCAAAATCAGAGGGGAGTTTAGCCCCTTGTTTTGCTAATTTGAGCATGTATAGTGAGGGATTGATTCTCATCATGATGTTGATAATATTATGATTCTCTAGATTTTGAACTATTTTAGTGATTTCCTCATGTGACATTCCAAATGGATTATTAGTAAGATCCTCCACTTGGACACCTTCCTCTTGATGATCTTGCAAAAATGGAGGAAGGTTAATTGTGAGATTGCCAAACCCAATAGGATTGATTTCAAGAGTAGTCTGACTCAAGTCACTCAAAGTACATGTTTCTTTTTTGACTTCCATGTTCCTCTTGTGTTGAGATCTAGTTTGCACCATAAAAAAGGGATCAATTTTTCAAGAATATGAGAGATGAACCTTTAATTCTTTAGAGTGATATTTTTAGGTACAAAAAGAGAATTTTTTTAGGATGATTTAAAGATCAAAGGATGATAATGATATGGATGTAAAATGGATTTTTTATGGATGATTGGAACTCTTGAGAAAATATAGAAGGGTATGTTAAACTTTAGGACTTGATTTTGATATTTGATTTTGATTTGGGATTAGATTTGATTTATTTGGATAGTGAACTCATAAACTCTAAGAGGTTGGATGTTGTCCTAGAGTAGATTTTGTTCAAAAGAGTTTAATTTGTCTAGGTGCGAGAAGAAGGATTCATATAAACAAACCTATCCAAAAAAAATGTTTTTTTTTATTGGGTTTCGAATTTGAATTATGAACTCCTAAACCCAAAGATGTTGGATGTTATCAAGGAATAAATTTGTGCACAAGGTTTGATAATTTGACTAAATATGTGGAGAAGGATGCATCTACACACATCTAATCAAACAAGATGATTTTGGATTGGTTTCAAATGATTTTCCCAAAGTTTCACATGAAATATTTTTCCAATATTTTCAAAGAGTTGATGATGAGATGATTTTGGTTTTGATGTTCAAATATGGATAATGGTTTGATTTTGATCTTAGGTTGACCTAAAAAGACACTTGCTTACTAGACCTTGGTTTTGAAGAACAAGCTTTTCTCTAAACAAGATGTTCAAACTTCCTAAAAATATTTGGGTTTTGACAGTAATAGAGTGAGTACAAACTAGGATTGTTTCTTGAAGCTTTTTCTATAAAAGTTAAAAAGCAGTCTTCATCTAAATTTGTATAGCATTGAGAGATGATTTTGGTGATCTTTCAGACTAAGAGATTTTACCTTTGGTTTCTTGATATTGATCTTGTGTGAAATCATTGGAGACACATGTGTGGGGTCCAATTGTTTTAGTCTTTGGTTAATGACTTTTTTTTACCACAAACACTTCTTGATTAGGTTTTCAAACTAGATGTCAAATGTCTTAACTTCCTCTCATTCCACAAGGTATATCATGTGTAACTTTGATGAAATCAAGGCAAGGGCTACCTATTGTTAACTTTAGTAAGAAAATTGAGATATAAATCCAAGTGTTTAGAAACCTCTAAGGATAAAATACCAACGGCAAGCAATAACACATGAATTTGGTCAATTGTATTTGCTTCCTAAAGGGTTTGAAGTTTTGATGACAACATTAAATGTTTCTTTCCAAATTTTTTCAAACAAACAAAGTGTTTTGTAACCAAGAAAAAGCACAATCCTATGAATATGAAAGACTATATTTGTTGAGTCCCCGCTTGGACAAGTCTAACTACACTTATTTTTATCGAATGGTTAGATGCTTGACCCCACTAGCTCCACTCCATGGCACTCACTTCTCAGGGAAGCAAAGAATCAATACCCATGAAACTCCCATGGCATACTTTCCATTTCTACTAAAAATCGTAGAAGTGTGGGGCAGCTTCAAAATGACCGTTCTTGCACCAACAAATAGATAGGAATTTTGGCCTTTCTACAACAAGGATTTTAATTCAGAATTTCCATTTGTAGGAGTTGACCCATGAAGGTGAAAGACCATTGCTACCCTTCTCATAAAATCCAACCATGTGATGCTAGCATTTTTTCTAGTACCCACTTTTATATCCCGGCTAGAAATACTCTTGGCTTTAGAGTGTTACTGGTTGAGTCATTCCCTTGGGTAAGTAATTTTTCCCTAAGGCAGGCCTGCTATGATAAAAAAAGTGAGCAAACATATCCATAACTCGATCGATCTTTTTTGAGAAACAAAGAGAGAATACATGCAATAGGTTTACTCACACTCGCAAGATGTTTTGTTCAATTTTAGTTCCAAAATGAAGTGTGGAGGAAATTACTTTATCCCAACTTAAGACCACCAAAAATCCTTGTGATTCTCAAGATCGCTGTGAGGTGCGAGAGAAGTGCATATGTCTTTTCAATGATGTTAATTTGAGTAAGAAATCACAAAAAAAAGTAGAACATGCTCTTTTTAAACCCACAAAGCAATAATGACTTCTTTTTAAGCACCAAATCAAATGTGGAATTTTCCTTGTTCAATTGTTAAATCCAAAAACCAACTATAGTAAGTTTCTGTCCTAAAGTTCATTTTAAGCCCCTCTATTGTAAAAATTGAAATGTTCTTTTTTGGAGACCAAAAAAATATGTGAGTTGATCTAAAATAGAAAACTAAAGCATAAAACGGAAGCTCAAAGCATTTAAAAACACTTTATAAGCTCAAAATTTAGTGCTCAATCCTCTTTAACTCCAATATTCCTTGAAAGATCACTTCTTATCATTAAATGCTATGAGTTTTTCGTATAAACAAAAATTCTTCTTCCTTCATTTTCCTTTTCCTTCCTTTTCCTACAAACATCACAAATAAGAGTTATACATGTATTGAAAAATGATAAAAATGTACACAAGATATGTCAACTATGTTAGAAAATCTTGGACAAGGAACATGAGTTATTTATGACAAAAATAACTCAATAATACAAGATTATTGACATCTAATAGAAAAAAATAATAATCAACCTAAAACCAATACTGCTCAAGTAATTAAAACATATGATGCTAGCTAATGATTTGAAAAATGATTTAAGACTTTATCCTTTTATATAGCACCTTAACATCAAAATTTAAATGTAAACATCAAAAGATAAATTGGAAGGACTTCAAGTTTTTCATAGATCCCTACATGATAATTCCTTCCAAATATCTAACTATCATAAAGCTTTCAATTTCCCACCAAATTTGAATACAATCTGTAACTTCTTCGAAAGCCACCCCTATGTATCTTGAATGTAATAACAAATTAGTTGCATTATTTAAATCCTACGTTCAAATTCAATAGCCTTCATCACTCGAGATTTAAAGAAATATTATTCATGAAATGCATTGATTGCAAACAGTTGAAAAGGGCATACAAAACTTTCCAGCAAATGCTATTTAGTAGGTACAAAGCCGCACCATGAATGTTACTTGAAAGGATTTTAAATTAAATGCAAATGGCAGGTGTATGAAAAAATGTCATATTTTCTATTAGGAGGAAAAAGAAAATTTCAAGCAAAGGTGATTAACAGGCATAAGGCCAAACTTGGCAATTAAAAAAACTTTCAAGAAAATGCATTCAGTGTACAAAAGAGTGAAATAAAGGTTTGTTACTACCATCCACAAATGGAAAAGCCGCATCCCAATTCCATCCACAAAAAAATTAGACATAATGTAATTGGCAAGCTATAAAGTTGTATTCCACAACCTTCTCCAGTGTGCTCTTTGCCTATGTCAAAATGGGAGCTTAAAACAAGGTATGAAAATTTATTATATATACAAAAGGAAGATATTTCAATGTGGGCACATAGACAATGCACATGATCTACTTGTTATAATATCTCATAGAAATGTGGTCACATACCAACTAGATTATGTTGTGTTCAATGTGGTCACATCCATCCCCAATAGAAATGAATTCCAAATCTGTGGTCTTATCTCCCATGTGTATATTGTTATTTTCTAAGAAAATTGACTGTTTAATTGGGAATAAGTTTGATGTATTACAAATAAGCTGGAAGTAGAGTAGCATGCATTTGAGATTTGAAAAATTTGGATGCTCAATGGAAGGAATTTGGCCTTCATTCACAATGAAATAGAATGGCCTTTATCCCTCGTAAGGGAGAGTAGAGGAAAAGGAACCCACAAATCATCAAAGAGGACTTATTGCAGAGCATGTCTAGAAAATCACGCTCATGGAAGGGCTTCTTGTAGCCTAGGAAATTCACAGAATCCGAAGGGGCCTCATTTCCATCAGAGAGATAAAGGCGAGGGAGATATGACAAGAACCAGAGGGAGGCCACAAAAGATGTAAACAAGACATAATTTGTCAGCGTCTTTGGCACAAGAAAGATTTTGTTCAAAGATCATGACTCAATACGCTTACTCAAATACTACAATTTTGATGTCAATCATTTATCTTCAATCAACAATAGTAAAAGTTAGATGACTTCAAAAAATATTTTCTATGATCAAAGTATTAAGAGAATTAAATAGACGACCATACCCTGCCAACTATGATGTTTCTTATTCACTCAATACATCAAGGAATGCACGTTGGTTTTCTCCCTTATTGGCTCCAATGAGTTAGACTCTATACATCCTGTCTTAGTTGTTTTCAGTTTGATTCCGCCTGATAGATACTTTAATTCACTACGATACTATGTTGTGTATTCTCAGTTATAATTCTGAAATTATGTTGTTTTTATACTCTATGGATGATACATTGACGTCCTATTTATCTGGTTGTGTTTCTGTTATGTTATTGAGATAGACATATATCTGATATGGTTTATTAGCTTACAATTTTTCATGTGGTTGTTATGTTGAGGCGATTAGTTTGATGATACTGTGATAGATTCATTCATGATGTGGCTTATTATTTATGACTATTGCTAATGATTTATCTTGCTCGTGTGTGTCGGTGAAGAAGACAGTGTGGCATTACTCATTTGTGAGTACCCTGCTACGCTGCAATTCTTATTCACGGTGTGTTTTCTAACATGAGTATATATATTCTAACGTTGATGTTTCCTGCAGACACAGGTACCGGGTAACAGCTCCACCTACTTGTCAGGTTTGAGCATACCCTAATTCAATATAAATATGTTGTTGGAGGTATTGATAGGTCCTTTTAAACCATCGTTCGTCTTTGAACGAGTATCTTTGTGTTACCCCGTGTAGCCCAGTTTGTCTTGTCATGTTCAAATATATATTGTTTTGTGTTTGCGAATATATATTTAATTTTATTAAATTCTTATTAATGTTTTAACTAACATTAATGATTTAATTTATTAAGTTAAATTAAATAAGTTATTAAATTTATTAGTGAAAGTTATTTTTTTGCAATGCTTTTATTAAAATATTATTATTGCTGATTTAATTGAGCAACTTGAAATATGTGAAATAGATATTTTTAAAGTAAGATATTTTTGAAGAGATAAGAATCTTTGATTGCCAGTTAAAGGTTTGTTCTGATATTTTAAAGATTAAGTTGAATTGAATGAGCTATTTACAATGTGAAATCAACTTCCAGTTAAGTTTTGTGATGGAAAGCGATTTGCATGAATTAATATCTTTTGGAAAATGGGTAATTGGACATTCACGGGAAGAATTCTGAGGGCAATAGTTTTTAGTAGTTTGTTTCACGGAAATTCTTTCAGGAGAATTTTTCTTTAAGATTTTGTTTGTAAGCGTGATTTGAAGTGGGTTTTGATTGGAATTTCGCTGTCGAAGTCTGGAAAATTAATAGAGGAATCAACAAAAGGCTTCAGAATTTGTTTCAACTCGATTTCCAAGATTGTCCAGGTTTTCTTCTTTTTAAGTTTCTGTAAAATTTCTTCAATGAACGTTGTGGAAAAATAGTGGTTTACCAAACTTGCGTATAAAACAAAGAAATAGTTAGATTAAGCAATAAAATTTTGTTGAAAATACAGCAAATTCATGATGTTAAGAATTTAAGGAAACATAATTTAGTATTTATTTTTGGAATTGAAAAGGTATTTGATTTCTTCTGAATATCCATAGATTTATTGAAATTTCCAATTCAGAATTCAGAATGAAATCTAGGTATTAATTAAAAGTTTGATGTCTTCAAAATTATGCAATCCAAATTTGAGAATTGAAGCTTTGAGTTCATTATGATCGCTCCTATTATCTCTATTATCTCTATCTGATCTCATGTTTTAAACTGAGTAATAACATAATTACGCCTGAAGTTAGATACCAATCCCTACTATCAAATCTATGCCTATTTATATATTTTTATTGTCAAATATAATCACCAGCCATCTAATATTCTTTTATTGGCTATAACCTAGGATGATATTCATCCTCCTATAGGTGAGTATCTAACCAGAAGGCTTACATCTAAGTTTTTATTATAATTTATTCCTTATAACTGTGCGTAGTCTCTTGTAATCTCTATAATTTGTCTATCATATCGATTTTTTTGTTTGATGGAAGGTTCTATGATTTGTCAACACTGATCTCCCTGTTAGAATTTGCGCACAACCTTCTAAGGTATATCATCTGACTTTGTGATTTATTTTCATTTGGAGAGTAGATTTTATTTTATATTAAAGATATTGCTCCTAAGATGGTGCGCAGATCTTTCAAAGACTATATATTTCTGTTTATATCAAGTGAAATTGATGGGCTGCGTCTAAAAACGCCCAAACTTATCCTTTCCATAAAATGATTAGACGTCTAGATCTTGTGCATGGCGTGACTGCTACTTCTCTTCAATTGTGTGACACTCATTAAGATAGCGAGTCTTTTGATTTGATGGATGAGAACATATATGTATTATATTTAAGAATTCCCTTGAATTTTTAAAGTGATTGAAAAATATTACCTCTTTATGTCTTGTAAAGGTTTCGCCCCTGTCCTAGGTTAAATTTAGGGAACTGCCTTAGTATTAAGTTTGTGTGTAGCTTCTTATTCTTAAATGTTCCCTGTTCTAACATAGAACAAAGGTTCTAATGATAATCTTTTCAAAATTTTGTCCTTTCGTAGCCTTATGTTTCACCGATTTCACACTGATTTGTGCGCATATTTAGTAACCTGTGATTCATTTATCCTTGCTTTGATTTCTTTTTTTTATTCTGCGCCAGTGCTTACCTACTTCATGCATGCGTTTTCTGGCAAAGGCATGATTAAAGTTCTTAACCTACGCTTCAATATCCTTACATGGTGATATCAAAACAAAACTTAATTGTTGTCCTTTCTATCATGTGTCTGGAACTATTCGCTTATACATGGGGTTATATCAATTCCTGCATGTGTCTCAAGTTTTGATTGTATATGTTCTTTTTATCATCCGGAATTAAGCTATATTATGAATCCTGTGTATGACATGATTTAAGCTATGCTTTAGTAAAGTGATTCTTAATTTAAATTAGTAAACTACTGGTTAGCAGCAGAATGACAATATATACTTA
The DNA here is from genome assembly GCA_007258455.2 of Sequoia sempervirens. NCBI lineage: Eukaryota > Viridiplantae > Streptophyta > Pinopsida > Cupressales > Cupressaceae > Sequoia > Sequoia sempervirens. The sequence goes on along the minus strand of VDFB02353493.1, from coordinate 180,527,929 downwards.
TCCTAGTGTTTAGACTTGTCTCTATTGTGCTTAAGTTTATTTCAAGATTCTTGATTTCTATCTTTATAAACTGCCTCTCCTGAGTATATAGCGCTGCCTTATTTCTGTAAGGTATATAATTCTTGAATAGTATACGGTTATAACATTATTTGACTTTTCATGCAAATTGGAATGAAAGCCTGGCAATGAATTCAAATCATAATAGAATTATATGTTTAGGCATGGAAATAGAATTGTCTAAAGCACAGAAATTTGAAGTTCACTATGTATTTATAATTGATACTTATGAATTATCTTAAGTTAATTTGTGTATATGGTTCATGGCATTTTATCTATCTCTTGGAAGATATGAATTGTCTTTATTTTGAAAATTATTACTCAACTCTTCTACGGTATACCTTCGCATGCATTAACAGAAGCAGATTTATTTTTCAAAGATTAATCGACTTCTCATACAAAAATCTCCTTGATTTTCTTTGATTACCGTGGTAATGCACTTCTAAAGAGATTCACGCAGGCTCTGTATAATCATTTACTAGAATTTTTATTTTAAAACACTGTCTGTAGTATGTTCTAACTATGCACTATCCTCGTCAACATCTAAATTTGTTTGATTTGATACTCTTGCTGATATTACGCCTTCCTTTATAAAGCCTATTCCTTTCTATCTATTCACCAAATGTTTAATGATTTTCTCATTCCAAAGTTTACTGGTTTGTCCTTGCGTTAAAGGTTTTGATATTGTTGTGTTACCTATGCTACACCGGATAATTTATATTTTGATACTATGCATGTGTTTAAAAATTTAGACCACATATGTATTACTTCAACTACGACTAAAACAATCTATGTTGAGTTATTAAAGCATGGCGTGATGATTACTTTACATAGATAAGTTATATATATCTATAAACTATCATTCTTAATTTTGGTGTGTACTCTTTTATGTATGAATAGTAAGTGGCAGTTATATTATTGTTGAATTAACTTAACTATCCGTTGAAATATATCCTTAGCGCATGTATTGAATAAATGAGAAATCATGATTAGGAAAAGTTAGAATTTCAAATATTTAACTCATTTAGATTAGTTAATTGAAATTATAAGATGTACATATATTTGTGATATGTTGGATCATCATGTAATGTGTTTGCATAATTATCAGTTGGAAGTTACATTTATATAGCGCAAGAATTGGTTAAATGTAAACTTGTAATTCAGAAAATATCTGAAGATGTAATTTTAAGTTTATTATTTGTAAAGAGATTTCATTTAGTATAAGAGTAGATTAAGGCAAAAATCTCTCGTATGTATTTGTATATTTAGTGAATTATATTGCCTCTAAGTGTTAGAGATTATAAATATGTAAGATTTATAATATCTATAATTCGTTAATGTTATTGAAGTGTTTTCTTAAATTAGTCTGTGAGCAATTAATATCTATAGTTTATTTATTGTGGATTCTCAACTCTTGAAGTTTGGTAAATTGTAACTATTTGGTGTGTGTATATAATGTAATATTGATGATGTTTATTTTTGTTCCATCAAAAGCTTGAAAAGTGGAATTTGTAAGATTATTACGTTTTTAACATGATGTTCATAATTACAATTATCTTATGTGGGGCTATAGCTTTGTATCATTTTGTGGTCTTTTGAAGTGACATCCTAGAGATTGTGAATTGCCTCTAGTGAGGGACATAAACATTAAGGTTTTGATCTATGTGCTTGATAGCTACCCCTAGATTGGTTTTATGTTGAGTCATGTTATAGAAGAGTGGCTTGTGGTAGGGGCCAAAATCTGGAAGTGATTGTCTAGGTAACCTATCGTAGGTGTGTTAATTTAGTGAAAACTTAACTAATGAATTATGGGTTGGGAAGTTATAAACATTAATTCAGATAAAAATGTGCCTCGCCTACTATCTTAACGCTCGTTCAGGTTGAGAAAAGGTTGAGAAGGCCTGGAATGGAAAGTTGTCATCTTGTCCTCTTGAAAGATGAAGTGACTCCACAATGGTCTACATAGGGGTCGGGAATCGGTAGAGGCTACCAAGGTAACTCTTGGAGAGGGCTGGTAGTCTAGGAAGATTCACTAGGGTAACCTATCCCAACGATGTGATGACACTCTTAGTCTATATCATGATGGTGTTCTTTGTGATCAGATTTATTTTGATGTGTTATGTTACTGAGGTTTTATTTGCTATGATTGTTAACGTTACGTTGTGATGTGATTTGTAAACCCTGTAAACGTTATGTTCTGTCTTCTTTGCTTGTGGACCTGTCATTTATCTCCTAGCACGGAGAGAGTAGACCTTTGGGTTCCACGTGGTCAAGAGGAAACCGTGATCTATCTTCCTTATATTTTCATGCTGATGATCCTAATCTTGCAGCTAGTTCCAGTTACTTCTTTGTTCGTGACTGATGATGCAGAGCTTGTTCGTGGATATTTGTGCCAGATGTTAAATGAACACTATATGCTTTGTAAAAGTTACCTCTTGTATAAGAGTGTTTATATTGTACCATCTTTGGATGTATTGAGATTTATTAAAATCTCTCTTGTTGTAATCTGAACTTATGGATTCTTGAATGTAATAAGTCTTGCAAACTGAACCATTCTTGGCATTAAATTTGCATTATGTTTATGATAACATGTTGAGTTTATGTGTTAGGTTTAAGTAACACCATCTTGGAAACCTTATGGAAAATGTGTAAATTAAATATCTTAAAAATAAAAATAAAAAAATTTTCAGTTAATTTCATTCTTTACACTTTTTTTTAATGGTAACCAAGGTGGGGCATTACAGAAAGAATTTAATCATGAAAACTAGGCATGATTATATACATATTAACAATGACCTATTTCCAAGACGTATCTCTTATCTGACATGAAAAATCAATCCATGATTTGCATTTCACACAAGAAAGCAAAGAACATTTAAAAAACAACAACATTAGAGAGTAGTTAGAAATGATGAAACTAGGTGGAGTACAATATTCATCATAATCAGGTGTGCCTTGAGATAGCAAAGTCAATATATTCAGCTTTGACAATAAAGCATGTACGTGTGGATTAGATAGCAAAGTTAATGAAAAGTTGATAATCTTACATAGTATGCATTAATGAACCATCTCCATACTAAAAATATATTTCAACTTAATAGAATATCAACATTGAAAGGAAGCAAGCAACGAGATATCTTTTAGTTTCACACTCACTCAGCAAAAGAATAAGCTAGCATCGAAATAATAGTAACAGTAATAGCACAAATAAAATGGAGGATTCAATAGTGGAAAAAACTCAATGTTCTAGGCATTTTTTACTTTTTATTTTTCAAGCATATGATAAACAATATTTTATTCATTTAGAACCAATGGTTATTATATTGTTTTTCTTTTTTTATCTTACATCAAATATTACACAGAACTTTCAATTTTTTTATATTTTTAAAACACAACCAATGAATGACCAAAATATACGCCTTCCTGACATTCCTATTTTGGAAACCGTTAGTATAAAATGATAAAGCAATTCCTATGATGAGAAAAGGATTGAGGTATTATCTCATTCAAAAACCATTAGTATGAAACAATAAAGAAATTCCTACTTTCAACATCAAATAAAGCAATTTCCATAGTAGCAGTGAACTAGATTCAACAATGATCTAGATATCAGTGTATAAAGCAAACGTGTATCAAGAGATAAAAAAAAATGGTAAGGCTCAAACAAAATTCCTAATGAAATGGAAATATGGTTTGTCCCTCCTTCTAGCACCATATGTGAGCTCCATAAATCTGCAAATGGCTATTCCTCCAACACTCATTAGCAATGGGTTAGTTCATGCAAATGCAAACCTACAAATATTCCTATGAAATAATGCATCATACTTCATGAGAAAAAATAAATAACAATATGGACCAAAAAGCTTAGAGAAGCACAATTCACACCTATTCCATAGTGGATTGGTGTCACTTTGTTGTGAAAAGTGACCCTTTCCCAACCCTTGACAAACCATTGATGAAAATGCAATGATAATGGACAAAATTAGCTCTCAATGTGAAGAGAGTAACTTTGCATGAAGATTGTGGATGATTGAATGAAGGATAGCCTCTCCATTTATAGAAGAATTTGAGGAGAGAAGATGCAAAAGGGATGAATGTGGGATAAAAACCCAACCAATACGAAGGAGCCACTTGTCACCATGTGAATGGGCCAAGATGTGCATATTTTGATGAGTGTGCCCATATATATTTGAAATTTTAAAATGTTGAAATGACAAGCTGGAGGGAGAGACAAATGGAGTAATGGCCACTTGGCTTAATGCAAAAGGAATTGTAAGGTGACATAAATGTCTGTTGGAAAGACTAATCCCACTTGGATTTGAATTCAAATTTGAGGGAATATTCTCTGAAGATGCCTTGTTGAGGGGAAATGAAGATTTAATAAATGAATTAAATGATTTATTTGTGCAAGTGGGAAAAGTTAGAGGATGTGACATCAGTTTAGATTAAATTAATCAAGATTAGATTGATTTAATGAGGGATTAGATGATTTTACTTTTTGACTTATATTTATGGATTAAAATAAATGAAAAGGGGATGAAAAGTGATTTAGACTTAGTTAAATAAATGTTTTGATTTATTTACCTAAAGGAAATGATGTTAGTGGTTTAATTAAATGAAGAACTTTAGAAGCTAATTAAATAAGATTGGTTTATTTAATTAAAGAGGGACCTCAGGATTGATTTATGATTTAATTAAGTAAATTTGATTGATTTGATTATTAGAGGAATTAAGATGGATTAATTAAGTAGTTAATAAAGGGATGATTTAAAGAAGAATCAACGTTAGTTGATTATGAAATTTTTCATGTCTACAAAACCAATCAAATAAAAACATATGTCACCTTTATTTTGAGTCAAAATAACAAACAAATGTTCGCCCTTTTATTTACTATTCACTCTTTGTGACTGTCCTAAAGTACATCTATGGTATCTACAAGCCACCAAGCACCAACTTTTGAGTCCAAGACATATACATTTCCTTCAACAAGTGGAACAACTTTAAGAGACCTAATCCAACATGTTTAGACCCTTTCCAAACCTCAAGAATATAATTTTAGTGAGATTCCTTCATTACCCTACCCTATTCCTAGTAGGTCTACCATAGGTTTAACAAAGCTTTTATTCAAAAATAGACCCTTATCATTGACTATAAATAAATTTTAAAATTCCCCCTTGATGTGCCTTAAAACATATCCAAATTTTAGCATATGTTGTCTTTGAGAATATGGATGAAAGAATACTATAACACTGCTAAAACAGGGCTAAGTAGGTTCCAAGTCTAAGAGAGCTTATTTAATATATAGGTTCCCATCATATTTTCTCTTGGACCATGATTCAAACATGTTTATTTTTACCTACCCAAGCTTAAATAACCATTATATTCCCACTTCTTTGAGGATTTTATCAAACCCTAGACTGTGTTCCCTTAAATGCTCTATTTTAGACTGTGAACTCAAGAAAAACTAGTCAGATTTTAGTCCTCCATACCTAAAATCTTATAGATTTAATTAAAAACCACTTGAATGTGAAATCATATTAATAGAATAATGTTATCACAAATAAAACTAGATGATTTCATCCATAAATCAATGAGAAACATAATTTTTTTATCCTACTGTTATCCTAATGAGGTCTTTAACTGTTATGAGAGAAACAATTATTTCTAACTCAATTAATCACCAAATTGCATGAAACCATTCCATTGGGAAGGTTCTTGACATTACCAACACTTACAAACAATTTTTCATCATTTCCAACCTGTAGAATTTCGCACAAGACCTAGAAACACCAAATTTTAGCAGATAATGCCTAAAAATAGTATTTTTATTCATCCCAAATAAATACTACAACCACCCTCGAAGTTCCAAATAATACAAGAGAATTTTTAAAAGAATTCCAACTTTCTTTCAAACTTCTAACTGCTTCCTAATGCCTAGAACCACCTATGACCCTTCTATGCAGCTTTTGCATAACAAATAGTAAGTTGACAACTTTTTACATTTATTTTCATTTTTGCACTTTTAGACTTAATGACGAGGGAGAAAACCTGAGACACAAAATAACACTAACAAAAGATAGAATAATATTTTATTCAAAAATATGAAGCTCTTACATGCAAAGGATCACAAATCCTCGAGCTCTATGATACATGCAAATTACAGACTTCCAGAAAATTACCCAGATCCCCTTTCACAACATGCGAATTGTTTTCCCCAAAAAGTTACCCAGAAATCAGAAATTAGCCCATAAATAGCCCCTTTTTGGTTTGGAGCCATAAAAAAAATTGAGTTATGAGTTTTGGTGGTTTGGTGCCAAAAATTACAATTTGAAATTCAAATTAAATTCACATTAAAAAATTAGCACATTTCTAAAATATGCACCAACTTCCGGAAGCCATAACTTTTAATCCGACCGTCGGATCTTCAATGATAATACCTTTTCAGAAAGCTCTCAAAAAGGTGATGTTCCACAAAATAAGCTTATGGTTGACTACTTTGGCATTTTTGCAAATTTTCAGGCCCATTCGGAACCGTTTAGTGCCTCAAAATGGACTCGAAAGGTTTTTCAGGGCAAAAAGCAAAAAATGGAACTATGGCTGACTCCTTTGGCATTTCTGTCTTCCCATGCCTTCAAATTCACACCTACTAAAAATAGCAGTTGAGCAGAAAAAGCAGAAAAGTAGTTATGAAAGTTGGAAACTCTTATTTGACAAAAAGGGTATCCAAAAATGCAAAAACATCTACAAAAAGAAAACAATAGGAACATAAATGAAAAACATGTTTTTGGGTGATGCAAGATTGCCCTCACACCACTGGATGCTCCTGCATCAGTTAATAAACATAAAATGAACTCAACATGACCTCAAATATATGAAACATGACTCTAATAACATGATTTACAAAGTAGGAACAATAACATTGAATCGAATTTCAAAACATTGCTTCATAGAGGCCAAATTTTGCCAAGGTGCTCCTGCACAAGAATGACAACTTTGTAACTTGACAGCTTTGACAAATTTTCTTCCAATTTCTTCTCCAATTGATATTCAACTTGAAAATATTCATATGCACATTCAAGGGAAGAAAAAATTGTAGAATGTTAGTGAATAGTGGTTTTCCTTAGTCAAACCCCTTGTAGGTAAATAAACCAAATGATGAAATAATGAAATTGTACCATGCACATGAAATGATTAAATGTTGATACCTTGGAAGTTTTATTGGAGTATAAATTTCCAAAATAAAATGTAGTTTCCATGAAGAATGTAGATCTTTATCTCAAATAAGATTTGAAACAATGCTTGCAAGTAGATCTTCAATGCTACATCAACTAGATCCTAGCTCAACAACATGCTTGAATGCACTATTACTTAGACATGATGGAATGATCTTGAATTCTGCAATAAACTCTTGATAATATTCCTTATAATAGCTTTGAAATTATCTTGAAGTGCTCTAATGCTTGAAAAATTGAATGCTTAGACCTCTTGTAAACTTGCTAGGATAAACAATGTGAATTAACCCTTCATTTATACTAAATCTAGGGATTAACCCCAATATTCCAATAATTCAAGCTGAGACTAGATCTAGAATGGAAAATCAGTAGAATCCTACAAAAATTAAATTAAAAAATGGGTTTCCTACTCAAGGAGGAGTCATTCACCACTAAAGTTGAATGGGTCCTGGCATAAGTTTCCAGGACCTTGCTTTGGGGGGCAAAAGAACATCAAAAACCAATTTGAAATATGCATAGGAAGGGGGGTCCTATGTGGAGAGGACCTATTTTCCACTAAAGGTGAATGGGTCCTTGCACCATTATCCAAGACCTTATTTTTTCCAAATTTAATGTTTTGTAATTTGAATAATGGGTGTTAGGATGGATCCTCATAAAGTGTCATAAATAAGGCTTAAATTTGAATTAAAGTGGACAATTAAGCTCAATTAACCACAATTAATTAATGATACCTTGGATAAGTATGAAAGTGTATTACAACACTTTACAACACCTTAAATAGGATACAAATTTAGTACATTTTATTAGAAAGGGTCCCATGACTGATGTGAATGTGTTCAACAAATTACAACACTAAACCTAGGTAAAATTAGGTTAATTCAATGATACTTATTCCCAAATTAAGTCAGAAAAAGGATAATTTTTCCATTACTACATTAATAAGCCATGTTAAACTAACTATGGTCTATTTAGTTGGACCATAGTCTCATATATGTTGTGTTTTAATTTATGATGTGATGATTTAATGTCTAATGATATAATTATGTTTAATAAGCCAATAAGGTTATAGATGGATTCTTTGGGAATTTTTAAATTCCTTTTATTAAATTTGAAAATTAATTTTTCTTTCCAGGTTTAAAGGGTTGAAAAATTATTATTTTGGGTTAATTGACCCTTAGCTAACCCCTATGATGATTACCTATGGGTTAGGGGTCAAGTCAAGTCAATACCCTTGAGATTTTTCAAGATATGACTCTTCTTAATTTTCCATCAAGAAGAGTAATGGATTTGGGGAGAAGGTTGGAGTGTTGGCTCCAAAATATCATTTATGAGGTTTGAGAGCTCTTGTTATGTGTTGAACAATCCTTAGCTCTTCACTTCCTCATGATTTCTCACACATGTGTCAGAACTTGTGGGGGGATGTTTCCATAGGGATGAATGAGAGAGTGACATGTGTCGCTCTCTCATCCATGAGATTCAGATCCTTGTTCCTATTGCTATCCTTAGAAAAGCAAAAGGAGTGATTCTTTCTTTGCAAGAATTTTTTATTAGTCTTTTTAAGACAAGTTTTTTCTTGGATTTGGGGATCTTGGAAAAGGATTTTTCTGGAGCGGAGGAGATAGAACTCATCCTCAACTCTTCCTCATTGGAGCTTTGTTTTGAGGTAGGCATCTTATACCATTGTGTATGTCTTTTCTATTTTATTAAATTATGAAATATTTTATGTATAAGAATGTGTTTGTGTACTTATTGTGTTCTTCAATATATATGTTGTATTGTGTTGGGGTTGTATGAGGATAAGCTCACCCAAATTGGGAAGAAAATCCATTGTATGAGATAGTAAGTTATAGGAAACTCTATGGGGAGCTAAATCTTGTTTTGAAAAGGAGAAGCCAAACAGTATGAGTACCCATTTTTATATGGTTGTATGATGTATATGGAGTTTGTGGTATGGATAGTGTGTTGTATATGGTGTTTTGGTGAATAGTTGTATTCATGAGGAGGGAGGAAAAGGAAACAGTATATATTTTACTTTTTCATGAGTCTCCCCATATGGAAGTGTATTCCACCTCTATCCCCTATTAGATTCTCCCTAGGATACTTGTTTAAATGTGAAAAAATTGGATGGGTGTAGCTTGAATTGTGTATTTATTTTTGAGTGGCTTGTTCATTTGATTGTTAAGTGTACCTAATTTCTTGGTTACCTCCTAGCTTAGGGTTGGTTGGTTTTCCAACCTAAGGTTGGATGTGAGCACCCCATTAGCATTTCACAACAAACTTGTGTCTTGTGTGGGGTTGCAAGTTTGAAGAACTCATAGTTTGGAAATAATTCATGTTCTTTCTTGATCACTACTAGAGTTACCTTTTTGGTGAAATCTACCCCTTTTGAGTTGAATTCCATAGCCTTGAAAGGATGATGTAAAGAGTAAATGTGATTCTATTTTTGTTATACAGTTCATGTTTAAGTCATGAGAAAAACTCCATAGATGTGTAGTTGTAAAGAGAGCATCCCTTCTCATCACCTTGTTGTGTTTAGTGAATATGGTTGTTTTAATAGTTTTAAAGACAATATTATCCTTTTATCTTCCAATGAATGGGTTATGTGAATATATGTTCTTTTGAAAATTGTCTATTTTTGCAATTATAATGTTGAAGGAGAAATGTCTATTAGCCATGTGCAACATAGTTTTGAGTAGATGAATACTATTTTGAAATCCAACTCTTGTGAAACCGAGAAAATGAAGTTGATGTCTCTATTTTTACTTCTTGTGTTGAAGTTGCATTCTCTTGTGTAGGGAAAGATTATATTTTTATATGAAAAAGAAGGTGACCCTCTATAATAATATAATTTGTATTTGTGTTCGTTATGTTAAGAAACCCTCTGTGAAAATCTATGAAAATTCATATTTGACTTGCAATGAAAGTATAAATTATTTTGGTCATTGAAAATATTGAAACAATGGATTCAAATGTATGCATAGGTTACAATGATATATTTATTTTTTTTTAAAGGAGAAAATATAAATCATATTAGTATATATAGGAAATGTAAATCCTCCCCTACATATTCTTTTCATGGTTATTGCTTTTAGTTTCCTAAGAACCTTATGTTTTAGAGACATAGATCTTGTAATGCAATCTTACAATTTTAGCTTCTATGGTTAAAATAGTGAACAAAATAAAATAATGTAAAAAAATAAACAACACTAAAATTATTTACCAAAGATAAATGAATAAAATCTCACCAAATAATACTGTTACTTTTTTATTTTTGAACAAAAAATTTTAGAAATGAAATTTCAAAACAATATAGATATATAAAAGAAATGTAAAATAAATATATATAAAATAAATGCACTAAAGTCAAGGAAGCTATCACTTCCCACAAGACCTAATCTAGGGGGAAGGAGGAGCTTCCCATGCTAGGTGACTAGTAGGGGTGTTACCCCATGATAGGCATCACAACCTCAAAAAGGCCATGACTCTATCATGAGGGCCTACTTTTGTGGTTAGCACCATCTCCCCTTACACAAGCGACAAGCCATGACTAAATGATGAAAAAATGGCGAATCACAAAGCATAAAACATTATCTATAGCACCAATTTTGTTTTTAGATGAAAAATAATTACATAATTAAATCTACAACCTATACGTAGTTGGATTTTGAGGGCACGATAGCTATAAAATTTCAATCCACACAAATTTTCACCAATGTCATTGTTTCCTCATATCATGTGTGTTATAGGTGTTTTCATTGATTTCAACAATTGGTCATTGATGTTGTAGTGTCAAAAAATATCGTAAGGGACATTTTCACACTTGGGTCCTCCTTGTAAAATTGAGCCTAATGATACCTTGAATTAGTGTTGTAATATGTTTAACATACTCACATTAGGCCTTGGGCCCTTGTGAACTAATGAACATGAATGGTACCTTGCTAAAGTGTTGTGAAGTGTTATAACAAAATTTCACACTTATCTGAGGTTTTATTAACTAACTACACCTAATAAATCTCTTTCTAGCCTTAATCCTACCTTATTTAAAGTATTGTAAAGTGTTGTAACACAATTTCACACTTTTCTAGGGTTATCATTAATAATTGGGCTTCTTTATGCTTTAATTGGCCCTATTTTGCATCCACAAGCCTCATTTAATACATCTTTTCTAGGACAATCTTGAAATAATTCATTACCCAGCCATAAATTTTAAGGTGTCTCAAGTTGAATGGCCCTATATTTAGTGATTTGTGAATCATTCGCCACCTTGGGAGAATGAGTCCCACCTAGATTTTTGGGCCCCAAACTTGGTTTCACACATTTCTAATCATTTTTAAATTTGATCCCATACATTATACCTAATGGGTCTCATTCACCACCTTGGAAGAGTGAGTTCCTTGTGGCCCAAAATCTAAATTAATTCAAAATTTTGGTAGGATTTTGTCCTCCAATATCTGATGTTAGATTGTAGTGTTGTAATTTTGAGAATTCTTACATAATTGAGTACAAATAGGGTATGTGCAGGATCATGATGGGCCAAAAAGTGGCAATATGATGGGTACATGTGGCTTACAACTATTTTTTTACCCAAAATTGATGAAACAAAAAGGGTTTTTAAAGGAGATTCTCAGCTTTGCACCAATATAAATTATTCTTTATTTTGAATTTAATAAGTAATTATTATTCATTTTCTATTGAAATTATGACTAAAGTCCTGATTGATAGGTTGATTAAAAAACATCTATAGCTTTCAAACGGTATCACATTTTTTTAATCCAAAAACATGCATCACATTCTATGCTTTGCATACTATAGGATTAAAAAAAATGAATTTCATGAATTTTTGACCAAGTTAAGGTGGTCAAACATACGAGTTTTTATATTTTTTAAAAATTTGTAATACAAAATTCATAATTAATTATTTACTTAGAAAAAAATTACAAAAAAATATGCATCACATCAAGGCATGAGGTTTGTACTTATATCTAAAATATTATCATTTTATTGTGGTTAGGATGGTCAGACAAACACCTACTTCTTAATTTTTTCCCTAAAAGTTAAGTACCGCTGCATTAAAATTTCAAATTTTTACCAAATAGATTTAAAAAAAAACAAACCTAGTAGTTTAGAAACTATATTCAATTTTCTATAGATTCTATTCTTACATATTTTTGAAATAATATAGATAACTTATTCAAATTTTTACATCAAGTTGCCTAACTTTGATTTTTTTTAAATTTTTGCCACTAAAGGGCCTCTTTTTTTCCATGATGATCCTACACATACCTAATACAAGGTCCTTTCACTCATTTTAACCCCAAGCATTCAATTATTCATCCTTATAGAAATTTTGAGTTCACAAGAGAATCCAAGTGTTCACAATAGCATTCAAGAGAATTCAAGGGTAGATTATCAAGCATCCTAGAGCACTATTCAAGTATCAAGCATCATGTCAAAGACTTCATGCATCATGTTTGTTTTTGAGATAACAATTGTGATGTAGGGTTTTATAATTCAATCTATCATTTCATTCAAGATCTGTCATCTTCAAGCAAGATTCAAGATCTACATCCATTGGATCCATCTCATATATGTTTGTAGCACTTCATTGGTAGGGTTTGGTGAGTTGGAACATCATATTTTGTGCATTCATCATTTTCCATTCGTATTTAATTTTATTTCAAGGTTTGATTACCAAAATAGGGTCTAACCAAGGGAAAAACCTATCCACTAACAAAACAACAATTTTCCCTCTCTTAAGTATGTGATTTCTAGGTTTATATTGAAAAAAATTGAAGAGAAATATTGGAGAAAGTTGTCAAAGTGCATAAAGTTGTCAAAGTTGTCATTAAGCACTGGAGAACATTAGAGAACACTTACAAGTTGATTTACAAAGATTCATATCCAAAAACTTGTAGAAGTAGATTAAGTAGATTGAGAAGAGAAGATTTAGACCTTGAAGTTCTAGAAAACCCTAATTGGACTGATTCACCACTTCTAGCGAATGAGTACTAGTTTTGGTCAAAATTCAGATTTTTGTAGATTCAAATACCCATTTGGTAGATTCTTGTTCCTGCATAGAAACCCAAATTCTAGACTAATTTGACCAACTTGGTGAATGATTCTCACTCAACATTGAAACCATAATTTCCAACATTTCAAAGCTCCATTCAACTATCTCCATATTTTTCATGTGCATACATTGCATGATGTAGCCTTTTGTTTTGTTTCACTTACATCTTTAGATCATATAACAAGTCATTGCATCAAACTAGGTTTAAGCATTCTATCTTGCATTTCATTTGGATTTCCAGTTCTTATCTTGGTGGTGAACCCTTTCATTAGTTTACATTCAGCCCCTAGGACAACACTATTGCAAGATCTCTTTCTCCTTTGCATTAAGATCTCGAGGGTTTGTTCTTGAATGAGAGAGAATGAAGATTGTCATTCTCAGTCCTAAACACTAGAAAAGCATACAATTTTCCAAGTTTTAGATATCAACATCTAGTATGGTCAAGAAGATTTTTGCAGTGTTGTCATTGATGTCAACAGTCAATGTGTTGCACTATGTTGCACTATGTTGTCTTTATAGTTTTCATTGATGCCAACCTCTAGTATGGTGTTGAATAGATACTGTAGATGGGGGTATTGTTAGTATTTCAAGTGTTGTAGATATATTGAAGAGATGCTTGTGGTGTTACTGATGCAACTGATTCACTTGGTTTCCAAGTTCTTTTGAGAAAAATTGTATAAAATAGTGTGTACTGTGATATAGGCGTGTTCAGTGTTGTGCTCCACATTTCTTCATGGTTGATGATATTCCTATGAATTTTGGACACAATTATCTGAGCTATTTAGAAGTGTTATATCTATAGTTTTAGGTTCTAGATAAGGAAGAAGTGTAAGATGTGTTTGATAGTGTGTTTGTTTGTGAGAAAGGTTGTTTGGGAGAAGTGAATTTCTCCACATCACTTTGTATTTTTGTTTCTTGTATTGAAGATTTAGAAATATGATTATATAATTTGTATTCATATTCCCTTGTAGTTTCTAGTGTTTAGTTGCTCCATAATTCCAATTCTTATGTTTTATTTTAGTGGTAGTATATCTTGATATGCAAGATGAAAGTATTCTTTGTCTCAAGTAGTTATGGAAATGTTGCAAGATATTTTAATGATGCCAAAATATTTAGGGGTGTTGTGTGGATATTGGGAAGTGATAATTTTTGGTCTACATATTGTTTTAGGACTTAGAGAAGCATGGATCTATTCAATTATTATTGTTAGTACATGTGTTGGTTGACCTAGGCGCTAACACTCAATGTGCTAACACTATTTGTGAAAGTTGTTTGTGGAAGCATGAAAATGGATGTGAATATAGATTTGGGTCCTAGTTAATGCTTGGTGTGGTTTACCTTCACTAACTTCCACTATGGAGGTGTTTGGTGCCAACCTATTTCGATTTTGCACATTTGAGGTGCATATGTTTAATTAAGTCCAGCCTAATTAAGATTGTTTAAGTCATCGATGATATAAATGTAAGGTGAATTTTTGGATATGCGAAGAGGGTGTACAAAATATGTGATTTTATTTTCATCTTAATGCATATGACATTGGATGTAGTGAGCATAAGTTATCTACATTTTCAATGTGCTTGAAGTTATTGGAGGTAGTGAGCCAAAGGTTGCAGATGGCATAAAGTTAAAGTGGTGGATCTTCATGTTTCTTAGAGATAGTGAATCTCTTTGTAATAGCCTTCTTCTATTCTTCTTTCTTTTAGAAAGTGAGTCCTTTTGGTAGTGATCCTTTCTTCTTTTTTTGGGCAATGAGCCTAATTGTATTTAGTGTTTCTATTTATATATATGTGACTTGATCCTCACTATGGTTTTACCCTTCTTGTTCTTTCCACGTAAATTTGGCATTCTCTTGTATATGGTTGTGTTTACATTGTTATTTCACATGTTTACATTATGCTAATGCTTAATTGGGGTTTAATGTTTGATCAAGATTTGAAATTTAATGAGGGGTTAAATTTTTTAATGTACAACTGATTGAACCCCCCTCTTAGCTTTCCTATGCATCCAACAATTGGTATAAGATTTTTGGTTCCTTGGAAGAAGCTTAAATGTTTGAGGTAGATCTAGATGTCACATAGGAAGGCTATCAAAAATCCCATGTTCAATGGAATGAATTATACTTACTCAGAAGCTAGGATGGAATTATTTATTTTATCTCATAGATTTAGAGTCTGGCAATCAGTCGACAAAGGTTACACTATGTCTATGATTGGTCCAACAAGTGATGATGAGATCAAGGATTATGAGAAAAATGGTAAAGAAAAGAAGGCTATTCTAAGTGGTCTCTCTAATTCTGAACTTTAGATGGTTATAAGTCTAAAATCTGCTAAAGATGTTTGGGCAAAGTTGGAGAGATTTTATGAAGGAGATGATAAATTCAAACAAGAAAGGATTCAAAACTACAAAGCCAAATTTTAAACCCTAAGGGTGTGTAAAGATGAAGAATATTACTACATACATGATTAGAGTGGATGAAGTAGTCAAATTCATTAATGGTCTTGGTGGTAAGCTGGAAGAAAGTGAAGTGAATTTTTTTTTAATAACTCTTCCTAAATCTTATAGATCTCAAATTTTTGATATTGAGAAAGCTCAAAATTTAGATCAATATTTTAGAGATAAGATATTTGGTTCTTTAATTTCTTATGAATTGAGGGAGCTTGGTCAATATGCTACAAAGAAATAAATTTCTTTTAAATTTTGCAAGTAAAAGAAGGATGATAAATAAGATTTGAATGATCTTTATGAGGTGGAAGAAAATTTTCTAAGGAGATGAAAAAAGCGAACTAGAAAATATAATAGTAAGTTACCCTTTAAATTTTTCAATTGTGGAAAGATAGGTCATTGTGCTTCTAAATGTCCAATCAAAGTTACGAATGAAAAACATAAGGATCATAAAGGTAAATTTGTCAAGAAGAGTTATTATGTTGAAAATGACAATTATGAATCTGATGATGAGAAATCTATCTATCCTAATGACGATGGTGATGAATTCTTGTTCATGGATCTAAAGTTTGAATCTAATTATACTAATCTTGGAATATTTACATGAAGAAAAGTAGTCCTGAAATAGGTCACAATGTTGAAAGAACTATGATGAATTTTTTTCATGCAAGAGAGGAAATAAATTACTAGATAATTGATAATGATGGTGGGCTTGTTAAGTTTGGTGATGATAAATTAGATAAGATCTAGATGGAAAAGGTTTAATTAGTTAATTTTATGAAAAGCATAAAATATATGGTGTTCTTTATGTTAAGAGTCTCTAGCATAATCTTGTCAGTGTAGGACATATGTGTACCAGAGGATACAATTTGGTGTTTTAGTACATGATGGTTGTGAAATAAAAAAAGAAAGATGTAAAGCTTTAGTTGTTGTTGGGACAAGGAAAAAAGGTAATGTTTATTAGCTCAAAGGTGGTGGTGTTAAATGCTTAATGTCTCAAAATATATTAAATTTAGCTATGGCATAGAAGAATGGGTCACATCAATTTTGATAGCCTAGAAAAGATTACTTCTACTGATGTTGTGAGAGTTATAACAATAATTAAAAAATATTATCAATGTACTTTGCAAGGAATGTTAATTTGGAAAGAAAACAAAGAAGAGGTTCAAGAATTTAAATATTATTCTACCATAGATCCTTTGGAG
This sequence comes from Sequoia sempervirens, assembly GCA_007258455.2. Classification (NCBI taxonomy): domain Eukaryota; kingdom Viridiplantae; phylum Streptophyta; class Pinopsida; order Cupressales; family Cupressaceae; genus Sequoia; species Sequoia sempervirens. The sequence continues at coordinate 180,510,923 of VDFB02353493.1, read as the reverse complement.
TTGGTGCATATAGACCTATGTGGACCTACTAAAATAAGAAGCTCACATGGTGATATGTACTTTGTGTTATTAATTGGAGATTATTCTAGAATAAATTGGATGATATTTCTCAAAGAAAAATTAGAAGCTTTAGATAAGTTTAAATAATTCAAATCTATGGTTGAGAATAAAATAAATTTGAAAATAGAGTGCTTATGGTATGATAGAGGTGGCGAGCTCACCTCCAATGAGTTTAATAGTTTATGTGAAGGACATCGTAGATGATTCTAGAAAGATCAAAACTTTTCAAAAGTATAAGAGTGACCATGTTTTTAGGGAGGGTGATATGGGTGCAGATGCAATAGCAAATATTTCCCTTAGAAAATCGAAGTGACAGTTTTGGAACTTCTTCCAATTGCCAAGTTAGATCAAGGAGATCATATCCAAATATAAATCTAGGATTTTAAGTAATCCTACATGGATAGAAAGAATTTTTTGATGATGGAGTACTTAGATAGTTACCAATTTGTCATGATAACTATTACCCTATTCGTAATGGAGACATGTAATTTGGTGAATAGGGATTTGGGGTACTGTAATAATGGCAGGAGTACGTTAAATATTTAGCAATATAAAAGAAATAAGAAAAAAATTAATGACTTTTTGAAGTATCTTGTAATAGTAAAAAAGAAAAGGAGCTTGATATATGTCATGTAATGATGTTAACTTCCCAAACCCCTAAAAATATTGTGAAGGATTATCGACATGACATTTTCGCAAGTGTTAGTGATGACAAAATGGAGGATAATCAAGAAGGATTAATTATGTGTCTTATTGGCTAGGGTGCTTTCCTTTCCGATAAAGGTTTGATTGGAAGATGTGAATTATTTTCATGTGAACACAATATTTTTAAAATTATTGCAAAAATATTTGAGTTGAGACTATTCCAAATGAAAAACCCTCAAGTTACTATCAAAGTTGAAATTTTTGAAGTCTTGGTGGTTTTTGTTGAGGACGAGAAGGGTCTAAGTGTGGATTATCTAATTTTGTACACAAAATATTTTACAAAGGAAGAAATAATGGGAGGTCCTAGAAAGAGAACTAAGCTAAGAAAACATATGTCCCTAAGGTAGAATGTGGAGCTATGGAGCCTCTTTGAATGTGTTGGATTTACCCCATACTTTGAAGCCATGGAGGGCTATAACGAAGAGCTTAGCTATAAGTTCGCTAATGCATGAAATGATAGTGGGGTTGAGTTCAGTGGGATCCATTTTATAGTGGATGCTAAGTTGATAACCAAAGACATGGGTATCAATTATGAAGGAAAGAAAATTTTGAAGGTGAGTACAGATAATTACCAGAACTATATTGATAAATTTTTTGTTCAAAGCTAAAGAAAAAGCTCAGAGATTTCAAAACAAGTACTCTAGGTTGTTGCTCCCACCTCCTTACCATAATGTTATTTTGTTATGAAATCCAATTTACTTTAGAGTGTCTATTCTAGTCTATGCATGGTTACCATACCCCATCATAAACCATATTAGGTACTTGGAAAAAATAAAAATTAATTTAGTAATATAATTAACAAAAGGAGGAGCATGAAGTTGAGGGGGAGAAAAGCATGGTAGAAGGAAAGGAAAACATGAATGAAATCCCTATCAACCTATAGGATACTGAAATTAACACTGAGACCCCATGTAATGTTGATAATCTAAAAGAAAAGGAAACAAAATCTATTAAGAAAAAATTGGAAATGTTGGAAGGTAGGATGGAGCTACTCGAAATGATGATACAAAAAGAAGACACCTCAAATAGGTTACATGTTATTGAGGAGGCAATAAGGAATGTCTATAGGGTTATGGATGGTATAATGAAAAGGAGTGTGATGGCTACTATATCTCGATAGGGAAAGATAGAAAAGTAGAAGATAAAAATAGGAAAAAGGGATGAAATTGATTGGTCTAGAAAGATGGAGACCAAGAATAGCCTTGAGGAAATAGTGGGAGACCTAAAGATGGCTTTGAGTCTAATTGAGGAAACTTAATCCTCTACTCTCTACCTGGTTTTGCTTCTTCATGTCTTTAGTTAATTGGTTTTTTGGTATCTTTCTTAAGTTAGTTTTGGATAATGGCTTGATAAGCCTGAACTATGATAATTTACTCTATACTTTTGATTTGAGGGTTATTGACATGTTTAGGACTTATGAAAAGTTACACTTGCCTTATTTAGTTTTTTGGGTTGATGATAATATGGTTTGGTTAAAAATTTACTAGATCATGGATAGGTGTAAATGTTTTGATTCTATTGGTGTTGATTGATGTGTTTTTTATTGGTTTTGGTGAGATGTGTTGGTATTTCTAATCTTGTTATCTCCTCTAGTTTTCTAGTTTGTCTATGTGTTGTTTCTCTAAATTTTCTTGTTGTTTCTGTAAGGGATCAAGAAAAATGATTTTCTATAGATATTTAAAAAGTATTTCACTCTCTCAAACCATAGAACCATTTCCTTATTCCAATTTCTTTCCCAATATCTCCACAAGTTGTACCAAGGCCATAGAAAACTTTCCAAGCACCAATTTTTTTTTTACATTGGAGATCTAAAATCTAATCTCGTTAGAAAATCAAAGGACTAATAAACACTCTAATGAATTCATAAATTAAATCTTTCATAAATAGAAACTCACGTTTCTTGGATTTCGTAAACTATGGTTAACCATAACTACCAACCATGAACAAATTGTAGAGGCATTGATGATTTTATTTTGACACTAGACAATTGAACAAGAATTATGTGAAAACTTGTCTATTCAAAGACAATGCTACACAGAACTAAAAAAATCATATGACATACAAGTATTTTGTAGATTCCATGAACCAAACAATAAAAAAATTGTAGGAAATTGTGAGATCATATGAAGCTGAGAAGCCATAATGTCTTCTTTGGGCTGTCGACATTAGGGAGAGCATCTTCTTTCTCTTCATCAGGTAAATAAAAATTCAAGTCTAGGGTATCCCCATTTGCATGTTGTGCTTCACTTGAAGGATTAATGTACGTTGCAGGAGGAATTTAAACTTGGATGTTGTGTCAAAACACTCATTATCCGTCATGGCCAATGAAGATGACTGACAATCATCCTGATAATAAATAATCATTTTGTCAATTCTTCATAATTATTTAATAAATAATGATAAAATTTAAAATTAGTAAACTATATAAGAAAATAAATCTTTTTCAAAATAAAATGAACCAGTAAAATTTTGAAAGAAAAATATTTTTATTTTCTTAATCTTAGTTTAGAAACAACTTCCTAGAACATTAAAGTCAATAGTTCACCCACTACATAGAAACAGTAAAAAGAGAACACCCATTTTGCACAAAATACCTTGGTGGGCCTTGCACCAAGACTAATCACTATTATCTACTTGTCATGTGAGAGTAGAACTCAATTGGAATAAAACCCTAGTCATTGGTATGACACTTGGATAATAGAACAAAGAAAATCAAATCTTGATTATTCAAAATTTTCAGGAAACAAAAAAAAAAAAAAATCTTTTAGTAGGCATAGCTATCCACCTGTATCAAAATCATGACTGAGTTCCATGTTCGAACCACACACAAGCCCATGCAAACTCTAAAATAAATTAAACTGAAAAGTTGGAAATGTATAAAAATCTAGTATAAGTCACGTTCATTTAATTCACTTGAGTTGAAACATAAAAAAGTACCTGATCACAATGTACAATCATTTCTCCTGCTGCTGTTGTTGCTCCCCCAATAAGTCCAAATTAAAAAGACTTTTAGATAACTTCATCCCCACCCCATCATGACTGCTACCATCTACCCCCAAACCTTTCCTTTCCCACTTAGATAAATCCTCTACCACATCCCTCCTCCCCTTTTCCTTTTACATGTGTTACTTCTGCATCCTCTTCTTTTGCTCCCAGTCTACGTGTAGTTATCCTGACAAAAATAAATAATCCAAAATCATCTCAATGCATGAACTCATCAAACACTTACCAAACCATCCCAAATCATAAAATCCCTCAAATGGGACTCACCTTCTTGATAGTGCGAGTGACATGCCATATTCTATAACACATATTCTCGAGTCTTTTGATTTGCTCCTCCATGTTCTTTGTCACTGTGGCTTCAAGAAACTCACCGCTTTAAGAAAGTCCATGCATCATCTAAAAAAAGATCTAAACTTTAAAGCAATTACCTTGACCCAAAAGTGATGAAGATCAATCTTATCCATACCATTAATAACCTCATTAATAGAATACCTTCCAAGATTAAAATTTAACCCTTGGGAGACTGAACCAAATTCAAGATCAAAGAAACAAACCTAGAGATGTGTGTAAATGCTTGGGCTCAAGCTCTATGCACCAGAACAACATAGAAAAGCCTAGTCATTATATTGTTGATTGGACATCTAGTTTAAACAGGTTACAATGTATTATAATTATAAAAAGCCACCATAAAAAGGTACAAGATGACGAAATGAAAAGAAATATAGGATGAAATGAATATGAACCATTGATTGGGTAGTTATTAATTATTAAGCACGTTAACCCTTTATTTAAACACACGTTAAGTCTTTATTCACACATTCGTTGTGGACTATTAATTACGACGATATTTTTGTTTGTGGAGTGGATTATTGTATTTGGATGACTGGATACTACTGCATATTCAGCGTAAAAAAAAAAATTAAAAAGTTCAAAACTGCACTCTTCCATCACTTCAACTTGACCACTTTTAAAACAAGTATGCTTTCCATTCAAATGGTTATTATCTTTCAATCTCGGTCCTCCATATTCATTGCCACAATCATTTATATCTCTATCACACTTATCACTCATTTTTTCTTTTTCAATTACAATTATTTTTTAAAACTTAAGTTAAATTAAATAAATTTAAAAAATAATAAATCTTTTACTTTTTTTTGGATGAATAATTGTAAAAAACTATCATATTTTAATAGAATATATATAATTCCATTGTTCCTTAGCATATTGTAATATTAGATATCATTTATTAACTAAATACAAAAACATTGATTTATTTTATTTTACATGGTAAAAAATGTCTAACTATTTCAAATAATCTCTTTAACCTTATAATTGTCACTAACTAAATAGAAACATTTTTAAAAAATTAGTCACATTTAAATAGTAAATATAATTTAGGAAGTATATCTTTAATTTCATCAATTAAATTTGTTACATAAAAAGACCATCTTTTTGTACCAAAATTTAAAGTTTATCATCTTTTCTAATAGATTGTCAATTTTTCATAAAAAGAATAGTAAATTGTAAAATATGTGGAAAAAAAATTGTCACCAATTCAAAACATCAAAATATTAATATATATGAATATTCAATTAACTCAGTTATATTCACATGATTGTTCAATGTAATGGGCCATCAGGAAAATTCACCTATTAGCAACTCACCACCTGAAAATTGGAGAATTCACGGCCATAACAAATTGACCTCAAGAAAATTTAATCACAAACTTTAGATGCTATGAATTTTCCTTTATATGAATTTGTCGTGACCATGAATTTATCTTGATGTGAATTTTCCTAAAACCATATAATAGAAAGTAAATGACACTGAAATCATGAGAATTTGAAATTATACTTAAAAATGCATAGCTAATTAAACAATTTTTGCACCAATAATTATTTATCCTAAAACATAATTCTAAAAAAAAAAACCAAAAATAAAACAAACTACTACCTTCTTGTTTTTAATTAGATCATCAGAAGAGGGATGAGGAGAAAGTATTCCAATACTCTCAACCTCCATTAAAGATCTTCTGCAACTCACTGACAACTTCTTACATAATCAAATTATTTATACCGCCATAAACAGCATTTACAGAGACACGTAGAGTGCGGCCGTGTGGAGATTTGCAGAAATATAATGACAAGTTATAAAATGTATGTGCCACAACTTATAACTCTGCGGGACAAGTATCATATGACCTGCCACGGATATTTGTCGTACGAAGTGTCAAATAAAATTAAAATCAAATAAATGCTCTTTTAAAAAATATTTCTGTAAATTTGCATACTCTATACTATTTAATCCTGGTTTTCATAATAAAATAATTAATAATAAAATAGTTTTAGTATATTTATATTTTATAATAAAAAAAATTATTATGTAATGTTAATTATAATATTTAAAATAAAAGATAAAAAATAAGTATTTATATTTATTAATATATTAACTAGCACTTGCACCCCAATGAGGTGCAATACATACGCCGATAGGCTGATTAGATTACAAATTGTCCTTTTGTTGTAAATGAGGTAAATGACCACATACTGATTTTTTTTTTCCATTAAGTTCTCCACGCCGACATTAGACTAGAGTTATGAGAAAAAGAATTAAGGTTAGGGTTAGGGTTGGAGTTTGGGTTTGGGTTAGGGTTACAGTTATAGTTAGGGATTTGGTTAGGGTTATGGTTAGGTTAGTGTTTGGGTTAGGGTTAGGGTTAGGGTTAGAGTTAGTGTTAGTGTTATGAGAAATAAAGTTATGATAATGGTTAGGTTAAGGTTACAATTATGGTATTTTGTTAGCATTAGGGTTAGGTTAGGGTTAAGATTAGGGTTTATGGTTTAAGATTTATGACAAGGATAGTTTTAGCTATGGGTATGGTTTAGGTTTAGCATTGGGGTTAGAGTTATTCTTAGGTTTCCTGTTAAGATTGTGAGAAATAGGGTTAAGATTAGGGTTAGGTTAGAGATATGATTATGCTTTATGGCTCGAGTTAGGGAAAGTTTAGGGTTACCATTAGGGTTTATGGTTTAAGGTTTGGATTAATATTATGAGAAAAAAGGTTAGGATTAGTGTTAGGTTAGAGTTACAGTTATGGTATTTGATTAGGGTTACCTGGTTAGTTTAGAGTTATAATTAGGGTTTATCATTTCAGGTTTAGGGTTAGTTCTAGAGTTGTGGTTATGATTAGGAATTAAAGTTGAGTTAGGTTGCGGTTTAGGGTTAAATTTAGGAATAGGGTTAGTATTAGGCTTAGGTTCAATATTATGGTTAGGTTTAGGGCTAGGGCTAGAGTTACAATTATAGTTATGAGGAATAGTGTTAGGGTTAGGGTTAAGCATAGGGTGAAGGTGAGGGTTAGGGTTAAGGACAAGGTTATGATTATGGTCATGTTTAGGGTTACAAATTGGGTTAGGCTTAGTATTAGAGTTATGGTTAGTGTTAGGGTTAGAATTATAGTTAGTGTTAGGCATTTATTTGGGGTTAGGGTTAGGGCTAGGAATAGGATTATTGTTAGGGTAAGGGTTAGGAGAAATAAGGTTACGATTATGGTTAGGTTCTAGGTTTATGTTTATGGTTGAGGGATCATGGTAAGGATAGGGTTAGGTTGTGGGTATGGTCTATGGTTAGGGTTGGGGTTAGGGTTTTGGCTAGGTTTAGTGCTAGAGTTATAAGAAATAGGGTTACAATAGGGTTATGATTATGGTTTTCAATTAGTATTAAGTATAGGTTAGGGTTATGATTAGGTCTTATGGTTTATGGTATAGGGTTAAGAGTTATAGTTATTGTTGGGATTAGAGTTATGAATACAATTAGTGTTTTGGTTAGGATTAGAGTTATGGCTAGGTTAGCATTAAGTTAGGGTTTAGTTTTGCATTAAGGTTAGGATCAAGGCTAGGGTTAGGGTTATTGTTAAGAATAGGATTAGTGTTTGGAATAGAGTTGAGATTAGGGTTACAATTTAGGGTTATAATTAAGATTATGGTTAGGGTTAGGGTTCATGTTAAAGTCAAGGTTAGTTTAGGGTTGCAATTAGGGTCTATGGTTTATGGTTAGGTTTAGAGTTACATTTATGATTGGGATTAGGGTTGGGATTAGAGATAGGATTTTGGATTAAGGTTAAGAATTGTTTTAGGGTTGAGATTGGGGTTATGAGAAAAAGAATTAGGGTTAAGGTTATGATCATGGTTAGAATTAGGGTTAGGGTTAGTGTTAGTGTTATGAGAAATAAAGTTACGATTATGGTTAGGTTAGGGTTATGATTATGGTATTTTGTTAGTGTTATGGTAAGGTTATGGTTATGATTAGGGTTTAGGGTTTATGATAAGGATAGAGTTAGTTGTGGGTATGGTTTAGGGTTAGGGTTGAGGTTAGAGTTATGGTTAAATTTAGTGTTAGGGTTATGAGAAATAGGGTTAAGATTAGGGTTAGGTTAGGGTTATGATTATGATTTTTGGGTAGGGTTAGGTATAAGTTAGGGTTATGATTAGGGCTTATGATTTATGATTTAGGGTTAAGTTAAGAGTTATAGAACTATTATTTCAATTATTGTTCAGATTAGAATTGAGAATACAATTAATCACCTACACTAACTATAATTGTAACCCTAAATTTAATTCTATCCATATCCCTAACCCTAACACTAACACTAACAATAAACCTTAACCCTAGCCTTAAACCTAATAATATTTTTTTTTTTTACTTTATAATAATTATAATATAAATTTAACAATAGTAATATCATATATTAATAATAACATATTACTATCAAATAGTACTAATATTAATAATATAATATTAATATCTTTTAATAATATTTTAATATATATCTTAATATTAATCTATATAGTAGACGTGGAAGTGGGTATTTTTTTAATTGGAAGAAAGAGTAAAAAATAAAATATACTCCTCTAAAATATTATCTCTCGACCTATACTATATAGATTAATATTAAGATATATAAACTACTATTATCATTTAATATAATTAATTAAAAAATATGTGAAATCTAATATATTAAACCTCATTTAATATTTAATATAACAATTAATTAATTAAATATATATTCATTTGCAAGTTAACATAAATATCTTAAATATAATCTCCAAATACATCCATACAATTTGAAAAACTTTCCATAAGAAGGCAAATTAATTCATGTCGTTTGTCTTTTGGCATGCGGTGTACACAGAAATCCCTCTTGTGGATGAGCTTGATAGCCTGGCAGCACAATCATTAAAGATAAAATATAATTTCTTTTTCTCCTTTGTAACACCTTATTTACCGTCTGTAAAATTTAGTGGACATGATAAAGTTGGACAACCAAAAAATTGACCTACCTATTGAATACAACATGACGAGTACGTTTTGCAGGGAGCTAATCAGACTGGACGGCAACCCCACCTCTTTTTCGGTGTCAGACTGGGGGAAATGCCGGTGGGCTTTGCCCATGTAGAATAGCCTATCGGCTAATTATATTTAAATAAAATATTACTAGCAATTGCACCTTGGTGTGCAATGGGTACGCCGAAGATGTTTGGAAGGTCAATTTTAAAATTGTTTTTCTTTTTCATGCATTTGTGCAATACATGATGTCAATTAGGTCATTTAGCAAATGATGTTTGTGCAACAAAGCTCTCAATAGAGAAGTGATAGCTTCAAATGAAGATGGAGGTGGATATGGAGGGAAAGAGAGATAAAGAGAGAGGAGAGAGGGATATATAAATAGATTTTTGCATTAAATATTTAATATAATATGTAAATAATAAATATATTTTTTAAATTTAAATATATATTTAAACAAATACAAATAAATATTAAACATATAATATATTTAAAAATTTAATCAATATTATATGTAAATCCTATATTATATTTATATTTAATAATATATAATTTATAAAATATTAAATGTATAATATCTAAATATTAGAATGTTATCCTAAAAGTATTTAAATATATAAATTGTAATTTTATTTCATAATGTTCAATTAATAATATTTTAGGAAAATATATTTTATAATCTAAAATTAAAAATAAAATATTATCTGACTATAAGTATTTAAAAATTATTTTGTAAAGCAATAGAGAGTATAAAATATAATAATTTATATTATGCCAAATATAATCTAAAAGGATAATTTGAAAAGCAATTGTCCTTTCCCTAAGTGCAAACTTTAAATGTTTAAATGGTGCCGCTTATAAGCTAGGCTTAAAGTAGGGATGACATTCATTTGTCAAAAACATTTGTTTTAATGTGAGGG
>VDFB02353493.1:180376269-180494879 GCA_007258455.2 Sequoia sempervirens | reverse complement strand
TCTCTCTCTCTCTCTCTCTCTCTCTCTCTCTCGTATCTCGCTCTCTTAGATATCTCTCTCTCTCTCACTCCCTGTAGCTCTCTCCCTAGTACCCTTAATCCTCTACCCTTTAAATGTACCATCTAAAGCTTAAAAAAACCAAATTTATCATAACACAAGCACGTTATTAATGAGTAGAGATATGTTCATTTAGGATTAAATAACACGCTCACGTTATCACTAAAAACGGTAAAAAATCACAATATACCCGTGATGTCGGCCCACATTCTGCATATTCTCCTGGTTTTGCGCGTGCTCCAACAAAAAGTAGCTTTTTGGTGATTGAGTGAAGTGTGCATGCATGATTTTGAGATTCCATCACCTTTTGAATGTTCTATCCATCACCTTTGCATGAAATAGCATAGTTTTCACGTTGAGAGACATATAATATCAATTCAAGTTTGAATTATAGTGATAATTGATATACAATTGAAATTTGGAGGGGAACAAGCTTTTGAAGAAGTCAAATTTTTGAGGAGTTTGAGGAAGGAAGAAGAAAAGGCTGCATAATTGGGTATAACTCCTCTATTTGAAACTTTGCTTTTTTAGGTATGTGAAATCTTTGTACGTTTTATTTCATTCTATTATGGCTTTCTTTCATTTTTGTTGTTTAGCTTATTCCATGTTGATCAAATTGTTTGTTTGTGATGCAATATCAGATTTCCAAGCCACTCAACAACATCATTTCTTTAGGGAACTTCCTTCCCAAATCAATAAAGATTAAAAGATCAATTTATACAAACTGTGGCATCACAAATGAGACTGCTCCCAAGCACTTTACAACATTCCTTTCGTTGTTTCTACATATTCTCTATTTTTAGCAAACAATGCCAAATATCTCTAGGAGGCCAACATTCCATCTAATCGTGTGATTCCTTTTCTATCATAATGCATTTACACAATCCCAATACAGATTCTCAGGCCTATTTTGATCCTTTTCAACATACTATAAAATTTTATACACTTATTTCACAAAACAAAGTAGAACCAACATGCTTTCTACTGGTAAAAGCCCTTAAATAGGTTAATTTATCAAAGCAATTCATCATAGAACTACTCAATAATCCACCAAACCTACAAACAGTCTTAGGCCATGTGTAGAAACTCACAAATAAACAAGTTTCAAGATGGGAAATGCCCATCAATACACAAAATCAGTAAACATTTGATTATAGGGTGAAAACACACCAACCATGAGGGTTTCTTTAATGAAACATTTGAAAAACCTCTACTACTCTGCCCAACAATTGAAACATGCTTCATTATGTTTACAAATTATTTTGAAATCATCTCTAAGCTCCTCTACATGTTGTTTCCTCAAACCCTACTTGAAAATACTATTTTTTTGAATGAGAAAATTTAGAATTTTGTTCATGCAACAGTATCCCGACTTTTTATTTCTATTTACCCCTACCACAAACATCTTCACATTGAAAAGACACTAAATATGATCCATTCCACTGACCTACTAGCCCTACATCAGTGGAATGGCTAAGAATCAATTTTTAGACTCTCTAAACAATTCTAAGGAAACCACAGACTAAGACTTAGGAAACTAAGTTCAAATTAGATTGATTATTTGAATTACAATTCCTACAACTTTAAAGAATGAAAGAAGTCTCTTTCCCTGAAAATAATCAAATCTTAGAATGCTTGAATCACTATGCAACTTGAAAACAAGAATAGAAAAACTTTCCAAAATAACTGAGCAGAGGTTTTTTTATTAATTTTTATGGATTTTGAGATACAAGATCTGCCTTTCTCGAGCTTACAACTCTTTTTAATGGTGTCTAAATCAGTTGAAATAACTGCCTATTCATCTTCATCAACCCATCCTTTCCCTTCCACAAAAAATACTCTTCACCTTCCTGCTTTTGTGCAATTTTACATTTTTACAATAATTGACAATTTTTGTTATAAAAAGCAACTTTTCAATAATATGACCTAGTGACCTATTTCATGGTGCAAATACATTGAAATTCATCATTTAATGAACTTCACTCATCATATTTACTTGAACATTACAAATTGAACAAATTATCCTTTTGAAGGAATTTCATGACCTAGGTGCTCTTGCACCAGTTTGTCATGTTACAACCTTACGTTGTCAATGGACATTTTAAATCACACAATTCGATACAGTTTCCTATTAAATTTTTAAACCACATCTCTTTGATGCATTTTGTTAAATTTAACAATTGAATTTCTTTGTGTATGCTTCCAAAGCTATCATTGAGTTATTTTTTCAAACAGTTATACAAACCAACTTTCATTGACTTTCTTTGTGTATGCTTCCAAAGCTTTCATTGAGTTATGCTTCCAAAGCTTTCAATTAGTTAATTTATAAACTTAGCACTTTTTGCACAGGTAAAATTATTCATCATGCTGAAGAAACAAACTGTTAAAAGGAAAAAACTAATAGATGATCAGTTCCAAGCCATCAAAGATAAAGAGAAAAAATGGATGAGGGAATATCATGAAAAGCATAAATTGGGAACAATTGATGAAAACAAGCCAGTTGAAGAGGAACCTCAACTGTCAAAAAGAGAAAATAAATTGGCTACACAAAGGGCATGAATGCAAAAGAGTCGTGCTAGCGGAGATGCAGATATCGTAGTTGGAGACACACCCTCTACCGCAAGTGAATATGAAGGGACACCATTAAGCACAAGATAATATGGAGGGACACCATCTACCACAAGTGAGTATGGTTGGACACCATCCACCACATTTTAAGTTGCGAGTACATCATCACTCGGAGTTGAGGAACAAGGTATGCCATCATCCCCACGTGAACCTCAAGGTATGTCTTCTATTCCACCCTCGATCGAAGGTACGCAATCTAGCCCACCTCAATTAAATATTGATGAAATTGCTAATGTTGAGATGTATGTACCTAGAACAACACCACCTAGAATTTTGTGTAGAAAGCCAAAGCTTTTATTAATATTGATGAGGATATTTTGTAGCACATGGAAGGTAAGATTCGAATGTGCCTTGTAGAAGATATGATAATAAGATTTGGAAAATGTTCTTTGAAGGGATAAATGAGACTGCAAGATGTCAACTATTTGTTCAAATGATGCGGGGTTTAAAGTACATAAACATCATGAAGACTCTTGGGTTGAGAACATCAATGCATCAAGTGAAAACACTATTGTGAAGAATCTAATGGATGCTTATGATAGTGTGGGTAAGACCTCATGCTCAAAGGATAGTAATGTCACCCGACGTGTCATTACATCAACTTTGGTAAGCTATCAAACAAAGAGATCTCGCCTCATTAAAAATACAAGTGAAAAAATGGGAATTAGTAGAAAAACTTTATCAAAAGCCGTTCAAAGGTGGCAAAGAATTGAGGGCACCAATTCAAATGAATTATGGGCATTCTCGGGGAGATTGCCACACAAAGATAAAAAATTTGTTGAAGCATTGAGAACACTAATTGAAGATTATTGGAAGAATAATACAAGGCCATCTCCGAATCAAAGGGATGTCATAAGGAGGAGAATCGGTAGTCGAAACCATGAGCCACATCCAAAGAATTTTTTGGATACGACTCACACCCAAATTTTTCATAAATTTCAAAATTCTTATCCTCAAATTAGTATTTCTCAAAGATTTTTTGAAATGATTAAACCTTTTTATGTAAAGATAAATCACACACGCACTACTTGTTGCTATAAACTATATATTGAATTCTCTAACCATTATGATGTTTATCATTCTATATGTTTACACTTGCATACTAACGATGTTTTGCAGGATTGTGGCATAGAAGCCCCACCAAAATCTTCAAGAAAGCTCTTATCAAAAAATTTATGTGAAATAGAGGATGGCCAAATATTCTATAGGATAGCATGCTTGGATGGCTCATGCAAGCGTTGCGGTGGCTTGCAACGAATGTTGGTATGTCAACATATGGAAATAACATATGAGGCGGGACAAAAACTAGTAGAGTTTGGGAAGTATAAAATAGTGGCATATGCTACAAAAGATGGGTCTGAAGCAAAACTGTGTGAGTTGGTTATTTAGAAGATTCCAGTGTATCAGTTCATGTCCATGTTTCATGAGAATCTAGTGTATGAGTATGCAAGGCATACCCATAGAGCCTGATGGCTGGACACACAATTCAAGCTATGAAAGGACACCTTTCCACTTGGTAGCATAGTATCAGTGGTTGAATTTGTAGAGAACTACACTCTACAACCATAGCATGAGGTGCAGTCACAATATTACAACTCCACACAGGTTTTGATATTTGTGCACATAGCATTCATACATGCAGCTGAAAGTATAGAGGATGAAAGGAAGGTATTCAGGGAGTATCACTTTTATATTAGTGATGATCGAACACATTCTCCAAAGTTCGTACAAGGTTGCTTCCAGATGTTCTACAATCATTTGGCTCAGAGGGGCATATCATATGATTGGCATATAATATGGTCAGATAACTGTGCAACACAGTTCAAGAACATGTGCATGTTCTACTCGTTGTGCAGGATGCATCTCACTACATGTGTTCAACATATGTGGAACTTTTGTGAGGCCAGAAATGGAAAGGGGGAGCATGACGGTGTAGGAGCATGCACAAAAAGAGCATTAGCATGTGAAGAGTTAAAGTATAAAGACAGTGCATAGTTGACAGATGCACGATGAATCGTTGAGTGGTGTAATGGTTCAATGGGTCTAGGTAATGAAGGTACGTCTTCAGTTCATAGATTTTTTTGGTTGATAGATGATACTAACATTGCACCATATGAGGATTTTTGTACACTAATAGGATCGAGTGAGTTGCACTCTTTCCTTAGCTCAAATGTAGGTTCATGGAATATCGATACACGTAAGATGGCATGCTTTTGTTCTTCATGTACAATGCAAGCTTGGAATGATTGTGAGTTAGGGGAGTGGGTTGACAAATGGTTGAAAAGTTATCTTAGCCCACTTCACACGTATTTCCCTCCGATGGCATTGGAACTAACACAGATGGAATCATCAGTCAAATTTGACCATGTATCGGATCGAGTTCAACCAGGTAATATATCTACTTTCTTAGTATTTGAAATTCCATATTGTTATCTTACTTTGTACTGTTTTCATAATGTTGACTAATTTCAAGAGATATGTCACACATATAAATGCAGGGCATGTTTATGCAGTTATTGCAGATGAAGACAACGAAGAGGCTACATACTATTACTTGTGTCATTGTGTCAAGGAAAAAAATAAATTAGAAGCCCCAATTATAGATGGAGAAAACATTGAATACCCTACAGGCTCAGTTGTTGTTACTAGAACGTGGCTGAGAAGGTACCCACATAAGAGTGTTAAACATTAGTTGTTTGAGGAATTTGACATGCATCGTAAGATTCTTCATTACTCAAACCTTGCCATGGCATCCAATGTTCGTTTGAGAAAATATGGGGGTAGAACTTTGAAAAATACCTTGTGGAAGGTCTGTGAGTTTGACCACGAGGCAATACTTGACACAATAAAGAGTAGAGTAGACCCGGATGGTTCATTGGATTAATTTGTAAGTATATGCACAATGGTTCTTATTAATTTTTTCTTGTATCCACATCAATTTGGTTGATGCCAATTCTATCATCTTATTTTACTTTGTGTATATGTATGTAACCAAGCAAACATTGATTGGTGTCCTCTTGCATAAAATGCAGATTTATGAGCCATCCAGGAGAATCTCAAGCAAAAAAGTAATGCGACATCCTTATTTTGACGAGAGCATAGACAAGGCAGTGAACTCTTTGAAAAAATGACTCAAATAAATGAGGTCTCATGGTGATGGAATGACATGACAAATGCCATGACAAGAAAATTGTTGTGGATTGTCATGGCATTCCATCACCATTGAGACCACATTTCTTTGAGGCTTTTTTTCAAGCAGTTTACTGCCTTTTCTATGCTATTGCTTATTAGTATGATTTGATGGATTTTTTCCAAGCATCCATAGCTTTTTTGGAAGCACCTATTTTAGGATTTTAGCCATAGCAACAAGGAAGCGAACTGTTTGATAGAATGCTTTGGTAAACATGTACGATAAATGTAGTAGCACAGAGAAGGCAGCGAATTGTTTGAAAAAATGCCTCAAAGAAATGTGGTCTCATGGTGATGGAATGCCATGAAAATCCACAACAATTTTCTTTTCATGTGATGCAGAGGGGATGGGACTTTAGTCAAAACTCAAATTTTCAAGGATTACAATGATGCAATCTCAAACACTCTTCCAGGCACCCTGATGAAGACAAGCCTCAATAGTGCACTTATAACTTAGATGCTTTCCTAATGGACCCAAACCCTTGGATTGATCTCAAGGAACTCAAAAAAACTTGTCTTGAATGCTTTCAAAGCCCCAAACCTCTGTCTTAGACAAAACTCACTTTTTGCACCTTGACTAGGCTTCCAGCGATGGTTTTTTGACTTTTCACTCAACTTCCCCAAAGGAATCCTCAATATAATGACTGATTCAAATGTGATTCATGATGATACACAACATATCAAATCCTTTATGGAAATTTTTCAGGATCAAACCTACCAAAATTTGTTGTTTCCTCAAATTTAATGCCTAATTAGCCCACTTTTTCAAAGCAAACCCTCTCTAAACTTATCCCCTAACTATAAAACTTTCAAAAGTGTTTTAAAATGTTCCAAAACCAAATATTTTCAAGTTATTAGTCTTCTTTGACACCCTGAACACCCTAAATCACAAAGCCCTCAATAAATTGCTCCAAAACTAGGGCCTCTTGAAAATTAGCTTTCCCAACACTTCTAGAACCCTCTCTTGGAATTTTAACCAATAACTCAACATATATAAACACATTAAACTCATAAATATACCCCTTATTAAGGTAGATCTCCTGCTGCTACACTTTAGGCACCATTTTCATGCCCTTTTCCTTGCTAAAACTTGGTGTACACCCAAGAATCACTCTTTCCTACACAATAAATTGTTAGATATGTATAATAAAAGTTAGATATTATCCATTTCACAAGTTTTCAGTCACACTCTCCTATGAAATGGATCATTTATTCATGAAGACTCTCAAAACTATTGAAAAATTTGTACTTTTTGAGGACAGTCACCAATATAACACAAGAAACTGATTCCAAACATTATTCAAGTCATTAAAAAGGTTAAATTTATGTAAATAAAAGTTATTAAACCATACAAATGAGAATTACTCCAAAAGGAATCAGATATTCATCAAAAAACCTCAAGAAAATGCAAAAAGATTGAAGTTTTTATTGATTTTCTGTAGCAGTTCATACAACACTTGCAATATCAGCCAACCCTTCATACAATGATTTATCTAGGCTTATAGACTCATCATAAAATAGTCCCAACTGACAAGAATTTATTTTATTACATTATTGTGATTAAAACTCCTAAAACTCACTTTTCTGCCCAAAGTTGGATTTCAAAAATTTGAATTTCCAACATTGCAATTTATTAACTCCTATTAACTATAAAGCTTCCAAAACTATTACATATCATCGTTCAACCTTATTTAACCTTAATTAAAACATCATATACCTATTTAAAATCCTAGAACATCATTGTTCCATTTACAAGTCAATTTGGTCCTATGGTCCTTATTAGGACCCTTAGGACTTTTGATCTTATTGTTACACTCATCCATGCCAAATGCCATTATAGGATTCAAAATGCTATAATTGATGCTCTAGAAAGGTTTATAGGCCTTCAAGACCCCTGCCATCTCTTGACTCTCCAAATGATCCTCAAGGAGCTTGGGTGCTCCTGCACCATCATGGCATTCCACCACCATGAGACCACATTTCTTTGAGGATTTTTTTCAAACAATTCATTCCCTTGTCTATGCTATTGCTTACTATTATGCTATGATATATTTTTTCTAAGCATCCATAGCTTGTTCGAAAGCACCTATTTTTGGCTTTTAGCCATAGCAGCAAGGCAATGAACTGTTTGGCTAAATGCTTTGATAGACATGTATGAAAAAAGTGTTACCATAGACAAGGCAGTGAACTCTTTGAAAAAAAAAACCAAAGAAATGAGGTCTCATGGTGATGGAATGGCATGAAGAATGCCATGACAAGCAAATTGTTGTGGATTGTCATGGCATTCCATCACCATTGAGACCACATTTCTTTGAGGCTTTTTTTCAAACAGTTTGCTGCCTTTTCTATACTATTGCTTATTAGTATGCTTTGATAGATTTTTTCCACTTGCATCCATACCTTTTTTGGAAGCACCTATTTTAGACTTTTAGCCATAGCAACAAGGCAACAATTGAACTATCTGACAATATTTTTTGGTAGACATGTATGAAAAATGTGGTAGTATAGACAAGGTAGTGAGCTATTTGAAAAAATGCCTCAAAGAAATGTGGTCTCATAGAATGCCATGAAAACCAAATGCAATTGGCAGCTGCTCCTAGTTATTAGTTATGCAATGTGAAGTAATTGCGTAACTGCTTAGGTTGACTTTGTAAAAACTATATTGTAATTGAAATTTTGTCATCTATCAGCATCTAGTTATTAGTTATGAAATGTGAAGCAATGCTTTCAGTTTGAAAGATGTGCAATGCAATGTAATCAACGTTATGAATATAAACTAGAAAAAATAAAAATTACTAAGTTACCAGTTTGGATTTGGGTTTGGGATCGGGTTCGAGAACCCGGTTTTCCGGTTCGGGAAATTTTTTTTTGGGGGGTTGGGTTTGTTTTGGGTTCGGTAATACAAAAACATATAAAAATTAGAAATATATACATATTTGCAGTTGTAATCAAGTTCATAATACACCACCATATTAATAGTCAAATAACATAGCAAAAGTACACCACCACTTTCATAGTGAAATATTAAAATATTAGTGATCTACTCGAATGTCATGATACATATTTATAAATTAAAGTTCAAACATAAAAATGTCAAGTGTTTACAATCAACCATTATTAATCATTGATCAATCTGAAAAGTGTGAACATTTTTCTATGTGGAAGGAAAACAAGAAAACAGTGTTACATAATTATTTACATTGTGAAAGAGCCAAAACCTTTTTCTTGCATATCGTAGAAGAATCTCAGGGAATTTTTGGGTGTCCTTGCCTTGGAACGAAACTATCCTGAGCCATGAATGATTGACCAGGAACTATGAGAAAGAAATAAGATAATTCACATGCAACTTGTTGCAATTTCTTTCCTTGGGAAAAATGGTAAAGTTTTCTTTTCAGGTAGAATCTCCTTTAGATTTTGAACGTGCATTGATAATTTTCAAGATAGACTTAGCCAAATATGTCATCTAGGTTTGAAGCTTTTAGGTAAAATACATTTGCTTCTTAAAATTTTGTTCAAAAATCAAGATGCAGGCTCTCCTCCCTCAGGGAAGAGAAGGCCTATCAGACCTAACACTCTTATGCAACACTTCTTAAGTTCTTGTTGATGCATTATTAGATATGAAATTTCAAAATAGGCATGGTTATATAAATTCTCATCTCACGACTATCATTGCATCAAATTAAGAATTTTCAATCCTTTATGGTCTAGACAAGAGAAGTATGGAGTAGTGTTCCAATGCTAAAGTCTTATTGTGAATCTCTTTGCTATGAGTGGTTCAAAAATGAGGAATCTGTCTTCTGTACCAAATGAGAAATACTCACAATATGTGCTAGGAAGGAATATAAGTCCATAAGATCAAGTATGCAAGAACTGAGAATTGAAAAATTGGCTTACATTTCACTTCCAAACACATAAATTTTCACACTTTTTGATGTTCACACGTAAGTCAAAAAGTATATGTGCATAAGTTGTAAAGTATACACTTGAATACACGTAACTCATATCTATTGAACCATTGATTTATAATTTGCAAATATGGACACCATCGATAAAAAATATTTGTATTAAGCAAATAGCCATCTATGCATACATCAATATATGTTGATATAAGATTAAAATATAGTTACAAAATAGCCATATAGGCTTATGAGAATGCCATATAGGCATACAATGTCAAATATATCCAACACAAAATATGTACAAAATTTCCATGTAGGCATACAACAAAGGGCTCTGTGCATTCAAAATTTATTTCTCTCCATGCTCTGGTTCAAATACAATTTTCTTTCCCTTTGTTGGGTGATCTGATGGCAATAATTTTGTCACCCATTTTTGTTGTGCTTGAGGAGTGCTCCTACTACTCCTCCTAGGGTTTAGCTCCTGGTGAAGTTTCAACTGTTACAATAAGAAGTAAAGACATTAATATATAGAAATTACATTATAAAAATTAATATATTTAACAAAATAATCACTTACGGCCATCTCACGATCACTCTCCTCGATGGAAATATTTGCACGCCAATGCTCAGGCATGCTCAAGCCCTGTATAAACCATCCAAATAGGAATTAAACTATGAATCAATAATGGTTTGATTTTTCACTAGAACTAGTTCATCTATAACAATGAATGTAAATTAACATTTAGTAATTTTCCTCATACCTCCCCTATCAGAGCCATCGAGGATTGTATAGCAGAGGAAACACCAAAATCCATTGCCCTCATAACATTTGGCGGTGTTTCTATCACCAAAATCTGAAAACAAAACAACAAATTATTCAATCACAAAAAAGTTACAATAACGATCCATGTGATTACTTATAACGTATGAGTTCTAATGAACAAAATTTTGAGTACAAGTATTAAACAGGTATATTTCTGATTATTAGTTATCGATTTTGAAGTAATGCTTTGAGTTTGAATGATGTGTAATGCAACGTAACCAACAATATGAATATAAACTACACAAATATACTAAACTTAGAATTCATTACTTAAGTTCTCTTTAAATTCTATACTACCTTCGTGAACATTTGATCAAATCTATTGGCACTCGGAGGTGTTTCCTTGAAACCTCCAACAGTACCCTGTTCAACATCCAAAATCACATATTAAATTACCATTTGTAAAACAATGCTATTAACACATGTAATAAATTTATAATTGTTTACTAACTTTACATACCCCACCAATAGGTGTACTGTAAAAATAAGTAGGTGGATGACTAGTGTATCCAGTGTCTACACTATGACCCTGCAATTTTATTAAAATAGTAAAACTAAATTAGTTAGTCTTGCATTTCACAATTGAAATTTAATAAATTAAATTCAATGAACATGCTGAATTTTACTTGAGTGTCAATGCCATATGCATCATGCAAAATGTCAGCCATCCTCTCCATCCCCATAGATGCATACGGATCAAGCTGTGTAGTAGCATATGGATCCTACATAGCACCCTCCTGAGTGCTAGTAGGGTCATATGAATAAGTCGCCCCGCAAGATTGACACACATGGGTTTGAAGGCCACCACCTGAAGACTCCCATAGATGGCATTGTACAATAGGGCTAGTGTGATGGATGACACTCCAGGTCAAAGTTGCGATCGCCTACAATGTCTCTATGTCGGCACTCTCCTTCACAATGGTTGGCATCACAATCTTCTCACGAGGCAGCCTAGCGAGAGTTTGTCTCCCTTGCCGCATAGGATCTGGCTGTGCACCAGGCCTATCCTGAGCTGACCCCCCACCTCTCCCTTGGAACTCCCTCATATCAAAATAATTTGGGATTTGGTTCAATACAAACTCATTGTATAATTTCCTAAGAAAATATTAGGGGACTTCATAATTATTGCACGGTGGGTAATCAAAGACCATATACCATCTTTCATAAAAAAAATTCTTAATCTCTTGGTGGTGGCACCAATGAATATGAAACCTCTTTGCATTGAGGGTAAGATTTGGATTTTTTTTAGGGTCAGTGAATAGAGAGCACAAATGACCTTTAGTAATTTTTAAATCTTTTACCTGTTTATATGATAATTTGTCTGCATAATATGCCCTAGTTGTCTGCCTCCTATCTTGCCATCCAGATATTTGTTGGGTAATTGCATCTACATTTTTTAACATGTCTTTCAATGAATTTTATAGAGGAATTCTTTCTGTGGTTGAAGCATTTGGATCACTCAACCTACTGATAAGCTCCTCATGTTGTTTTCTATTCTTCTCAATTTCACTCCTCAAATTTTCTTAACTGCTAGGAGGGAATTGAGAGAATGGTGGGGGAGGTTGATTTTGTTGAGTATTTTGTTGTTGAGGATTTACCTCCTCTTCTTGTTGAGGATTTGCAGGATTTCCTACAAAATTTTAAAAAAAAATCAAATCTAACCTAAAAAAAAAAAATCAATTTCAAACTATCAAATTCAAAACAAATAGCAAACAATAATTACCTCTCGCATCTCTTTGTCGTCGTGGTGCCATATTTGCAAAAAAAATCCAAGTGTTCTTGATGAAATTTGCACAAATCCTTCCTCCTAGAATGCGAGCACGAAAGTGAGGATTTTTGGCTGTGAGCAGAGCTGAGAAATAGTAAAGAGCAAATGATACACATTTGAATTTTTTTTCTTTTAAAATGACATAACACACTCGTGTTATAACGCGCTCACGTTATAACATGAGTGCGTTATGTATTTCCAATTTTTTTTCCCATTTGGCCACAAAAGTGCGACTAACTTCATGCACCTGCCCACCCTCCAAATGAAAAATATTTTCTATGGATAGAAAAAAATGAGCTCATTTATTTCAAATTCAAACATAATATTTACAATCAATCTAAACAATTAAACAAATGGGAAAAGATTGTTCTGTCTATATTTAATAAGGTAAACAATGCATCCAAATAGACAAAAGCTAGCCCAAAACTAAAAAATAGAATGCTATAGGCTCGAAGAGTTCTGATATTCTACATAAAGAGAGTTATCTTAATAGAGGGAATTTTCATTTAGAATCTTAATTTTTTACTTAGCATAATAGTTTTGAGCATCCTTTGGAGAGAGCCATGTTGTGATCAATCAACATGTATTTCTTGTAATCTAGTGGCCTTGTATGTTCCTTGGTCTATTATAGTTGTGATCTATAGAGTGTTGAATTTTTTTGCTCCAATCTTATGAAACTTAACATTATTAGAAATATGATTATCATGCTTATGTCTAGAGTTTCTATACTAATTTCTATTATGTACATGTTGAGCACTAACTTTCTGTACATTATACCAAACTCGTCGAGGAATTCAGAACATCAAACCTGTAGAGGATTTTAGGATACTATATTGTTGGCATGTATATACATATATAAATACATAGGGATAGATGGATTGAAAAGGTATGTAGAGGAACATAATTTAAACTATACATCAAGTAAATGAAATAAATAACATTTGAGTCTCCATAATGGAAAAATGGGGGTCTCATCTATACCAAATTGAGACCTAAGACACAAACTTTACTTTTTAAATACATACCAATTATGTTTGGGTGTGTGTACTTGACTATGGTTGGTTTAGCACCAGGATACACCTATGTGGTTGAGAGATTTCCTAATTTCTGCACACTAGATGTACTAGAAGTAGGCTAATTCATTGGTAACTCTCAAAATTATTGTAAATGCCTCATAAAAATACATTAGAAAAAATAAAAAATAAAAAATAAAAGTGTAAGCTAAGAAACAAAACAAAAATAATAGAAAAATAAAGTGAACCATAGTTCTATCTAGTACATGATATCATTTTTTTCATTTGATTTAATGCTTAATTTCAACTACCATTCTTCTCTATGTATGATTCACAGCAAATGGAACTTGTTTTTCACAAAAAAACCACCAAAATAAAAGATTTAAGGATTTCAGTTGTAACCAATGAAGGATTCTAAAGCCAAAAGCAAATGGACTTGATTCATGACTCTACCATTTATTTTCTTGAAACTCAATGATGAATGTCAAGGACATGATTTTGTTATCCTTTTGATACATTGAATTCCCAGATTTAACTAGTCCAAGTTATGGTGTAAGCCAATAATATTCTGCATTACTGTGGAGAAAGGGCTTTGATATAATTAGTTATTGGAGATAAAAATTTAGTTAATGGAGGGATAATCCAAGGAAGAGCTCCAGCTTCTAAAAAATACTTCATATTCCATTCTCGTTGGTCCTCACTAAACTTAGATGTGAAAGTAAGTTGAGATATCCCCACATTAGCAAGACAATCCTCAATCCACTTATACTCCCTGATATAATAAATGTAAGAGATGGTGTCAAAACTTCTACTAGTAAATGCTACTTCCTCCAATATGCTTCTTAATTCCCAATCCTTCATAGCTTTCTATTTTTACCCTTGAATAATCACCTAGGAATTCCTTTAAATTTAGGGAATTTATATTCCAAAGCCTTAGTCAACTTTATACCTTCAAGCAATGCCAAGGCTTGGCTTTGCTATTCATCTCCAAAAACCAAGGAGAAGGACCTATCTTTAATTAACAAGCCAGAGGGAGAACACAACACAATCCCAGCCCTAGCTAGGCTAGGGTTCCCTTTAGCCGCTCCTTTAAAATTTAATTTATAAAAATCCCTTCTTTTGCACTTAATCCTTTTATCAATTACCTCACTAATGGGGAATTGAAACTTAAAATATTACTCAAGCATTGGAATATAAAATTCCAAATTATCACATCAAATAATTGTTTATGTTTCTTTCTAAAAATTGGAAACAAAAATGAAATTCAAAGATCTAACTCTCCGCAAAATGGACAAGAATAGACTTAGGCTTGAGCTCGCGATAATAATTTTTCAGGAAAATTTCTCAATTGCATGTACTAGCTGAAATTGCTTTGTTGAAAAATTTCACATAAGTTCTATTTAGTCTATTGAAAATTTTTAAGTTTTCCCTTGGTTGTCATTTACTGTAGATCTTTGTTGGATACTTTACTCCTTATAAGGTTATAGGTCTTTATAGAAGCCATTGTGACCAGAATCAAGTGAAGAATAACATTCATCTAAGACCTTAAAAGTAGAATAGCGTACAAGTTACATTCAGTTGATTACAAATTACTTAAATATTATCTAACATAGCCACAACCCCATCTTTTTCATATGATAGCCTATATTTCTTCTTCCACATTGGTTCAATCATATGTATTGCATGCAACTCAAGCTTTACATGCATTTATAAAAACCTAGAGTTGGTTTTTTAGAGGTTTCTTGACCTAGATTGCTCTAGCATTTCCTCTTGTAGGATAACCACAATTATAATGCATTTTATAACAAAATAGTTAGTTAAGATGATCATATGTTCTTTATGAATCCTTTATTTCCAAGGAAAAATTCACTAATGCAACTTAACAATTTTCTCAACCACAACATGATTCCTTCCAATTGATCATTAAAATAAATCATTCATACCTTTGATAGTTACTAAGGATCTTTCTTCCACTTGAGATCCCCTTAATATTTTTGTGCTTGAGAGGAAGCCATTTCATGTCTAAGTTTTTTGAATTGTCTGGAGGTTGAAGGGGGTGTTTTGGGTTCAGTCCACACCCACACAAGGTCTTAACATCTAAAGGGCTAGTTATTGGGAGAGTGCCTATCAGGTTCAAGTGATGCCTATAGGTTTGAGACCTAGTTGAACCATGACTTGTAAGTTGGTGCCAATGATAAGCAATTAGACATTCTTAGCCATATTTTGAATCTAATAATGAGCGTTGAAGGTCCAATGCACACTCTAGAAGGATCCAGACTTGTAAGAGGTGAGTCAATTAGTGATAGCATTCCCAACATTACCAATGCAAGGTTTTAGGCATGATTGCAAGAAATGTTATAGCACTAGATAGTTTTGCATTCGAACTACCTGCCCACAATGTGATGTCAGTCATACTTGTTGTCCATGCTCAATGACTTAATTAAACGGATGTTAGGACTTATAAAAATGTTATGTCCTATCATTTTTGGTGTTTGGGATAAAGAACCATGTTGCAGGGTCAATGCAAAGGCTATGCAATAGTTTTACTAGTTTCACAACCATAATTGGTATCTTTTATTCATTAGAATTTAAGTTGAACACTTGGCTGCAAAGTCCCCAAGTCATTTGAGTTAGAACAAAGTAAATGGAATTAAAGATTATGTGGAAAGATTTGCTTGGAATCAAATGGGAGTTTCAAATTCAAGTAATATCAGTCCCAAAATGAAGATAAATCCACTTGGAAGATGAATGGTCAACCTTTGATGATTGGGGATCATTACACAATCATTCATCAGGACATCTAGAGCCAAGAAGATGAAGAAAAGTAACTGCAAGCAACTGAATGACATATGTAGAGATGTGGGCATGTCATTCTTGAATGAAAACATGCACTAAATCATGGAAGAAGCAATTATGATGGCATGAAATGTAAAAAAATAGAGTGGGGGTCTAACAAAGGAAGAGGTTGACCATCTAGACTAAGAGAGACATTAAGAAAAAAAAAAAGATTAACCAAAAGATGAAAATAATCATATTATCATTTGTCTTGAGGAATAGAATGGTCCTATGCGATTTTTTGTATTTTTTGTAAAATTTTTGGTTCTTCTCAACATGATTGTAAGCCAATAGAAAGGCTAAGTCATACAGTTTAGTTCAGTTCGGTTCTTTCTTTCATAGTTTAGATGTGGATATGTTCTCTCCAACTTGTTATTTATTTGATTTGATTTGTCTAAATTTTAGCTATTAGAAATGTTAGAGTAAAATATTAGTCAAATTTTATAGCTCCAAAACATTTTTGATACTTTAGTAAAGTGTATTATGAAATTGCTTCAAAAATAGGCTTTTAGAAATCTGTAAACACCAGTCAATTTCTTTAGGTTCTATGCATTCTAGTTCATTGAAGTTCAAATTGTTTTTGCTGAATAAACAGGTGGGGAGTTTTAGTTATTTTATTCTATCTTGTCCAACCTTTTGTTCATTCCTCATTTCCTTGAAATTAGCATTTCTTCTTCAATCCTTAGTTACAGATTCGTAAAAGTAGTTCCATTTATAATTTCTTTATGCATATTATCATTTCAATTCAAAATTAAAAATAGGGGAAACAATGAATAGGAAATCATGTAAACAAAAACAATCAACAATTAACATTAGTGAATGAAAATTTGTGCAAGAAAGAAAAATTCTAGAAATACTCATGGCTTGATTTGGAAAAGGGAACACCTTTGGCAAAGCAGGTAGATATTTCCTTTGTCTTTGAAACTAAAAACTTGTTGTAAAGGGATTGTATGAATACAACTAAGATTTAATCTCCAAGGCCCTACGTTATAATTAAAGATCTATGCAGGGATCATGCTCTTATTTTTCTTCTCCTTATAGATTCTTCTGCTTGATAAACCCTAATATTTAGCTTTTGAGAATTGGCTCTAGCCATTCTTATGGAAAGGTTGCAATATTTGAACCACCATCCATATCCACAAGTTGATTCCTCTTGTCTTCAATATTTTTATCAAGAAACAAATACCAGGAATCAAAGAACATACCTCCAGTTCTATAACAAAACTCTTCAATCTAACTTTTTTATCTACTTATTTAGCCTTAAAATATTTGCAGTTTAGGTTCATGGAGAACAAATGTGGCTCCAGAGTAGCAAAGGCAACTAAAATGTGAATCCCTATATGACTAACTTAATAGTAAATGGCTTTAGTTATTTTTTTAACATTCATTTATTTTAGTTAAAATGGGTAAAAAAAGAAAAAGTAGATCTTTAATTAAATAAATATCATTATTATTATATATATTTTTGGTAATTTTTGGACACGCATCATACAACCCACTATGAATATGCATAAATTGACATTTAAATCATTCTTACTTCTCAGCCATTAAAATGAAAAACTGAATCTAACCAATAAAGAATACCATTACCTAAATATAAGTTGTTTAGCTTTTCTAATGTATTTTATTATTTACAAACTAGCATATATATACTTCAATTCTTTTGAATGCAGGTCCACTAGGGAAGTTGCAACTACATCAGACAAAATCATGATGCATGTGGGCTAAAAAAAGGATTGTTGAGAGCGTGGGAGAAGGTGTGAAAGTTCTCAAGGAGGGATAGCATGTGTTTCCATTATTTACAGGTGAGTGTGGAGAGTTCATATACTACAAATTACCAAAGACTAATCTATGTAAAAAATTCAGAATTGATCCCACTAGAGCAGTCATCCTGAGAGATCCTTTAAGAATTAAAAGATATAATTTTTTTGTTTAATGGATTCAATCAGGTTAAATATATATCAACATCCTTATGTATAACTAAAATCACTAATTCATCTAGCCTTTATACCAAAAATGGGGAAAGTTCCTAAATCACAAATTTCTTGGAGTTGTTGGCCTTCCTTATTGTAGAAACCACCCCACATTGTTAATTCCATAATACAATCTAACATGTCTTTCAGTTGAAGGGTTCTTTTTTGAGTTTGTGTGGCATTCTTTATGAATATTGTGTTTGGTGTATTGATTAACGAAACAACACCAATGATATCAACCATTGAATTGCTTTCCATGTTCTCAATTTCACTTATTTGTGTAAAATGGAATTGTTGTTTTGGTATAAAGCTATCCTCCTCCAAACACAACACAACAATTGAATCAATTTCTAATAAAATTTCACATTCATTATTTAAATGGCTGAAATTCTTTTGTGCAATTTTGAGTCTCCCTTTTGAGATGATAAATAATTTCCCAGTTTCTATTCAATCAAAAAATTATTATGCAACTACATTAAAACATGTTACTCTTATTTCACCACCATCTAAATCAACCAAGTCAAAATTGAAAACTTTTCCATCTCCTTTTGCATTGTTAAAATGACGAAGTTGGCCCTTTCTATGGACTCTTGCCTTTATTGACCATCTATTTTAGTATGGATTCAATGCTGCAATAGGAATGGTTCTTGTAGGAGGTTCATTTTTTCTATTAATTTGGTGATCACATGGATTGTTGGTAGGATTCATGCCTAAAAAATCATAATATAGGAGAATTATTATTTAATAGAAATATAACATTCCCACAAAAATTCAAGAGAATAAATTTTACATAAATTTAATAAATATAACCATTTGTATAAGAGAGAACAAACATTAAAATAATAAAGAGTACTCGAGAAAAGATAAATATTGCAATGTTTGACTATTTAAAATAGTGGAATAGTTTTACAACTCATGTGTTATTGTATACTCATATAGAGAAACATACATATTTTGTTTCTAGGAAATAAAATGTAGCAAATGTGAAGTCCTTGTCTATGTAGACAAGTGAAACATACATTATAATTAGCCTCCAAATGAAAAATATTTTCTATGGCTAGCAACAAATGAGTTCATTTATTTCAAATTCAAACATAAGATTTACAGTCAGTACAAACAATTAATCAAATGGGAAAATCTTGTTGTGTCTATATTTAATAAGGTAAACAATGCATCCAAATAGACAAAAGCTAGCCCAAAACTAAAAAATAGAATGCTATAGGATTGAATAATTTTGATATCCTACATAAAGAGAGCTATCTTAACAAAGGGAGTTTTCATTTTGAATCTTAAATCTTTACTCAACATAAGAGTTTTGAGCATTTTGAGCCATGTGTTGTGATCAGTCAACATGTATTTCTTGTAATCCAGTAGCCTTGTACATTCCTTGGTCTTTCATAGTTGTGGTAGAGTGTTGAAATTCAATGTTCCAATCTTATGAAACTTAACATTATTATAAATATTCCTATCATGCTTATGTCTAGAGTTGCTATACTAATTTCTATTATGTATGTATTAGCACTAACTTTTTATACATTATACCAAACTCACAGAGGACTTCAGAACAACATTAGACCTGTAGAGGATTTTAGGATACTATATTGTGGGCATGTATATACATATATAAATACATATGAATAGATTGATTGACAAGGTATGTAGAGGAACATAATTCAAACTATATATCAAGTAAATGGAAGAAATAACATTTGAATCTTCATAATGGAAAAAGGGAGGTCTCAGATACCAAATTGAGACCTAAGAAACAACCATTACTTGTTAAATACATACCAAATATGTTTGGGTGCATGTACTTGACTAAGGTTGGTTTAGCGCCATGATACACCTATGTGGTTGAGAGATGTCCTCATTTTTGCACACTATATGTACTGGGTGTAGGAAAATTCATTCGTAACTCTAAAAATTAATGTACATGCCTCATTTAAAAATACATTTAAAAAAAAATTAAAAACAAATGTGTAAGCTAGGAAACAAAACAAAAATAATGGAAAAATCAAGTGAACCATAGTTTTATCTAAAATGTGGTATCATTTTTTTCATTTGATTTAATGCTTACTTTCAATTGCCATTCTTATCTATGTATGATTCACAAGAAATGGTTTTTTTTCATAAAACAACTAGCAAAATCAAAGATTTAAGGGTTTGACTTGTAACCAATCAAGGATTCTCAGGCTGAAAGAAAATGGACTTATCTTGATTCATGACTCTTCTACCATTTTTTTTGTTGAAAATCAATGCTAACTGACAAGGACATGATTTTGTTATCATTTTGATACATTGAATTCCCATATTTAACTGGTCCAAGTTATGGTGGAATCCAATAATATCTTGCATTACTGTGGAGAAAGGGCTTTGATATTATTAATCATTGGAGAGAAAACCTTAGGAAATGGAGGGATAATCCAAGGAGGAGCTCTAGTTTCTAAAAAATCCATCATATTCCATTCTCCTTGGTCCTCACTTAACTTAGACATGAAAGTAAGTTGAGATATCCCCACATTACCCAGACAATCCTCTATCCACTTATACTCCCTGATACAATAAATGTAAGAGATGGTATCAAAAATTCAACTTGTAAATGCTACTTCCTCCAATATGCTTCTTACTTCCCAATCCTTCATAGCTTTCTATTTGCACCCTGAATAATCACCTGGGAATTCCCTTAAATTTGGGGAATTTATATTCCAAAGCCTTATTCAACTTTATACCTTCAAGAAATTCCAAGGATTGGCTTTGTTATTCATCTACCAAAACCAAGGAGAAGGACCTACCTTTAATTAAAAAACTAGAGGGAGAACACAACACAATCGTAGCCCTAGCTAGGCTAGGGTTCCCTTTAGCCACTCCTTCAAAATTTATTTTTTTCACTTAATCCTTTTGTCAATTACCTCATTAATTGGAAATTGATACTTAAAATATTCCTCAAGCATTGGAATATAAAATTCCAAATTGTCACATCAAATAATTGTTTTTGTTTCTTTCTAAAAATTGGAAAATAGAATGAAATTCAAAGATCTAATTCTCGATAAAATGGACAAGAATATAATTAGGCCTAAGGTCATGATAATAATTTTTCAGGAAAATTTCTCAATTGCATGTACTGCTGAAATTTCTTTATTGAAAAATGTCACAGAAGTTCTATTTAGTTTATTGATTTTTTTTAGTTCTCCCTTGGTTTTCATTTACTGTAGATCTTTGTTGGAGACTTTACTCCTAATAAGGTTATAGGTCTTTATAGAATCCAATGTGACTAGAATCAAGTGAGGAATAACATTCATATATGACCTTAAAAATAGAATAGCATACAAGTTACATTCAGTTTGTTAGAAATTACTTATATTATCTAACATGGCCACAACCCCATATTTTTCATATGTTAGCCTATATTTCTTCTTCCACATTGGTTCAATCATATGTATTGCATGCAACTCAAGCTATAGATGCATTTATAACGACCCTGAGTTGATTTTTTAGAGGTTTCTTGACCTAGATTGCTATAGCATTTCCTCTTGCATGATAACCATAATTATAATGAAGTTTATAACACAACAGTTAGTTAAGATGTTCATACGATCCTTACAAATCATTTATTTCCAAGAAAAAAATCATCAATGCAACTTAAAAAATTTCTCGACAACAACATGATTCCTTCTAATTGATCATTGAAATAAAACATTCATACCTTTGTTAGTTACTAGGGATCTTTCTTCCACTTGAGATCCCCTGGAAATTATTGTTCTCAAGAGAAAAATTTTCATTTCTAAGGTTTTTGAACTATGTGGATGTTGAAGGGGGTGTTTTGGGTTCATTCCGCATCCGCACAAGGTCCTAACCTCTTAAGGGTTGGTGATTGGGAGAGTGCCCATCAGGGTTCAAGTGATGCTTATAGGTTTGAGACCTAGTTGAACCATGATTTTCAACTTGGTTCCAAAGATAAGAAATTATACATGCTTAGGAATATTTTGAATTTGAGAATAGGTGTTGAAGGTCCAATGCACACTCTAGAAGGATCTAACCTTCTAATAGGTGAGTCAATTAGTGATAGCATTCCCAACATTACCAATGAGAGGTTTTAGGCATGATTGCAGGAAATGTTATAGCACCAGACAGTTTTGCATTTGAACTACCTACCCATAGTGTGATTTCAATCATACTTGTTGTCCATGCTCAATGGATTCATTAAAGGGATGTTAGGACTTATAAAAATGTTATGTCATATCATGTTTGGTTTTTGGGAGCAAGAACCATGTTGTAGGGTCAATGCATAGTCAGCCATAGTTTTAGTAGTTGCACAAAGTTCTCTAATTGTTGTACAAGCATCCTTGGTTCCATTTACTCATTATAATTTAAGTTGAACACTTGGCTACAAAGTCCTCAAGCCATTTTTGTTAGAACAAAGAGAATGGTTCATTGAAGATTATGTGGAAAGAACTTTTTGAAATCAAATGGGAGTTTCAAATTCAAGTAATATCAGTTCCAACATGGAGATAAATCCATTTGGAAGATGAATGGTCAACATTTGATGATTGGGGATCATTACAAAATCATTCATGAGGACATCTACAGCCAAGAAGATGAAGAAACTACAAGGAACTAAATGACATATGCAGAGATGTGGGCAGGTCATTCTTGAACAAAAATGTGCCCTAAATAATGGTAAAAGGGATTATGATGGCATGAAATGTAAAAAAATAGAGTGGGGGTCTAACAGAGGAAGAGGTTGACCATATAGACTAAGAGAGATATTAAGAAAAAAAAAGATTAACCAAAAGATGAAAATAATCAGATTATCATCTGTCTTGAGGCATAGAATGGTCCTATGTGATTTTCATATTTTTTGTAAAATTTTTTGTTCTTCTCAACTTGATTGCAAGCAAGTAGAAAGGCTAAGTTGTACAATTCAGTTTAGTTCAGGATTTTCATTCTTAGTTTAGATGTGGATATGTACTCTCCAACCTATTATTTATTTGATTTGATGTGTCTAAATTTTAGCTATTAGAAATGTTAGATTTAGACCTTAGTCAAATTTGTTGGCTCCAAAACATTTTTGATACTTCAATAAAGTGTATTATGAATATTTTTCCAAAACAAGATTTTAGAAATCTATGAACACTGGTCAATTTTTTGGGTATGTGCAGGATCATCATGGAAAAAATAGGCCCTTAAGTGGTGAAAAATTTAGAAAAATCAGAGTTAGAAAACTTGACATCAAAATTTGAATAAGTTATCTATATTATTTCAAAAATATGTAAGAATAGAATCTATAGCAAATTGAATGTAGTTTCTAAACTACTAGTTTTTTTTTTTTAAATCTATTTGATGAAAATTTGAAATTTCAATGCAATAGTACTTAAATTTCACAGAAAAAATAAGTAGGTTTTTGTCTGACCACCCTAACCACAATAAAATGATAATATTTTTTAATAATATTTTAGATATAAGTATAGGACTCATGTCTCAATGTGATGCATATTTAAAAAAAAAAAATTCAAGTAAATAATTAATTATGTATTTTTTATTACAATTTTTAAAAAATATAAAAAACTCATATGTCTGACCACCTTAACTTGGTCAAAACTTCATGAAATTCAATTTTTTTTTTAATCTTATAGTATGCAAAGCATAGAATGTGACAGATGTTTCATATTCAAAAAATGTGATACCATTTGAAAGATATAGATATTTTTCAATCAGCCTATCAATCAATTCTTTGGTCGTATTTCAAATAGAAAATGAATAATAATTATTTATTAAATTCAAAGTAAAGTATAATTTATATTGGTGGAAAGCTATGAAGTTCCTTTAAAATCCTTTTTGTTTCATCAATTTTGGGTTAAAAAAAGTCATCATCCACATGTACCCTACACATACCCATAATATCGCCACTTTTTGGCCCATCGTGATCCTACACATACCCTCTTTAGGTCATATGTATTCTGGTTAATTGAAGTTCAAATATTTTTGATGAATAAATAGGTGGGGAGTTTGAGTTTTTTTATTCTTTCTTGTCCAAACTTTTTTTCATTCCTCATTTACTTGAAATTAGCATTTCTTCTTCAATCCTTAGCTGCTAATTTGTAAAAGTGGTTCCATTTATAATGTATTTATGCATATTATCATTTTAATTCAAAATTCAAAATAGAGGAAAAATGAATAAGAAATCACATAAACAGAAACAATCAACAATTAACATTAGCAAATGAAAATATGTGCAAGCAAGCAAAATTCTACAAATACTCATGCCTTGATTTGGAAAGGAAACACCTTTGGAAAAGCAGGTATGTATTTCATGTGTCTTTGAAACTAAAAACTTGTTGTAAAGGGATTGTATGAATACAACTAAGATTTGATCTTCAAGACCATATGTTATAATTAAAGATTTGTGCAATGCACATGCTCTTATTTTTCTTCTCCTTATAGATTCCTCTCCTTAATAAAACCGAATCTTTAGCTTTTGGGAATTGGCTTCAGCCATGTTTATGGAAAGGTTGCAATATTGAACACCGTCCATATCCAAAAGCTGCTTTTAGGCATGGTAGCTTTCCACTATGATTTTAATTTGGGAAACTGATTGATACAAAGTATTTAAATGCCTTTATTCTACTGCTTTGTCCTAATTTTGTAGACTTTGGAAATATTTAACTCCAGAATGTCTATAATAAAGCAACTTAGCTATGCAATTAAAAGTAGGGAGTAGTTGCATTGCAACTCGTTTATATTTACCCTTTTAATGTTTTCATTCTATGATATTTTGTAGACATGTGAAATTAGCAAATTACACATATGCATCCACTCATTCATAAATAAAATTCACATTAATCCATTCAATAGGAAAATCAGGTTCATCATCCATTTAAATTAAATAAATTAGCTTTATTTGATTTAAGCCTACCATTACCTCATTTAAATACATCAAATCCTAACATTTCATTAATCCACCTTTATCTTGCATCATCCCTTTTGATTTATCAAGTATTTAAGTCACAAAGCTCAAAATCATCCTAATCATCATTAAGCTAATCTAATCCTACTTAGCCTAACCTAATCACCCATCACATCCTCTAGATAATCTCACTTGCACAAATAAATCCATTTATTGATTTATTAAAATTAGCATTTTCACTCAACATGGCATCTTCCCTCAAATTTGAATTCAAAATCAAGTTGAAAGGTACATCCAACAAGGCATTTAATGGGTCTTACATGTCCCTTGCACAAGTCAAACTCAGCATTTATTTCACAATTTGAATTTGAAATTTCCCCCTCTTGGGCACATTTCCCAAATCTTGCACATGCATCAACCACTCACATGATGACAAGTGGCCTCTTTTCATTGGCTTGTTTTTTACTCCCACATTGGTCCCTTTTCAACACTCGGCATTTGAAAATCTATAAAATGAAGGCTTCATTCTTCAAGCAAATCCTCCACAATTTCATCCTCAAATCATATGCAAAGTCACTCTCTTCATTTGAGAATTGATTTTTCCCATCTTAGCATTCCATATCATTCTTCATATCATTTTATCATCTAGCTTATCTTGAGAAAGGATTGGGAAAGGGCTATTTTCTACAATAGCACCAATCCACTATGAGATAGAGTTGGATCATGTCTTTTATATGCTTTGTTTAGTTTCCATTGTTTCATTTTATTGCATGATTGACATGTTTCATTATTTCATATGGATGCTGAAATGTTGCTTTGTTTTAAACTAACCATTTGCAGATTTTGACATCTACATTATGGCGCTAGAAGGAGGGCTGGTATACTTTTTTTTTTTTTGCAAAGTATTTTCCAATCTTGATGTTTTACATTTAAAAATCCTATTTCACATTGGTGCCTCATGGAATATTCAAAATCCTATTGCATATTGTTTGGCATCGGTCCTTGAGCAACAAAAAAAAAAATTCTTACATTTGCTTGGCCTGCACGTCTTTATTGTTTGGCCTACGTGTCTTTATTGTTCCTATTTGAATCTTGATTCTAACCATATCCCAAGTCTTTCTGAAGTTCATAACATCCATCTCAATGCTATAAGTGTCATTTCAAATCTATCTTTAACACCATCTTTCTCTCAATATCACTCTTTATTTAATAGCTTTCCTGAAGCACACCATTCACTGAAATGCCATTCATCATGAAATCATGAACGGTTTTAAAGCTAGGTGAAAAGACTTAAGTTTATTTCAAAATAGAGGACGTATATTCTGAAAGATTTTGCTTCCAAGGGTTGGATGAATGACAGAACATTATGAGCAGCTCCCATAGACAAGGTGTTTTTAAACTACTGGATCTTTTTCCTTTGAGAAAGACAAAGTTGTCTCCTTTTTAAAAACATATTTTGATATTACTTCTATTTTCTCTATGCGTAATAGTCCCAACACTGGTTTTAATCTGTAATTTTTTGTATTTAAATTTCCAAGCCTCTCTCATCATGCTTTCCTTGCATTAGGTTTGCACGTCTTTATTGCTTGGCCTATGCATCTTTATTAATTGGCAACTTTACTAGGATTTAAAGAATCCTTGTTGGCTCAAAGAAGTCTCTAACCTGCAGGTCAAAATAAGTACACTGGAAGATTTAACATTTATCTTTTAAGTGTGTAGGAGATCTGACAGCTACGGGGCTATGGTAGCTATGCACCAAATTGGAGAAGTAAAAGCATAAAGGAGGAGTGTTTTATTTCATATTTAAACACTTCCTTGTTTGTAGATCGCAGTTGGCAATATTCAACAGCTAGGTGGTCGCCATGACTTTTAATGAGACATTCAAGCTGATGCATCACCAGAGATGAGCAGATTCCCAATCATATAAGAATAAGAGGCTTTCAGAGTTCCAAAGATTGGTGAACCAGATTTTATGCACAGATTTTATCCTAACACTAGGAAGATTAAATAGCTCATTGCAGATCGAAGTGAATTATGGCGATGCAAGTAAGAAATTTTAGCAGTGGAAGAGGGTAGAAAGCATGGGCAAAGCATTGTGAAGGGAGATGAAACATTCAATGGCTTCCATAAATTCATAGATCCATAACGTATGCCATGGTTCGAGGTTGTTTTCTTATTTACATTTATGTTTACTAAACATTTAAAAATGATAGCTTGCTAAGATATTAAAACCTGACGCAAAATTATTGATCATGATTTCAAGGACTTCCTCATAGCTATTATGACTGATAGGTGGTAGAAGAAAAGTAGAGAATTCCAATCTTCTCTAATGCCCCATTGCCATCTTTCTGCAGTCCCTTATCAACAACCACGCAGAACTCATTTTGGTGTATTTGCTTATTAGACGGGTTGAAAAATATCGTTTGATTTGTTAGTGCCAACTTGCAAAAAATTTCAATGACATACATAAGTTATAAATGTTTCTTGAGGCCTTCGCTATTGATTTGATCTACACAATCTTTATTGAGGCCAAGAAAATATTTGCATTTATTGGCACTGTTTGTCAAAGTTTATTTGGTCGCTGCTTTCATGGCTTGTAGAAATTTGATCATTACTTTCATTTTGATATTTCCTTATATGATTTCATGCTTTTAAGAGAAATATGATGATTTAAAAATGCTAAGTCTGACAAGACTCCAACTGCCATCTTTAATCCTCTGTCTTACATTTTATGAAGCTGATTTTGATAGGACGCTTGAAACAAGGAATATAACTATTGATGCGATTCTTTTAAAAGAACTCATATCCACGCCACTTTCTATGTTCAATTCATATAATCCTTGAAAAATCTAGGTCGATATGCCCAAAATCACTGCCTTGCCTTGCCTATTTGACTTCTTCTTTCTATTAATCTGACTGTGATTTGTATGGGTGTGATGTTTGTTTAAACTCTAATATGCAGTTCGTATTAAATGCTCCAATATGAATATAAGATCTTTGATGCTTATGATCATTGCATTTTTTTTAATGTGACTAACTAGTTAATGGTGCTTCAAATGCATTTGTTCCTTAAATGCTAAAAGAACAAGTTGCAATAATGTTGTAGACAACTTGCAGTGGAGACATGTACAGCTGCAATCTCATTACTTAACATTGGAGCTGCGTGTGAATTGAGGATGGATCTTCCTATATGGATGGTTTATATCGGTCTTCAATGTTGGGTGCAACTCACCAAGTGGGAGAAGTGAAAAGATCAGAAATTCACGTGGAAAAAACAACGAGGCTTGAATGTGGGACCAAGTGTTGAAATTTGTGTGGAACGTTTCAATTTTTTATTTTTTATTTTTTGACAAAAAACAAAGGAAAAAAAATCTTTTCTTTGTAGGTTTTACTTGAATTGGATACAATTTTACTTCACACTAACTTATTAATTTCTTGGAATGAAGTAACCTTTCTTTTTATGATTTAATGGATTCCTGATGAATGCATTCATTATGTCTGAAGTTGTATTCATTATATCATTGATTTCTTGAAATATCATACTTCTTACTTGTGATAATTTTGTATTGTTTGCAAGTTGGCATTGGAATTAGGCAAGGGAATCAAATAACAAGTAGATGGATTTAGAAAAGTGGGTAGTGAAATTGAAAAGAGCATTCATTTTCTACTCTTATTTTTTGTTTTAGACCAATTAATTTGGGATTTAAAATTAATCATTGCTTTAATCTTTTCAAAGTTGGTCTAAAATTGAATGTTAGAAACTAACTAGTCTTTACTTTTGGGCTAAAATTTGAACAAATCAACTTCACATTTAGCTTGGTGCTTTAAAATGAACTAATCATTGCTTGGAGGCTTAAAATGAACATGTTTTTTTCGTGTTTCGTAATCTCTTATACAAAGTAATCTCATCTAAAAAGGCGTATGCACTTCTCTCATGCTTCATGGCGATCTTGAGAACCAAAAGTTTTTTTGATGACATTAAGTTGCATAAAATATTTCCTTCACACTTCGATTTGGGTTTAAAATTGAACAAAGCACTTTGCGAGTGTGAGTTAGGTATATCACGTGTGTTCTCCCTTTGTTTCTAAATGAAGGTCGATCGAACTACGGATGTGCTTGCTTGCTATTGCTTACCTTTAGAGGGGTCTGCCTAAGAGACACATCTGAAAGGAGAACTCAAAGGTGACTCCAACCGGTTTTTCATTCGGGCCGGTATATAAATGGATAAGACTAAACTGTCAAGTCCTCATGGTATGTAGGCCTTAGCTGTACAGTGTCTTTCAGAATGGGGTACTACCATAAAATGTACAAGAGCCCCTAGTAGGATTGATTAAAGCCTTTAGTGGCTTGTTGGATGCTCACAAGGTGCCATGTCCCTAATTTTGTGTCATTAAGAACCTTGTTTGTATTTTCCAACTAGTCCATCCAATGAGTTTATCAAAGTGGTGTATTGGAACTTAGATTCCAAGAATTTACTCGCCATGTCCAATCTTGGTTGAAATATAGAGGTTAAGACTTCATTCTTAACATACCTTTATAGTTTGTCCTTGGTTGCATGTAAAATCATCTCTTCTACTATGAAGGGCATGAGGCAAGCCCACCAAGAAAAACATACCAATTGATCTAGGGTGTTATATTGCTTGTGAGTCAGTTTGAAAACACAGTGCTTTAATTGAAAACATTGGAAAACCAACATTCAATGAATTATGAAAATCACAAACCCTTTAGGAGAGGCAAATATCCTTGAACAAATTCACATGTTATTTCTTTCCCTTGGGATTCGTATCCTTAGAGGTATCTAAAAATTTGGATTTCATCTCAATTTGCTTAGGTACTAAGGTTAACAATAGGTAATTCTTGTCTCAAATTTCCTTGGTTTCCGCATAACACACTTTGCAGGATAAGGGGAAAGTTGAGACATTAGATATCTAGATTCAAAATCTAATCAAGAGTGTGTTGGTGGTAAAAATAATCCATTAAGCAAAGATTAAATCAATTGGACCCCACACACGTGCTTGATATCTTTTGGTCATATGGTTTTCATGCAAACATTGGTCTTTTGATTTTGAATTACTCTTAGAGAAAGGCATGTTCTTCAATATCTTGGTCTAGTAAACAAGTCCTTCCTAGGTTCATTTAGGATCAAATCAAACACTTCATCCAAATTCCAAACATTTATCAAAATCCATCCTACCAAACAACTTTGGAGCTTTGAAAACATCATTCTAGACTGGGGTAAATCATCAAAATCAAAATCACCTTGTTTAGTTAGGTGTGTGGGAATGCATCCTTTCTCATACGTTTAATTAAATCAGCAATCCTTTGAACAAGTTCATCCTAAGATAACATCCAACATCTTAGGGTTTACAAGTTCATTATCCAAATCTAATCAAACCAATCAAAATAAAACCCTAAGTCTAGCATTGATCCAAAGTTCCTAAACATTCAACATGCATAACATTTCCCCTTTTCATCTTTCATCTCGTCATTAATCCTAAGAACCTTAGAGGTCACTTTTGCAACAAGGTCAAAACACAAGGAGAACATGAAATACAAACTTGATCCATACATCATGAGTAATCCAAATCAATTGAACTTTCAAAGCCTTACAATGCTGATTGATTATCAAAACTCGCACTTATACAATCCATACATAGAATCATTACCTTCTACAAATGTCAATGGCACAACAAGTGTGAGTATGCCCAAATCAAATATTGGAACACATTTCTTGATGATAGATTTAAATCCAAACCTACAAGTATGTAAACCAAACAATCAAAGCATGAGCCTTCAAATGAACAATGTCATCCCACCAAATCCCTACAAGCCAAATGAGAATGTACCAAGTACAAGTTTGCAAAACATGAATCCAACAAACTTTGGGATAAATATGGTTGCAAATCATACGAATATTGTTCAAAATCCAAACAAGATGTTAACGACTCCAAGTCAAGGCAATGTGATTCCCAACATCAACAATGTTCAATTTCAACATATCATGCCAAATCTGAGTGTCATCCCAAATCATAACATTGTCCAAAATCAAACACAAGTACACACTCCAAATCTACTTAAACAAAAGCCAAATCAACTATATCAAGGGAGTCAAGATCGAAATCAAGAACAAATTTGGCGAGATCAAATTGCTACACTTACCAAAATAGTTGAGTCATTGCGCCAAGAGACATCTCCACCACCATTACCCATATCAACATCATTCCTTGGTTTAGGGCCTCCCCCTTTACCTAGCACAAATAACTCCATCCAAATCAATCCACCTAACACCAATCAAGCCATCACATCAAATCCTTTGAATATATCATTGACATCACACCAACACATGGTATTTAATCAAATGACAACATCAATCCTGAAAAATCAAAATATGGCCTCCAAAGGACCTATCACTTTGGTCATTTTGACCATTCCTATCATCTCGATCACTTCAAACACCACTCTCACACCCATCATATCTCAACCCCCCACTACCATGATCACTCCAAGCATATCTCAACCACTTATCACTACATCCAACATGATTCCAAATACACCACCACCACCAAAACCAAGTGCAATAATTTAATATTATAACATCACACTAAAATCACATCAATCCTACCAACAAGTGCTTCAACAATATCAAGCTACCCACACCTCTCAAGATACCCAAGCTGCCCAAGCCTCTCAAGCTACCCAACACACACAAACACAAACACAAAAAATGATAACTTTTGAGAACAAGGATCAAGATCAATCCATCACTGAGCACCTTGAAGTTGTGTATACTTCATCCAATGATCAAATCAATATATGTCAAGAGTCACTTTTCAATCATGATAAAAATCTACTAGCCAACAATGATCCAATTCAAAAAATGTCAACATCATTTGACCCTATGGTTGAAGACATTGGGAATCCCACCATCCCAATTGTTGAAAACAATGATCAAGATCTATCCATTGATGAGAACCTTGGAGATGTTTCCACCCCATCCGATGATCAACTCACCATACATCAAGAGCCACTTTTTAGTAATCTATTTCAAGGAGTGTTAGGATTATTTGATCATATTGACATAATGCATGGTTCGTTGACCAATGATCATACTGAAAATTTCTCTACATCACCTTATGAGTTAGAGGAAATATCTCAAGAATTTATTCCAAAGAAAGATCAAAATCTTCCACTAAGGTTTCACAATGGTCCTTTCCAAGACATGTTGACCTTCTTTGACCTCATGGTTACAGATGCTGAAGGAACCTTGAAATCAACACTTGAGGATATTGAACCACTTACCATGTCTAAAGACGAGACGACACCCAAGAACCATTTGTAAGCAATCCATCCTTTGAAACTGGCGCATGTCAAGAACTTGATCCAAAGCATGTTGAAAGCAACTCCAAAATCACTCAAGATCAAGAATTTGTATCTTCAAGATAATACAGTAATCTAATGGACACTCTCTTATCTATGCAAGATGATCATATCCATGTAGCACATACTCCTCCATCTACCCATGAGATTGTTTCTATGGATAGACACGTAGATTATCTTTAGCTAGAACAAGATTCTATTACACAAAAAGAGCAAGTTATTAATTCCTACAGTCAAATAGAGTTGTTAACAACATTATCAGTTATATCCCAAATTCAGACTGAGGACATCATGAATAAAGATATCGAGTATTATCCACTCAAGGAAACCAATCAAACAGAATAGTATATTCTGAATTCAGCTGAGCATCCAATCAAAATAACACCATCGACAGTAGTCATTTATCAGAGAATGCACTCTAAACAGGAACTCTTGGAACATGCAGAATCAAAGCATAAAGTTAGTACCACCACAATACTGGGGGAAACTTTGTCTCAAGCAAACGTCAACATAGGGAGCACAAAGAGTCCTTATGATGAAACTAGTGCTAATACTACAACCAACCACGTCATGATTCTTCATCCACCCATCACCTCATGCATGAATTGGGACCAGCATCAAAAGAAAGACTTGAATCAAAGTACAAAGAATGTTATCAAAGAAAAATAAGTTGAGAAGCATAATGGACAAATTAAATACAAATGGATACCAAAGAATACAAAGAAAGATCATCCCTATCAAACTCCATTAGTCAAAGAAACTATGGGAAAAAATAAAAAAGGGAAAAGTATCCATCAAAGAGGTCCACAAAAGCAAGAGTAGGTTTTTCAAGTGACGTACAAAGTGTATCAAGCAATTGGTCCTAATTCCATGCACACTTCTGTATCCACCCATCATTGCTCATCTTCCCAAGTTTGGAGATTCAAAGGTTCCAAACTATCAACCAATCCATATCTTATCCCTAAACACACTCCATCCACTCCTCCATGCATAATATCCAATTCTCACATTGACCATGTATTGGCAACAACCCTTCATCATAAGGATTCAGAAGGCACTCTATTGCGATGTGCGCACAAAGACAAAGTTAACTCCAGTATCGACAAAGCAAATCAGAAATCTCAAAAGTTATATTCAAGTGCACGTATCTTAGCAAAGAAACTTCTTCAAGTAGGATATCAATGGCACATTATGATAGGAGCATCTACATCAACAACACCTTGTGATTCAGGATGAGCTTAAAATCTTTCAGAAAAATAAAAAAAATAAAAAAATATGAAAATCCAAAAAAAATCAAAAAAAGGATTGAAAATAGTAAAAAGTAAAATCATCCTCTAGTGAAAACCACTACGGTGGCGCTTTGGGCAATACCATGATGAAAACCTAGAAAATAGGCATCATGTGTAGAATCAAGCATCTACATAAGCTAGTTCAGTTGAAAGCATCTCATCCCATCCATAATAAAATCTAGCATTCTATCCCATCCATAATAAATCTAGTATTCCATCATATCCATAATAAATCCATTCATCCATAAACCATTTATCCAATCCATCTTTATCCATCTGCATCCATCATCCAAGTTATCTTGATCTTGATGAAAGTTTGGGACACACTTTATGCTTGCTTATGGTTAAACATCTTGACATGGGTCATTTTCATTGATCCTATCTTATCCAATGTTATCTGAGCCATGAAGCATTATCCAAATGAGCATTCATTATCCGAACACCTTATCTTATTACAAGATAATCCATATCCATCCATCAATACACTTATCCGAGCATCCACCCGTCGCATTCCATACATTGCTAGACATTGGGGGCAGATATTTACATCTTGCTTCAAGAATACATCTTGATCTATATCCTCCAACTTATGTGGTGATCCGAACATTTGGAAAATGCGAAATCAAATTGGTCCACCACTTGTGAGCAAGAATCCAAATCACTAGCCTATGGCATATTTTGAGAAGAATATGTTCCTTATCAAGCTTCATCTTTCATCGAACATCAATCCAAAAAATCAATATCAGTCACATCTAATGCACCCTTCAAATATCACATCAAATCATCCAAACAACTTTTATTCCAAATCAAGCTTCAACAATCCTGATCAATCGAATCCAATCAATCCATAATCTTGGGATATGCTTCCCAATCATTGTGTTTCTTAACACTATCCTTCCATTGTTGTGCATCCTCAACAATGTTATCATCATGAATCCTAATCAATCAATCCTTACATTGTTGTGTATCCTCAAAAACGTTATCATTATCATCATCAATCCATCAATTCAATCAGCCGACCTTAGCTTGGTTTTTAGAAAAATCCCCAAACAAAGCACTGATATCATCACATAT
Organism: Sequoia sempervirens; assembly: GCA_007258455.2. Lineage (NCBI taxonomy): Eukaryota > Viridiplantae > Streptophyta > Pinopsida > Cupressales > Cupressaceae > Sequoia > Sequoia sempervirens. Next base: position 180,460,050 of record VDFB02353493.1, on the reverse strand, counting down.
GTCCATATCCAAATCATCAAAATCATGCGAAAAATACAAAAACATCAAAAAATCCAAAAACACTCAAAAAGTCAGAAAAACATAAAAAACAGTTGAATTTGAACTACGTCGTCTCTGAGCTTAAACATAGGCAAGGCTAATCTTTGATCGGCCCCCAAGACATCAAAATCCAAAAACATTCAAAAAACACAAAATCCAAAAACATTCATAAAATCTCAGAAAACCCCAAAATATCGCAAAATAAAAAAATCAAAACATTTGTAAAAATCTCGAAAACACCAAAAATAGCCTCAAAACATTTCAAAACATCAAAAACATCCAAATATTTGAAAAAATCCATCCATCTCATCTCGCTTGCACCCACAATAGTCAATCATCCATGATAAACTGATTGTCACCTTCGTCCTTTGGCAACACAAACAGAAACAATCACAGCAGTCAACAAAATCAATCTTCAATCGTAAAATAAAAATAGAAACAACAAACAATTAAAACAAAATCAAACTCTTGATCACTTGCAAACATGTCAATCAACCTTGTATCAATAGCCTATCAATCAACTTATCAAACCATCATCATCCTATACAATGTATGTCCTAGGATATATCGTTCCGACAATGGGCATCATTTTGGATATAACTTGGATTCTTATCCTATCAAAACAAATCCCTTTTGGCTAGAGATATGAAGAACATTGGCTTGTTTGCATACTTGATCTTTTCTTTTGATTTATCTTACTGCGCTCATTCCAAGGACCTCTCGATGATATCTGAACGAAGGATTTAGAGAGACAGGAATGGGGCAACGATCATTTTATTTGGTCTGTTGTGCTTGTTGGATGTTCTTGTAAAATAACTCGGTGAATACTTGCTTTGTTAGGTACGTCCTAGCAAGGTTTTCGTATGTCAAGTGTGAACAATAATACTCCTATCTATTTTTTGAGTCAAATTCCATCGCACTAGGTACAACGCCATCATGGTTCTTTATACCTTGATGCATCGTATCTACATGTGTAATCAAACATAAGGTAAGTAGCCCTTTTAAAATCCCAATCCTTGATAATTGAATCATCACCATCATCATCTATCATCATCATCATCATCTCTAATAAAGTCTCGTCAGATCATGGACTTGTTGGATCCTCTTGTCATCATCTAATGTCTTATCTACCACACTAACATCACAACACAAATAAGTAATCATCATCACCAGTGCATTCATCTTGCATCCATAAATCATAAGTATTCTACATATCATCTCACATGCATATTCACCATCATAATATAGATTTTTTATTCTAAGCATCCTATAAATCATCCATTGCATAATCATAGCATATCACATCATCCATGTCATCCATTATCACATCATATCATCATTTAAGTTGTTTAAAATAATATAGATTTGTTATTCTAAGCATCTTGAAATCATCTCATTTGTATCATCATCCATAACCATCCATTTTGAACCTCTTTATCATGAGATCGACCCTCAAATTGAATCTTTTCGCTCGATCTCTCGAGGGGCAATGTACCAGTGTACTTTCCGCTAGGGCATCCGAAAAATCTGAAAAAAAATTAAATTTCGATTGCAGCAAGTTTATTCTTTGAACCAACACAACAAGCAAAGAGGGGCAAAATATAGACACAAAATTAGCATTATGCATATTCATCCACTCATTGCATAAATCAAATGCAGCAAATCCAGTCGCTAGGTAAATCAGGTCTTTAGTCCTAAGGTTATTCATTTAAATAAATCAAAGGCTCACATCATCCTTTAATTAAATAAATCAAACTTTATTTAATTAAAATCTCAAAAGTCATTTTCTATCCTTTTCTGATTTAAATAAATCAAATATTTGAATCAAATTGGTCAAACTCACCTAATCATCATCCTAGCTAATTAATCCTAATTAAATCTAATCTAATGCATATCACATCCTTTAGATAATCCCACTTGCACAAATAAATCCATTTATTGATTTATTAAAATCAACATTTTCACTCAACATGACATCTTCCATCAAGTTTGAATTCAAAAGTAAGTTGAAATGTACATCCAACAAGTCATTTATGAGCTCTTACATGGCTCTTACATGTCCCTTGCACAAGTCAAACTCAACATTTATTTCACAATTTGAATTTGAAATTTCCCCCCTCTTGGGCACATTTCCCAAATCTTTCACAGTCCTCAACCACTCACAGGATGACAAGTGGCCTCTTATCATTGGCTTGATCTTTATCCCACATCCTCCATGTTTGGCACTCTTAGCATTTGAAAATATTTAAATAGAGGCATCATTCTTAAGCAAATCCTCCACAATTTCATCCTCAAATCATATGCAAAGTCACTCTCTTCATTTTTGAACTGATTTTTCCCATCTTAGCATTCCATATCATTCTTCATAGAATTTTATCATCTAGCTTATCTTGAGCAAGGATTGGGAAAGGGATATTTTCTACAATAGCACCAATCCACTATGAGATAGAGTTGGATCATGTCTTTTATATGCTTTGTTTAGTTTCCATTGTTTCATTATTTCATAGGGATGTTGAAATGTTGTTTTTTTTAAACTAGCCATTTGCAGATTTATGGATTCGAGTTTTCTCTTTTGGTTTCATTATATTCCAAGAAGAAAACAAGATTCAAAATCGAATATATTAGATTTATAGAAAAAATCTTAAAAACCATAGATGAGTTGCATCTTTCCAAAACAATTGTTGCTAACAGTTTATATATAATTATATATTGAGTGAGTTGGAGTTATTTTTAAGATTTACAATCATTCAAAAAAAATTTGGACAATGAAACCTTTTTGTTCTTATGCCTAAAAGGTAATCAATCTGTCCATTCAATTTATGCTTGCTTAAAGTCAAACATGGCCTGAACAAACTTGATCTTTGGAGGATAAGTGTTGTCTAGGTAAAGTGAAAATGAACTTGTTAAAGAAATGAATTGATCAACCTCCCCATAATTTTGAAGAAAGAAAATATTGGGGCGCAGGAAAAAAATTTCACTACCTAAAGATGGTATTGGTTCTATATTAACAATGATCTTTATAGCATCTTTTCTTTATTTCAATATATTAAATTTCTTGCAGCAAATGGTCAGACTCAGGTAGGAGTAAGATTATTGCAAGGTGAGCATGAGATGGTTGTAGAAAATAAACTTTTAGGGGAGTTTGAGCTAGTTGGTATTCCTCCAACCCCCAGGGGTGTGCCCCAAATTGAAGTAACTTTTGATATAGATGCAAATATCATTGTTACTATGAATGCCAAAGATAAGGCCACTAATAAAGAATACACCATTACAATCAAGTCATCTTGAGGATTGTCAAAAGATGATATTCAAAAGATGGTTAGAGAGGCTGAGTTGTACGCTCAAAAAGATTAGGAAAAAAAGAAACTAACTGATTCTAGGAATAGTGTAGACAACACAATACACAGTGTAGAGAAGAGTTTGAGGGTAAGTGCACCAAGATGGTTCCCAAAAAGGGGGCTTAAGTGGCCACTTTTTTTTTTGAAATCAGGAAATGCTGACCTTGGACATGAAATTGAGGATAGTTACACTCAAAATTTTAAGATGGAACAAAAAGAAGGATCGAAGTCCTTCGAGTCTACTATCTAAACTACTAATTTATTTTGAAAATGGTTGAGATTAAGGGGTTCAAAAGAGGGATGTACACAAATTGGTGTTTTTTGTCAGAAAAACATAACATAGGAACTCTTGTACGACTTGAGCATGGTGAACTTTTTTGTAGTATTTTTAAAATCGCTACGGTCAAAAGTTAGTAATAGCATCTAGTTGATGCACAATTTTGATAATTTTTTAATGAATATTTGATTTTTTTACTAATTTTCTAAGTGGGCACTTCCTGAAAAGCAGAATTTTGGCCATGCTCCCCTAAATTTTTTGAAAATAAATTTTTTCTTTTTTTTTTAAATTTTAGAATGGGGTCTAGTTTCTAAATATGTAATTTATTTGAAATTTTGATGAGCGGTTAATTTATAACAAAAAAACACCAAACACTATTTTTTTCCAAAAAATAGACATACAAACAAAAGAAATTATGGATGAAAGGCTTAACATTGTCAAAAAGTTCAAAAAATAACATCGTTGTATAGCTACGAGAGAACTTAACATTACCCATGTTTTCGATTTTATCGATATTTAACTAGATGCAATCTTGATGGTGAGCACGAACCCGATTATGTGAAAAATTATAGAATTTGCAGAAACTCGTCTCTGGCCTTGTTGGGAATGCCCTCCAACCTTTGGGTTGGTATTCCAAGGAAAATAATTTCACTTTTTTTCTTTTTTTTAATGCAAAATAAACCGAGCACGTTATAACGCACTCGCGTTTTGTAAAAGAAATTCAAAAGTGGCCAGAAAATTGGTACCCAACTTCATCCACCCACCCTTGAGTGATCACAAAGATAAAATTCCTTCAGAGTTAGTCTTTGAAATAGAGTCAGTTGTAGACAATCTGAAGAAGGAAATGTCTAGTGATATGTTGAAGAGATCACTGCTAAAATAGATGCGGCAACAAGGGCATCTTTGAAAATTGCCCAACATATCAACCAACAATCTAATGGGCCATCTTTTAGTTCACAGGGTGGTTATGAATGTGGCTCTCAAGGGCCAGATGCTCCTGAGGCTTAATATGAAGAGTTAAAGAAGTGAGGTCATAATTAAGGATGAGTCTAGGGTGGCGAATTGACTATCTGCCATATTCAGAGAACAAGATTCCTCCATTGGTAATTAAGAGCTTTCATAAGAAAATATTAGATTTTCTTTCTCTAGAAGAGATGGTTCATTAATATTATGATAATATTTTTTTTATTATAATAGTATAGTTTTAAATTTTATTATTTAGGCTATTCAATATTGTCTTTCATTGGACTCCCTACTTAGACTACACCACACACAATGTTGTATATTGCATGAACACATTTACTTTTTTTTTTAAATGAACATCATAATAAATCATAATCCTATAAAAGTAATTTTAAATCTATTTTGGCATCCACCATTCCAAAAAATAGCAATGAGGAAAGAGAAAAGAGTCACAAAAGAGTAGAGCAACAACAAATACAAGAAAGAGCTATAGTCACCATAGATTCCACATACTTATTGTTTCTTCTAAAACATTTTTCCATATTTTTATTTCTTCTTCCTACGTATAGAATCTAATTAGCCCTCTACCTTAATGAAAATCTCTCGAAGGTAATAAAGTTCTCTTCTTTTGGTCTTTGATCTTCATTTATGCTAATATAAAAGGAAACTCTATGTGGATTAACTACTATGTGAATAAACTCAAAAAATCACACAATATTTCTATCTAGAAATGCAACTTCAAGTAAGGACAAATGATTAGGCATACCTCTCCAATCTGAAATTTTTCCTCTCCTAATTTTTGATGCTTTCCTTTATTCCAACTTTTGTAACATCAACATAAAACAATATATAAGCAATAAATTGAAGTACATAAATTTTTTTCTTAAAAAAATAAAATAGAGATTATTCTATTCATTAACTAAACGATTTTGTAATGGTAGCTACACATAAAACTCAAAAAATCACACATTAATATTTCTAGCTAGAAATGCAACTTCAAGTAGGGAAAAATGAACAAGCATACCTTTGCAATATGAAATTCTATAAATCATAGAGAGGAAATATTTTCTTAAAATTTTCAAAGAATTTTAAAACAGTTTTAAAAACAAAGCAAAAGTTTCTTGTATCTGCATTGCCAAACAAAGATATATATTGATTTCAATATATATAATGTTGTATTTATTTTTTAATTTTTTTAGTAGATATTTAAGATTATTTTCTTTTATATATATATATATATATATATATATATATATAACTATTACTATTACTATTACTATTAGAAATTAGAATATTATATTATATTTTCTTTTCTAAAAATGTATATTTTAGTTTTTTAAAAATATTGTATTTCCATAACAAATATTATAAAAATACTACATTATATTTTCTTATAATATAATATATTTTTTATTCAAGGGGTTTGACCAGAGCTATGAATGGGAATACAACCATTCAACAATACTAACCTAAAGTTTCTTGTATCTCCATTGCCAAACAAAGATATAGATCGATTTCAATATATATAATATTGTATTTATTTTAGTTTCTTGTATCTATTGCCAAACAAAGATATATATTGATTTCAATATATATATTATTGTATTTTTTTTAATTTTTTTAATTAAATATTTAAGATTATTTTGTTAAAAATCTTATAAAATCCTGAAAATATTGTAAATTAATATGTTTTTCCAATAAAAATATTATAAATTAAAAATCATGTAAAATTATGTATATTAAAATTAGCATACAGATTGATTTCAATATATATAATATTGTATTTATTTTAGTTTCTTGTATCTCCATTTCCAAACAAAGATATATATTGATTTCAATATATATATTATTGTATTTATTTTTAATTTTTTTAATTAAATATTTAAGATTATTTTGTTAAAAATCTTATAAAAGCGTGAAAATATTGTAAATTAATATGTTTTTCCATAAAAAATATTATAAATTAAAAATCATGTAAAATTATATATATTAAAATTAGAATACATATTGATTTCAATATATATAATATTTTATTTTTTTAGTTTCTTATATCTCCATTTCCAAACAAAGATATATATTGATTTCAATATATATATTATTGTATATATTTTTAATTTTTTTAATTAAATATTTAAGATTATTTTGTTAAAAATCTTATAAAAGCGTGAAAATATTGTAAATTAATATGTATTTCCATAAAAAATATTATAAATTAAAATTCATGTAAAATTATATATATTAAAATTAGAATACTATTTTATATTTTGTTAAATTAGAATACTATATTATATTTTCTTTAAAATTTGATAGAACTAGATGATGATGATAATGCATGTTTTTAAAGAATAAAAATGTTAATACTCATTGATGTGAGTGTAAGAAGCCTTTCGACTTAAATTATAATAATATGATAAAAATATTTATGTAATATTTTATATAATCATATAAAAATAATTTACACATTTTTAACTATAATTTGATTTTTTTTTATGATTTTAGTGTTATTTACTTTTTAACAATTATGTAAACATAGTTATGAGTTATTTGAATATTCATACATATTAACATTTTAATGTTTTGAATTGCTCATAAATTTTGATTTATTTTCCACATATTTTATAGTTTACTACAATTCTTTTAAATAATTGGCAAGCTATTAGGAAAAGGGATAAACTTGATATTTGGGTGCCAAAAGATGATCCTTTTATGTATCAAATTTAATTGGTGAAATTAAAGATTTAATTCTTAAATTGTATTTACTATTAAAATGTGACTACATTTTAAAAAAATGTTTCTATTTTGTTAAAGACAATTATTAGGTTGAAGAGACTATTTGAAATGGTTAGACATTTTTTCCATATAATTTGTATTCCATTTTACTTCACTTTTTATTGTATAAAATAAAAATAAATCAATAGTTATTAAATGATATATAATATTACAATATGGTTGAGGAACAATACAATTACTTATATTGTATTAAAATATGGTAGCTGTTTACTATTATTCATAAAAATATTATATAAATTAAAAGATTTTTAATTTTTTTTTAAAAATTAATTAAATGCAAGTCAAAGATTATTTGTAATTGAAAAAGGAAAAATGATTGATAAGTGTGAAAGAGATATCAACAATTGTGAAAAGGAATATGGAGGAGTAAGATTGAAAGACACTAACCATTTGCATAGAGAGCATATTAATTATAAGAATGGTCAAGTTGAAGTGATGGAAGAGTGCTTTTTTAGTTTTTTATATTTTTTTCTTATATTATATCAAATTGAATAAAATAGTCAGATTAAACATTTGTAATTAATTCTATTTACATCAAGAGGCATTTCCTACACTCCAACAGGATAGAAGAGAAAATCCATTTACACAAAAACTTATTAGTGGTGAAGTCACTTGTCTATGGATCGAATCACTTGTCCTTAAATCTCGATCATTCATGCAAATCCTTATCCTATTTTTTCAGACAGTTCAGGTAAAATAACGTGAAGAAATGCAATTTTAAAAAATACGTGATTAATGGACACTAAATTATATTATGTCTTAGGAGTTAAAAGATGTAATTTCATTTATTAAGACTAACATGTAGAGCCATTGGTCGCTAGAAATAGTGAGTGTGATGAGCGAAATGAAAGAGTTACATTACAGTTGTGTGTACAAACTACTAAAAAGTCTTAGAAGATTAACTTTTGCATGATTGATGTCTACAAGGTTCATTGGAGGACACCTGCTTAGATGCCTCATAAGTATTTTTTCTATTTTCTCCTTTACTTATTGAGCAATTTTTATGTTTGTTTTTTTCATATTGTAAAAAAGTGTGCTAGGAAATGATGTTTTTCTTGCCTAGGTGGATTTGCATGAAGATTGTACCTTACTATCTTCTTAGGAGATTTAGATTTAAACTACAACATTTGACCTTTGGTCCATCCTTTTACACACATTTTTCCAAATTCTCAATAAGATATATCTAGAAATACATTGGATCTATGGTATACAAGTGATTTTTTTCTACTCCTAGATGGTTCTTAGTTTTATTTTTGCAAGTAATAGCCATTTCTTGTACACTAGACTTTTGTGACTCCAATTTACATTCTGTGAAATTGCTATTAGGACAATCTTCCTCGTAGCTAAGTTTTTGTGTGTCAATTTGTCAACGGTCGAAAATTTTGAATATTTCTACATGTGAGGCCCCACCTATAGATAGGCATGACATAGTTTCATTGACTCCTATGTAGTTTTTGAAATGAGCAATTCTTATGCCCTAATTGGGTCATGATAAAAAAATCATGTTATTGTTCACTACTAAGTTGTATTAAATTATTGATGTTACTTTTGAACTAATTCAAGGCTACCATAATCTTATGCATTGGTTTCAATAATAACTCATTTAAAGGAATTTAAATCACTATTTATTGATCACAATTTTTATAGATCAATGGTAAGTGGTAATTAGTGTTGTCATGGATTTTTTTCACCATATACTACTATGTGATCATGTCATTTCTCAATTGTAATTTCTTGGGATCATAATGTCACATAAATTAAATATTAAGAATGAAAAACAAACAACCCTATATATACGAATTAATTTAGTCCAATAACAATCACAATTTTGAACAAAAGGAGTAAGATCATCCAATAAATTGAATGTATATTCTTAATAGTGGAATATTAAACTAGATGAAATAATAAATAAAAATAGAAAACATAGAAATAATATTGCATGTAAAAAAGTACCAAATAAAATATGTATGAAAGTAATGTTGTTTTAAGGAGGAATTTCCAAAAAAATAAAATGTAAGTAATGAGTTATTTCATGACTTAGGTTGTATAAGGAAATTACCAACATTTGTTCATATAAAGCATCAATTTATGATATAGCCCTTGTGAATAGATCAATTAAAGTTTAATTTAACTTAAGGGATTTTGATGAGCCTTTTCTATTTATAATGTTATTTTATTAGTGTTTAACAAATACTCTTAAGGATTGCCACCTTTGGAATATGAAAAAATGACCTTTTCCATTCCAACCTATAGATTTCATAACTTGCAAGTATGTTGATGTGTCAAAAACCATATTAACAAGACTATTGACTTGATACAAAGTTGGATTTCTATAATAATAGATAGAGAAAATACCTAAAATTTAGACTTGATAAAAAATAATATAATATTATTTCGGGCATCATGGAAAGTAAGTCTATGCTATGATTCTTTGAATTGATTGAAATTGGATTATGTTACAACTATGGGCTTGGTAATGTTATGACTATTGGAGTTTGTGGAAAATGGGATTATGGTATAGTTGTGTATTCAGAATAAATGGAACTATATTATGATTATGGAATTGGATTATGCGAGTATTACTATTATTAACAAAGAAGTTAATGGATCAATTCGTTCCATAGAAGTTGGAGTGAATTAAACTTTGAATGCAAGTACACCATCCATTAGAAGCCATATGCGCATTAAGTTTTAAGGTTCAACTGTGCTACCTTGTGAGTATGAGAAACGATTGGAAACTAAACACTTTAAGAAGAATGAAAAAAATGCAAGTCAACCTTACTGCCATATGGAGATTTCATGGATACACGAAATCTCTTATTCGTGTCTTAACTGCAACATTGCTAGAAATTTAATAAATATATAATAAAGCAGACTGATCTCCAAAGAAAAAAAAAACATAGCATTAATTTGATCATGATAGAAAAATAATTGCCTGAATGTACACACAAGTTGTGGAATTTGGGCTCTGTGCGTTCACCTAGATCTTGTGTGGCTAGTTCATAGTGTCAACCTCTATAGCATCCACATTTATACTGTACAGGAAAATATTATATTTGTGATAATTATGGCCAAACTAATGAATGATTAGAGAAACTCAACATTGATAACTCGTCTTCGGAATCTGATTTTCCTTGGCATGTGAAAGACTTGGTGTGGTGCTTTAATGACCACCTACATACTGAACCGATTAGTAAATGTTTCAAAAATACAATAAAGAATTTTAGGTTTGAATAAAGTCGTCTCACTTATCACTTTTCCCCACTCTTATCTGGTCACATCAACTTGGTCAGCTCTGTACCCAGTATAGACTAAATAAGTGACAGGGAAATTAATTGAAAATGGTAAGGAAAGTTTCACAAGGCAGCCATTGACCAGCAACTGGATTCTAAGAAGTGTGCAGGGACGATAAGGGGAATCACTTGTTGTAGGGAGAAGTTCTATGCAATATAAGGTCGTTTCGTTGTTTGGAAAGTGTGGATATTTTAACACAAGTGGATCATTGAACACATTTCTATGATGGGTACAGTTGGGATGCTGAATAAAACCACTGCAATCATAATAAAGAGACTCGTAGTGACCTTGGAAGAAAATGGAAAATAAAGGCTCTGTGATGGAAGTTGGAGGAGAAAGCAGCAGGAATACTTCATATTGTTACGAAGATTTTGGGTGGGAAGACCTGAGAAATGAAATTGAAACAAAATTAAAAAAACCAATGCCAACACCCACATGTAACCAAGTGAAGCGAAGTAGTCGAGGAAGCCAACAACAAAGATGCATGGCAGAGCTTTCATCAACGCCATTCTGTAGGAATATTTTTCAAGGAACGCAAGTATTTGTTAAAAGAATTCCCCGAGTTACTGAAAGCAGATGATAGTACTAGTGTTTTGGAAGTTGGCTGCAAGAGTGGCAGCTCTGTACTTCCAATCTTGCGGTATTTCTAAGGAAGCCGCATGTGGGTACAGAAACAAATCCTATCCATGGGATCGACTCCACTAGTGCTGCAATGTAATGCAACTCTATTGGGGTTTTTACTTTCAAGGACAAGATTCAGCTTATTTGATATCCTAAAAGGCATAGCCTCTAAATTATCTCCTTTATTTTATTAACTCAGGGAATAGCTAGGAGTTTTTATTTTATTCCTGCGTATTCAGAGAGCAGATCTTCTTATTTTTCTTTGATTATTATTTCTTTATGTTTTTTTCAAAACTGTCATTAAAAATATCAATTTATAATTGAAGTTATAAAATCAAAGGTACTGGGACAGCAGATAATTTTTTTGTCATTGGTTTGTATGTGTGCAGGGTTAATTCTCTGCAATGATCAGACTGGAACTATGATGATCAGTTCTCATTCCGTTTTAACATCAAATGAAACAAAATTGAATAGTCTGCTCAATCTGCATTGAAGAAAATGTAGCTAAATTCTTTTTCATTTGAATCAACTAAAAATTTAAAAAATTCTTCTCTTTTGAATTCAAAGAACTTTCAATTACTTATTATATTTTTAATGCTTAATGCTTGCTGGCATATTTTCCAAATCCCTCTTAGAATGTTTTTATACAACATTCACATTTATTTTCAGGGAATGCATCTAAAACAAGCTTCTCTTATTTTTATTATTACTAGCAATCACACCTTGGTGTGTAATGGGTATTCCCAAGAGTTGTGGAGAGGCAATTAGAGAATATTTTGGTTTATTTTTTGCATACATTTGTGCAATACATGAGGTCATTTGGTAGGTCATTTAGTGAGAGAACCATGAAAGATAGAGATTCTGAACAAACACAATGGACATAAAATGCATAAACTCAACCTATTTGATAGATAGTCAAGGGTCTCCTTATAAAGGAGAAATATCCAACCATGAGCAAAATATCCCAAAATATCAACAGGGAAAAATATCAGGAGATATTTAACCTCCACAATAAATGCCATGAATAAGTAGGCTTAAATCAACATGTGGATAGGCAAGCATTGGATGAAAACACTGACACCCCCCCTTAAGCATAACTTAGGTGGGCATGGATAAAATGGGTCCTGACTACTAGCCTGGTGAGGTACCCATGTATAAGGGAATCTCTCTAAAAAATAGAGTAAGATAGAAAGCCCAGTGGGAAAAAACTATCCTCAAAAAAGAGAGAGAAGTGGAGAAGACTAGAAAGCACCCCCCAAGGATGATGTTGATATAGACCGCATGCCAAGAAGAGCTCATAGATGAATGAAATTTCTCTCAGTGAAGGGTTTGGTGAAGATGTCAGCAACCTGCTTTGAAGACTGAAAAAGACTAAGTCAATGATCTAACCATGAATCATCTCTGGAATGTAATGTATATGAATTTCTATGCGTTTGGTTCATTGATGTTGAACCATATTCCTGAATGTCTGAATAGTACTCTAGCTGTCACAATAGATGACTATAGGTTGCCTGAAAGGAGTACCAAACTCAGAAAGAATGCCTTGAAGCCATATAGCCTTTGTAGTTGAGTTAACAGCCCCCCTGAACTCTGCCTCTATGAATGATATAGAAATAGCATTTTTCTTTTTGCTAGACCAACTGATAGGGCTTGAACCAAGTGAAAATTTGTAACCTAAAGTGGACTTATGATGCTCAATATCACCAACCCAATCTGAATCTATATAACCAACCAAGTCAAGTGATGTTCCAACTTTGTAGTGAATGCCAAACCCAAGAGTACCATGAAGATAGTGAAGGATCCTCTTAGCTTCTTTCCAATGTAGCTCATGAGGTTCCTGCATGAATCTTGAAACCATGCCTACTGCATAGGCAATGTCTGGCTTAGTATGAGTCAAGTATATAAGACTACCAACAAGTTTCTGATACAATGTAGCATCAACCAATGGTGTAGTACAGGAAGTTTCAAGCTTTACTCCATAAACAAAGGGAGTCGAAGATGGTTTGCAAGTAGTCATATGAAAGACTACAAGTAGATAAGAGTATACTTGGGTTGTGCAAGAGTAATCCCTGAAGCTGAATGTGAAATCTCAATTCCAAGGAACCTAAGTCTATCATGTCAAATCTATCCTAAAGTGATTTCTTCACTACTACAATGGCAGATGAAGTACTCCCCGTAATTAAAAGATCATCAACATTTAGAACCAGTATCAAAATCGAATCATCCTGCCGCAGGAGATACACATTAAGACTAGAATGAAATCTAGAGAAACCTAAAGATAAGAGGTAGGAGGCCATCTTGGCATACAAGCTCTAGGAGCTTGTTTAAGGCCATAAAGAGATTTCCTGAGTTTACAAACTAAGGATGAACCCTAAACAAACCTTGGTGGTTATTCCATGTAGATTTCCTCCTTAAGGTCTCCATGAAGAAAAGAACTCTTCACATCCATCTGATGCACATTCCATCCATGTGATGCAACTATTGCAAGTGTGAGTCTAATGGAAGTCATCTTAGCAATTGGTGCAAAGGTTTTTGTATAGTCAATGCTGACAACTTGTAAAAGACCTTTGGCTACCAATCATTCTTTATACTTATCAACTGACCCATTTGCTACAAATTTAGTTTGATATATCTACCTACATCGAACTATCTTCCTTCCCTTAGGAAGTGAAGTCAAATCCCAAGTGTGATTTCTAATCAAGGAATCATGTTCCTCAGTAATAACCCACTCTGGTATGCTTGATGCCTCTTTGAATGTCTATGAATTGGAAACTAAAGCAAAGAAGGCATGTGGCCCCCCTTGAAAATGTACGTGAATCAATCTATCATTTGTTGAATCTTGTACCCCTATATATTTCCTATGTATATTGTAAGATGTGGGTGAGTCTAGTGCAGATATATCAACTTCTAATGCAATCCCTAAACTAGATGAAGATGAACCCTCATCACTGTGAGAACTGGAAGAAGAAGATACTACACTAGGAATCTATTGAGAATGATCTAAATCATTAGTATTGTAATCAGGATCTGAAGAGTCCTCAATATGTTGAGAAGTTTCAATTGTAGTTTCAGGAGATGTTTCTTGAAACTTAACACTACTCTCAATAAAAAACTCATGTGTGGTAGGGTGGAGTAGGCAATAGCCTTTTACACCATCTAGATATCCCACAAAGATGCAAGGTTTGGATTGTGGATCCATAGCTTTGCATTTCTCTTTTGGAATGTGTGCCATGGAACGCAAGCCAGAAACTCTGAAATGATCAACTGTTGGTTTCCATCCCTTCCAAGCTTCAAAGGGAGTGATACCCTTTAATAATGCTTTATTTGGAACTCTATTTTGTATGTAACATGCATAGTTGATTGCTTCTACCCAATATGATGGTGTGAGGCCCTTAGAGTGAATCATGCAATTTTCCATCTCTTTTAAAGATCTACTTTTACATTTTGTGACACCATTTTTTTGTGGGGTATAAGGAATTCTTTGCTATAGGCCTATCCCCTCTATACATAAAATTTCTCAAAACTATTGTTGACATATTCTCTCCCATTATCTGTTCAAAGAACCTTGACGAATTTCCCTTATTGTTTTTTACAAGAGCTTTGAAATCTTGAAAATATTCAAACACTTCTAATATTTGTATAAGAAATTAGACCCATGTAAAATTTGAGAAATCATCAATGAAGGTGAGAACATATCTAGCCTTTGTAAAAGATGGATGGGGAAAAGCCCCTGAAAAATCACTATGAACAAGTTCTAAAACTTGTGTTTCCCTCCTTGATTTACCTTTGTCAAATTTTGCTTCTAGATGCTTGCCAAGTACGCAACCTTGACAAAGACCTTTAGAAAACTTAACCTTAGGTAATCCCTTAACCATATTCTATTGACATAGTTGTTCAAGATAGCGGTAGTTAAGATGCACAAACCACTCATGCCATAGTTTTCTAACTTCATTTGAATGAGTTAGTAGTGCTTTTGGAGAAATTTCTGTGGAAAAATTGGACAAGGCATATAATCTGGATTGGTGATTTGCTTCTCCTATTGCTACCAAATTGTTTCTTTGTAATTCTCTTATCTCAACTGAATCTAGAGAGAAATGTATTCTCATGCCCTTCCCTAAATGAGTTATTTGATACATAGAAAGAAGATTAGTTGAGAGTGAAGGTACACTTAGAATATTAGCAAATGTTCCTCCTTCAACTTCAACAAACCCTCTCCCTTTTACCAATGTTGGAGTATCATCACCTAAGGTGATTGTGTACATACTTGATGGTTCTAAGGATGAAAAGACAACCTGTGAAGAACCCATATGGTGTGAAGCACTAGAGTCTAGAAACCATGATGGAGATAAAGATGCTTTAGCAACTAAGGCTTTTCCCTTTGATTTCTCTTTGTCCTTAGTATTATCTTGATTTGATGAAGATGACTTGATAGAATCAGGTAGTCCTATATTATTCTTTTTGATAATTTTTTGTAGAAATTCAATCTTTTTCTTCATGCATTATTGTTCATCATGTCCAATATTTTTAGAAAAGGTGCATGCAACTCTGTTTTTACCTTGAGGGTCCTTTTTGGAGTTGTCAATTTTGTTTTCTTTCTTAACTTGCTTGTCCTTTTTAGTGTTATTCTCCTCCCCTTTTGAGGTTTGTGGTGTTTCATTCCTTGCAAGTAGGGCTTGAGGTTTTGTAGACTTCAAAGTACCCATTTGAATTAACTTTTCTTCCTCCCTTGTGAGGTTAGCAATGAAGTTATCAAGTATGGGCATTGACCATGAGGCTCCAAGAGCCCTTTTATTACAATAGAAAGTTGATACAAACACATAAAATTATGGACCTAGCTAGGAAAGTACATAAAGGATTAATTGATCCTCTTTCTTGTCAATTCCACAATATTTTAAGTGCAATTTCAATGATTTAAACTTAGTAAAAAATTCTTGTAAAGTTGAAAAATTCCTAGGACTAAGTCCTAAGAGTTGATTTTCCAACTCAAGGCTTCTAAGTTCATCTATTTTCCCAAAAAAAATTCAAGACCTTCCCAAAATTGGTTGGGTGTTTTCAAGTTCTCAACATGGAACAATAAGTCAAGAGATAAATTTAAGCATAGAAATCCAAATGCTTGATCACACTTATTAAAAACTTTTCTTTGTCTTTAGCTGCATTAGGTTCTTTCTTTGTTCTCATAGTTACCCTATATAAACCTTTGTTCTTAAGCATGAGAATTACTTTCACCTTCCAATCATGATAATTGAAAGGTGTTAAGGGCACTATAACAATATTAGATTCCATATAGCTTGACTTAGATAGTGGCTTATAGAAATGTAGAAAAGAAGTAATTAGAAATGCATGCAAAAGTGAAAAAAAAAACAACACAAGCATTTCTTGAGGAAGTGAGAAAATTAACTACCCACAACACACCCCTTGATTATTTTTTTTCCCTCCCCAATTTGGAACTCTATAGGAGTGCTTGTAACTAACCCCAAAAAAAGGACACAAATAGGGACATTATAAGATGAGTGCAATTTTGTGCTCCATGGGTTCGTGGTGAAGAAAAAAAGGTAAAATTTTGAAAAAAAAAAAACTCAAAGCTTGAGCTATAGTGCAAAAGTAATTAAAAATTATAATTTCCACTCTTTAAAAATGTAGACAAAGAGGCAAACAATCAACTTGCACAATACAAATCATGCCTAATCTCTTTTCAAAAAACAAGGCTGAGCTATGAACATAGGTTCCTTCAAGGAATATGCAACCCCCAAACACAAAAACATGCCTATAGAGAAAGATACAAGGGTACTTGAACCAATCTATTATCTATTGAATCCTATACTATTTAAGTACGCCTCCTCTTGTAAATCAAAAATAGTGAAAGGGAGGCTTTCCACCACATATTTGAGTAGACAAAGTAGGTATGAAAATGTGCCCTTGTTTTCTGATATCACTACCCTCATGAAGTCAACACATGCTAGATATAATTGAGCCTCTCATCATGTGTTTAGAGGCACCTTTTTTAGACGAAATGAAGTGCACCCTTCCTCTCCCAAAACACGCCAAACAAAGAGGAAATTGTGGGGGCTTCTACTTCATATCTCCTTCATCTCTACCACAAATTCTTTGTAGGTTGGGTAGCATCTCTTATCCTAAGTGACATCATATCTGCAACTTCTTGAGGTCATTTATATCCTTCACTTCATCACTAGAAATTAGGATGCAATGAAGATATCAACATCCTCTATCTGGAGTTGCTCGTTCAAGTTGAACAACACCTTGAATATCCTTTGATGCAAGTTACTTAGACATATGCACCCAAAAAATCAAGGTCATCACTAAATTTGGAGCAGATCATGCCTTGGAGCAAAGGTTTCACACATTGAATAGGGGTAGATCCTTTGAGACAAGAATAAAATTAACTATAGTGAGAACAGAGGCCACACGAGGTCAAAAAAATGGGCCCAACAGGGAGATATGACCCTCAAAGTTTTAAAAAAAAATACAGCTGCAAATAGTGCTATGGCTCACACATAGATATTTCGGTCTAAGCTATTCCAAGGAGTATTGTGACTCAAAATCAATGCATAGATTAAATGACCTTTCCTAGCTCTAGTCGAACCTTCCATAGGTTCCAATATAAGCTACCTCCAGTTGGTAAAAAAGTCATCTTAGAGGATGATTCCCAGCCTGCAAAAAATTAGAAAGAAACAGGGGAAATGAATTGGTCAAAAATAAAACTATCAATTTCACCTTTACAGTCTGCTAAAATCATGAATGGATCTGATACCATGAGAGAACCATGAAAGATAGAGATTCTAAACAAACACAATGGAGATAGAATGCATAAAATCAACCTATTTGATAGATAGTCAAGGGTCTCCTTATAAAGGAGAAATATCCAACCATGAGCAAAATATCCCAAAATATCAACAGGGAAAAATATCATGAGATATTTAACCTACACAATAAATTCCATGACTATGTAGGCTTAAGTCAACATGTCGATAGGAAAACATTGAATGAAAACACTTACATTTAGAAAATGAATTTCTCCAAAAAAGGTTTGAATGTAAGAGTGATAGCTTCAAACAACTATGCATCCACTTATAGGGTTTGAAAAATGACTAAAACAAAACCTTTGAATTAGGAAGATAATTAGGTTCGTTAAGAACATCCTCATTTTATGTTTGCAATAGGGAGAGAAAGGGAGAGAGAGAGAGAGAGGGAGTGGGGGGGATGGGGAAAGGAGGGGGGGAAGATAGAGATAGAAATAGGGAGTGTGTGTATGATTTTTATATATATAATGAGAGAGAGGGGCAATATTTCTCCATCTACCTCTCCCTTTCTTTTCTCATATATATCTCTATCTTAATTAACCTTGTTCCTAATTTATCTTACACAAATATTTAAATTAATTTTTTTTTTTTTTAATAATTAAACATTCATTTATGCCATGCTAGCATGTGCCAAGTGATCTTTATTTCCTTTGCTACCATTATGATTTCTATGTTGACAAGTCCACGTACAACTATATATGTGTTTTTTCTACTTATAAACTTTAGTCCACAGTAACAAACTGATTCAAAACCTTCACCACAAAACGTGGACCATAAATGAAACAATATTGGTTTCAACAATAAGCCAGATGCAAAAACCCACAGAAAACACATTATATTAACAATTTTGCAACCATTCACACAAAACAGTGGCCATAAATGATACAATATAACCTAAACTAGAGAATTGGAATCATCACCACAAAACAAAAGCTATAAATGAAACAATATTGGTACCAATAGTGACCTTGAGGGAAAAGCTTGCAAAGATAAATTTTTTCCCATCTTTTCCACATCGTAGCCAACATTCATCCCTATGTGCAGATATGTATGTATGTGAGCTCAGATGCAAAGAAAATTCATATATACTCATTCCTATGTTTATTCTTTTCATAGGGTATTTTATTTTTTTGTTTGTTTGTCTATACTTAAAATTCTCCACATAAATTAATTGCTACTTGCCATCACATAGCCCCATCTCTATTCATTGAGAATTGTCATGACTTCTAACAAAAGAACAGGTACATATGTTTGAATTGACAGTTATAGTTTTGTTGTTCAAGACTCACATTGTCATTTATTGAAATTGCTTTTGTCAACTAAAACATGTGGAATATGTTCTTGTGTGAAGTAACTGTCTCAGGCTTAGGATTTTTAAGTTATTTTTTCAAATTACATGTAGCCATATATGTTTAAAACCTTGGGAAACATAGCGAATATTTATGAAATTTTTGATAAGGCATTGTTGGGTCTCGCTTTGTTGCTATAAGTCTATCATATTTGTGAGCGAGGAGGGTAAGATTTTGTGAGGGTGCAAGTTTAATCGCGCATTTTCCTACTTCTGTGAAGGTGGTTAGAGGTTATTTTTTGTTTTCTACATGGGTCAATGGTTGTAAAAACAAAAAAAAAGTGTCGCCTGTGATAATTTTTTTCCCACTTTTTGTAGGAAATCTAGTGGGAAGAGGTGTGTTTGAAGCAAGTAGGAAGATGCGCATATCGAAAAAACCCTTTGCAATTTTGTTCCATTTGTGGTGTGTGCAAACATTTGCTATGTTTTCTAAGACTTTAAAAGGTGGGTGTTACTTACAACCATTACCACTACATGGAAGCCATGCAACAATTAATGTTGATGCCATTTCACTAGCCCTCTCTATCGATGCACCAAACACTTTTAATTTAAGAAACAAAAACCACTCGCCACCTTTTCCCCGACTGCCTCATTTTTCCTACCATTGAAAGGCTTAAAAATTAGGAAGGCTAATGAAAATCCCAACAAGATTTCAATGTAGAATACCTTCCATCATCTTGCATTCTATGTTCTTCCAAAACAACCAACCACTTGTAAGTAACTCCCGCTATTTCAAGCCTTGGAAAACATAGCGCTCGACTGTGATGAGGGCAGGCTTCTATTAAGGTTCAAATGCGGTTAGCCATTATGGAATTTATGTGAAGGTGGTTGGATGTTATTTTGTGTTCTTTGCATGGGATGATGGTTGAAAAAGCACTAAAAAAGTGTTGGTTGTGATAATTCTTTGCATGGGATAATGGCTGCAAAAGCACTAAAAAAGTAAACATAGGGATTAGTATGTATCAATGGTGTTTTCATTTGCTATGAAATATGTACATATATGTACATAGGGGAAATACATTTCCCACCACTATGAACAATGGTCGCATCAATAATCCATATAACACTCAAAGTGCAGCTTATCATTCCAAAAATGTGCCAATATGTATCAATCTTGTTTGCATCTACTATTACATACATCCAAACATGCACATTGCATTGTTCATCATTGTGGTCAATGGTTGCATCAATGTTCCATATAACAGTTAAAATATAGCTTATCATTGCAAGAATGTCCCAACAAAATAAACATAGGGATCAATATGTGCCAATGAACATCTTTGCATCTATGATGACACACATACATATCTGCACACATAGGAAATCCATTGTCCATCACTCTAATCAATGGTGTCATCATGAAGACTTTTCTATTACTTTACCAGCCATCCCCCCATGCAAAAAACCACAAAAAAGTGATTTTTATTTATGTCTACGCACTATCAATAATGTCAAAGTTGAATATTTGGTCCTCACATCCTTTTTTATTGTAATGGTGATTCTCCCTTTTAGTTGTCATGTGACCTTTTATTGCCCATCATCTACTTGTTGTCTATATGTAATTCCACATACATAAATTTCCACACATTGTTTCTATGTCTATATATATCCAAGGAACAAACCCCTACAAATGCATCCAAGGCATGCAATGTATGTATACTTTCTTGGAAAACAAAATCTACATCGATATATAGGTATGATTGAGAGTACGCATCATTTTGTTATGTTTGATTTTATATTTCCCATGTGGACATTTGTGTGTTTCTGACATTAGATGTAGACAAGATTCATATGTTTGAAGACTACTTATGGATACATATGTGTAACAGCCTATGATGGTCTATGGCCCAATATGGTAGGGTGGAGAGCAGACTTTCTTTTGTTCTGTTTCATTTTATTTTATTTTCCCTATGTGCAGATATGTATCTATGTTATTATTTATTCCAGCCTCAAAAAGGAGTTGTTTGAATGATAGACAGTATATTAAGTGTAATAAGGAACATTGATTTCACCATTCATTAGAGTGGTGGATGATGTATGTTCTTGCTATGTGTTGATCTTCCTTTCTTTTTTGCTAGATACTACAGGATAGATACAAACAATCATAGTGCACTATGAATCAAACAAGAGGATCGCCTCCAACAATTGTGTTCATTTCCATCATCATGAAATGTTGTGATTATTTACGGTAACTATATTGCTTCTCTTTCCCTCTTCATTTCCATGCATATAGAATTTCCACCATTTCTAAATTCGATTCCTTATCTTTTTTTATATGTGATATGTAATTGTGTTATTGAATATTTTTTCCTTACTAATTATATAACTATTTTAATTTTGTAATTTAGATATTGGTTACCAATGAAACATGTTCACCTCACTAAAGTTCACATTTTCCTTGTGTGTTACTATATCTGAGTCAAACCATTTTAGATTGCAACTACATTGAATTTATATACAAGCTGTATAAATTTATAAAATGCTAAATAGCTTTACAATTGCACATTTGCATGGTGTATGGCCTTCACCTACATTCTTGATTTGAACTCAACCAGTTTTCTTAGGTGCCAAAGCATTGCTTTCACCATTGGTCAAAGTGGTGGACAATTAATTTTTTTGCTCAGGGGTTTGGTGAGAGCTCATGAGGCCCCATGAGCTAATATGGTAGGGTGGAGATCAAGCCTTCTTTTTTTGTGTTTATACTACAATCCATTGTGTGCATAAGGTATGCCTACACTTTATTTAATTCTTGCATTTTATTACAATTATATTGCATATTATTTGTTATAAATTATACAAGTCTTTATATTTCCTGATTTATTTATTTTCTACCAATGGCATGTGTTTATTGCACTAAACTTCACATTATCCTTTCATGTTTGCAGATCATACTCAAGCCAAACAATCATCCTTCATGGATGTTTTGACGCCATTAGATCTTGTATAAAGTTAGGAAGGGCCGAAACATTGCTTTCACCATTGATCAAAGTGGTGGATAATGTATTTTTTTGCTCGAGGGTTTGGTGAGAGCGCATGATTCTCCATGATCCCATATGGTAGGGTGGAGAGTAGGCCTTATTTTCTTTTCTTTATACTGCATTTTGCAATGTGCACAAGGTATGCCTATATTTTTCATCCCTTCTATTACATGTGCATTGCATATTATCTATTATAAATAATAAAACTCTTTATATATCCTTATCTAGATATTGTCTACCAATGATAGATGATCACTGCACTAAACTTCACATTTTGTTGTTATTCTTGCAGAGCATACTCCAGCCACAATGGGAATTTTGATGAAGTAATGTGTTATAAACAACCTTTCAAAATAATCATAGTGACTACAAAATCAATGACAATGGTCAAATAAACAATTAGATTCTCATAGACTCTATATTAAGTGTAATAAGGAACATTGATTTCACCATTGACAAGAGTGGTGGACGACGTATGTTCTTGCTCGAGGGTTTGGTGAAATCCCATGAGGTTCCATGACCCAATATGGTAGGGTGGAGAGCAGGCATCATTTTTGTGTGTTCCATTTTGTAAGAACTTATGAAAAGAAACAATAGGATCAAGAGACTAAGCATAGCACAAAAGAGAGAGACAAGATGAGAGAATATGAAGATTGTATTCTCAATATGTGTGAAGATAGATGATGAAGATGGACAATTACAAGAATGTACAAGGCTTGCTTATAAAGGCAAGCTAGGACACAATGAAGGGATGTGAGTGAGACAAGTGTCCCAATCATGTGTAGGGTAGGTAGAGAGAAATATTAGATAATTCCATGAAAGGTAGATCACCCACCTAAAGTGGAATTATCATGCCACAAAAAGTGGAGATAAAAAGGTGATAACTAGATCACACCACAAAGAGTGGAATTTCTCCTACACACACTTCCCTAAGTGTCCAACTCATATCTCTCAATGTATGAACAAACCTAGATGCAAGATGAAAATAACTAGGTGTCACAAGTGCAACCTATAATGATATGCATTCCCTAAAAAAGCTTAAGTAAATTGTAATAAGTAAAATAATTATTTACACCAACACCCCCTTTTAAGTGCAAATGAGGGAATGAAGACTCAAACTAACCATGAAAGATAAGATGCAAGATGGGTCCTGACAACTGAGCCATGTTAGGTACCCATGTACAAATGTAATGCAATCTCTCACAACTGGAGTAAAGATAGAAAAACCCAGTGGGAAAAAAACTACCCCCCAAAAGAGAGATGAAATACAAAAGAATATGAATAGAGGATGAGAAGGAAAAAACCCCATGTGAGGAAAAAGTACCCCCATACAAGAAAAGAAGAAGAGAGACAAGGAAGCCACCCCTCAATGTACAATGTTCACCCATGGAAGATGCTCAAGAAGGAATGAAGAAGCTGCTCCAAAAATGTCAAACAATGCTCCTCCCCTTAGGAAGAAACAATACCAAAGGTGCATGAATGAAGTCTCCCCAATCCGCAAGTGAATAAGGAAGAACCCTCAAAATGTAAGGAGTCTCTGAAATTTTCTCAAATTTCCCTATTTTGATGTTGAAAGATGCCTTTCCCAAACCATGTAAAGGTGCAATGGCAAGTGAAAATGTCATAGTGTAGTCACATCCTAGAACTTGTGAGAACCCCTATACAACAACACTCTCATCCGCTAAAAAAAAAAACTCAAGATCTAGTAAGGATGAAGGTAGAACATACTCCAAAGATGCAAGTGTCTCCTCAGGAGAGAAAGTGGCCTCCTCCAACTGTTGTACATATGCAGCCACAATCACATCAACCTCAAAAGACTGATCATGTAGAGGACGGTCAGAGTGTTCCCTCACAACAACTAAAGAAGAATCACCTTCATCAAAGAGAAGATATAAGTAATCAAATGTGTCTCCCAAATATGCAATGTAGGACTCCACAAACAAGTTGGCAATGTTTGTCAAGTAGTCATCCCATGAAACTACTATTGGAAGACAAGGTATGCACTATTGCACTGAATCACAAGGCACTGAAACTGGTAGAACACAAGTATCATCAGGTACATTAGTCAATGTAGGAGATGCAATATCAACAATAGGCTCAAGAACCTTAGGAGTAGTAAGCACTATGAGATTCAAGTAACCATACTCATTCTCCTCAAGTGTTTCCATACTAGGGTGAATTGAATCATCAATAGGAGCAAAATATGAGAAGTTGTAGAACTATGAACAATGATCAACCTTCCCAACTACAACAAGAGCCTTGCTATGAAAATCTTGAACAATGACAAAATCTAATGTGAAGTCTACACTCTTTCATGTACCACTATGTGTAATCTGATAGATGGAAAGGATGTTCCTTGATAAAGTAGGCACACATAGAACATCATTAAATGCTCCACCTTCAATGTCAGTAGACCCTTTCCCACAAACTACCAAAGAAGTGTTGTTGGCCATCAAAATGGGTGGTGATGAACAAGAATCAAATGAAGAGAACATATCCTTGGAAGAAGTCATATGATGTGATGCTCCTGAATCAAGGATCCACCTATCTAAATTGGAATCTGTAACTGTAAGAAATTCTTTCCCCTTATGTTTCTCATGCTGAGATGAAGAAGGAGATGAGCTTGATGTTGTTTCCATGATAGTTGTACTTTTTCCCATAGAATTAGAAGTGGAAGGAGATGATTCCTTCTATCGATATGCATTTGGAAAGTTGATGTTACTCTTCTTGAGGATGTTTTTCAACTCATCAATTTTCTTAACATGACAATAATGCTCCTCATCACCAATCTTTTTGCAATATGCACATGTTGGTAGCTCCCTCTTGCTTGAATAGTTTTACTTCTTTGATGAAGATGATGATGAGCCTTCTTATGGAGGAGTGGATTGTTTGTTCTCTCCTTGTGGCTTTGGTGAAGATTTCTTTTGTTCTTTCCCTTTGCCTTGCTTGTTGTTTCCATGATTGACCACCAATGCTTTTGAAGTTGAATACTTGAGAATTCCCATTTTCATCAGCTTATTTTCCTCAAGAATCAAAAGATCTGTGAGAGCCTCAAATGATAGTGATTTAAAGTTGCTAATTGTCAATCACTGAGTTTGAAAACTTGAAACAAAGGTTGCATACTCAACTAGAAGTTTGTCCAAAAAGTTGAAGACCAATTGATCATCCTCTTTTTCAATTTAGTTGTGCTCTTAGCTCATTTTACTTAGTGACATAATCTTGAATTGTGTCAAAATCCTTGGGATCAAGGCTTAGGAGATGATGTTCAACCTTGTACTACTTAACCTTATCAACCTTTCCATACAAATTAGTAAGCTTATCCCAAGCTTCCTTGGTTGTAGTACATTTATCAACATGGAAAATGAGATCATCTGAAATGAACTTTCTAAGTGTACCCAATTCCATAGAAGTTTTAGTGAGCCAATCCATATATGTAATTAGATTTTCCTTAGGATCTGAAGGTGCAGTTATGGTTCCATCAATGTAGTAAATTAAACCTTTTTCCATTAGTTTACTCAATGCACGCACTTTCCATGTAGCATAATTATGTGTAGTTAAGAGTGGAAATTTAGATGAACCCATGATGGAATGCAAGAGCACAAGAGAGAAAATAGAAACAATCATGCAAGAGACACCCCCCCAAATTCACTCAATCAAAGTACCCCCTCAAAAAAGATGATTTTCACACTTTATAATTTAGTGCATGTACAATAGGCCACATGCAACTTGGCTAAGTGGACTTATGATTTATGATTTACAACTTTCCACAATTAAGCTAAAAATAGACTATAACAATGAAGGAAAGACCTAAATTCAAATCTATGCAATACAAGTGCGAAATAGGCCAAAAAAGACCATATGCTAAAAGTACAAAATCCACTCAAGATTGTTTCAAACTGATTGCAGATTCAAGAAGTAGACAAAAAATCATGCACTTTAAAAACAAACGACACCTGAAAAGGAGTTCATATGTGCCTGAAAAAAGCCTCAAAAGTTGTAGAAATGAGAATTAGATAGGTACAAAGTTGAAAAACTACAAATTTTGGTAAAATTTTCCACCAAAATTAGAAACTAAGTACACCACTGCAAACATGAAAAATTAGCTTAAATAAAAAAAATTTCTCAGAAAAAGGGGCTAAAATGAGCAAGATATGGGCCTATGAAGTTGAGCTATGAGATCAAAAACTCCATTGGAGAGGGGAAATTTTTTTTTTGAAAATGATGACGCCTTGCTGACGTCAGCAATCTACGATGTTAAATTTGACGGGTAAATGACCATCTCACACTCCATGAGGTTAAAAATGATAGGAAAATGCCTATCACAAGTCGGCTGGGGATCGACCAAATGTAGAGAATCTGTGCAAGAATATATTGTCCTTCGAAATCTTGCAAATGTCAGAATATTCCCAAAAAATTCCGCTGGTTAACTAGTCATCAGATTCATTTTTGCTTAATGGTGGTTGGTTGGATTTCTTCAAATTGTAGTCACCGAAGTTTGTTTGACTGACTACCGTCGATAGAGGGGACCGTGCCAAAATTTTAAAGTGCTTGCAGGTGAATGTTTTTTCTAGTCGTTGTTTTTTACAAATCCTTCGCTAGGTTTTCCAAACAAGCTGCTAATTGTAGAATGATTGTCAATTTTCCAAACTCTCGTTGGATATTTTCAGCCTTTCTAGAAATTTTGAAACTGATGGAAATGCCGACCGCCGAACTCTTGAATGGAGACCACCGGTTGGAGGGGTCGTAGATGTGGGGGCCCGGTAAAGTACTGTCGGCTGATAACTAAAGAAAGGCATTGGGTTTGACCGGTCGATGGAATATTTTCACTGTCGTTGAGGACTGTCTGGATGAGTAGATGGGTGTTGTGTGGTGCAAAAAGGGCGGCGTGGTACTCTGCAGAGATCACAGGCACCCTGTGTAGGAAGGGTACGACCTGCCCCTTTTTATTTTTAATAAAAACTTTACAATAAAAAATTAATCACCCCACAAAAAAAAATTATTTTATTTTTTGATTTTTGATTTTTAAAAAACCAAAATATAAAATATAATTTTTTTTACAATAAAATTTCTCTGTACAAATGGAATTTAAAAAATTCAAAAAATTTCAACTGAAATTTTTGTAGAAGTATAGAAAAATTTAGAAAATTGAAAAAATTCCCAAATTGGTGAATTTTTTCAATCCAAAGCTCCTAGTGTCGGATTTTGATGAAACAAAAGGCTATCCTAACTGAAAATAGCCTTTTGAATCTGAATTTGAGGTCATATCTGGTCTAGGACACACCAAAATTCTGCTGCTCCTCAGATTTGCCTCTTTACCACCTTCACACTAGCAAAGATCTCCCAACAATGGCTATGCAAAGAACCTCCAACCGCTTTGATACCATGTAAGCACTTATGAAAAGAAACAATAGAATCAAGAGACTAAACATATCACAAAAGAGAGAGACAAGATGAGAGAATATGAATATTTTATTCTCAATATGCATGAAGATAGACAATGAAGATGGAAAATTACAAGCATGTACAAGACTTGCTTATAAAGGCAAGCTAGGACACAATGAAGAGACATGAATGAGAAAAGTGTCCCAATCATGTGTAGGGTAGGTAGAGAGAAATATTAGATAATTCCATGAAAGGTGGATCACCCACCTAAAGTGGAATTATCATTCCACAAAAAGTGGAGATAAAAAGGTGATAACTAGATCACACCGTGCAAATAGTGGAATTTATCCTACACACACTTCCCTAAGTGTTCAAATCATATCTCTCAATGTATGCACAAACCTAGATGCAAGTTGCAAATAACTAGGTGTTACAAGTGCAACCTATAATGATATGTAGTCCCTAAGTAAGCTTAATTAAATTGTAATAAGTAAAATACTTATTTACACCAACACATTTTATATTTCCTATGTGCATATCTCTATGTTTCTGACATAAGATTCAGACAAGATTCATATGTTTCATAGGTTGTATATTAAGTGTAATATTAAATAATATTTTGAGCATTGATTACATTGAGACAACAATCTCTATTTTTAAATCTTGTGCCCAAAATTTTTACATGTAATCTTTTGAGATATATTCCGATCACATGTAAAGTTAGATTCCCAAAAAAAATATAGTTCAAATTTTTTGTACCAATATACTTTTCCCTTAACATCAACAGAATTCTATGGATGCAATTATCTCTTTATTGTTATGGTTTCCATCACTTATGCAAATATACTTATTTGACAATTGTATGTCCTATTGCAAATCAATAACATTATAAGCTTTCAGATAATTCTATTATTCTTTTCACATAACCTACATGTATTAGTACCTTTATCTATGTCATACCATTTTAGTGTAAAGGTATAATAAAAGGGTTAGTAATGATGCCATAAGTATTCTTGAATGTGGTCATTTTATATCTCTTAGCATGTATCAATTTTTTTTTATTGTGCTATAGCATACATACATATTTGCACATAGGGGTAATAAGATATAATAGGACAAAATCAATGTTCCAACTAACACTTACAATATATAGTGTCATTTTCTATGTGAAGATATGCACACACCCTCTGCTCTCTCTCAGATTGCATTATTGCCATTTGTACTTCCCTCTACCTTTTTTCTCATCGTTGCATGCCACTACATGCAACTACTAGTATATAATTATGGAATCATTATAACTTAACAAATTAATTTAATAATTAGTTATTGAAATTTACTTAATAATCTAATTTAATAATTCAATTGAACCAACATAACTCTTATGAACATCACTAAACTTAAAACAATTAATTGAGCGAAATTAACAAACTTAACATGATGAACAACAACTATATCAAATCATTAAAACAACATCAATTAGACAATTAAAATTAAATGAATCAAAACGAAATGATACCAAAATAGGAATAGGGTTGCAAACAGACCACCTCATCAACACAATGACGAGGTGCTAGACAAGGTACTCATTCTCATTGAGGATGACGGATATGGTGGGGGACTTTCTTGTCTACTCCAGTTTCCACATCATACTCATTGGGCTTTGTAAGGCACACTCAGACCTGATAGTGCAGGTGGAGTTGATGATTGGTACCTACATCCTACATCAAACTAGATGTCAAGCAACATAGATATCAAATAACAAACACACCGTGAGAAGAAATCATAGCGTAGCAACTTGATGCTCATGAACGAGTGATGCTACATTGTTCTCTCACCAAGACTTCAAGCAATAAACACATAATCATAAATATCATAAAGAAATTACTTATTCAAATGCATAACAAGCATAGTACTACATCCATATCATAAACATAGCTAGTTAAATCCAAACACAACATCAAACACCTGTATCAGCATAACATAAAGATCAAAAAAGAGTATCATAATCATCCAAGTAAACTAAACTATCAACCAACCAAATAAAAATGGTTAAAAACCACCAACACAGTCTCAAGGCACACAACATAACATAAAAAGTATCAGAATAGTGACAACAACATGCGATGCATCACATATAGTTTATGAAGGATTAGACACACATGGTTGTGTTTCCCATTCTTATTAAATTTATGCATCTCTTTTTTTAATCTCATGTACATGCACTACCTTAACTTTTAATTAACATGGTTTAATTAATAACAACTTAAAATAAATTTAATGTGAAATTATACATATAATAGAAAAACTATTTAATGTTTGAATTAAATTTCAACCCTTCACTTCAAAGGTTGCCCTAACTTTGACCTAATGTTTCCCTAACCCTAATGCTCCTCATCACGTTGAATCATGGCCTTTGATCTTAGGTTTTTGTAAACTTTTAATCTTGCCCATCCATCCTCAATTTGGCATTCTTTAAAAGGCTCTCTCTCAAGTCATTTTAGACACAGAGTTATTTTCAGCAATTCATGCACACACAACATGCTTGAGAATCCTAAATACTTGAGCACACATTACTTCAATATTTTTCTTGTCTTAGGTGTTGGTATATGGAACCTAATCAGACTCGGAGGTTGAATTTTCCCCACTTTTATCGGCATAGTTTCCCCCCAATTATTTACCGAGGTCAAGGGGCAGTGCCCCTTGCGGGTTTTGGGGCAACGTCAGGTGTTATTTTTATATTGGCCAACATAAAAAACCCTAATTTTGTAACCGACACTAAGGGTTTGGGTTTTGTTGACATTGTATTGTAGCATTTGTAGTGGTATTGAGTTACAAGGATTATTGGTTGTAATCGGTTTGATTTACTGGATAATAATATTGGACTCTTTGTTGTGGACGTAGCCCAAGTTTGGGTGAACCACATTGAATATTGTCTCTTGCTATTATTAATTACGTGTTTTTTATTCCTCATTTTAATCTTAATTTGCATTTAATTGATATTTTCTGCATACAATTCCTAACAAGTGGTATTAGAGCAGGTTGTGTTTGATTATCATCTGTAGGAAGGTCTCATGGTTAAGTGGGAGCAATGGAAGATGAGGGTAAATTGAAGGTAGATAAATTCAATGGGAAGAATTATCAGTTATGGAAGATGCAGATGGAGGATTATCTCTACTAGAAATATTTATGGAGGCCATTGGG
Organism: Sequoia sempervirens; assembly: GCA_007258455.2. Lineage (NCBI taxonomy): Eukaryota > Viridiplantae > Streptophyta > Pinopsida > Cupressales > Cupressaceae > Sequoia > Sequoia sempervirens. The sequence goes on along the minus strand of VDFB02353493.1, from coordinate 180,429,001 downwards.
AGGAACAACCAAGAAACTAGCAGGAATGAGTGATGAGGAATGGAATCTTCTAGATAGAAAGGCACTGGGATCTATTCGTTTATGCCTAGCACAGTTAGTGGAATTTAATATCACAACAACAAAGACAACTGAAGAGTTGATGGAAACCCTAGGGAAGTTATATGGAAAGCCTTCCACTTCGAATAAGGTATTTCTCATGAAGCATTTATTTAATATGAAAATGGCAGAAGGTGGATCAATTGTTGATCTTTTAAATGAGTTTAATATAGTTACCAGTCAATTAACTTCTGTAAATTTAAACTTTGATGAATAAGTTAGGGATCTTTTAATTCTATGTTATTTTCCTAAAATATGGAATAGCTTGGTCGTGGTTGTTAGTAATTCTATTTCTAGTTCAAATACATTGAAATTTGATGATGTTGTTGGTGTTATTTTGAGCGAGGAAATTCGTAGGAGAAGCTCGAGTGGAACATCCACACCAGGAAGTGTTTTGAATACACAAAGCAGGGGTAGAACAAAAAAAAGAGGAAACAATTTTGGAAGTTGTGGGAAGTCATGAGGAAAATCAAAGGACAAAAGGTCTCAATCTAGAGAAAAGAGGGATTGTTGGTACTGTGGTAAGCTAGGTCATGCAAAGAAAGACTATTGGTCTTGGAAAACTAAAGGAGACAAAAAGGAAGGAAATAAAAAGACAAATGTGGTAAGTAATAAATCTAATGAGAATGCTTTGATTCTTTCCCTTGATAATGTTGATGATTCTTGGGTGTTAGATTCAGGGGCTTCATTTCATGCTACGCCCCATAGAAGTTATTTTATTTATTATGTCCAAGGGGATTTTGGGCTAGTTTATTTGGGAGATAATGAATCCTATCAGATTGTTGGAAAGGGAAGAATCAAGATTAAGTTGTTGAATGGGAATCATTGGCTACTACATGAGATAAGGCACGTTGCAAAGTTGAAAAGAAAGTTAATTTTAGTAGGGCAACTAGATGATGAAGGTTGTGTTCTTATATTTAGTGATAAAATTGGAAGCTTATAAAAGGTGCCTTAGTGGTAGAAAAAGGTGTGAAAGTAGGCACCTTATATCTTTGTACAGGTCATACTATTCCTTCTACTTTATCTATTGTAAATAAAAATCAATGTTCAGGAATAGTTGTTGCAGTTCAACGGGCAAGAAATCAAATAGTTGCTATGGATTCTAAATTAGCACCGTGGCATAATAGACTTGGGAATATGAGTGCAAAAGGTATGAAATTACTTCATTCAAAGAATATTTTACTAGGTCTGAAATGTGTTAATATGGATTTCTGTGAAATTTGTGTGTATGGAAAACTAAAGAGAGTTAGTTTTCTCAAGGATGGGAAGCAAAATAAAGATGAGAAATTAGAGATTGTGCATATGGATGTATGGGGACCAAATCAAGTATCTTCTCTTGGTGGCTCTCGGTACTGTGCCACTTTTATTGATGATGCAACAAGGTATGGATTTATTTCCTTAGGAAGAAATCTGATGTATTTGAAACTTTTAAGAAATGGAGAAGCTTGGTTGAGAATTAGAAAAGTAAAATATTAAAATGTCTCATATCTAATAATGGTGGTGAGTATTGCAGCAAATATTTGAATATTATTTTTCCTAAAACAGTATTTGTAGGCAGAAAATGGTTTCAAGGACTCCATAGGAAAATGGAGTGGTTGAGTGCATGAACAGAACAATAATGGAGCATGCACAGACTATGAGATTTCATGTTGGGTTACCTTAAAACATGTGGGAAGAGGCCATAAATATTGTTGTTTATTTAATTAATAGAGGTCCTTCAGTTCCCTTGGGCTGTGGTATTCCAGAGGAAACATGGATAGGTAAGAAGGTGAGTTATTCTTTTCTCAAGACCTTTAGTTGTGAAGAATTTGCACATGTAGATTCTAAAAATAGAACCAAACTGGATGCAAAATCAAAGAAATGTATATTTGTTGGATGTGGAATTTATGAATTTGGTTATAGGCTTTGAGATTCTAAAAATCAAAAAATTGTGAGAAGTAGGGATGTCATATTCAATGAGAAAGTGTTGTACAAAGATTAGTTGTAGCAACATGAGAAGAAAGAAAATTATTATGTTGTGCTAGATTATACACTAAGTAGTGATGTGTTGGTATGTGGCGACTGATCATGCTATATTGTATAGCCCATGGTCCTAATTTTTTGCGTGATCACCGAAAAAGGGAAAAATTAATGAAAAAAGAAAAATTCGATTTTGTAGAATCCTAAAAATCTAGAAGCTTCTAAGCTTGTTAAAAATGGGTTCGGATGGGTATTATAGGATGATGAAAAACACGATTATTCGCAAGATTGTAATAGGTTTTACACTGGATAATAAAAGTATTGGATGGCTGGGGTTTGGTGGATGTAGCCTAGATTGGGTGAACCACATTAAATTCTTTGTGTTATGATTTATTCTGTGTGTGTTTTAGTTTCTCTATTTATTAAATAGATCTGCATTTAATTGTTAGATATCTACCATTTTCTAACCCTAACATGATCTTCTAGTGGTTCCTCATGCTCTGCAACAACAACAACAACAAATACCACAAACTCCAGTGAATGTTAGACGATCTTCAAGGATATGTAGACCTCCAGAAATATTTTATCCCTATTTGTATTCTATTTTTTTAACAGTTGTTGGTGAACCTGAAGAGTATGATGAAGCTATGTAGGTGGATACAAAGGTTCAGTGGGAGCATACAATGGAAGAAGAAATGAACTCCTTGCTGAAAAGTTAGACTTGGGATTTATGCAAGTTCCCTGTAGGTAAAAATGCTTTACCAAACAAATGGGTTTACAAGATGAAAGAGGAAGATGGAGGTAAGAACAAATTTAAAGCCAGATTAGTTGTAAAAGGATTTGCACAGAAAAAGGGCATTGATTTTGCTGAGATTTTTCCTCCAGTTGTTAGGATGACTTGTATTCATATTGTTTTAAGTATTGTGGTTGTTGAAGATTTTAATTTGGAACAACTAGATGTGAAAACTACCTTTCTTCATGGTGATTTGGAGGAGGAGATATATGGAACTACCTCAAGGATTTGAGGTCAGAGGAGAGGATAAATTGGTGTGCAGATTGAAGAAGAGTTTATATGGCTTGAAATAAACACCTCGACAATGGTACTTGAAATTTGATATTTTATGGCTGAGCAAGGCTACAATAGGTGTAATTTTGACCATTATGTTTATTTTAAGAGTTTGGATAATGACAACTACATTATTTTATGTTTATATGTTGATGACATGCTTGTAGCAGGGTCTAACATGGATCACATAAGTGAGTTAAAAAATAGTTAGAAAAATCATTTACTATTAAGGATTTGGGGCAAGCAAAAAAAATACTTGGTATGAGAATTTGCAAAGATAGGAAGAATAGAAAATTGACTATATCTCAGACTGCTTATGTTGAAAAGGTGTTGCAAAGATTCCACATGCAGAATGCAAAAGCTGTTAGCACACCTTTCCTAGTCATTTGAAATTGACTAAGGAGATGTGTCCAAAGACACAAGAGGAGGAAGATAAAATATCCAAGGTACCATATGCTTCATCTGTAGACAATTTAATGTATGTCATGGTATGCACAAGACTGGATATTGTACATGTTGTTGGAGTCATAAGCAGGTATATGAGTAATTTTGAATTGGAGCATTGGAATGCAGTAAAATGGGTTCTCATGTATTTGAGAGGTACATCCAATAAATGTTTATGTTTTGGGGGCTCCAATATTGATTTAGCAGGTTATGTATACTCAAATTTGGCAGGGTATATTGATACTAGGCAGAGTACTATAGGTTATGTCTTTACTATAGGTGGGATAACAATAAGTTGGATCTCACGGTTGCAAAAGGTGGTTTCTTTATCCACCACGGAGGCAGAGTATGTAGCTACAATAGAGGAAAGCAAGGAGATGATATGGATACAATCTTTCATGGAAGAATTGGGAAAACAACAAGCCAATAGTTATTTGTTTATAGATAGCTAGAGTGCCATACATCTTGCAAAGAATTTTTCCTTGCATTCAAAGACCAAACACATATAGTTGAGGTATCACTTCACTCAGTCGGTGTTGGATGATGGACAGTTAAGGTTGGAAAAGATACATACAAATGATGATCCAATGGATATGTTTACAAAGGTAGTTCCAAGGGAGAATTTGAGCTCCTCTTCAACTTCGATTGGTCTTCAAGGCTAAAAACAAAAAAATTAAAACAACATGGTCCAGGGTGCTTATTTCCAGTGGGAGCTATAGAGTTAGTAGTGTTATGATCAATCTCCAAGTGGGAGGTGATATGGGGTGGATTCTAATAAGTCTCCAAGTGGGAGATTGTTGGTATATGGAACCTAATTAGATTGAAGGTTAAATTTTCCCCACTTTTATCAACGCGGTTTCCCCCCAATTATTTACCAGGGTTAAGGGGCAATTCCTCTTGAGGGGGTTTGGGGCCAACGCCCCCAAGATGGGGGTTTGGGGGAAACATCCCCAAGACGAGGTCAAGGGACAACACCCCTTGTGGGGTCCAAGGTCACAATTTTTATTATTTTATAAAGGCGTCGGGTATTATTTTTATATTGGCCAACATAAAAAAACCCTAATTTTGTAACTGACATAAGTCTTGATAAAAGGCTAAGGGTTTGGGTTCTATTGGCATTGTATTGTAGCATTTGCACTGGTATTGAGTTGCAACGATTACTGGTTGTAATCAATTTAATTTATTGGATCATAATAATATTGGACTCTTTGTTGATGGACGTAGCTCGAGTTTGGGTAAACCACGTTAAATATTGTCTCTTGTTTTCATTACTTATGTGTTTTTCATTCCTCAATTTAATCTTAATTTGCATTTAATTAATATTTTCTGCATGCAACTCCTAACATTAGGCATATGCTATAGTTGCACTTCAATCTGAGGGCAATCTTAAAGTTTTCAACAAGATGGAGAAGTCCAATAGAGGTCAATCAATGGAGGCTTGAAGACTAGGTGACTTTGTTTCATATTTTCATGCTTCTTGCTTTCATTGTTCTCTGTTGTTGATTGGGGTTTGATTTATTATACTATTTGCAAATAATCTAAAAATTTCTCCCTAGTTATAGTATTTACTATTCTCTCCTAATGATATGCATACTTTACCGTTCCTCTCAAATTTGTTTGTAATGACCGAGCCTAGGCTTGGTCACTACCAACCCATAATGTGTGTACGTTTTACTATAACGTGCTCACATTTTCACTATTTAGGATGAAAAAGTAAATTGGCCACTTTTTGTCCCCCCATCTTTTTACACTTATCCAACTATAAAATCTTAAGTCAAATATAAAGAAACCCCCAAAAAAAATGAAATATGAAATACCATTTAGGGGTACACAAAATTATCTATAATGGCTACTTGTACCCTTCACCTATGACATTCTAGATTTACTTAAATCCACCTTTAAAGAATGTCAAGAATGATAAAATATACTACCTAGATATATTAAAAGAGGAGGAATCATCTCACTACGCAATCTCATTTGGTCACTATAGGGATCCAAGGTAATCGTAGATATGATATACAAATTCATAGAGGAATTGATAGGAATGACATTTAGGCCACACTTTCTTCTTCAACCAACAATGAAAGTCAATTTCACTATGAAGATGTTTGATTAGGAGTTTCAGAGATAGGACAATATAGTAAAACTTAGTATGGGATAATCATTGAGCCCAAGGAATGAACACCAACACACATGCAATATATGAGAATAGTAGTAAGTTTGAAGAATATATCTTGAAAAGGGATGCATATAGATAACAATAAATAAGATAACCTATAGAACCTTAGGCATATGGAAATGTAATCTAGAAAATGTTACCCTCATCAATCCTTATATCAAGTAATGTGTTTCCTTATTAAACACCCCTTTTCATGGTAAATTAATCGATTGTATAAAAAAATATTAGTTATTTTGATTAGGATAACATACACATTTTTTTCTTTCCTATCTTGAGTTGATAATGGTCTAAATGCTAACAAATTGTTTTTAAAAATTACATTTCTTACTAAAAAATGGAATACGATGATAAAAATATTGTACCTAGCTTCAAAAGTATCATGTTGGCTAAGAAGAACATGTTCCTGTTTTGATACATCCACTTCTAGTCGCTTGTAGAAACATTTTGACTTGTCATTTATTCTAGGGTGGGTGATAATGCATCACTTTTTTGTTTTGTTAATGATGAAGATAAAAAACTCAACAAGAAATAAAATCCTAGTTGAAGTCATTTATGGAATGCTTTCTTTAATTTATGCTAATTACATCCTCTACAAACTACTCCATTCATTATGTTATAAATATTTGTTTTTAAGTCTTTACAGGAAAGCATACATGATTAGCATAATGCTAGTAAAAAGGCATTTTTATAGAATTTCAGGAGTAATATATACATCAAGATATATAATATGATACACTAGAAATTTAGTATAATTTGAAAAGGCATAAATCTTCATACAAAATATAATGTAGATTTAGCAATGAGGTTTACCAACCAAACTTCAAATTTGAAAAAAAAAAAAATCAAATTACAAAAATTGATAATTTAATAAATATAGACACAACAATAAAAAATAACAAGAAACTAATCATAAAATATATTACTATTAAAACAACTAATTATATGAAATAAAAAATTGTTTAATATATTTATAAGTATAAATATTTATTTTTTATAACTTTTATTTTCAAAATTAGCGGTAATAAATATAATTTTTTTAATTATGAAATATAAATTTTCTTAAAACTATTTTATTATTAATTATTTTGATAGAAAACGTTTTGAAAAGCAGTATTAAATAGTATAGAGTTTCCAAATTTAAGAAACATTTTTCCAAAGAGCATTTATTGATTTTAATTTTAATTGACACTTGTGCAGGACAAATATCCGTGGCAGGTCATATGATACTTGTCCCACAGAGTTATAAGTTGTGGCACATACATTTTATAACTTGTCAATATATTTATGCAAATCTCTACACGTCAGCAACCTACGTGTCTTTATTATTGCTGGTTTATCGCGCGATAAATAATGTGATTCAGGTGAGTTGCAGAAGATTTGTAATGGAGCTCGACACCACTGGAATGCTTTCTCCTCATCCCTCCTCTGATGATCTAATTAAAAACAACAAGGTAGTTTTCTCCTATAAAGTTTTAGGATACAAAATAATTGATGTAATTACTATTGAAATACTTACTGAGTTTGAGCTTTTTTCCTATACATAAATATTATCTGATTTCAGATTATTTATTTTATTTTGAAATAATTTCGTTTCTGGCATACAATGGAATTCAGAAACAATAAAAATACGAATTTAATAAATTGTTTTTATTATTATTCATTGAATAATACTAATTATTAATAATTATAATAAACTGATAAAAAATTTATAAAAGATTTATGTAATATTTTATATAATCATTTAAAGATAATTTATGCATTTCTAAGTATAATTTGAAATTTTCATAATTTTAATGTTATTTATTTTTTATTATATTGAACAATTATGTAAATGTAATTATAAGTTAGTTGAATATTCATACATATTAATATTTTAATGTTTTGAATTGCTGATAAATTTTTATTTGTTTTACACATTTTTTACAATTTACTATTCTTGTGAAAAATCTATAGGAAAAAATGGATAAACTTAAAATTTGGGTACCAAAAGATGATCCTTTTATATATCAAATTTAAATGGTGAAATTCAAGATTTAACTCCTAAATTGTATTTACTATATAATTGTGACTAATTTTTTTAAAACGTTTATATTTTGTTAGTGACAATTATTAGACCAAAGAAACTATTTGAAATTGTTAGACATTTTCTTCCATACAATTCTTATTCCATTTTACTTCACTTTTCAATATGCTTGAGGAATGATACAATTATATATATTCTATTAAAATATGGTAGTTCTTTACTATTATTCATAAATATATATATATATATATATATATATATATATATATATATATATATATATATATATAAATTAAAATATATTTAATTTTTTAATTTTTTTAATTAAATGTAGGTCAAAGATTATTTGTAATTGAAAAAGAAAAAATGAGTGATGAGTGTGAAGCAAATATAAATGATTGTGGCAATGAATATGGAGGAGCAGGATTAAAAAACAATAATCATTTGGATGGAAAACAAATTCATTATAAGAATGATCAAATTGAAGTGATGGAAGAGTGCATTTCCTAACATTCTATGTTCTTTTCTTATATTATATTAAATTGAATAAAATAGTCATGCAATTACATCAAAAATTTGTAAATAATTTATATTTACATCAAGAGGCATTCCCTACACTCACAACATGATAGAAGAGAAAATTCGTTTATACAAAAACTTATTATTGGTGAAGTCGGTTGTCTATGGATCAAAGAACTTGTCCTTAAATCTTGATCGTTCATGCAAATCCTTACCCTAATTTTTTTAAAACCGTTCGAGTAAAATAAGCCTGAAGAAATGAAATTTTAAAAGAAACGAGATTAATGGACGCTGAATTATATGATGTCTTAGGAGTTAAAAGAGGAAATTTCATTTATTAAGACTAACAAGTGGAGTCATTGGTTGCTAGAAATAGTGAGTGTGGTGGGCGCATTGAAAGATTTACATTACAGTTGTGTGTATAAACAACCAAAAAGTCTTGGAAGATTAACTTTTGCATGATTGATGTATGACAAGGTTTAGAGGAGGTCATCTTTTGCTTAGACGCCTCACAAGTTTTTTTTCTATTTTTTCCTTTACTTATTGAGCATTTCTTATGTTTTATTGCTTTTGATATTATAAAAAATTGTGCCAAGAAATGATGTTTTTCTTTCCTAGGTGGATTTGGATGAATATGACCTTTAGGTTTTCATTAAAATATTTTACCTTTGGTCCATTCTTTTATAGAAAATTTTCCAAATTCTCAGTAAGAATACATTAGATCTATGGTATACAGTGGATTTTTTTTTTGCTCTAAATGGTTCTTAGTTTTGTTGCAAGTAATAGACATTGCTTGTATGCTCCTTTCTAGAAAGGCTGAAGAAAAGAAAACTCAGACGGTAATGGTATCTCCACCAATTTTTTCCAATATGAACTCAATGCACTTTTTCATTATGAAGTTTTTTTTGGTATCTCCACCATTTTTTCCAATATGAATTGAATGCACTTCTTCATTAGGTTTTCAAAGTCCTTATATACTCTTATAAAGTTTTTTATTATTATTATTATTATTATATTGATGAAAGCCATCATTGTGGATGTCATGATTAATTTTCATCCTTACCATTAACACCTTCTTCGTTTTTTATCTAATACAGGACTTCTTCCAAGAACAAAGATAGATAGTTTGAAATGCTGAAATATTGGTTCTAACAACTTTGGGATTTGATTTGGTCCTATACCATCCATATAGACAACTCCAAATTATAATTAAGAATTATTTCTCTGCTGAAGAACCTCTTATTCAAGTGGCCTAGAATTTTGTCAATGATGGGTATACCACGTTATCTCATGTATTTTTCCTTGATTCTGATATTGGAGACTTCAGGGATCCTCATATTGCATCAGTAGGCTGAGGACATCTCTGTGACTCTAATTTACATTTTGTGAAATGGCTACTGGGACAATCTTCCTCATATCTAAGTTTTTGTGTGTCAAGTTGTCAATGGGTTGGTGGAAAAATCTAAATATTTCTACATGTGAGGCCCCACCTATAGATAGGCATGACATAGTTTCATTGACTCCTATGTAGTTTATGAAATAAGCAATTCTTATGCCCTAATTGGGTCATGATAAAAAATTCATATTATTGTTCACTACCAAATTGTATTAACTTATTGATGTTCCTTTTGAACTAATTTAAGACTACCATAATCTTATGCATTGGTTTCAATAATAACTCATTTGAAGGAATTTAAATCACTATTTATTGGTCACAATTTTTATAGATCAATGGTAATTAGTGTTGTTATGGAATTTTCTCACCATATACTACTCCATGATCCTACTTGTGAAGTGTCATTTCTCAATTGTAACTTCTTGGGATCGTAATGCCATATAAATTAAATATTAAGAGTGAAAAATAAATACCCCTATATATAAGAATTAATTTGGTCCAATAACAATCACAATTTTGAACAAAAGGAGTAATATTGTTCTATAAGTTGAATGTATATTCTTAATAGTGAAATATTAAACTAGATGAAATAAATAAATAAAAATAGAGAACATAGAAATAATATTGCATGTAAGAAAGTACCAAATAAAATATGTATGAAAGTAATGTTGTTTTAAGGAGGAATTTCCAAAAAAAAAAATGTAAATAATGAGTTATTTCATGACTTAGGTTGTATAAGGAAATTACCAACATTTGTTCATATAAAGCATCAATTTATAATATAGCCCTTGTGAATAGATCAACCAAAGTTCAATTCTAACTTAAAGGATTTTGATGAGCCTTTTGTATTTATTATGTTATTTTATTAGTGTTTAACAAATATTCTTAATACTACATCACAAATAACATTTTTTTTATTCAAGAGAGAAGTATCCTCTTGATGGAACCTTCTGGACTCTCCCGCCCAACATAGTGTTTAAATTTTCCTGCCTGGGTACCTCTAGCATGACTATACAGCCCCTGTCACCTCAATGCAATCTGATTGTCGATCTCTCCAGCTCTCCTCCTCCCGCGGATGCATCTCAGGCCTCGGTGTCTCCTCTGCTGTGTTGCGTGGGCACTTTCGTAGCTAGGAATGGCTCTGTTCAGGGTGCAAAGTGTTTGTTTGGTGCTGGGGAGACCATGGGTTCTCCCCCAACTATTTTCTACTGCTTTGACTAAGGATATTGTGGGTGCGGTTGGGGTGTCGCCTGGTCCCCAACCATCATCTGTGGACGCTGTGGCAGTGGATGTGAATGAGGATTCCCCATCTGTTGATGTTGTGTGTACGATTGAGGCTTCCCCAACTCATGTTGTTTTGTCTTCACCTCTTGGAGTTGAGGAGGCTGCTGGAGCTACTATTTCTAGGTTATCCCCATCCTCTCATGTGGGGCAGTTTTCTTATACTGATGTTATTAAGTCTAAGAGATGTCAGGAGGGTGTTGTGCAACCTATGCGTTGTGTGATAATATAGATTTCTATTCCAAAAATGCTCTTATTTGCATATTTTTTTGCTTGTGGCCTTTTCTTCCTGATTTGCACCTTTGGATTACCAATCATTGGTCTCCTTTGGTTGATGGCTCAATGGAGATTTACCCTTTTGCCAGGATTTTTTTTTTGGTGGGTTTCAATTCTACTGAGGACAGACAGGTTGTTTTAGCTCACTATCTGTGGATGTGGGATTCTCATCCCCTTTCTTTAAGGCCTTGGGCTTTTTATTTTAACCCTTTGAAAGAACCTTTGCATGTGATGTCTGTTTGGGTAAGATTTCCCTATTTTCCCTTACAGTTCTGGTGTTTCTCTACCTATGAGGGCATTGGTAATGGTATTGGTAGATTTTTGAAAGTGGATAGGGCATCTGAGAATTTCACTCATAGTTCCTTCACTAGGATTTTGATGGAGGTTGATCTATTGAAGGCTTTACTTGGAGAGGTTGTGCTACAGATTAATACTTGGTCTTGGTCTTAGCTTGTGGATTATGAGGGTCTTCCTTTTGCTGCAGATGATGTTTTGTTGTTGGCCACTTGGCTTGTGACTACTCTAAAAGCTTACGTCCTATTTCTTCCTCTACCTGGTGGAAGAATTCACTTTGTGAACACTTAACAGTTCACCCTACCACTTGCTCTGCTTCTTCTTTTGATGATGACTCTAGTCCTATTTCCCCTTTTGTGAGGCTTAATATGAGTGTTGTGATGGATGCTACTCCTCAAATGGCAGTTTCTACTCCACCTGACTTGATTGTGGTGTGTGATGTTCCTTCTATGGATACTGCTATGTGGCCTTTGGATTTGGTTGTCCCTAACATTGTTTGTGTTGTCTTCTCTGAGGCCCATGTATTGGAAAAGGATACAGTAAGTCCTGCTAATTCAAGCTTGGTTTCAGATGATGTACCTGAAGTTTTAGTTGCTCCTCTGGTTTGCTACTCTAGAGGGGAGTCTTCCCCTTCTGAACAAAATTTCTCATTTTTAGTTTTTGATTCTCCTTAGACTATGGTTCATAGAAAGAAGAAGCATCCTTCTAAGAAGGTCACAATCTCATTTAACACACCCCTTCTGATCAAAATTTCTTGGTTTTATTTTTTTATTCTCCTTAGACTATGGTTCATAGAAAGAAGAAGCATCCTTCTAAGAAGGTCACAATCTCATTTAACACACCCTCAGAGGCTTTACTAGGTTCAAGTGCTACTCCTTGAGTATTTCCACATTGTTTGTTCTGACTAGTTGTTTCTCTCTAGTTTGTTGTGTTTTGCCAGTCTGTTTTCTTGCACTGTTTGACTCTATTTTCATTTTGTAAGGAATCGGGCCCTTTCCCTACTTATTTAATCAAAAACAAATATTATTTAGGATTGCCACCTTTCAAGTATGAAAATGACCTTTTCCATTCCAACCTATAGATTCCATAACTTGCAAGTATTTTAGTGTGTCAAAAACCATATTAACGACAAGTTTGTCTTGTTTAGAGGGTGTGCGAGTTTCTACCTACGAACCCTAATGTGTTTCTCACTGTGAACGAAACCTAACACCACCATTTTTTGCCTATGAATGCCATCATCCATTCTCTTCCTGTATTCTCTTTCGCCCATTACCATTATGCCTTCGAAGTTCTGAACCTACTCGCCATTGCTCAATTTCTTTCCCTTTTATTCATTTTACGTGTCTTTTCTTCCATGTTTTCCTTGTGAGCAAGCTTTTTTTTGCTCGGCCCGCCAGGCCGGGGGGCTCATTGCCCAACTGGTGTGTCTTTTCCTTAATCCTTTTTCTTTTTTCCTCTGCCTTCACAAAACCTATCTCCTCTTTTTTGGAGGAGTCCTCTAAATTGAAGCTCTGATGCGGATCAAAGCGGCGGCCAAAATGTGTGGAGATACCTTCAGCCTAGACAACCATATGGATGATGGAAAGTCTAATCTCATGGAAAATGGATTGCAAATTTTTTATGCATCTGCAACCAAAGTAGAAGAGAACCAAAACAAGGATTCAGATGACCTAATGCCAGACGACCACTCAGGTAAAACTCTTGAAATACAACTCTCTGATGACATTGTAGAGATCATTTGAGAATATCAAAATAGAACAGTAATTTTATTTTTCTTATGGGGAGTGCCATCTGAAATGGACTTTTACAAATGGGCTTGATTAAATTGGGAAAACCGGGTTGGGAGATTGAAACCTTAAGAGGTTTAGGAAAAGGTTATGTGTCATGCATGTTTAGATCAGAAGAACATGCCCAAGTTGTTTTGCAATACATTACTTGGGTCATATGTGGTCAAATTTGTTATCTATAGGCTTGGACTTTCAATTTTCATCCTGAGGGTCTGTCTTGCTCACATTACCCTATGTGGGTGGAACTTCCTTTTCTCAATCTAGATTTTAGACCATTTCTAAAGGATATTGTTGCTCAATTGGGCAAAGTAATCTAGTGCAAACACAATTCTGACAAGTTTTCAAGCTTAAGAGTTCATCCTAGGGCCTGTGTGGAAGTAGATCTAATGAAACCATTGCCAGAAAACATTAAACTTATTAGCCTAGGTTTCATAATAGATCAACCACTAGTCTATCTGAATAAGCCAAATGCTTGTTTTTACTTTCGGAAAGAAGGCCACTTGATACGTGATTGTCCTATTAGGAGAAACAAGTTAACTCAACCTACCTCTAGTTTTGCACCAACTGGTAGCCACCTGTCCTCTCTGAGTTGTGCTATGCTCCCTTCCGTCAATTGTCATTCTTCTTCCCCCACACAAAATTCACCCATTTCCTCCTCTCCCACCAACAATTCATCTGAAGCCCATGCGGTATCCGCCCCTTCTTTTAAGGATGTTGTCATGGCTAATGGCTAGACTGTAGTTAGAAAAAGGAAATAGCTACCCATCTCTTTCACTCCTGTTTCTTCCCCCTCTTCTCCTAATGATCACAGTTATCCTTCCTCTCCTCGCCATTCTTCTCCTCAACCACATGTTCAAGAATCTTGTCCCCCTTCATCTTTCTCCCACCATTGATCTAGATCTCCTTCTTCCACCTCCAAAGACCGTGAAGTCAAGGATTCTGAATTAACTCTTGTTAATAGCTTCAGTGCATTGCCATCAGTTGAGGACCCTTCTCTTTCACCTCATGAATTATAGAGTCCTCTCTTGTAATGTGTGAGGGATTTCTCTCCCTCCTCGCAAGTACAAAGTGAAGGATATGGTCATGAAATGGAAACCAGATGTGCTTTTCCTCCAAGAAGTTAAAGTTAGCGGTATTAAGCTTGAGGCATCACTAAATAACATTTGGAGAGATGCTAGCTTCTTGCATACATCACATATTGATGGAAAGCGTGGGGCTGTAATTGGACTTGGTCGATGGGTTGGTAAGCATGTTATTAGTAAAGGTGAGGATCCCTCTCATAGTTGTGTTTGGGGCCTCACTTTTGTTAATAACCAGCTCATTGGGTTTTGTTCTACTTATGCTCACAATATTGCTAAAGACCGAATCGAGCTTTGGAATTGGATGTCTAATAACCTCCCTAATGCTGATTGGATTTTAGGAGGTGATTTCAATATGATCGAACACTCTCATGATTGCAGCTGGTTTAGACAACTTAATCTTAGCCCTACAGAGTTTGATAGTTGGTTATTTTGCTGAAATTCTTTGGGAGTGATGGATCGTATTCATGATAATCTTTTTAGTCAATCAAACAATTGGTTTACATGGTCTAATTATAGAATGGGAGAGGACAGGAAGTTGAGTAGGTTGGATAGATTTTATGTTTCCCCCATCTTACCTCTGGTTCAAGATCCGATGGGATTATATGTTCAAGTGGACCTTGCTACTACACTTTCTGATCATTATCCCATATTTTGCAACATAAGTTCATATCAAACTTCAAATATTGACCACTCTCTTCCTTTCAAGCTCAATGTTTCCCATCTAAAGAATCCTACTCGTCTTGCTGCTCTTGAGGGGATTTGGAACTCCTTTCCTAAACCAGATGAAGGGGAGTCTTGGATTGACTGGTGGTGTCAAGCCATTGCTCAATGTACTAACTTCTTACATTCTTTTGGAGAAAAAATGGCTAGACAATGCAAATGTGAGGAGAAATCTCTTCAAGGAAAGCTAGTTCAGGCTAGAAACCTCCTTAATGGTGATCCTTGTAATGTTAGAATTCAAACTTCTATTGCTAAATAGAAGGTCAATTGCGTAAACTTGATAACTTTAAAGGACAAGGGGCTAAAATCAGATCTAGATTGCATTGGATAAAAGAAGGAAATAAAAGCACTAAATACTTTTTTAACTATCTTAACTAAAAGCATAAAAAGGAAAGAATTAGTGTCATAAGGGATGATCTTAATACTCTCTAGTATAATCCTTCTAAGATATGCAATATTTTTAAAATATTTTATGAAAATATTTTTAAAGATGACCAATGGCCGAATATTCAAGAATCCCTTGAGGATATGGTTAAAGCTTACATTCCTAACAAAATAGACTCTGATTACAATCATACTTAGACAGAGCTCTATCCTTGGAAGAGTTGGAGAAGACTCTATTCTCAATGTCTCCTTACAAAAACCCTAGCAGCGATGGTCTTCCTATGGAATTCTACCAAGCTATGTGGCATCACATTAAGGACAATTTTTATTGCTTAGACATGGAGGCTATTAAAACTGGATCATTGGGTCCTATTATTAATGGTGGCATAATCAAACTCCTACCTAAAGGGAAAAATGAAGACTCCATTTCTGGTTGGCATCCTATCACCCTTCTCAATACTTCTAACAAAATCATAGCAAAAGCCTTGGCCATTAGGATCAAGCCGGTGGTGCAAAGAATTGTTTGTGCTAAGCAAATAGGCTTTATTGCTAGCAGATTTATTCTTGACAATCTTATGTTAGCATGGGAAACCTGTGAATGGGCTCAACAAACTGGTCAAAATGCTATCTTGATTAAACTTGATTTCAATAAAGCTTATGACAGGATTTGTTGGAGCTTTATTCTCAAAATGCTTGAATGGCTAGGTTTTGGCCCCAAACTTTGATCTCATGTTCAAATGTTTTTTAGAGATTCTAATGCTCAACTTATTATCAATAACATAATGACAAAAACATTTTCCTTTATAGCGATCTATCTGACAAGGATGTCCTCTTGCTACTTACCTCTATGTCCTAATGGCTTATGCTTTGTGTTATTTACTTCAAAGTGCTCATGATATGAAGTTGGTCATAGGGATTTCTATTTTTGATAATACTGTTGTAGTTAATTCTCATTATGTTGATGACAGCCTATTATTTTTACAAAATTCTGAAAATAATATCACCAATACGATGGATATTTTGGATCTATATTGTGTTGTTTTAGGCTCTAAACTTGCACATGAAAAAATAGAATTTTTGATGATTTAATCTAGGTCTATTCCCCAATGGATCCCCCGTGAATGGAAGCTTCTTAATCATGGGGAAATTATCTTGGCATACCATTTGGTATTGGAGTCTCTCTTTCAGATATGTGGAATTGGTACCTTCATAAAGTCAAGAATAAACTTTTTAGTTGGAGAAAAAATTTATTTTCTTGGCTAGTAAAATATAGGTTGCCAATAAGATTTTCCTTGCTACATATGTTTATTATTCATCATGTTGAATGCCTTCCAAAAAGGGGTATGATGATTTAACTAAAATTATCCATCAATTTATTTGGTCTAGATGGGATGGCAATAGAGGGTTTATTCCCACTTCATGGATCCATTGTATTCAACCAAAATGCAAAGGTGGCTTTAGGCTTATAGACCCAAGAACTCAAGGCTTTTGTTTGGCTACCAAGTGGATTATTAGAGTTGTCCATGGTAATGAACCATGAAAGGTTCTTATACAAAATCGTATTAATCTTGCTGAGATGTCAAAGGCAAATGGCAGCATGTGGGTTGGTTGGAAAAAATTCTTCATGCTTCTTTTTTTTCTATAAAAGCTTCGTCTCCTCTCCAATCCATATGGAAAGCCTGGCAACGCACTTGTCATCTTCTTAAATGGAGAGATAATTCACTTTAGCATGGTTTTAGCTTCTCCACTTCTTCACTCTGGTGGAATAAGCATATTATGAATAAGCATATTATTTATCAGGATCAGCCTCTTGCTTTAAACTTTCCTAAGCAATCCTATTCATTGTTTAGAAAAGGAGTCCACAATGTTGGTGATTTGTGGGATATTTTTAATGCTTGCTGGGATATTTTCCAAATCCCTCTTATATTCTTGTTTATATAGCATTCACATTTTTTTTTATGGAATGCATCTAAATCAAGATTCTCTTTATTTTTTTTATTATTATTTTTATTCTGTACACATGACAATATTATAAAATTTAATGTTGTCAACAAAATAAACTAGTGCTAGTAATGAGAACACTCCTCGCAATGAGATGAGAACACTACTAGAATATTTTGACGTTGAAAAAATAAAAATTGTTGTGAAGATAATCACTGAACAGAATAATAGAATGGCAAGACATAATTCTATCATTAGCAACACAATGACTGAAAAACTGGATAAAGCTCAACAACAGTCTTTGGTTGTTGATTTGGAAGAAATTAAAGATAAAAACCAGGAAGAGGACATAGGAATTTCAAAGAGAACTAGGGCTAATCTAAAAAGGAAGGCTCCCCCTATGCCACAGATGATTCAAACTTTCAAGAAGGGAGTCCAGGATATGTAGGATTTGGAAGCCGAGATTGAGAAAGTTCTGAAGAATCTAGATTAGTTGCTGCTGGTTTTTTGGTCTATGCCTTGGCTGGCGTTTTGGTGGTCCTTTCTAACTTTTTTTGGCTGGATGCTGTTTTTTAGGGTTTTTCTTTCTTTGCAGCCTGTTTAATTCGAAGGACTTTTTTGTCCTTTCCTATACTTTATTGTAAACTTTGTGGTTTCAGGTCCTGTAAAACCCATTTTTTCCTTTATCAAAAACAAAATAAACTAGCACTTGCAGTCGGGGGAGCTGCAAGGAATATGCCAATAATATTATATAATTACCTAAACTTTATTGGCCTTTTATCCTCCCAAGAGCTAATGAATTCTATTGGATTACTTCTAAAATTTTCTAATCTCTCACCTATTGGAATACCTCTAAAATTTTCTAATCTCTCCCTGTTTGTGAGACACTGTATAAAACTTTAAGCAAGGTATATTTTTTCTACTGACAATTCAAGATTGAGTGAAAGATAAATTAGAAAACACCTAAGTTCAATAGACGTCACTGGCAAGTTTTCAAAAATAATTTTCATATTATACATCACTCATAAATTTATTAATATTATTGGTGTATTGATGATTTCTATGCGAACAAATATAACACTTAACTGCTCACAGACTGTGCATATAAAATAATATACATAAACCATAAAAAAACGGGATCATATAAGAGAGAGGCAACAGTCAGAAGGCATTTTATAAACAACATGGAAATTTTGTAATCATTGTTTCACAATTCTGCAAGTCTTGCCCTTCTCTCAGTCTCAGGCTTAGCAGGACTTGCAAAAATCATCACAGCTCATATGCTCCTGCAAACCCATCATTATCTGCATATTATCATCACAAAGGTACTAAAGCCCAGGCATTCAGTATGTCCTCTGCACTTACACTGCCATCTTTGTTGCTATCCAAGGTATGAAATATTCTAACAAGGTCCTCTCTTTGGATACTAGTCTAGATGTTTTCATTGTCAGAATCGTTGTTGTTCTCATCATTCACAGGAATAGAAGATGGGCACTGGCCATCTGGCAAGGTCTATGAATATTTTTCATTGCTAAAGCCAAGAAATTCTGTTTTCATCATCTGGCTTGCAAAAACACAAATAAGAGCACGGTGGAATTGCAGCAGGCAACATATGGCTGAGAAGAGCCAAACCTATAAACTTGAAAGAAGCATGAAGATCTAATGGCTGTGTTATAATTGCTTCAACTCCCATGAGTCCAAGTGCAATCCAAATGATAGTGACTTGAGACCTTAGTCAGTGCCTCTACAGAATGACTTTTTTGAGAAAACATACATTTCTGGGAAATAGCAAACTAAGGATAGAAGGTTGCATCTCTGTACACAGTATATTTCTGGGGAGTTGCAGACAGTAATTTATTTTAGAGTTGTTTTGTGTCTGCACATTGAAAAATAGCATAATTAGTGTTTCAAAAGAAGATAAACATAATGTATTATAAGGAAGTTAGAAACATTTTAATGCAATCCCGATACTTTTACATTAAATATGACCTTAATTGTTACATTCACAACAATAATTTTCTAGTGAGAAAGGACGTCAATCCCTCATACTTACTGATTAGCACTCTTCAAGCCTAATAGGACCTTATAGCAATCCCAATTCACCTTGCAATACCAAGCTAGCAATACTTTCATCAATATACAAAGTTTACATAGATACTCTATCAAAATCAAACATAGATACTTCAAGATATTGTTCAAGTTTACAATATTATGCAACCATGAAGAAACATATCAATTATTTCGTATTCTCATTTCATATTATAACATTATCTCAGCTAAAGATTTGACTCAGAACTTCTTGCCGTCTTATTTCCCTTAAAGAACAAACATAATATTTTCCAAATATTAGTCTAGTTTAAAAAGTTGCTTCCTTAGGCTCTAAGGTTCATATAGACCACTTCAAATTTAGGGGTCAATCAATAAATTCTAGTTTGAAGGGTGGTTTTTTGCAATGATAGATATATGTAGTCAAACAAAGGAAATATGGAGGATGCTATGATCGGGCTTAGGGAAGGCAATATCGAGGTTTTGGTCGAGGAACTTCACAGTTGTTACAAATTCATCTAGTTAGTAGGCAAAATTAACCAGACTAGTAGAAATGTGTTCATTTATTATATGAGTGCATAAAATAGAGACCACATAAGCTCTTAGTTTACAAGGGCTAACGGTAGCCACTCGTATCACAAAATGTGATTAATAATATTGAAGAACACAATTCTCGCTCCAATCAAATCATATGACAAGCTTGCTGCAAAAAGATCTTCTAGAATCATAGAAGGGCTCCTAGGTGAATGAATACAGGTACAAATCTTAGTTTGCTCATCAATAATAACGTATGTGACTGGTGAATTTCCAGTTGCAACACCTCCCTGTTTGGACAATGAATCACTCCCAAAAGTGGCTTCAATCTATCCCCACCCAATTCTCAGATACTCTCCTACTCTTCTCTTTTCCTCCAAAATAGTGCGTGTAAAATTCCTCTAACCCTTATGCCTTTGTGGACGTCCATAGTCCATTCCAAAAGCTCCCATTCAGTATGGGCAGGGAGGATATTGGCAATGGTTGTGGAATCGGGATTTACACTTGCCAACTGCATTTTCTTGGAAGTTTCTAAAGCCTTTTCAACAAATCGATATTGTGCATAACCTGCGCTCATGGTATTCAATGAGAACACCTTTCTTCTTATAGATCTCCTCACACCTTCGTGCCTCCTCCATGCTTTCATATTTTTGTGTTAATGTTTGACAGGGCAATCACAATTACCCTCGTCTTGTTTCCTTCTGACACACACTTGATGTAAATAGTAAATTCAACAGAATAAATATACAAAAGACTGAGAGCTCAGCAGTGAGAACCAGATATATGTATTATATTATTAGCTAGCTTATGAGTGAAAGCTTACACTGTACCTGAACCTATTCTGATCTGTCCTTGTTGATAGTGGAGCTTGTTATGAACTTAATATAGGCGCTCTATGTTTATGAAACTTGAATGGATTCGTGGGAGAATTTTCTTTGATGAATTTGTATTCATCATAAAAGAAGCTAAATCCTATTAACAATTAAAAAGCATATCCTATCAGGATCTCTAAAAGAGTCAGCATTACATACGCAACTGCAATTTTGATAAAGAAAAAAGAATGATTTCATTTGAAAAAGAATTAGTAAGTAGATAATTGATTGTTATTAGACACACTCTACGCAAATAGTAAATTCAACAGAATAAATATACAAAAGAATGAGAGCATTTGATATACTGAAATCTCAAAGGTGTATAGGGATCTGTCATAACTACAAATGCATATCAAATTCAGTAATATACACGTAATGATTTCTGAGGACATTTCCCCTTAAATCCAAATCATAGCTTCTAGGAAAAGCTGCTACTAACCCATATGATTTTTAAAATGTTGTTGAAAACAAGTTTCTACAAAAATTTAAATCCCTATGGCGAGGAGGTTTTAAATTTGTATTGTGGTACCGAACCTATCTACCAACATTATAGTATTATATTTTATATTCTTGCCATTGCCAAAGTGTGTGGAACACTTAAAAATAGGCATCGAGTATACGTAGTGCTGAAAATCTAACTGTTTACTGAAAGATAAAAATAAACCTTCTATGGGCTAGGGTTTTGTGTTTATTTTATCTTTTGTAAAGTATTATTGCATTAAACAAATATAGAACTATATATACAAATCAAAACACAATAATAGCAAATATTTCTGATCTAAATTTTCTGCAAATAGCAAATGAGCTGCGAGAGAAATTGAAATTAGATAAGGCTATTGAAAAACAGAGAATAGGGTTAGAAGAACGTGTCTGGACAGAATTAGTGGTGAGGATTTGGAAATGGCGGAGACTAAGGCTAATAAGTGCATATTTATAGGAAACATTGGCGGTAAACCAATATGCAACAAGTAGGCCTATCAAATCCAAGTAACCCTGCGTGAAAATAATGAGCACATTTCGCATAAACACAGCGAGCACCCCCACTACAGAGAAATTAAACAGGACTATCCCAAAAGTGATGCAGTCAATAGGAACTGACAGAGTTTGCACAAGAAGAACAGCCACGGTTCGGCGCATATAAGACAATACTATAAAGGCTATGAAACCCATGTAGAAGCGAGGGAATGCGGTGCATCTGTAATAGAAAAGGCATACCAACAGGAATGCAAGTATAAGCTGACTACAACCCTTTAGCCTCAGAATCTAACCCTTGCATAATCTGTAAAACTTCAACCCAAATCCACCACCACCTACCAATCTAATCCAGTCCAATACAAAAAGCCTTGAAATTTTGTACAGAAGACCTCGATATAAAGAACAAAATTATCTTTAAGGCAATAACAATAGACAGGTATTAAAAAACACAAATATCCTCATAAAGCAATAGAAATTAGCTTTGGAGATGCAACCCAGCTGCAATATTCAGAAATAAAGAATGAAAACACTGAACCAAACCAACCGAACCCTAAATCCCCTTTACGCCTGCGGCGCCATAAGATGAGCAGGAGGGAGAATTCAAACGCCCCAAAACCCTCCAGATTTGTAGCGCCTTCGAAAAAAAACGATAATGGATGCCGTTCTGCTTCAAAAAAAATGGCACGGCTTTGTCCGATTTGAACCCGACACCTAGAGTTTCTTAAAATACTCAAAACCCAGTTGGTCACAAAAAAGAAACCTGCGAACAGAGAAGCGTGAACGAGCTTGTTGCACGTAATTTGCCATGCAAATCCTCACGATTTTGTGGTGTATGAAGTTGTTTAAAATTAGTTGAGTGTGCTATTAAAGTCACTAGACTATGGCAAGTGACTTACCTCAAGATTCTGCACAAATTGCGTTGTCGTCAATGATGCTTTTTATTTTATATATAATTCCTTTTAATTTTCTTAGATCTCTTTTTGATGGTTATTTTAAACTTAAAATAATAATAATTTTTTAAAATGTAATTTTATTTTTTTTTATTATTTTTTTTTTTTTAGACTGCAAGAATCGGGTAGCACGACCCCCTATAAACTGCAGTGCGCCTGGAAAACTTTTTAACGTGACCGGACGCGGCGCGACACGCCTCCGGTCCACGGGACTGGAGACTAGAACTCGTGACCAGCAGAGCCGCAACAGAATTACTTAGCCAACCGAGCTAGGGCCCCCGCCCTAAAATGTAATTTATTACAGTAAGTTGTATGTATAAAAATATACATATTTAATATATATATTATGTAAAATATAAATATTTATATTTGTATTGATATATAATATTTATTTACATATTATATTTATATCTATAATATATTGATATTTATATTTGCATGGATATATATAATATCAATGTGTAAAAAAGAATATATATATTTTATATAACCTTTATTTCAATATTTTATAAATATAAATGAAATGTCCTTCTTCTTTTTTTCTTTAAAACATGCATTTATCAAATAGTTCTGTCATTTTTATTTTTAAAGACTCATTGCAAGTTAAAATACAAGAAAGACTATGAATTCCATTAAGATCAAATATGATCTTCTTTCAATATCAAATGTAAACATTTTTTTTCTATCCTAACTCTACTTTTAACACAATATCATAGAGTATTTCCTTTGCCCTTTCTTTCTACAATAAGATACAACCCTTTTACATAGACCTTCCACATTACATTTTCTTCATTTTAACATGATACAAACTTTCAAAATTATCATAATAATCAAAAAATAATAATTTATATGCCAAAGAATGTAGGCTTTCTCTCCACTTTACCATAAATGGCATCATTAAGCCTCATAAGGCTCTATCCATTCCCCTAAGGGAGAAGATAACTACCAAATAATCGTGGTATAAAACCAAAAAAAAGAATGAATATTTTATCCATAATTTTCAATCTTTCACCAAACATACTCTCATTCCACATACTCATGAATTTGAACTCACTTTTTTTAAACAATAACAAAACAACACAACAAAGATTCTAAATGAATTAACTTGATAACAATAAGGAAAAGAAAAAAGGACTTATCTCTACAATTTTACTCCTAGAACACCTCCTTTACATGTGAGAGCTCCTTGCTTCTCTCCAACCTTCATTCTTATTCATTTTCCACTCCATAAGCACAAGAGTTCTTGAAAAGGAGAAATGGGTAATGATCTTATTTTCCTTTCTCAACAAAATATAAAGGGTTTCAACTTGAATCTTCTTAAATGAGGGGATGACACTTGTCACTCTCTCATTCAATCCTAAAGCACAATCTGTCACAAGTTGTCACACATGTATGAGTAAATTTGGGGGGATGAGAACTAAAGGAATGTATTCCACTCCATCCCAAAATTCTTCATCCTCATTAAGAGGGTTGTGGAGTACTTGTCCACTCCATCTACACTGGCACATCTACAAGACACCCTTCTCTTGCCCCAAGGTCTGCAAAATCCACCATTTTCTTAAATGGGAGTTAAAAGAGGCTCATAAATAGACCCCAACCTATAGGTGCTTACCTTAGGGTACTAGAAAAAGTGAAGTTACATAAAATAAACCTTTTTAAGACCTCCTAAAATCTCATGAAAGTAAGAATTTTAATTTTAATTTAACTAATGGTCCTCAACCCTAATTCCTTACTCACACATTTAAACACATACTAATAACACTTAATTATCCCCACAACTTATCTCACACTTAAACCCCACATAAATCACCATTACACATAGGCCTTAGTCTTCAAAAATATTTTTTAGATTCTAAGGTTCTATCTGAATATTCAAAATAACTAAATTCCAATACTTACTGTACCTTTAATGTTAATCTCACATTGACTCACCCACTTTTCTCACAACACAATTAAGCATAGTTAGACCATAATAATAAACCGCAATAATTTTAAATTGAATCCTCTTAACTTTATTCACAAATTATTTGCATAGCTAATTACTCATCCAATGTAATTATTTGCATACATCTTCATTAAGTAAATTAATGACAATATAACATAAAGTTGTATTAGTCATTGCATATAGGAAATAATGACAATATAACATACATCTTCTTAAGAAAATGACAACATAGCATAAAGTTGTATTAGGAAAAAAGCATTATGTGAATGACTAGGATTAAGAAGTGTGATATGAAATGAATGTATGAGAAGGAAAGTTAGTTTAAATTTTGGTAATTCTCTATATTCAATGCACCTAGACAAGATCTTAGTTAGGCATAAAAAAAAGAACACTTGTCACATGATGGCATTATGATCCATGTGAAGAAGTAACTTAAGGTCTACGATTAAATGGACAAGGATAAAAGTGAATATAAAATAAATTAAATAAATAATAAATATTTATTTTATTAATGGGATCAACTAAAGGGTAAAATAATTAAATGGTAAAAGTTTATTTCATTAAATGTTAGGATAAATGAACAAAATGATTGAATAACTAAATAAATAATAAATATTTATGTAATTAATATCTTAGGATAGGGTAGGTGTGGTAAGGTAAGGTCAAATCTTAGTTGTCTACATAAACCTTTATATTTACCATATCATAATTAAACATTTTTATTATATGGAAAGGTGTATTATAGAGAGATTCATATTAATTTACTTTTTTAGATATTAATTGAGTCATTTAATTGATAGTAAGTTTCACTATGTCTAATATATGTTATATTTTTATTTATTTATGTTTAATATTATTTTAAATATCACATAGTAAAGATTATAATCATATCATCAGATTTAAAAAGGGTGTTTTCTTTCAAAAATATTATAACTAAATATTATATAATATTTTAAAGTCTTATATTACATAATTTATTTTTGAAGGCTAAATGCACATATTTTTTATGTTTTAGTTGATGATAAATTTAATTAAATTTAATATGTGATATGCATTAATTATGTTCAAGGTATAAAATTTGAACCTTCTTTTAGATTTCTCTTTATGGAAAGTTTCATATTATAAGATATCTTATATTAGAATTTTATTTTACTTCAAATAAAAAAATTTAAAAAATTGAATCAATTATTTAATTTATTTTGATTTAACAAAAATTTCTTAGAAATATTAAATGTAATTAAAAATGTTACTAAATATATTTAATTAATTATTATTTAGTTATTCTAAATAGGTTTATATGAGCAATTTGTTTCCATACAATTTTAATCAAAGATTTTTTATTTGTTTTAAAATTCTACTTTCTTAAATGAACAATAGTTAAGTGTTTTAATTTATATAACTCATTTTTTATATTGAAAAATAAAAAACATGTTAAATATTACATTTAATTATTTACAACATGCCTTAAATAATGTGTTAGAGTTTTTATGTTAAAAATAATCACATATAGTTTATGAAGGGTTAGACACACATGGTTGTGTCTCCCATTCTTATTAAATTTATACTTCTTTTTTTAATCTCTTGTACATGCAAGTAATGCATGCCAAATTTATTGTTAAAAATATTAAATTATTTTAACAATTTATTTTCAAATTTGTATCTAGTTTGTAATTTCAATTAAAGTTTAGATTTTGATAAAACTCTATAATAGTATTTTTTAGTTTAGTGTTGAAAATATTAAATTATTTTACTTATTTAAAGTAATCATCATGATCCCTTTCTGTTATCTGACTTTCAATTAACATCATTTAATTAATAACAGCTCAAATTAAATTTAATATGAAATTATATTTATAATAAAAAAATATTTTAATGTTTGAATAAGATAGAAATGAAAGGAGGCTATTTTTTCTATCTCATAAGAACATAAAACATTTTATACCACAAAATTCTAATTGAATTCATTTTATTTTCTCTATCATAATTACTTTATTTGTTTAATAAAAAAATTTAATTTAAATACAAATTAATATTAATTGAAAAATTTAATTTATCATATATCTTCTTAAATTCAATATATAATATATTTTTTAAGTTGTTTTAATTTAATAAGAAATATAGAAATATTCAAACTAAAGGATGATATGGACTATAACATTATAAAAAATAGTCTTATAAATTACTTAAATAATTATCTCTCTATTTTATAATTTTCTTAATCATCCCATCAATATTAAATGTTTGTAAGTGATCACTTGTTGCAGATCTACAAGAACACAAGAAGTTACAAGGAAGAGTGACAATAAAGAAAAGCATTCTACTTAGTTTCTACCTAGAGATTAATAATAAAGAAAATCATTCTACTTAGTTTCTACTTTATGATATTTGCAAGTAGATGGTTAAGTTGTTTCTTATATATTTTAAGATTTACTAAATTATTCTCGGCCAGAGATTCCTTCATTGAAGAATTTTGTTATTCTTCTTTTGTAGAGATTACCATATTAAGTTTCACACTCTTTGTTTATGCCTAGTATGGCTCCATCCTTCTATGTTTCCATAACAAATATGGTAATATCATATTAAATTTCAGTTAATTTGATTGGATATAAAATCTTATGTTCATAGTAATGTCCAATAATAAGTCAACATAATAAGTCATTTAACATCTAATAACTCAACTCAGAAGCATTTGAATAATCTCTAGATTCATCATGGGTTCTCTCCAAGTCATTCTTTACATAGTTCATATAAGGTACCTATGTGTGTATGTACATCTACAATCATATATTTATTCATTCACTATGGCACATATACTCACATATTAAAATGTATGATAAGTTCATATCTAATCCAAAGAATTTTTTTTTCTTGAAAGGAGTTTATTGTTTTGCACCTTAAAATCTCCTCACCTTATGAATTTGGTTTGTTGCTTGATATAAATTCCTCTTCTTTGAGATTATAATATAGTGAATACATATTAATAGACTCTTGGTCAAAATATAATATAAGATAGTGAATTTTTTACTCTAATATGTATTCTAACCCTCTTGTTGAAAAACAATATAAACTCATTAAAAAATTATAAATATAATTCTTGTATTAATTAAATAGTATCATATTAAACCCCACTTAGCTTCTCTTGCTATGTTATTCTAAAGCTGGTAGTTTGGGTTTCAAACAAATCTAGAGAGAATTATCCTTCTAATGGATTTTTATTCTCTTTGGATTCCCTAATCCAACTTATCTCTTGTACCACAAATCTATCTCTATACATAGATAATGTAGCCATTTGTACATGTAATCACACACTTTCTAATAGCATTAATATGCATAAAGTTCTAGTACAAACATATTTAGACATTAGCAAAAATAAGTTTCAAAATTAAAATAAGCAAGAGAAAGAGGTATCTTAAGCATTCCTAGATTAAAATAGTTGGAATTAGTTTCCTAAAAGCTCCTTGCTTCAATATTCAATGGCTCAAACATTTTCCTCTTCTATTCTTTTCTCTCTTCTCTTCTATGTTTCTAATGATAACTACAGCCACTCAACTCAACCTTTCTTCTCTCCTATAAGAAATACTATATGCTCTCTAATTCTCAAATATGTTGCTACTTTCAAACAACAAAGTGAATGCATAGAAAGAATTGAAAATAAATCACAATACAATATCTCCTCACAATCTCACATCTATCTTATGCTAAGAATAACAATATGAATTTACTTCAAATGAACAATAAAACTATGAGAAATTGCATCATTTTATAATGTAATGGAAAAGACGTCAATCCCTTTAAGATACCTATTCCATGCTTATTTTCTATCACCTCTAAAAGTTATTTACTAGTTGTACTAGCTAGCTGTGCAATTTTCAATTGCAAGCATGAATCATAAACCAACTCTATAAACTTGGCTTGTTGGGTGCAACCTTCTCACTTGCTGCCAATTTTACACAACAAAAAAGGTCATACAAATAACACATATAAGTTCCAATCAAATGCAAATTTTACCTCTTGCTCAGTTTCCCCAAGTCATGGGCTCCAAATAGCTATATCACATGCCTTTTACTTGGTCATGTAGTTTAGAAAAATGTACACCTTTACATTTTCACAATATGTTTGGGTTCCTTAATTTAATTGGACTTAATTAAGCCTCTAATTGACCCAATTATGCATTTAAAATCCCAATTAATCATATTTTCTACAAGGGAAACTTTTACTAAACAATTGTAAACTTTAGTTAAATTGCCATGGAAATTGAGTGCATTGGATTTAGGTCCTAAGATCCATTTTCCCAAGGGCGAATGGGTACTCCTTAAGTTTTAGATCTTAATTTTTAATATGCTTTTAGTGGAATTTCTATGATTCAAATTCAGATTTCAATTGTTGGTCTTTGATGTTTAATTGGGAAATTAGAAAAAATTCTATAAATAAAAGCTATTTTAAATCAATTCAAATTCTAGAAGCAAGCTAGAACTTTTTGGGAGACTTGAAAAGAGAAAATATTATTGTCAAAAACATTCAAGAGCATATTTATCAGTCATCTATATCAGAATTCAAGATATCAAGCATCATGTGAAAGATATTTTCCACTATGCATGTTTTTGGAGCTAACATTTTGATGTAGGTTTCAAGCATTTAAGTCAAAATTCAAGCATCAAGATCAACATCCCATCAAGCCATTTCATGCAAGATCAAGACTTTGCATAGATGTGTTCAACTTAAGTCCTCTAAGGATATCCATTCAAGGGTTTGGTAAGTTGCATCAAGCTAGTGTTCATTCATCATTCATTCTTTTTATCATTATTTCATTTCAAGGTTTAATTACGAAAATGGGTTTGATCAAGGCTAATCCTCATTCACAAAAAGAAAAAGAAAAATTCCCTCTATTTGTATGTGTAGATTTACAAGTGAAGAAGGATTGAAGATTGATCAAAAGTGCAATTTTTCAAAGTTGCAAAATTTTCATCAAAGTTGTCAAGACATGAAATATTACTTGCAAAATTTATTTTTGGCTTTCTAAAACTGAGATATGGAGAAATAAAGAGTACAAATCCAAGAGTAGAGGAATGTGACATAATATTTTGGATCCCTATAACAAGACCCATTCAACGTAGGGTGAATATGTCCCAAGAGGACACTCAACAAAAAATTTTGGTGATAGGTGCACGACATCTTACCCATCTTAGTTCTGCTAGAAGTCTATTGTTTCTAATTGTTTTTTGTTTTAAATTGATGATTCAAGTTTGACATTGCATAATTGAGTTCATTTACTATTTTTATTTTTCCTCCCCAAAGTGTTTTTCAAGTAGATTTTACCCCATCTTGTCATAAGGAAGTTTGCAAGATCTCTAATAGGGTTGACTCACCTAGGGTTGAAAGTCAATCCTACCTTTGGGAATCTCATTTCCTAATGAAATAAAGAAGTTAGGAGCATGAAATATTCAATCACCCCATTTAAAAATAGAAAAGAAACCATTTTTTTCACCATTTCATTTTGGTGAACCTGATGTTATACATCTTATTTTCTAATTTGGAGTTCATTAAAATGCTAGATCTAGGATTTGCAATAGTTTGCATTGCATTGCATTATTTTTATTTCATTAAGGGTTTTTTAAATTGTATTAGCTTACATCTCATTTAGGATTTTAAAATTACATTTTTTACTTTTTAAAATCTAAAAAATCTAAAAAATTACATGCATATTACATTGATTTTGCATAATACTTTCATATTAGTGCATTTTCAATCATTTACATTCACAAAATTGATCAAAATTGTATTTTATAAAGTGCCATTTTGTTCACCATTTGTCACTAATTTCATTTGCATTGGAACACCTAAATATGGAAAATTTGATCATTGAAACCACAACTTGCAATTTGAAAATGGGAATTCAAATATTAAGAGTGAAATTCACACTTTAATTTTTCAAAATCCTTATCTAGGACCCATTTTCCCTAGGAAAAATAAATCCTTGTATAGGTATTGTTTCAAATTTTTAGGTATTATTTTTTCTCTATATGCTTCATTTTGTTACGTTGTTAAATCTTTGTTTCAGTTTTAGAAATCATAAAATTTTATACTTTCTTGCATTAAGTTCAATTTTTCAAATCAAGTGCATTCTTTGAAATAAAATTATATCATTTTTAGTATCTCGCATTCAAAACAAATCTTTATATATTAGATCTGAAATTTTCCATTAAACTTCATCATGGATATGTGTTTTGGTAAACTATGGATTCCTTGAGATAATTGGTATATTTTTCAAGTTGTGTGTTTGGTGATGACCAATGAAATTTTACTTACTCATGAACCTTAACCTCTTAATGAATGTCCTTGTGAAGTGTAAATACTAGGTCTTGAGATGAAGATATCATGCAACAATGCATACAAGACTCCTTACACAATCTTGAGAATAATGAATCATTTTATACATCCATGCAAACACCACCTATAATCGCATCACTTGATATGCTCAACCTATTACATCATAAAATTAAAGCACAAAGCAAGCATCAACCATCAATCATTAATGAAATTCTTAATAAAATTGAGTTACTGATACATCCATTAACTTAGAAGAGAGTTATGGTTAAGGCTTTAAGATTTGGAACAATTAAGGATGTGACATAACAAATGAGCATGAAATCCATAAAATTTTAGATCAAATACCATTTGAGAAAACCAAGGGATTTGATATCAAGATTCTCCCCCTTGTACATTTCCTAAGGGAAAAGGTTTTCTCTTTCACAAGATCATTTCAAGAAACCAATTAATACCTCACAAGGATGATAGGGTCACCTTAGCTCCTCCACCTCAAAAAATTTCCCAATCATGCAAAAGAAAAAGGTCTTATAAACTCAAGAAGTTTTAATTTCCTTGTCCTATGTTTGAGAATGAAAAATATTTACACACACTCCTTAATCAAGGACTTATAACATTGGCACCTATCAAGAAAAATCACAAAGGAAAAAGTTCACGAATGTCTCATTTTCAATACTATATTACTCTTAGACATATTACTGACAAGTTTTGTGCCTTAAAGAGAATAATTAGCACATCTGAACCATTTTCATAGGAATGTGATTCTAGATAATCACTTAGAAATTAATTTCTTTGCTCCTTTCCATGTGATAGTTGTAGAATCATATCATACTCACTATTGCATGTTTTACATTTACTACAAATCATTTATATATTGCAAGGAACTCATTCTCATCACCTACCTCAGCTCATCCTTATCCTACACTTAGTGGGGGCAAGGAGTTAGATAGCCTTGTCCTAGTATGACACTTATTGTTGTCCCTTTGACTAGTTGTCCACCTACTACATATGATGAACATGATTGGGATGCAGATGACCTACTATAGGCTAACTCACAATTGCCATACTAGTCTTTTCTTTCTATTCCTTTCTTTGTGATAACATGTACGCAATGTGATCCCCCTATGAAAAATTGTTATTTGGTGTTTCTTTATATGTTTGTGAGCATTCTTTGAATGACCCTTGTCACTCTGTTGGTGCAAGGATACAAAGGAAGTGAATATTTTATGACTTTATTCTATTTGTATCTTCATTCTTCTCTATTTCATACATTTTTTATCTTTACTCTTGTCTCGTGTTTTCCTTTTGGGGATGACATAAGGAGTCAAGAAATTTAGGTCTCTTCCATGTTGACTGAAAATATTTTCTTTATTTTCACTCTCTATGTGTCATTCTTCCTTTGTTCTCATTATACCATGAGTCATTTGGGGAATGATGATAGTTCTAAGCTCGATTATCTCATTGTAGCAAAGACATATGTTGACTCCAGATCCAGAGATCCCTTATGTGTTATCTTAGGATTGCATATGGGGGAAAACTCTCCTTTCCATGACATAGGTCTGTCTTAGAAACATATGTTTTACATAGGTATTTCCAAATAAAGCTCTCATGTATTAGAATTTATTGTGTTCTACTTTAAAGTAATTTCTTACAGCATGGTGTTTAGTGATTTTTTTAAAGCAAGGGTATACACATCCCCATTTTTTGTTTTCTTCAAAGTTTGGTCTTCTTACTTTACTTGATGTGTCTTCTTGGTGGTGACACTAGGTTCAATGTTCCTCAAGAGAATAACCTTTCTTGTAATATGGCATTCATCTTAGTGGTAATGCTATGGCTTGCATTCCCTAAGTTGTCAATCTTTTATGCTCAAGTAGTCCTCTCTTGGTGATGTTAGACACAATTTTCCCTAAGGTGATAACTTTCCTAAAGTAAGAAAAACCCCTTTGAATATCCTATCTAAATGCATTTAAATATTTTTCATGGCCATGAAGCATAATATAACTTTCTTTCTAGTAGATCCTTTTTGTTTTTTATGAGTGTGTAGCATAATACAACTTGC
Source organism: Sequoia sempervirens (assembly GCA_007258455.2). Taxonomy (NCBI): domain Eukaryota; kingdom Viridiplantae; phylum Streptophyta; class Pinopsida; order Cupressales; family Cupressaceae; genus Sequoia; species Sequoia sempervirens. The sequence goes on along the minus strand of VDFB02353493.1, from coordinate 180,395,849 downwards.
TAGGCTTATGGAAACTTTTTGTGTGTCACCTTATCAAAGTTATTAGGAGGTATAAATTTTAGTATGGTTGATGTATAGGAGCATGTAGACTTGGCATGAATTTCCCATAAGCCACCCTTTTGGGGCTCACCTAATGGACAGTGGATTTCACTGGCCCATGTGAGTATATTTTTTTTGCATAATGGAAAATGTGATTCCACTTGTGAATGTTTTTTTGACATTTATAGCTAAGCTTGATCCATACCTATTGGAAAAATAGTTGAGGCTTGATCCACCCTTTCTCTTTTGTCTTGACATCAATTTTGGCATTGTATGCTTATGTATCTTGTCTTGGTGATATATTTTATATGTATATGTGTGTTCCTATGCACTTATGTTGTTTTTTCATGGGATCTTGATCTTGGGGGCTTGCACAACCTCAATCTTTGTCATCCTATCTCACTAACACTTGTACACTTGGACCCCTCTTGACACTTTTTTTTCTACTTTAGTGTGAGTCTGAGTGTAGGTCTCATCCTCTCACTAAAGTGGGGGCTAAATGTAATTTAGAAAAATGCACACCTTTACATTATCACTCTATGTTTGGATCCCTTAATTTAATTAGACTTAATTAAGCCTCTAATTGAACCAAATATGTATTTAAAATCCTAATTAATCCTATTTTCTAAAAGGGAAACTTGTATTAAAAAATTGCAAACATTAATTAAATTTTCTCAGAAATTGAATGTCTTGGATTTAGGTCGTAGGGCCGAGTATGTGCAGGATCATCATGGAAAAAATAGACCCTTTAGTGGCAAAAAATTTAGAAAAATCAATGTTAGGAAACTTGACATAAAAAATTGAATAAGTTATCTATATTATTTCAAAAATATGTAAGAATAGAATCTGTAGAAAATTGAATGTAGTTTCTAAGCTACTAGGTTTATTTAAAAATAAATAAAATTTATTTGGTGAAAATTTGAAATTTCAATGCAGTAGTACTTAAATTTTAGGGAAAAAATAAGAAGTAGGTGTCTTTCTGACCACCCTAACCATTATAAAATGATAATATTTTTTTATAAGATTTTATATATAAGTAGAGACTTATGTCTGGATGTGATGCATATTTTTTTGTAATTTTTTCCAAGTAAATAATTAATTATGAATTTTTATTACAACTTTTAAAAAATATAAAAACTTGTATGTCTAACCACCTTAACTTGGTCAAAACTTCATGAAATTTAATATTTTTTTTTTTAATCCTATAGTATGTGAAGCATAGAATGTGATGCATGTTTCGGATTAAAAAAATGTGATACCATTTAAAAGTTATAGATGTTTTTCAATCAACCTATCGATCAAGACTTTAGTCGTAATTCTAATAGAAAATGAATAATAATTATTTATTAAATTCAAATTAAAGAATAATTTATATTAGTGGAAAGTTGAGAATATCCTCTGAAAACCCTTTTCGTTTGAAAAAAATTGGCTAAAAAAAAAGTCGTCATCCAAATACCCTACAAATACCCATAATCTTCCCACTTTTTAGCTCATCACGATCCTACACATACCTGGCCCATTCTCCCAAGGGTGAATGGGTCCTCCTTAAGTTTCATATCTCAAATTATAATTTTTTTTGTTGGGATTTTTATGATTCAAATTCAAATTGCAATTTTTGACCTTTGATGTTTAATTGTTAGGAAATAAAAAATTACCTATAAATACAAGGTCATTTTATCAATTCAATATCTATAAGAAAGCTAGAACTTCTTAGGAGACTTCACAAGAGAAAATATTACTTTCAAAAGCATTCAAGAGTATATTTATTAGTCTTCTACATCAGCATTCGAGATCTCAAGCATCATGTCAAATTTATTTGCATCTATGCATGCTTTTGGAGCTAACATTGTGATATAGGTTTCAAGCATTCAATTCAAATTTCAAGCATCAAGATCAACAACCCATCAATCCATTTCATGCAAGTTCAAGACCTTGGAGAGCTGTGTTAGACTCAATTCCTTTGAGGATATCCATTCAATGGTTTTTTGAGTTGGAATGAGCTAGTCTTCATTCATCATTCCTTCCTTTTATCATTTTTTCATTTCAAGGTTTAATTACCAAAATGAGGCTTGACCAAGGTAAACCCCCATTCACCAAAACCAAAAAAAATTTCCCTCTCCTTGGATGTGTAGATTTGCAGGGAAAGAAGGATTGAGGATTGATCAAAAGTGCAATTTTGTAAAGTTGCAAAGTTATCATCAAAGTTATCAAGACATGGAATCTTACTTGAAAAATTTATTTCCAACTTTCTAATAGTGAGATTTGGAGAAATCAAGAGTGCAGGTCCAAGAGTAAAGGGTTGTGAAATTAGATTTTGGATCTCTATAGAAGGATGAATTCACACTAGGGTGAATTTGTCCTAAGAGGACACTCAACAACAAATTTTGGTGATAGGTGCACAATGTCTTACCCTTCTCAAATTTGACGAGAGTCTATTGTTACTTATTGTTTAATACTTTAAATTGATGATTCAAGTTTCACATTCCATAATTGAGTTCATTTACTATTTTTATTTTTTCTCTCCAAGGTGTTGTTTAGGCAGATTTTAGCCCATATTGTCATAAGGAAATTTGCAAGATCTTCAATAGGGTTGACCAACCTAGGGCTAAAGGTCAATCCTACCATTGGGGATCTCATTTCTTAATGAAATAAGGAAGATAGCTATATCACATTTTCAATCACTCTATTTCAGTATAGAAGCCATATTTTTCTACCTTCCAGGTCAAAGCACTCCTTTTACATGTTGTTTGATACAATTTGAAACTGCATTTAATCATTTTCTCTATCATGGAACTTTTTCCATCTATTCTCTAGCAATATATGGTGCCAATGTTGGCAACATTTATTATTTTAAACAATTATTACAAATATTTTCCACTCTTTCCTTTGTGTGGCATATATACCACCATATCATGTGGCTTACTTGCCATTTAATATGGCTTCCATCATGTTTTTAGAATAAAAATAATAAATAAAATATTATTTATGTTTATATATTTATATATGTATATATGAAACATAGAAAAATAGGGTTGGCTTTAAAATGGGGTGATTGAATGTATGTGCACCTATCTTTATTATTTCATTAGGAACAAGAGATCCCCAAAGGTAATATTGAGTTTCAAATCTTAGGTGAGTCAACCTTCATGGAGATCTTGTTGTTTCCCTTATGACAAGATGGGGTAAAATATACTTGAACAACACTTTGGGGAGAAAAAATACAAATTGTAAATGAACTCAATTATGCAATGTGAAACTTGAATCATCAATTTAAAGAATAAATCAATCAGACACAATAGACTTATGGTAGATATGAAAAGGGAAATTTTATGTGTACCAGTCACCAAAAGCTACTACTAAGTTTCCTCCTAAGATGAATTTTCCCTATGGCGAATGGGTCTTCCTAGAAGGATCCAAAATCTAATTTCATAGTACTTTTCTCTTGGATCCACACTTTTGATTTCTCTGTATCTCATTGTTGAACAATCAAAATTAAATTTTGTAAGATTTCATGGCTTGAAAACTTTGATGAAAACTTTGAAAATTTTGCAAAATTATACCTTTGATCAATCTTCAATCCTTCTTCACCTTCAAATCTACACACATAAAGAGGGAAAATTTGTTTATTTTTGGTAGATGAGGGCTTTCCTTGGTCAATCCTTGTTTTGGTAATTGAACCTTGAAATGAAATGAAACACGAATTAAAGGAATGATGAATGAACAATGCTATGTTGCAACTCACCAAACCCTTGAATGGAAATCCTTCGAGGACTGATGTCTAACACATCTCTCCAAGGTCCTGATCTCACATGAAATGGCTTGATTGGATGTTGATCTTGATGTTTGAATTGATGTTTAGTTCTTGAAAGCTACATCACAATGTTAAGAAAACATAGAAAAATGGGGTTTGTGTTAGTGATTAAAATGTGAGATCCAAATATATGGGGTGAGAGACCTATTTTCCTTTATTTCATTAGGAAAGTAGATACCCACAAAGAATTGACTAACAACCCTTAGGTGAATCAACTCAATGTGAGAATCTTTAGATTTTGTTTTGCTTTGAGGATGTGGGTCAAGGTCAAACAACACTTTTGGGAGAATTTAAGCTAAAAATAGTAAATTAGCCTAATTATGCCAATTCAAACTTGAAACAACAATGTGAAACTCAATATTAGCAAAACCATAAAACTGATTGTAGATCTGGGATGGGTAGAAAGGTGTTTACCAGTCACCAAAAGTTAGTTTCTAAAGGCTTCCTAAGACTCATTCAACCATGGGAAAATGGGTCTTCTGTTAGGGTTTTTAGAAATCTTTCAAGAGCCTCTACTATTGATCTGTAGATTTTGATTTATCCACGTTTCAGTGTCAGAAAGTTGAAAATCAAATCTATAGGTGAGATTTTATGATTTTATGACAACTTTGACAACTTTTCCAATATTTCACTTCAAGAGGTCCTCAATCCTTCTTCAACCTAAATCTACAACACAAGAATAAGAGAGAATTTTTTTTTTTTTTTTGGTGAATGGGGGTCTACCTTGGTTAAATCTCATTTTGGTAATCAAACCTTGAATTGAAATAAAACATGAAAAAGGGAATGAAGAATGAAAAATGCTATGCTACCACTCAACAAAACCTTGAATAAACCTTGGTAATGTAGATCTTAGAAGGTCTGCAACTTTCATGAAATTACTTCAATGGATGTGGATCTTGATACTTAAGATAATGCTTTGAATAATTTAACTTTAATCTTGAAACCTATATCACAATGTTAGCTCTAGAAACATGCATGATGCAAGAAGACTTTGACATGATGAATAGATATTTATTGCTACAATAAATGTGTGATAATACTGCTCTTGAATGCAATTTATCATCAATTTTTCTTTAGGAATGTACCCATCAAAATTCTCTTGAGATATCTTGAAAATGTTGTTAAAGTTCTAGGTGAAACTTACAAAATAGCCTTGTATTTATAGGTATGTATCCTTAATTTCCCAAAATTCAAATTTTACAAGATGACATTAAAATATGGATTTGGAGACCTTAAAAGAAAACTAAAAACATATTTTAAATTTAGGTTCAAAGGCCTAGGGAGGACCCTTTTTCCCATGGGAAAATGGATCACAGGTCCCTATTCTTGGAACACACATTGTTCAAGGTCAAGTGTTATGTGTTGGCATTAATTATTGTTAGGTTTCCCCTACTAAAAATGTAATTTATTAGGATTGTAAATAAATAAAAGGGATTATTAATTATGTCCAATTTAATTAAGAGGGCCCAAACAAGTGTCAAAATGTAACTTAGGGATACATTTTTCAACACTAAATTAAGGCATTATTAAGTTCATTTTAATTGGGAGGGCCCATACAAGTGTTAAAAAATGTAAAGGGACACATTTTTATACACTAAAAATATCTCCCAAAACATCTATAGATGAAAATAACTTTGACATAATGCTTGCGATCAAGAATGATAGTGTAGAAGACTAATAAATTTTTTCTTGAACGCTTTTGACAAAAAAAATACTCTTTTGAAAGTTTCAATCTTGCTACATAATTTTTGTTAGACTTGAATTGATAAAAAGACCTTGTATTTATGGGGATTTTTTGAATTTTGTGAAAATTAAAAATTAAAGGTTGACAATTGCAATTTGAATTTGAATTATAAAAATGCCACAAAAAACATATTAAAATTTGAGATCCTCAACTTAAGGAGAACCCATTCACCCTTGGGTGAATGGGTTCTAGGACCTAACTCTAGGAAACTCAACTTCCAAGGAAATTTAATTAATGTTTTCAATTGTTTAATACAAGCTTCCCTTTCAAAAAATGGGATTAATTAGGCTTTTAAATGCATAATTGGGCCAATTAGAAGCTTAATTAGGTCCAATTTAATTAATGGACACAAATATAGAGTGAAAATGTAACGGTGTACATTTTTCTATGCTACATTTAGCCCCCACTTTAGTGATAGGATGAGCCCTATGATCAAACTCACACTAAAGTAGACAAATAAGTGTCAAGTGGGGTCCAAGTGTACAAATGTTATTGAGATAGGATGAAAATGATCAAGGATGTTGTGCACGCCCCTAGGATGAAGATACAATGGAAAACCAACATAAGCATAAAGGAACACACATGTAAGAATGATATACATTAGCAAGATGAGATACACAAGCATATAATTCCAAAATTTAGTACAAAAAGAAAAGGAAAATGGGTGGATCAAGCCTAGATTTTTTTTCCAATAGGTATGGATCAAGCCTTAGTTGTTTCTCCAAAAAAACATCCACAAGTGGAAACTTGTTGTCCTCTATGCATACAAAATATAATCACACAGGCTAATGAAATTTGTTGTCTACTAGGTGAAACCCAAGAAAGGATGGTTGATGGGAAATTCATGCCAAGTATATAGGATCCCATACATCCACCATACCAAAAGTTATACCTTCCGATAAATTTGATAAGGCACCAAAAAGATAGTCAAAAGGCTAGCAAGCTACATTATGCTAGGAACTTATATGAAAACAAAAGGGCTCCACTGACAAGAAAATTGTGTTATGCTTGGTGGCCATGGAAAAGTCCTAAATGCAATAGGATAGGATAGTCAAATGGGTTTTTCTTAGTTCATGAAAGGTATCACCTTAGGGAACATTATGCTTAATGTCACCAAGAGAGGACTAGTCAAGGATAAGAGATTCATAACTTAGGGAATGCAAGCAACATAATCACCACTAAGAGGAATGTCATATTCCAAGAAAGGTCATGGTCTTGAGGAAAATAAAGCCCAATTTCACCACCATGAATACACATCGTGTTAAGTAAGAAGACCACACTTTGAAGCAAAAAATGAGCAAGGACACACATGCACCCACTTTAAAGAAATTGATAAACACCATGTTGTGAGAATTTATTTTAAAGTATAAACATGATAAATTCCAATACATGAGATGTTTATCTAAAAATCCCTATGTAAAACATATGTTTCCAAGATAGAGCTATCTTATTGAAAGGAGGTTTTGCCCCATATGTGCAATCCTAAGATATCACATTAGGGATCCATAGATTTGGGCTTAATGTTATGTCTTTGCTATAGTGACATAATCGAGCTTGGAGTCATCATCATTCCTCAAATGACTCATGGAACAATCAACACAAAGGAAGAATGAAACATAGAGAGCAAAAACAAAGAAGATATTTTGGGTCAACAAGGAAGAAACCTAAATGACTCCATGCCTTGCATCATCCCTAAAAGGAAAACACAAGACCAAAGATAAAGGTGTACAATGTATAGGAGAATGTCATGAAAAATTCACTTCCTTTGTATCCTTTCACCAACATAGTGACATGGGTCATCCAAAGTAGGCTCACAAACACATAAAGACATGTGAAGCAACACTATATAAAGGATCACATTATGCACATGCAATCACAAAGAGCATGAAAAGAAAATATAGAAAAGACTAGTATGTAAAATGCAAGTCAACTTATAGTAGGTCATCCACATCCAAATCTTGTTCATCATATGTGGAAGGCAGAACACTAGCCAAAGGGACAACAACTAGTGCTATACTAGGAGCATCACTAGGTTCAACACATTGTGAGTCACTCTTGTTAGGAGGATCATTACATTTGTTATCATTTGATGCAAGAGCATCCAATGGTGTAAGGGAAATCCTGCATCACCCAAAAATATTTTTCCTTTTTCATAACTTTTTGGTAGAATTTTTTGCATTTCTGGATACCCTTTTCATCAAATAAGAATTCCAAACTTCCAAAATTCCTTTTCTATTTTTTTTCAAACTGCTATTTTTTAGCAGGTATGAATTTGAATGTGTGAGGAGAAAAAAAATTATGGGAAGATTTAGGACAGAAAAACAAACACTTTGGCAAAAGAATCAAGCCAAGATCACTCCTAGTTTGAAGGATATTCAAGTTTTAGTTTCCAAAAATTACCCTAAAAATTATTTTGTGTCTAGTTTGAGGCACTAAATGGTCCCATATGGTCCCATAAATCATTGAAACCAGAATAGAAGGTTATTATCATGTTATACACTTTGAGACCTTTCCAACAGTTCAAATAGTGTGTCGAATGGAGTCCTAGATCAAAGGTTATGGCTTCCAGAAGTTGATCAATTTTTGGTAAATTGTCAATTTTTGAATTGGGAATCAATTTCTGAATTTCAAATTTCAAATTTCAGTGCCCAACTACCTACATTCAAAATTCAAATTGTATTTTTGGCTCCAAGCGGGAAAAGGATATCTAGGAATCATTTTGGAATTTTTTTTGGGGGGGGGGATTGGAAAAGAGGAAATTGTATTAGGAAAGGGGGAATTTCATTTTAGAAATCATAAAAGTTGCATGTATTTCAGCTTGTGAGGATTTGATCCTGTAGAATATAATTTATCTATAACGAGAACATATTGCCAATAAATAAATAATAATTCTATTGTTATCTCTACTTGTGTGCTTTTCTGATTCTTGGGTTGTGGCTCTCATCATCATCTAAGCTCATGCAAGAAGACAACAATAAATATAGCGCATTATGTGTGTGTGTGTGAAGTGTGCAAAGTTAGTATCAACACAAACCTTAATGAAATGATTTACATTAAAGATTCAAAGAAAAGTAAACTATTCTAAATTTCATCTTAACGAATCTTTCAAGAACGTCTCATTGTCATCTATTCCTAAGGATTTATTAAACCATTTGGCCCTCAAATTTCTATGAGCACAAAGGTTGTTAAAATCACTACTTGGGAAATGAGATATCATTCAACATGCAAGCCAACAATATGCCTACATGAAACTATGTGCAAACAATGATGATGAATGCTATGATGAGTGAAGGATGATGTTTATGATAAATACACAAATGGTGGTGGATACTATGGTAGTGATATATATGATTCTATGCATGATTCTACATATGCTCAAATTAAAACTTAAAATGAACTAATCTAAAATACAACTATGATTCAAGATGGATGATAAAATGCAACTATGAAGCAATATGTTAATCTAAGATCTAAATATGATGCAAAACATGATGTAAAAACTAGCTATAAGACTCCAAAAATTCTCCAAGCTCCAATGATAAACCTGGATGGTAACTTTACTTCAAATGTGGATGCCAAATACAAGACCCAAGGGTTGTATTTATAGCCTTTCCCAAGAATATAGTGAGGTGGCAATAATTAACAGTCTAGATTTGAATAAGAAAAATGGATGGTGAAGATGAAGAGAATTAGGATGTTGTCCCCTTGATCAAAGACAACATTCCATGTGTGTGGAAGAATCTCTTGACCAATGGGAAACATGCCATTCGGATGGAAGATTCAAGTGTGGGAAGAGAAGACCATGTGCTTCCAAAATTGGTGGAAGTGTGGGAGGAAATGAGCCATGTGCTCCAAAGTTGGTGGAAGTGTGGGAGGAAATGAGCCATGCGCTTTTTGAAATGAGTTGAGGATAATTCTAATTAAAAATTAGAGTTATTTATTTTTATGTGACACACAAAACGTTGTAGAAATTTTCTTTAATTCCTAATTGGATTTAGTGAATATTAATTAAATAAAACAAGTTTAGGGAACCTTGTTTATTTAATTAATTTAGAAGAAAGTGTTTTAGATTTTGGAGAATTAGAGAAGGGTGAACAATATAAATAAATTGAGCATTTATTTATACGTAGTTGGAGTATTAATCAAATAGCTAGTATTTAATTAATTAAAGGTAATGACCACTTTTAGGTGTATACATTATGCACTTCCTCTTCAATCTTAGCAATCTCATCATCATCATCCAAGTTAATCATAGCTAGAGACCCAATGAAAATTTTCATAGATGTTTCATGTGTTTGTTATTATGGTCGAGGTGGAGAGTCATCATTATTTGTTTCAAGTGGTGTTTGATCTTAATTTTATATTTTATTCTCTTCTTTTAACTTACAAGAAATAGAAAAAATTATACACCTATCCTCTTTAGCATTTCTATTTCTTTTTGCATGATTTTCAAGCTATGATTGTGTAGGAGTTGATTTATCAACCATAGGTTTCTTTTAGATTCCCACAAATGAGGAATGAAAGGAACCATGGAAGGTTGTTTAACCACTTTCTATTTAGCTTTATAAACTTGTTTGATCTTAGGAGGCACAACAAGAATTATAATATTACCTCTTTGTATTTTATACGAAATAGGAAAAAGATTTGTCATGGGTTGGTTTTGATTACTTGGAAGGGATTTTGATTCAATCATGAGTTGAGGCATGTTACTAAGGGATAATTATACTATGTGATTTGCCTTGGAATTTTGATAGAATTTGAAAAAGAAATGCTGAAAAGGCTTAATAGGTTCCATAGGTTGGGGCCGAAATAAATCCAATGAGAAATTCCCACGAGAAGACATGGGATTAAAGCCACTATGGTGCAAAGTAAATATATCATTACCAAATAGAAAATTTAAGAATTTATGCACTATTTATATAGGACAAGACCCATGGAGTGTAGCCATCGATAACCAAGCTTCACATGGAATTGTTATAATTATAGGATGATGGAGAATGAGACATTCAATTGTTTAAGTCCCACTTTTAAAGGAAGAGTAATTGAACCTATCGTAGGGCAAGCAAAACTTTTTTTTTTTTGATCCATGCTTTTAGTTGCTCATAAGAATCTTGATAAGGTTCATGGAGAAATAAGAATTCCTTAGTGATCACATTCTCTACACACATGGGATCAATTAATATCCCATTAGTAGGCTTGTCTTTGATTCTTCCAACAATGTAAAGAGGATCATCAGGTGCATGTTTAATTATATCATTTTATAAGAAGGAAATGTTCATAGACAAGTTGGTTTGGCCCTTATGAGGTTGAACAAAAATGAAATAGACTAGAAAATCATATCCATTGTTAATATCACTCATGTTCTTATTAGTCATGTCAACATTCATCACATCATTCTTGGCATCATTATCCTTCACAAATGATATGTTATGATTTGGCATGGGATTAGTAAAGATTTTAAAATTTTGGTTGGATAGGGAAACAAATTTATTTACTTGATCATTAACACCACCAATTTGGATGTGACTAGAATCAATGAGGTCTTGTGCACTATGTTTAAGAAACTTACACTGTTCTATATCATGTTTATTTTGTTTGTGATAATGACAAAAATAATTTGAGTTAAAGTGTGGAGGTAAGGGTTTAGTGGTATCAATGGCTCTAATGAGAGGTAAGGTGACTAAGTTTTTATTCATAAATGGAAACATGATTGAATGGACAGTGTTGGGTAAACTATCTACTCCTTTACTAAAAATGATATGGATTTGTTGTTTTTATGGCATCCACTTGAGAGTCAATGTGTTGACTTTGTTTGGGGTGTGTTTATCTATAAAAATCTCTTATTTTGTTTCTTGAATGGTAGGAAATTGCTATGGGGCATGGATTCAAATTTATCAGGATATTTAGAAGGATCTTTCGCTTTGTGAGGACTAGCCAAATTTTGATAGTCATAAAGGGTCATTCACAAATATGTAAAGGAGGAAAATTTCATCATCACTACATAAAGTTGTGTATGCTAAAATATGGTTGCTAGGATCTCCTTTACCACCATATTTCTCAAATCTAGGAATCTATATGCCTTGTGTCATTTGTGCTCTCAATATCTCCAAGGATAATGGGTTTCTTTTGACATATTGCACGAAGGTTGGAAAATTATATTTTGGTTTAATGTGAAATTTTTTGTTTTTGAGATGAATTTTTTTACAAGAACTTTGGTTAAGGAAAAAATCATTGGTTTTGTTGTGAGATGGACGTGAATAAGGTGGGGGTGTATATATTTTTAGAGGAGAAGTGAATTGTAAGTTTGTGAGGGGAGATAGATTAGGAGATATGAGATTTGAATACACAAATCTAAAGGGATTCCTAATGGAAATACCTACAGTTGTATTGACATTGCTAGTGGGTTGTTTTTTTGTAGTAACAATTGGATTAGTGTATGTAGGAATAGAGGCCATAATTGTAGAAGGAGGAATTGGATGTCCACCTTGACTTTGAGTGTACCCCAAATTTTGAGCACAACTAGCCATTATATGGACATGAGTATCAATGATATGAGCTAGGTTATATACAATTTCTATTCCTTATTCATTATCAAGAATTTTATTCATATTATCTATGATAAGAACTATATTACTAGTAATGTATTCAGTACTCACAAATATTTACAATTTTTTTAAGGCTTCATCCATTTTTTTTAGGTTATTTTGAGGGTCATTGGAAACCATTATGACCACATCAGTCACATTGGTTGTGGGTAAGGTTTTCATAATGTGGTATCAAAGTTATGGTCCATAATGGATTGACTTAGTGTCAACACTATGAGTGAAAGAGTTGGAAAACTCAAGATCCACAATGGATGTAGTAGCTAAGGATGACACGAGTCTTGAAATATGTCTCACTAAAGTATTAGAAATATGACACAAGGTTTTGATGCTCATAAAAGTTTCACAAAACCTAAGTGTACCCAAAATGGAGAATAAACACTAAACAAATGCAATAACACTAAAAAATTATGAAGTGCAATGCAAGTATGTAAAATGATTGTGCAATTTTCATGTTTTAAACAAGATGATATATTGATTATGCTATGAAAAAAATGAATATGATGTCATTTAATGCCAATTTTTATTTGAAACAATGCACTCAATGTGACCAATTGAACTTAATGCAAGAAAGTACAAAATTTATTGATTGCTAAAGCTAAAATCAAAATTTAATAATAGAATAGAATGAGCCAAAAAAAGGAAAAATAATGCCCGAAAAATTGAAACACCAGGGATTGATTTTCCCTAAGGTGAATGAGTCCTAGGTCAAGGTTCTAAAATATAAAAGTTTAAAATTATTTCTTAATGTTTGAATTCCCAGTTTTAGGTTACAAACTATAGTTTCAATGCTTGAATTTTCTAGATTTAGGTTTCCTAATGCAAATAAAATTAATGACAAATGATGAAAAAGTGACTTTTTGAAATTCAATTGTCATCAATTTTGTGAATGTAAATGACTGAAAATACACCAATATGCAAGTACTGTGCAAAATCAATGCAATATGCATGTAATTTTTTTGGATTTTGTAGATTTTAAAAAATGAAAATTGAAAACCCTAAATGAGATGAAAAATATTGCAAATTTAACAACTCTAAATGAAATTCAAACTAATGCAATACAATACAAACTAATGAAAATCCTAGATCCAGGGTTTTAATGAACTCCAAATCAAAAAAATTATAGTGCAAGAATATCGAGTTCACTAAAATGAAACATAGAAAATAGGGATGGCTTTAAAATGGGGTGATTGAATGTATGCACCTAGGTATTTCTTATTTCATTAGGAAAAAGAGATTCCTAAAGGTAAGATTGGCTTACAACCATTAGGCGAGTTAATCATAATGGAGCTCTTTCTATTTTCCTTATGACAAGATGGTGTAAAATCTTCCTAAACAACACTTCAGGCAAAAAAACCAAAAATAGTAACTGAACTCAATTATTCAATGTGAAGCTTGAATCATCAATTTAAATTATAAAAAAATAAAAACCAACAAAGTTTTGGTAAATCTAAGAAGGGTAAGTTGATGTGTACCAGTCACCAAAGTTGTTTTTGAGCATCCTTTTGAGATAGATTTACCCTAGGGTGAATGGGTCTTGCTATAGGGATCCAAAATTTTATTTCGCAGTCCTCTACTCCTAGATATACACTCCTAATTCCTCTAGATCTCATTGCTAGAAAGTTGGAATTAAATTCTTTAAGTAAGATTCTATGGCTTGATAACTTTGATGAAAACTTTGATAGCTTTGCAAAATTGTACTTTTGATCGATCTTCAATCCTTTGCCACCTTGTTAATCTACACACATAAAGAGAGGTATTTTTTTGTTTTTGGTAAATGGGGGTTTTCCTTGGTCAAACCCCATTTTGGTAATTAAACCCTGAAATTAAATTAAACATGAATGGAAAGAATGATGAATGAACAATGATATATTGCAACTCACCAAACCCTTGAATGAAAATCCTTAGAGGATTCGATTCTAACAAATCTCTCCAAGTTCTTGATCTCGCATGAAATGTCTTGATTGGATGTTTATCTTGATGCTTGAATGCTTGAAACCCACATCACAATGTTAGCTCTGAAAAACATGCATAGATGCAAATAAGTTTCACATGATGCTTGAGATTTTCAATTTTGTTGTAGAAGACTAATAAATCTACCCTTGAACACTTTTGCAAATATTTTTTTCTTTTGTGAAAGTTTCCTTCATGGTAGATAATTTTCCTTAGACATGAATTAATAAAAATACCTTTTATTTAGAGGTAATTTTCTAACTTCTCAAAATATTAAACATCAAAGGCGAATAATTGTAATTTGAACTTGAATTATTAAAATGTCACCAAAACATATTACAAATTGAGATCATCAACTTAAAGTGGACCCATTGACCCATGGGAAAATGTGTCCTATGATGTAAATCTAGGACACTCAACTTCCAAGGAAATTTAATTAAGGTTTGCAATTGTTTAATACAAGTTTCCCTTTCGAAAATGGGATTAATTAGGATTTTAAATGCATAACTAGGCTAATTAGAGGCTCAATAAAGTCCAATTTAATTAAGGGGCCCAAACATAGAGTTAAAATGTAAAGGTGTACATTTTTATACACTACATTATATTTGTAATGGAGCAAATTTGTACCCCTAGAAAAATTCGCCATTTCATCATCCCTACCTTAGAAAATGTAAACCCAATGATACAATTTCACTGTCACTACCTCGCTCCTTCCACTTGGCCATGTTGTTTTGTGTCAATGGATTAATCTTTATGAGGGACATACACATGCCACAATATCTTCCTATCAGGATTCTTGCCTCTAGAATCCATAGGGGCATTACACTTCTCCATTGGTCGCGAAGCATAACATCTCCTACATCCTTGACCAATGAAAACTAGGTCTTTTTCCTCCCTTTTGATAGTTCAATTCCTTTCATTCACCTCTCTGCTCTCTCTTGGATTCATTCATCTCTCTTCACTCTCTTGGATTTTCTCTAGCTCAATTCTCACCCTATTCATTCATTCTCATTTCCTAATCTCATTCCATAGCTTCTACACTACCTCTTCTTGGCTACAAGCTATTGGTTTTGATTCCTACACCATGTTCTCATTGCAAAAATGCTACCATTAGAGGATTTTCAAGCTTTTTCCTTCCACTACTTTCCTTGAGTACTCATAGTTATGAAGGTGATATCTCTCATTATTGTTTTCTCTTTGCATAATTTGGTTTACTAGATAGCATTGCAGTTGTCCTTGCTTTCTAGTTAGTGATACTATTTCCTTTCTATCTCCTTTATCATTTTCTATACTTTTTTGCTATCTGGCTATTCATGGAGGTGGGTGTTAGAACATAATGAACTAATGAGAGGGGGGTTGAATCAATAGTTATTAAAACTTGTAGTTCTTAAAACCTTTTTGCAAATTAAACCTTAAACTTAGATATGAAAATTGAAAAATTGAGAGATATAATAACCCAAAGCACAAAAGAGATCAACACATAACACAATATGTACATAAAAAACCCAAGATGGGAAAAACTATGGTGAGAAATACTGCTAGGATTTACTGTCCTAATCCAACCTCACAAGCATCAAAGTTCATTCATAATGTTTAGGGCTACAACCCAAGGAAGCAACAAGTCCCTATTTAAAAGCTACAACTTCAAGGATGCTACAAAACCCTAAACTAAGCTGCAACTTAGTAATAATGGAGGCTACAACCTCTTCCAAATATTTTCAATCAACTATGCATATAATTGTTCTGCTCGACCTTTGATGGATTGATTCAACACATTATATTCTTCTTTTTGTTCTCTCTCTCCCACAATTGTAATCAAATTCTTGTATTTTTATGATTATTCTTCTCTTTTGCAGTTCTCTCTCACTTCTTCATTCAAGCACACACACTCACTAACTCTATTTTCTAACTCATTCCTTCATATATTTCATATGATTCAAACCCTTTGTTAGGGTTTTTCACTTGCAACCAACATTAGAAAGTTTTAGATCATCGAGATGATGACATACTATTTTTTCCATTAATGATGGCATTCGATCAGATTTTCCATAGCTCATATCGGGTTGCACACTAATCAATCTCGTTATCAAGAATTTACCAAATTTAGCTCTATTTTTTACGTCAAAATCCAATATGCATTTAATTTCCTCTTTTGTTCATTCGATCAAATTTGATATTAATCAAGCATGTCACCTTTTTGGTGCCATCTTAATTAAATGCTCACATGTCAGTCAGTAAGGAGATCAGATTCTATTCACATGTCAATCATGGACATGAAACCCCTATTTACATGGACAAGCCGATCAAGTGTGAATAATGGCCAATGATCATATTGTGAACTAATGAAAAGGTAGGAACATGATCAAGACACATCCATAATCTCATTCTAATCTCCAGGAAACTCAACACATACTTTGACAACATTATCTATAGGATTGATCAAACTAAAGAATTTTAAACAACACTCTCAAAAAGAAGAGATCACTTCCAGACCACCATAACTCAAACCATTTGATGTTGAGGGAACATCACAATATTAAAAACCTAATTCTAGAACCACATTTCAAAGGATGTAAATGTGGAGGAATGTAGAGTAGAATACATTCTCTCTATCACCTCCAGATGTACAAATAAAGCAGTTTCCACTCTAGTAAACATAAATCACTCAACTCTTCATAGTAGATGCTCCAACTTGGAACATAGCATCTTTAGACGTGCCTCCAAATAACTTCCAATCCTTTGAAAAAGATATTCAATATGCAAGAAATTCAAAGCAAGCTACTGGACCATTCTTATTAGAGGCTTAAACTTGGATCATAGCATATCGAATGATCACTCAAATCTTCATACTAGAGCACCACACCATGAGAAATCTTAATGGAACAAAAATAACCCCATTATATACCTTCTGCTAGATCTGCAAAATCTAAAGCAAATCAGCGGAGGAACGGGAAGAAAATACATTTCTCTTAGTCCACAGATAAACAACTCTCCTAGATTAGTTCACAAACTGGTGAACTCAAATTTTAATACCATTCATCAAAATAGCAGTTGTGACACACAATATATCGCTCATGGATGTCCTTCAACAACTCTTAAGATCTGCATATGCATAGGATCAACATAGTAGAAATATAGAGCACATACACTAGAGTACATTCTGAACATATATTAGAGCATATTTTGAACCCACAATCACTTGTGTCCTTTCACTGCAACAATCTATACTATGTTGACATCAATGAAAGCACCGGTTAGACACATATTTTCAATAATATCCCCCTTTTTCATTGATGGAAACACATGATGTGAAAAACCATCAAAGACAACATCCATTGCATTCTCACATTCTCCTTTATTTTTTATGATTAGACAACCTACACAACTTTTCCTGCACTCTATTGTCCTTGCAATATTCTCTCTTTCACATGAATTTCTCTCTCCCTTTCTCTTAGATTAGATAGCCTACACAACATTCCTTGCACTCTCCCTCCCTCTGAGTTTTTCACAAGATATCTCTCCCCCTTTGACATCAATGAGAAGGGGGTCATAGTTTCACTTGATCCAAACTTCTCTTGATCCATAATCCATTCCAGAAATATCTATCTACTCCTCCTAGGATAGACACCACTTTTCTAATCTGGTCTATGAAAACAAGTAATCTATTGCCTAAAATATCTCTTTGGATTCAAAACCAAATTCTCTAAAATTTTGATATGTTGTAGAAGGATATGTTTAGATGCTAAACCCAACTCTGCAACCTCTTTCATGCAAATGTGGTGGAATGCAATATTCTTTAATGTCACTTGCAACATAATTTTCATAGTCCTAAAATATTGGAATCTTTTAGATGTTCTTGCATCACTTTGATACTAGGGTCAAATGAATGATCAATGAAACTCCCCCTGGATACATGCCCTATCACTAGAGTTTACTAATATGAAGTGGGAGAAACTACTCCCAACTTCTACCTCAAGTATTCAAACTGTTCAGTGGGAAGAGGCTTGGTAAATATATCAGCCACTTGTTCCTTGGTTGGAACAAACTCCATGCTGACATCCTTATCTGTAACCTTTTCTCTAATGAAGTGATACTTGATTGAGATATGCTTGGTTCTGGATTGCATTACTGGATTATTTGAGATGTTAATGGCACTTGAATTATCACAAAGAATGGATATAGGCTCATTTTATTCCACTTTGAGGTCTTTTAGCATCTGATTCATCCATAAGACCTGAGTACAACATGCAACTGCAACAACATATTCTACTAGGTATGTGCAGGATCATGATGGGCCAAAAAGTGGTGATATGATGGGTATTTGTAGGGTATGTGGCTGATGACTTTTTTTTACCCAAAATTGATGAAATGAAAAGGGTTTTTAAATGATATTCTTACTTTCCACCAATATAAATTATGCTTTACTTTGAATTTAATAAATAATTATTATTCATTTTCTATTTGAATTTTGACTAAAGTCATAATTGATAGGTTGATTGAAAAACATCTATAGCTTTCAAACGGTATCACATTTTTTGAATCCAAAACATGTATCACATTCTATGCTTCACATACTATAGGATTAAAAAAATAAAAAAATGAATTTTATGAATTTTTGACCAAGTTAAGGTGGTCAGACATACGAGTTTTGTTTTTAAAGTTGTAATAAAAAAAATCATAATTAATTATTTACTTGGAAAAAAATTACAAAAAAAATGCATCACATCCAGACATGAGTCCTCTACTTATGTCTAAAATAATATAAAAAAATAATCATTTTATTGTGGTTAGGGTGGTTAGACAGACACCTACTTCTTATTTTTTCCCTGAAATTTAAGTACTACTGCATTGAAATTTCAAATTTTCACCAAATAGATTTTTTTTGAAATAAACCTAGTAGTTTAGAAACTAAATTAAATTTTCTATAGATTCTATTCTTACATATTTATTAAATAATATAGATAATTATTCAAATTTTTATGTCAAGTTGCCTAACTTTGATTTTTCTAAATTTTTTGCCACTTAAGAGCCTATTTTTTCCATGATGATCTTACACATACCCTACTTCTACAGTAGAAAGGGTGATAGAATCTTGCTTCTCACTCATCCAAGAGACTAGCCTATTACCCAAAAAGAAAGCTGCTCCACTTGTATTGTTTCTATCATCCACACTTCTTGCCCAATTTGCATCTATGTATGTTGTAAAATTGAAATTTTTTCTTATACGATACCACAAGACATAGTCAATAGTAATTTCTATGTATCTAAAGATTCTCTTGACTCCATTGACATGTGATTCTTTAGGTTCTGCTTGAAACCTAGCTACCATACAAACTATTTGTGTTATATCAGGCCTAGATATAGTTAACTATAGTAGACTTCCAATCATAGATCTTTATGTAGTCTTATTTACATCTAGTGACTCATTATA
>VDFB02353493.1:180307397-180376169 GCA_007258455.2 Sequoia sempervirens | reverse complement strand
TAATCTTTAATTCAAAAGAATCTCTCTAGAATAATGAAGGTAAATGAAACCACTTTCCCCAAGAACTTCCCAAAAACTTAGAAGATCAATAATTCAGAAAAAAGAATTATTATTTTTGCAACTTCTATCCAAATCCTCTTGTGAATGAATAGTCTCTCAAATTTTCCCTTAAATAAAAGATATCTCTTCCTTTTTGAAAAGCTCTTAAAAATATCCAATATAAAAGAAATTTTCTATATTAATTCAAGTTTTTCAACCAACACTTAATTCTCATTTGTCATTTTTATCTTTTCTTTATTGAATTTAAAATTTAATATTTAATTAACATTTAACTAAAACACATGACTTCTAAAATATAACTTTTAAATATTTTAATACAAATTAATCCAACACCAATATAAACATTTATTACCACCATTTATTAAATCACAACATATAAAATTCCAACGTAAAATACATACGAAAAAGACACTTACACAAAACACAGTAATAAAATACAAAAATGACAATACAACGATGCACACTACCATTCAATTGGGACGGTTTGACAACATGGGATGGGGTGACTTCCTTGTCATCTCTGTTTCAACATTATGCTGTTGGGTTATTGGTGCTCACCCTGTCCTACTGAAGCAGGTGGAATTGAGACTCTGTACCTGCAATCCCAGCATCCAAACAAGGTCGTGTACATATATATATATATATATATATATATATATATATATATAAAATCAAAGCATTACATTGTGAGAAGGAATTACAGCATAGTAGGGCACTCATGAACGAGTGATGCTACACTGTCCTTTCATCTCATCTATTCTAACAATTATAATAATAATTATGAAATAGCATTTCTAAACTAACAGATCATATCATAACATAATTTACTAAATCACTGCATCATAATATATTTCTGAAATCAACTAACATCATCAAACCATAATGTCATCAGCTGAAGTAACATAATCCTCAATCAATCTAAACTATGCTTCCACACACACCAAGATGGTGAACTAGTCACCATCACAAACCAATATCACGCTAACACATAAGAGTAATAAACAGTAGCAAAGAGTATCAGCAGTATGGGAGTATTACACTTCACAGTTGTTACAAATTGATCTAGTTAGTAGGCAAAATTAGCCAGACTAGTAGAAATGTGTTCATTAATTATACGAGTGCATAAAATAGAGACCACATAAGCTCTTAGTTTACAAGGGCTCACGGTAGCCACTCGTAGCACAAAATGTGATTAATAATATTAAAGAACACAATTCTCTCTCCAATCAAATCATATGACAAGCTTGTTGCAATAAGATCTTCTAGAATCATAGAAGGGCTCCTAGGTGAATGAATACAGGTGCAAATCTTAGTTTTCTCATCAATAATAATGTATGTGAATGGTGAATTTCCAGTTGCAACACCTCCCTGTTTAGACAATGAATCACTCCCAAAAGTGGCTCCAATCTATCCCCACCCAATTCTCAGATATTCTCCTACTCTTCTCTTTTCCTCCAAAATTGTGCGTGTAAAATTCCTCTAACCCTTATGCCTTTGTGGACGTCCATAGTCCATTCCAAAAGCTCCCATTCAGTATGGGCAGGGAGGATATTGGCAATGGTTGTGGAATCGGGATTTACACTTACCAATTGCATTTTCTTGGAAGTTTCTAGAGCCTTTTCAACAAATCGATATTGTGCATAACCTGCGCTCATGGTATTCAATGAGAACACATTTCTTCTTATAGATCTCCTCAGACCTTCATGCCTCCTCCATGCTTTCATATTTTTGTGTTAATGTTTGACAGGGCAATCACAATTACCCTCGTCTTGTTTCCTTCTGACACACACTTCATGTAAATAGTAAATTCAACAGAATAAATATACAAAAGACTGAGAGCTCAGCAGTGAGAAACCAGATATATGTATTATATTATTAGCTAGCTTATGAGTGAAAGCTTACACTATACCTGAACCTATTCTTATGTGTCCTTGTTGATAGTGGAGCTTGTTATGAACTTAATAGAGGCCCTCTATGTTTATGAAACTTGACTGGATTCGTGGGAGAATTTTCTTTGATGAATTTGTATTCATCATAAAAGAAGCTAAATCCTATTAACAATTAAAAAGCATATCCTATTAGGATCTCTAAAAGATTCAGCATTACAATCGCAACTACAATTTTGATAAAGAAAAAATAATGATTTCATTCGAAAAAGAATTAGCAAGTAGAGAATTGATTGTTATTAGACACACTCTACGCAAATAGTAAATTCAACAGAATAAATATACAAAAGAATGAGAGGCATTGATATACTGAAATGTCAAAGGTGTATAGGGATCTGTCATAACTACAAATGCATATCAAATTCAGTAATATACACGTAATGATTTCTGAGGACATTTCCCCTTAAATCCAAATCATAGCTTCTAGGAAAAGCTGCTACTAACCCATATGATTTTTAAAATGTTGTTGAAAACAAGTTTCTACAAAAATTTAAATCCCTATAGCGAGGAGGTTTTAAATTTGTATTGTGGTACCGAACCTATCTACCAACATTATACTATTATTTTTTATATTCTTGCCATTGCCAAAGTGTGTGGAACACTTAAAAATAGGCATCGAGTATACGTAGTGCTGAAAATCTAACTGTATACTGAAAGATAAAAATAAACCTTATATGGGGTAGGGTTTTGTGTTTATTTTAACTTTTGTAAAGTATTATTGCATTAAACAAATATAGAACTATATAAACAAATCAAAACACAATAATAGCAAATATTACTGATCTAAATTTTCTGCAAATAACAAATGAGCTGCGAGAGAAATTGAAATTAGATAAGGCTATTGAAAAACAGAGAATAGGGTTAGAAGAACGTGTCTGGACAGAATTAGTGGTGAGGATTTGGAAATGGCAGAGACTAAGGCTAATAAGTGCATATTTATAGGAGACATTGGCGGTAAACCAATATGCAACAAGTAGGCCTATCAAAACCAAGTACCCCTGCGTGAAAATAATAAGCACATTTCGCATAAACACAGCGAGCGCCCCCACTACAGAGAAATTAAACAGGACTATCCCAAAAGTGATACAGTCAATAGGAACTGACAGAGTTTGCACAAGAAGAACAGCCACGGCTCGGCCCATATAAGACAATACTATAAAGGCTATGAAACCCATGTAGAAGCGAAGGAATGCGGTGCATCTGTAATAGAAAAGGCATACCAACAGGAATGCAAGTATAAGCTGACTACAACCCTTTAGCCTCAGAATCTAACCCTTGCATAATCTGTAAAACCTCAACCCAAATCCACCACCACCTACCAAGCCTAATCCAGTCCAATACAAAAACCCTTGAAATTTTGTACAGAAGACCTCGATATAAAGAACAAAATTATCTTTAAGGCAATAACAATAGACAGGTATTAAAAAACACAAATATCCTCATAAAGCAATAGAAATTAGCTTTGGAGATGCAACCCAGCTGCAATATTCAGAAATAAAGAATGAAAACACTGAACCAAACCAACTGAAACCCTAAATCCCCTTTACGCCTGCGGCGCCATAAGATGAGCAGGAGGGTCCGAGGGAGAATTCAAACGCCCCAAAACTCTCCAGATTTGTAGCGCCTTCGAAAAAAAACGATACTGGATGCCGTTCTGCTTCAAAAAAGATGGCACGGCTTTGTCCGATTTGAACCCGACACCTAGAGTTTCTTAAAATACTCAAAACCCAGTTGGGCACCAAAAAAAAACAAAAAAAAACAGAAAAACTGCGGATAGAGAAGCGTGAACGTGCTTGTTGCACGCAATTTGCCATGCAATTCCTCATGATTTTGTGGTGTATGAAGTTGTTTAAAATTCGTTAGAGTGTGCTATTAAAGTCACTAGACTATGGCAAGTGACTTACCTCAAGATTCTGCATAAATTGCGTTCTCCGTCGATGCTTTTTATTTTGTATATAACTCCTTTTCAATAATTTAATTTTCTTAGATCTATTTTTGATGGTTATTTTAAACTTAAAATAATAATAACTTTTTAAAATGTAATTTATTATAGTAAGTTGTATATATAAAAATATACATATTTCATATATATATATTATGTAAAATATAAATATTTATATTTGTATTAATATATAATATTTATTTACATATTATATTTATATCTATAATATATTGATATTTATATTTGCATGGATATATATAATATCAATGTGTGAAAAAATAATATATATATTTTATATAACCTCTATTTCAATATTTTCTAAATATAAATGAAATGTCCCTTCTTCTTCTTTTCTGTAAAACATGCATTTATCAAATAGCTCTATGTCATTTTTATTTTTAAACACTCATTGCAAATTAAAATACAAGAAAAACTATAAATTCCATTAAGATCAAATATGATCTTCTTTCAATATCAAATGAAAACATTTTTTTTCTATCCTAACTCTACTTTTAACACAATATCATAGAGTATTTCCTTTTCCCTTTTTTTCCACAATAAGATGCAACCCTTTTACATAGACCTTCCACATTACATTTTCTTCATTTTAACGTGATACAAACTTTCAAAATTATCATAATAATGAGAAAACAATAATTTATATGCCAAAGAATGTAGGATTTCTCTTCACATTACCCTAAATGGCATCATGAAGCCTCACAGGGCTCTATCCATTCCCCTGAGGGAGAAGATACCTACCAAATAATCTTGGTATAAAACCAAAAAAGAATGAATATTTTATCCATAATTTTCAATCTTTCACCAAACATACTCTCATTCCACATACTCATGAATTTGAACTCACTTATTTTAAACAATAGCAAAACAACACAACAAATCTTCTAAATGAATTAACTTGATAACAATAAGCAAAAGAAAAAAGGACTTATCGCTACAATTATACTCCTAGAACTCCTCTTTTACATGTAAGACCTCCTTGCTTCTCTCCAACCTTCATTCTTCTTCATTTTCCACTCCATAAGCACAAGAGTTCTCCAAAAGGAGAAATTTATAATGATCTTATTTTCCTTTCTCAACAAAATATAAAGGGTTTCAACTTGAATCTTCTTAAATGAGGGAGTGACACTTGTCACTCTCTTATTCAATCCTTAGGCACAATCTCTCAAAAGTTGTCACACATGTATGAGTAAATTTGGGGAGATGGGAAATGAAGGAATGTATTCCACTCCATCCCAAAAGTCTTCATCCTCATTTAGAGGGGTGTGGACTATTTGTCCACTCCATCTACATTGGCTCATCTACAAGACACCCTTCTCTTGCCCTAAGGTCTTCCAAATCCACTATTTTCTTAAATGGGAGTTAAAAGAGGGTCATAAATAAACCCCAACCCATAGGTACTTACCTTAGGGTACAAGAAAAGGTGAAATTACATAAAATAAACCTTTTTAAGACCTCTTAAAATCTCATGAAAGTAAAAATTTTAATTTTAATTTAACTAATGGTCCTCAACCTTAATTCCTTACTCACACATTTAAACACGTACTAATAACGCTTAATTATCCCCACAACTTATCTCACACCTAAACCCCACATAAATCACCATTATACATAGGCGTTAGTCTTCAAAAATATTTTTTAGATTCTAAGGTTCTATCTAAATATTCAAAATAACTAAATTGCAATACATACTTTACCTTTAATGTTAATCTCACATTGACTCACCCACTTTTCTCACAACACAATTAAGCATAGTTAGACCATAATAATAAACTACATTAATTTTAAATTAAATCCTCTTAACTTTATTCACAAACTATTTACATAGCTAATTACTCATCCAATGTAACATGACACAAAAATTATCCTATTTCAAATTGTCTTATAATTTGAAGTCCTATTCAATAATTCACATGCACATACATCTTCATTAAGTGAAATAATTACAATATAAAATAAAGTTGTATTAATCATTGCATATAGGAAATAATGACAATATAACATACATCTTCTAAAGAAAATGACAATATAACATAAAGTTGTATTAGGAAAAAAACACTATGTGAATGACTAGGATTAAGAAGTGTGATATGAAATGAATGTATGAGAAGGAAAGTCAGCTTAAATTTTGGTAATTCTCTATATTCAATGCATCTATACAAGGTTTTAGTTGCGCATAAAAAAAGAACACTTGTCACATGATGACAATTTTAAATTATGATCCGTGTGAAGAAGTAACTTAAGGGCTATGATTAAATGGACAAGGATAAAACTAAATATAAAATAAATTAAATAAATAATAAATATTTATTTTATTAATGGGATCAAGTAAAGGGTAAAATAATTAAATGGTAAATGTTTATTTCATTAAATGTTAGGATAAATGAACAAAATGATTGAATAACTAAATAAATAATAAATATTTAATTAATATCTTAGGATAGGGTAGGTGTGGTTAGGTAAGGTCAGATCTTAGGTGTCTACATAAACCTTTATATTTACCATATCATAATTAAGCATTTTTATTATATGGAAAGGTCTATTATAAAGAGATTCATATTAATTTAATTTTTTAGATATTAATTGAGTCATTTAATTGATAGTAAGTTTTACTATGTCTATTATATGTTATATTTTTATTTGTTTATGTTTAATATTATTTAAATATCACATAGTAAAGATTATAATCATATCATCAAATTTAAAAAGGGTTTTTCGTTGTAAAAATATTATAACTAAATATTTTAATTTTTTTTTAAGTCTTATATTACATAATTTATTTTTGAAGGCTAAATACACATATTTTTATGTTTTAGTTGATGATAAATTTTATCAAATTTAATATGTGATATGCATTAATTATTTTCAAGGTATAAAATTTGAACCTTCTTTTAGATTTCTCTTTATGGAAAGTTTCATATTATAAGATATCTTATATTATAATTTTATTTTATTTCAAATAAAAAAATTTAAAAAATTGAATCAATTATTTAAATTATTTTGATTTAACAAAATTTTCTTAGAAATATTAATGTGATGGTGGTTAATTTTTCATTGGAATTGTTGGTTATGAATTTTCCTATTTCTACCAACCAATACACTTTTCCTTAATCATACATTTAATTTATGTATCACCTTCATCTGTAATTAAAAATGTTACTAAATATATTTAATTAATTATTATTTAGTTATTCTAAATAGGTTTATATGAGCAATTTGTTTCCATACAATTTTAATCAAAGATTTTTTATTTGTTTTAAAATTCTACTTTCTTAAATGAACAATAGTTAAGTGTTTTAATTTATATAACTCATTTTTTATATTGAAAAATAAAAAACATGTTAAATATTACATTTAATTATTTACAACATGCCTTAAATAATGTGTTAGAGTTTTTATGTTAAAAATAATCACATATAGTTTATGAAGGGTTAGACACACATGGTTGTGTCTCCCATTCTTATTAAATTTATACTTCTTTTTTTAATCTCTTGTACATGCAAGTAATGCATGCCAAATTTATTGTTAAAAATATTAAATTATTTTAACAATTTATTTTCAAATTTGTATCTAGTTTGTAATTTCAATTAAAGTTTAGATTTTGATAAAACTCTATAATAGTATTTTTTAGTTTAGTGTTGAAAATATTAAATTATTTTACTTATTTAAAGTAATCATCATGATCCCTTTCTGTTATCTGACTTTCAATTAACATCATTTAATTAATAACAGCTCAAATTAAATTTAATATGAAATTATATTTATAATAAAAAAATATTTTAATGTTTGAATAAGATAGAAATGAAAGGAGGCTATTTTTTCTATCTCATAAGAACATAAAACATTTTATACCACAAAATTCTAATTGAATTCATTTTATTTTCTCTATCATAATTACTTTATTTGTTTAATAAAAAAATTTAATTTAAATACAAATTAATATTAATTGAAAAATTTAATTTATCATATATCTTCTTAAATTCAATATATAATATATTTTTTAAGTTGTTTTAATTTAATAAGAAATATAGAAATATTCAAACTAAAGGATGATATGGACTATAACATTATAAAAAATAGTCTTATAAATTACTTAAATAATTATCTCTCTATTTTATAATTTTCTTAATCATCCCATCAATATTAAATGTTTGTAAGTGATCACTTGTTGCAGATCTACAAGAACACAAGAAGTTACAAGGAAGAGTGACAATAAAGAAAAGCATTCTACTTAGTTTCTACCTAGAGATTAATAATAAAGAAAATCATTCTACTTAGTTTCTACTTTATGATATTTGCAAGTAGATGGTTAAGTTGTTTCTTATATATTTTAAGATTTACTAAATTATTCTCGGCCAGAGATTCCTTCATTGAAGAATTTTGTTATTCTTCTTTTGTAGAGATTACCATATTAAGTTTCACACTCTTTGTTTATGCCTAGTATGGCTCCATCCTTCTATGTTTCCATAACAAATATGGTAATATCATATTAAATTTCAGTTAATTTGATTGGATATAAAATCTTATGTTCATAGTAATGTCCAATAATAAGTCAACATAATAAGTCATTTAACATCTAATAACTCAACTCAGAAGCATTTGAATAATCTCTAGATTCATCATGGGTTCTCTCCAAGTCATTCTTTACATAGTTCATATAAGGTACCTATGTGTGTATGTACATCTACAATCATATATTTATTCATTCACTATGGCACATATACTCACATATTAAAATGTATGATAAGTTCATATCTAATCCAAAGAATTTTTTTTTCTTGAAAGGAGTTTATTGTTTTGCACCTTAAAATCTCCTCACCTTATGAATTTGGTTTGTTGCTTGATATAAATTCCTCTTCTTTGAGATTATAATATAGTGAATACATATTAATAGACTCTTGGTCAAAATATAATATAAGATAGTGAATTTTTTACTCTAATATGTATTCTAACCCTCTTGTTGAAAAACAATATAAACTCATTAAAAAATTATAAATATAATTCTTGTATTAATTAAATAGTATCATATTAAACCCCACTTAGCTTCTCTTGCTATGTTATTCTAAAGCTGGTAGTTTGGGTTTCAAACAAATCTAGAGAGAATTATCCTTCTAATGGATTTTTATTCTCTTTGGATTCCCTAATCCAACTTATCTCTTGTACCACAAATCTATCTCTATACATAGATAATGTAGCCATTTGTACATGTAATCACACACTTTCTAATAGCATTAATATGCATAAAGTTCTAGTACAAACATATTTAGACATTAGCAAAAATAAGTTTCAAAATTAAAATAAGCAAGAGAAAGAGGTATCTTAAGCATTCCTAGATTAAAATAGTTGGAATTAGTTTCCTAAAAGCTCCTTGCTTCAATATTCAATGGCTCAAACATTTTCCTCTTCTATTCTTTTCTCTCTTCTCTTCTATGTTTCTAATGATAACTACAGCCACTCAACTCAACCTTTCTTCTCTCCTATAAGAAATACTATATGCTCTCTAATTCTCAAATATGTTGCTACTTTCAAACAACAAAGTGAATGCATAGAAAGAATTGAAAATAAATCACAATACAATATCTCCTCACAATCTCACATCTATCTTATGCTAAGAATAACAATATGAATTTACTTCAAATGAACAATAAAACTATGAGAAATTGCATCATTTTATAATGTAATGGAAAAGACGTCAATCCCTTTAAGATACCTATTCCATGCTTATTTTCTATCACCTCTAAAAGTTATTTACTAGTTGTACTAGCTAGCTGTGCAATTTTCAATTGCAAGCATGAATCATAAACCAACTCTATAAACTTGGCTTGTTGGGTGCAACCTTCTCACTTGCTGCCAATTTTACACAACAAAAAAGGTCATACAAATAACACATATAAGTTCCAATCAAATGCAAATTTTACCTCTTGCTCAGTTTCCCCAAGTCATGGGCTCCAAATAGCTATATCACATGCCTTTTACTTGGTCATGTAGTTTAGAAAAATGTACACCTTTACATTTTCACAATATGTTTGGGTTCCTTAATTTAATTGGACTTAATTAAGCCTCTAATTGACCCAATTATGCATTTAAAATCCCAATTAATCATATTTTCTACAAGGGAAACTTTTACTAAACAATTGTAAACTTTAGTTAAATTGCCATGGAAATTGAGTGCATTGGATTTAGGTCCTAAGATCCATTTTCCCAAGGGCGAATGGGTACTCCTTAAGTTTTAGATCTTAATTTTTAATATGCTTTTAGTGGAATTTCTATGATTCAAATTCAGATTTCAATTGTTGGTCTTTGATGTTTAATTGGGAAATTAGAAAAAATTCTATAAATAAAAGCTATTTTAAATCAATTCAAATTCTAGAAGCAAGCTAGAACTTTTTGGGAGACTTGAAAAGAGAAAATATTATTGTCAAAAACATTCAAGAGCATATTTATCAGTCATCTATATCAGAATTCAAGATATCAAGCATCATGTGAAAGATATTTTCCACTATGCATGTTTTTGGAGCTAACATTTTGATGTAGGTTTCAAGCATTTAAGTCAAAATTCAAGCATCAAGATCAACATCCCATCAAGCCATTTCATGCAAGATCAAGACTTTGCATAGATGTGTTCAACTTAAGTCCTCTAAGGATATCCATTCAAGGGTTTGGTAAGTTGCATCAAGCTAGTGTTCATTCATCATTCATTCTTTTTATCATTATTTCATTTCAAGGTTTAATTACGAAAATGGGTTTGATCAAGGCTAATCCTCATTCACAAAAAGAAAAAGAAAAATTCCCTCTATTTGTATGTGTAGATTTACAAGTGAAGAAGGATTGAAGATTGATCAAAAGTGCAATTTTTCAAAGTTGCAAAATTTTCATCAAAGTTGTCAAGACATGAAATATTACTTGCAAAATTTATTTTTGGCTTTCTAAAACTGAGATATGGAGAAATAAAGAGTACAAATCCAAGAGTAGAGGAATGTGACATAATATTTTGGATCCCTATAACAAGACCCATTCAACGTAGGGTGAATATGTCCCAAGAGGACACTCAACAAAAAATTTTGGTGATAGGTGCACGACATCTTACCCATCTTAGTTCTGCTAGAAGTCTATTGTTTCTAATTGTTTTTTGTTTTAAATTGATGATTCAAGTTTGACATTGCATAATTGAGTTCATTTACTATTTTTATTTTTCCTCCCCAAAGTGTTTTTCAAGTAGATTTTACCCCATCTTGTCATAAGGAAGTTTGCAAGATCTCTAATAGGGTTGACTCACCTAGGGTTGAAAGTCAATCCTACCTTTGGGAATCTCATTTCCTAATGAAATAAAGAAGTTAGGAGCATGAAATATTCAATCACCCCATTTAAAAATAGAAAAGAAACCATTTTTTTCACCATTTCATTTTGGTGAACCTGATGTTATACATCTTATTTTCTAATTTGGAGTTCATTAAAATGCTAGATCTAGGATTTGCAATAGTTTGCATTGCATTGCATTATTTTTATTTCATTAAGGGTTTTTTAAATTGTATTAGCTTACATCTCATTTAGGATTTTAAAATTACATTTTTTACTTTTTAAAATCTAAAAAATCTAAAAAATTACATGCATATTACATTGATTTTGCATAATACTTTCATATTAGTGCATTTTCAATCATTTACATTCACAAAATTGATCAAAATTGTATTTTATAAAGTGCCATTTTGTTCACCATTTGTCACTAATTTCATTTGCATTGGAACACCTAAATATGGAAAATTTGATCATTGAAACCACAACTTGCAATTTGAAAATGGGAATTCAAATATTAAGAGTGAAATTCACACTTTAATTTTTCAAAATCCTTATCTAGGACCCATTTTCCCTAGGAAAAATAAATCCTTGTATAGGTATTGTTTCAAATTTTTAGGTATTATTTTTTCTCTATATGCTTCATTTTGTTACGTTGTTAAATCTTTGTTTCAGTTTTAGAAATCATAAAATTTTATACTTTCTTGCATTAAGTTCAATTTTTCAAATCAAGTGCATTCTTTGAAATAAAATTATATCATTTTTAGTATCTCGCATTCAAAACAAATCTTTATATATTAGATCTGAAATTTTCCATTAAACTTCATCATGGATATGTGTTTTGGTAAACTATGGATTCCTTGAGATAATTGGTATATTTTTCAAGTTGTGTGTTTGGTGATGACCAATGAAATTTTACTTACTCATGAACCTTAACCTCTTAATGAATGTCCTTGTGAAGTGTAAATACTAGGTCTTGAGATGAAGATATCATGCAACAATGCATACAAGACTCCTTACACAATCTTGAGAATAATGAATCATTTTATACATCCATGCAAACACCACCTATAATCGCATCACTTGATATGCTCAACCTATTACATCATAAAATTAAAGCACAAAGCAAGCATCAACCATCAATCATTAATGAAATTCTTAATAAAATTGAGTTACTGATACATCCATTAACTTAGAAGAGAGTTATGGTTAAGGCTTTAAGATTTGGAACAATTAAGGATGTGACATAACAAATGAGCATGAAATCCATAAAATTTTAGATCAAATACCATTTGAGAAAACCAAGGGATTTGATATCAAGATTCTCCCCCTTGTACATTTCCTAAGGGAAAAGGTTTTCTCTTTCACAAGATCATTTCAAGAAACCAATTAATACCTCACAAGGATGATAGGGTCACCTTAGCTCCTCCACCTCAAAAAATTTCCCAATCATGCAAAAGAAAAAGGTCTTATAAACTCAAGAAGTTTTAATTTCCTTGTCCTATGTTTGAGAATGAAAAATATTTACACACACTCCTTAATCAAGGACTTATAACATTGGCACCTATCAAGAAAAATCACAAAGGAAAAAGTTCACGAATGTCTCATTTTCAATACTATATTACTCTTAGACATATTACTGACAAGTTTTGTGCCTTAAAGAGAATAATTAGCACATCTGAACCATTTTCATAGGAATGTGATTCTAGATAATCACTTAGAAATTAATTTCTTTGCTCCTTTCCATGTGATAGTTGTAGAATCATATCATACTCACTATTGCATGTTTTACATTTACTACAAATCATTTATATATTGCAAGGAACTCATTCTCATCACCTACCTCAGCTCATCCTTATCCTACACTTAGTGGGGGCAAGGAGTTAGATAGCCTTGTCCTAGTATGACACTTATTGTTGTCCCTTTGACTAGTTGTCCACCTACTACATATGATGAACATGATTGGGATGCAGATGACCTACTATAGGCTAACTCACAATTGCCATACTAGTCTTTTCTTTCTATTCCTTTCTTTGTGATAACATGTACGCAATGTGATCCCCCTATGAAAAATTGTTATTTGGTGTTTCTTTATATGTTTGTGAGCATTCTTTGAATGACCCTTGTCACTCTGTTGGTGCAAGGATACAAAGGAAGTGAATATTTTATGACTTTATTCTATTTGTATCTTCATTCTTCTCTATTTCATACATTTTTTATCTTTACTCTTGTCTCGTGTTTTCCTTTTGGGGATGACATAAGGAGTCAAGAAATTTAGGTCTCTTCCATGTTGACTGAAAATATTTTCTTTATTTTCACTCTCTATGTGTCATTCTTCCTTTGTTCTCATTATACCATGAGTCATTTGGGGAATGATGATAGTTCTAAGCTCGATTATCTCATTGTAGCAAAGACATATGTTGACTCCAGATCCAGAGATCCCTTATGTGTTATCTTAGGATTGCATATGGGGGAAAACTCTCCTTTCCATGACATAGGTCTGTCTTAGAAACATATGTTTTACATAGGTATTTCCAAATAAAGCTCTCATGTATTAGAATTTATTGTGTTCTACTTTAAAGTAATTTCTTACAGCATGGTGTTTAGTGATTTTTTTAAAGCAAGGGTATACACATCCCCATTTTTTGTTTTCTTCAAAGTTTGGTCTTCTTACTTTACTTGATGTGTCTTCTTGGTGGTGACACTAGGTTCAATGTTCCTCAAGAGAATAACCTTTCTTGTAATATGGCATTCATCTTAGTGGTAATGCTATGGCTTGCATTCCCTAAGTTGTCAATCTTTTATGCTCAAGTAGTCCTCTCTTGGTGATGTTAGACACAATTTTCCCTAAGGTGATAACTTTCCTAAAGTAAGAAAAACCCCTTTGAATATCCTATCTAAATGCATTTAAATATTTTTCATGGCCATGAAGCATAATATAACTTTCTTTCTAGTAGATCCTTTTTGTTTTTTATGAGTGTGTAGCATAATACAACTTGCTAGGCTTATGGAAACTTTTTGTGTGTCACCTTATCAAAGTTATTAGGAGGTATAAATTTTAGTATGGTTGATGTATAGGAGCATGTAGACTTGGCATGAATTTCCCATAAGCCACCCTTTTGGGGCTCACCTAATGGACAGTGGATTTCACTGGCCCATGTGAGTATATTTTTTTTGCATAATGGAAAATGTGATTCCACTTGTGAATGTTTTTTTGACATTTATAGCTAAGCTTGATCCATACCTATTGGAAAAATAGTTGAGGCTTGATCCACCCTTTCTCTTTTGTCTTGACATCAATTTTGGCATTGTATGCTTATGTATCTTGTCTTGGTGATATATTTTATATGTATATGTGTGTTCCTATGCACTTATGTTGTTTTTTCATGGGATCTTGATCTTGGGGGCTTGCACAACCTCAATCTTTGTCATCCTATCTCACTAACACTTGTACACTTGGACCCCTCTTGACACTTTTTTTTCTACTTTAGTGTGAGTCTGAGTGTAGGTCTCATCCTCTCACTAAAGTGGGGGCTAAATGTAATTTAGAAAAATGCACACCTTTACATTATCACTCTATGTTTGGATCCCTTAATTTAATTAGACTTAATTAAGCCTCTAATTGAACCAAATATGTATTTAAAATCCTAATTAATCCTATTTTCTAAAAGGGAAACTTGTATTAAAAAATTGCAAACATTAATTAAATTTTCTCAGAAATTGAATGTCTTGGATTTAGGTCGTAGGGCCGAGTATGTGCAGGATCATCATGGAAAAAATAGACCCTTTAGTGGCAAAAAATTTAGAAAAATCAATGTTAGGAAACTTGACATAAAAAATTGAATAAGTTATCTATATTATTTCAAAAATATGTAAGAATAGAATCTGTAGAAAATTGAATGTAGTTTCTAAGCTACTAGGTTTATTTAAAAATA
Organism: Sequoia sempervirens; assembly: GCA_007258455.2. Taxonomy (NCBI): domain Eukaryota; kingdom Viridiplantae; phylum Streptophyta; class Pinopsida; order Cupressales; family Cupressaceae; genus Sequoia; species Sequoia sempervirens. Next base: position 180,360,975 of record VDFB02353493.1, on the reverse strand, counting down.
AATAAAATTTATTTGGTGAAAATTTGAAATTTCAATGCAGTAGTACTTAAATTTTAGGGAAAAAATAAGAAGTAGGTGTCTTTCTGACCACCCTAACCATTATAAAATGATAATATTTTTTTATAAGATTTTATATATAAGTAGAGACTTATGTCTGGATGTGATGCATATTTTTTTGTAATTTTTTTCCAAGTAAATAATTAATTATGAATTTTTTATTACAACTTTTAAAAAATATAAAAACTTGTATGTCTAACCACCTTAACTTGGTCAAAACTTCATGAAATTTAATATTTTTTTTTTTAATCCTATAGTATGTGAAGCATAGAATGTGATGCATGTTTCGGATTAAAAAAATGTGATACCATTTAAAAGTTATAGATGTTTTTCAATCAACCTATCGATCAAGACTTTAGTCGTAATTCTAATAGAAAATGAATAATAATTATTTATTAAATTCAAATTAAAGAATAATTTATATTAGTGGAAAGTTGAGAATATCCTCTGAAAACCCTTTTCGTTTGAAAAAAATTGGCTAAAAAAAAAGTCGTCATCCAAATACCCTACAAATACCCATAATCTTCCCACTTTTTAGCTCATCACGATCCTACACATACCTGGCCCATTCTCCCAAGGGTGAATGGGTCCTCCTTAAGTTTCATATCTCAAATTATAATTTTTTTTGTTGGGATTTTTATGATTCAAATTCAAATTGCAATTTTTGACCTTTGATGTTTAATTGTTAGGAAATAAAAAATTACCTATAAATACAAGGTCATTTTATCAATTCAATATCTATAAGAAAGCTAGAACTTCTTAGGAGACTTCACAAGAGAAAATATTACTTTCAAAAGCATTCAAGAGTATATTTATTAGTCTTCTACATCAGCATTCGAGATCTCAAGCATCATGTCAAATTTATTTGCATCTATGCATGCTTTTGGAGCTAACATTGTGATATAGGTTTCAAGCATTCAATTCAAATTTCAAGCATCAAGATCAACAACCCATCAATCCATTTCATGCAAGTTCAAGACCTTGGAGAGCTGTGTTAGACTCAATTCCTTTGAGGATATCCATTCAATGGTTTTTTGAGTTGGAATGAGCTAGTCTTCATTCATCATTCCTTCCTTTTATCATTTTTTCATTTCAAGGTTTAATTACCAAAATGAGGCTTGACCAAGGTAAACCCCCATTCACCAAAACCAAAAAAAATTTCCCTCTCCTTGGATGTGTAGATTTGCAGGGAAAGAAGGATTGAGGATTGATCAAAAGTGCAATTTTGTAAAGTTGCAAAGTTATCATCAAAGTTATCAAGACATGGAATCTTACTTGAAAAATTTATTTCCAACTTTCTAATAGTGAGATTTGGAGAAATCAAGAGTGCAGGTCCAAGAGTAAAGGGTTGTGAAATTAGATTTTGGATCTCTATAGAAGGATGAATTCACACTAGGGTGAATTTGTCCTAAGAGGACACTCAACAACAAATTTTGGTGATAGGTGCACAATGTCTTACCCTTCTCAAATTTGACGAGAGTCTATTGTTACTTATTGTTTAATACTTTAAATTGATGATTCAAGTTTCACATTCCATAATTGAGTTCATTTACTATTTTTATTTTTTCTCTCCAAGGTGTTGTTTAGGCAGATTTTAGCCCATATTGTCATAAGGAAATTTGCAAGATCTTCAATAGGGTTGACCAACCTAGGGCTAAAGGTCAATCCTACCATTGGGGATCTCATTTCTTAATGAAATAAGGAAGATAGCTATATCACATTTTCAATCACTCTATTTCAGTATAGAAGCCATATTTTTCTACCTTCCAGGTCAAAGCACTCCTTTTACATGTTGTTTGATACAATTTGAAACTGCATTTAATCATTTTCTCTATCATGGAACTTTTTCCATCTATTCTCTAGCAATATATGGTGCCAATGTTGGCAACATTTATTATTTTAAACAATTATTACAAATATTTTCCACTCTTTCCTTTGTGTGGCATATATACCACCATATCATGTGGCTTACTTGCCATTTAATATGGCTTCCATCATGTTTTTAGAATAAAAATAATAAATAAAATATTATTTATGTTTATATATTTATATATGTATATATGAAACATAGAAAAATAGGGTTGGCTTTAAAATGGGGTGATTGAATGTATGTGCACCTATCTTTATTATTTCATTAGGAACAAGAGATCCCCAAAGGTAATATTGAGTTTCAAATCTTAGGTGAGTCAACCTTCATGGAGATCTTGTTGTTTCCCTTATGACAAGATGGGGTAAAATATACTTGAACAACACTTTGGGGAGAAAAAATACAAATTGTAAATGAACTCAATTATGCAATGTGAAACTTGAATCATCAATTTAAAGAATAAATCAATCAGACACAATAGACTTATGGTAGATATGAAAAGGGAAATTTTATGTGTACCAGTCACCAAAAGCTACTACTAAGTTTCCTCCTAAGATGAATTTTCCCTATGGCGAATGGGTCTTCCTAGAAGGATCCAAAATCTAATTTCATAGTACTTTTCTCTTGGATCCACACTTTTGATTTCTCTGTATCTCATTGTTGAACAATCAAAATTAAATTTTGTAAGATTTCATGGCTTGAAAACTTTGATGAAAACTTTGAAAATTTTGCAAAATTATACCTTTGATCAATCTTCAATCCTTCTTCACCTTCAAATCTACACACATAAAGAGGGAAAATTTGTTTATTTTTGGTAGATGAGGGCTTTCCTTGGTCAATCCTTGTTTTGGTAATTGAACCTTGAAATGAAATGAAACACGAATTAAAGGAATGATGAATGAACAATGCTATGTTGCAACTCACCAAACCCTTGAATGGAAATCCTTCGAGGACTGATGTCTAACACATCTCTCCAAGGTCCTGATCTCACATGAAATGGCTTGATTGGATGTTGATCTTGATGTTTGAATTGATGTTTAGTTCTTGAAAGCTACATCACAATGTTAAGAAAACATAGAAAAATGGGGTTTGTGTTAGTGATTAAAATGTGAGATCCAAATATATGGGGTGAGAGACCTATTTTCCTTTATTTCATTAGGAAAGTAGATACCCACAAAGAATTGACTAACAACCCTTAGGTGAATCAACTCAATGTGAGAATCTTTAGATTTTGTTTTGCTTTGAGGATGTGGGTCAAGGTCAAACAACACTTTTGGGAGAATTTAAGCTAAAAATAGTAAATTAGCCTAATTATGCCAATTCAAACTTGAAACAACAATGTGAAACTCAATATTAGCAAAACCATAAAACTGATTGTAGATCTGGGATGGGTAGAAAGGTGTTTACCAGTCACCAAAAGTTAGTTTCTAAAGGCTTCCTAAGACTCATTCAACCATGGGAAAATGGGTCTTCTGTTAGGGTTTTTAGAAATCTTTCAAGAGCCTCTACTATTGATCTGTAGATTTTGATTTATCCACGTTTCAGTGTCAGAAAGTTGAAAATCAAATCTATAGGTGAGATTTTATGATTTTATGACAACTTTGACAACTTTTCCAATATTTCACTTCAAGAGGTCCTCAATCCTTCTTCAACCTAAATCTACAACACAAGAATAAGAGAGAATTTTTTTTTTTTTTTTGGTGAATGGGGGTCTACCTTGGTTAAATCTCATTTTGGTAATCAAACCTTGAATTGAAATAAAACATGAAAAAGGGAATGAAGAATGAAAAATGCTATGCTACCACTCAACAAAACCTTGAATAAACCTTGGTAATGTAGATCTTAGAAGGTCTGCAACTTTCATGAAATTACTTCAATGGATGTGGATCTTGATACTTAAGATAATGCTTTGAATAATTTAACTTTAATCTTGAAACCTATATCACAATGTTAGCTCTAGAAACATGCATGATGCAAGAAGACTTTGACATGATGAATAGATATTTATTGCTACAATAAATGTGTGATAATACTGCTCTTGAATGCAATTTATCATCAATTTTTCTTTAGGAATGTACCCATCAAAATTCTCTTGAGATATCTTGAAAATGTTGTTAAAGTTCTAGGTGAAACTTACAAAATAGCCTTGTATTTATAGGTATGTATCCTTAATTTCCCAAAATTCAAATTTTACAAGATGACATTAAAATATGGATTTGGAGACCTTAAAAGAAAACTAAAAACATATTTTAAATTTAGGTTCAAAGGCCTAGGGAGGACCCTTTTTCCCATGGGAAAATGGATCACAGGTCCCTATTCTTGGAACACACATTGTTCAAGGTCAAGTGTTATGTGTTGGCATTAATTATTGTTAGGTTTCCCCTACTAAAAATGTAATTTATTAGGATTGTAAATAAATAAAAGGGATTATTAATTATGTCCAATTTAATTAAGAGGGCCCAAACAAGTGTCAAAATGTAACTTAGGGATACATTTTTCAACACTAAATTAAGGCATTATTAAGTTCATTTTAATTGGGAGGGCCCATACAAGTGTTAAAAAATGTAAAGGGACACATTTTTATACACTAAAAATATCTCCCAAAACATCTATAGATGAAAATAACTTTGACATAATGCTTGCGATCAAGAATGATAGTGTAGAAGACTAATAAATTTTTTCTTGAACGCTTTTGACAAAAAAAATACTCTTTTGAAAGTTTCAATCTTGCTACATAATTTTTGTTAGACTTGAATTGATAAAAAGACCTTGTATTTATGGGGATTTTTTGAATTTTGTGAAAATTAAAAATTAAAGGTTGACAATTGCAATTTGAATTTGAATTATAAAAATGCCACAAAAAACATATTAAAATTTGAGATCCTCAACTTAAGGAGAACCCATTCACCCTTGGGTGAATGGGTTCTAGGACCTAACTCTAGGAAACTCAACTTCCAAGGAAATTTAATTAATGTTTTCAATTGTTTAATACAAGCTTCCCTTTCAAAAAATGGGATTAATTAGGCTTTTAAATGCATAATTGGGCCAATTAGAAGCTTAATTAGGTCCAATTTAATTAATGGACACAAATATAGAGTGAAAATGTAACGGTGTACATTTTTCTATGCTACATTTAGCCCCCACTTTAGTGATAGGATGAGCCCTATGATCAAACTCACACTAAAGTAGACAAATAAGTGTCAAGTGGGGTCCAAGTGTACAAATGTTATTGAGATAGGATGAAAATGATCAAGGATGTTGTGCACGCCCCTAGGATGAAGATACAATGGAAAACCAACATAAGCATAAAGGAACACACATGTAAGAATGATATACATTAGCAAGATGAGATACACAAGCATATAATTCCAAAATTTAGTACAAAAAGAAAAGGAAAATGGGTGGATCAAGCCTAGATTTTTTTTCCAATAGGTATGGATCAAGCCTTAGTTGTTTCTCCAAAAAAACATCCACAAGTGGAAACTTGTTGTCCTCTATGCATACAAAATATAATCACACAGGCTAATGAAATTTGTTGTCTACTAGGTGAAACCCAAGAAAGGATGGTTGATGGGAAATTCATGCCAAGTATATAGGATCCCATACATCCACCATACCAAAAGTTATACCTTCCGATAAATTTGATAAGGCACCAAAAAGATAGTCAAAAGGCTAGCAAGCTACATTATGCTAGGAACTTATATGAAAACAAAAGGGCTCCACTGACAAGAAAATTGTGTTATGCTTGGTGGCCATGGAAAAGTCCTAAATGCAATAGGATAGGATAGTCAAATGGGTTTTTCTTAGTTCATGAAAGGTATCACCTTAGGGAACATTATGCTTAATGTCACCAAGAGAGGACTAGTCAAGGATAAGAGATTCATAACTTAGGGAATGCAAGCAACATAATCACCACTAAGAGGAATGTCATATTCCAAGAAAGGTCATGGTCTTGAGGAAAATAAAGCCCAATTTCACCACCATGAATACACATCGTGTTAAGTAAGAAGACCACACTTTGAAGCAAAAAATGAGCAAGGACACACATGCACCCACTTTAAAGAAATTGATAAACACCATGTTGTGAGAATTTATTTTAAAGTATAAACATGATAAATTCCAATACATGAGATGTTTATCTAAAAATCCCTATGTAAAACATATGTTTCCAAGATAGAGCTATCTTATTGAAAGGAGGTTTTGCCCCATATGTGCAATCCTAAGATATCACATTAGGGATCCATAGATTTGGGCTTAATGTTATGTCTTTGCTATAGTGACATAATCGAGCTTGGAGTCATCATCATTCCTCAAATGACTCATGGAACAATCAACACAAAGGAAGAATGAAACATAGAGAGCAAAAACAAAGAAGATATTTTGGGTCAACAAGGAAGAAACCTAAATGACTCCATGCCTTGCATCATCCCTAAAAGGAAAACACAAGACCAAAGATAAAGGTGTACAATGTATAGGAGAATGTCATGAAAAATTCACTTCCTTTGTATCCTTTCACCAACATAGTGACATGGGTCATCCAAAGTAGGCTCACAAACACATAAAGACATGTGAAGCAACACTATATAAAGGATCACATTATGCACATGCAATCACAAAGAGCATGAAAAGAAAATATAGAAAAGACTAGTATGTAAAATGCAAGTCAACTTATAGTAGGTCATCCACATCCAAATCTTGTTCATCATATGTGGAAGGCAGAACACTAGCCAAAGGGACAACAACTAGTGCTATACTAGGAGCATCACTAGGTTCAACACATTGTGAGTCACTCTTGTTAGGAGGATCATTACATTTGTTATCATTTGATGCAAGAGCATCCAATGGTGTAAGGGAAATCCTGCATCACCCAAAAATATTTTTCCTTTTTCATAACTTTTTGGTAGAATTTTTTGCATTTCTGGATACCCTTTTCATCAAATAAGAATTCCAAACTTCCAAAATTCCTTTTCTATTTTTTTTCAAACTGCTATTTTTTAGCAGGTATGAATTTGAATGTGTGAGGAGAAAAAAAATTATGGGAAGATTTAGGACAGAAAAACAAACACTTTGGCAAAAGAATCAAGCCAAGATCACTCCTAGTTTGAAGGATATTCAAGTTTTAGTTTCCAAAAATTACCCTAAAAATTATTTTGTGTCTAGTTTGAGGCACTAAATGGTCCCATATGGTCCCATAAATCATTGAAACCAGAATAGAAGGTTATTATCATGTTATACACTTTGAGACCTTTCCAACAGTTCAAATAGTGTGTCGAATGGAGTCCTAGATCAAAGGTTATGGCTTCCAGAAGTTGATCAATTTTTGGTAAATTGTCAATTTTTGAATTGGGAATCAATTTCTGAATTTCAAATTTCAAATTTCAGTGCCCAACTACCTACATTCAAAATTCAAATTGTATTTTTGGCTCCAAGCGGGAAAAGGATATCTAGGAATCATTTTGGAATTTTTTTTGGGGGGGGGGATTGGAAAAGAGGAAATTGTATTAGGAAAGGGGGAATTTCATTTTAGAAATCATAAAAGTTGCATGTATTTCAGCTTGTGAGGATTTGATCCTGTAGAATATAATTTATCTATAACGAGAACATATTGCCAATAAATAAATAATAATTCTATTGTTATCTCTACTTGTGTGCTTTTCTGATTCTTGGGTTGTGGCTCTCATCATCATCTAAGCTCATGCAAGAAGACAACAATAAATATAGCGCATTATGTGTGTGTGTGTGAAGTGTGCAAAGTTAGTATCAACACAAACCTTAATGAAATGATTTACATTAAAGATTCAAAGAAAAGTAAACTATTCTAAATTTCATCTTAACGAATCTTTCAAGAACGTCTCATTGTCATCTATTCCTAAGGATTTATTAAACCATTTGGCCCTCAAATTTCTATGAGCACAAAGGTTGTTAAAATCACTACTTGGGAAATGAGATATCATTCAACATGCAAGCCAACAATATGCCTACATGAAACTATGTGCAAACAATGATGATGAATGCTATGATGAGTGAAGGATGATGTTTATGATAAATACACAAATGGTGGTGGATACTATGGTAGTGATATATATGATTCTATGCATGATTCTACATATGCTCAAATTAAAACTTAAAATGAACTAATCTAAAATACAACTATGATTCAAGATGGATGATAAAATGCAACTATGAAGCAATATGTTAATCTAAGATCTAAATATGATGCAAAACATGATGTAAAAACTAGCTATAAGACTCCAAAAATTCTCCAAGCTCCAATGATAAACCTGGATGGTAACTTTACTTCAAATGTGGATGCCAAATACAAGACCCAAGGGTTGTATTTATAGCCTTTCCCAAGAATATAGTGAGGTGGCAATAATTAACAGTCTAGATTTGAATAAGAAAAATGGATGGTGAAGATGAAGAGAATTAGGATGTTGTCCCCTTGATCAAAGACAACATTCCATGTGTGTGGAAGAATCTCTTGACCAATGGGAAACATGCCATTCGGATGGAAGATTCAAGTGTGGGAAGAGAAGACCATGTGCTTCCAAAATTGGTGGAAGTGTGGGAGGAAATGAGCCATGTGCTCCAAAGTTGGTGGAAGTGTGGGAGGAAATGAGCCATGCGCTTTTTGAAATGAGTTGAGGATAATTCTAATTAAAAATTAGAGTTATTTATTTTTATGTGACACACAAAACGTTGTAGAAATTTTCTTTAATTCCTAATTGGATTTAGTGAATATTAATTAAATAAAACAAGTTTAGGGAACCTTGTTTATTTAATTAATTTAGAAGAAAGTGTTTTAGATTTTGGAGAATTAGAGAAGGGTGAACAATATAAATAAATTGAGCATTTATTTATACGTAGTTGGAGTATTAATCAAATAGCTAGTATTTAATTAATTAAAGGTAATGACCACTTTTAGGTGTATACATTATGCACTTCCTCTTCAATCTTAGCAATCTCATCATCATCATCCAAGTTAATCATAGCTAGAGACCCAATGAAAATTTTCATAGATGTTTCATGTGTTTGTTATTATGGTCGAGGTGGAGAGTCATCATTATTTGTTTCAAGTGGTGTTTGATCTTAATTTTATATTTTATTCTCTTCTTTTAACTTACAAGAAATAGAAAAAATTATACACCTATCCTCTTTAGCATTTCTATTTCTTTTTGCATGATTTTCAAGCTATGATTGTGTAGGAGTTGATTTATCAACCATAGGTTTCTTTTAGATTCCCACAAATGAGGAATGAAAGGAACCATGGAAGGTTGTTTAACCACTTTCTATTTAGCTTTATAAACTTGTTTGATCTTAGGAGGCACAACAAGAATTATAATATTACCTCTTTGTATTTTATACGAAATAGGAAAAAGATTTGTCATGGGTTGGTTTTGATTACTTGGAAGGGATTTTGATTCAATCATGAGTTGAGGCATGTTACTAAGGGATAATTATACTATGTGATTTGCCTTGGAATTTTGATAGAATTTGAAAAAGAAATGCTGAAAAGGCTTAATAGGTTCCATAGGTTGGGGCCGAAATAAATCCAATGAGAAATTCCCACGAGAAGACATGGGATTAAAGCCACTATGGTGCAAAGTAAATATATCATTACCAAATAGAAAATTTAAGAATTTATGCACTATTTATATAGGACAAGACCCATGGAGTGTAGCCATCGATAACCAAGCTTCACATGGAATTGTTATAATTATAGGATGATGGAGAATGAGACATTCAATTGTTTAAGTCCCACTTTTAAAGGAAGAGTAATTGAACCTATCGTAGGGCAAGCAAAACTTTTTTTTTTTTGATCCATGCTTTTAGTTGCTCATAAGAATCTTGATAAGGTTCATGGAGAAATAAGAATTCCTTAGTGATCACATTCTCTACACACATGGGATCAATTAATATCCCATTAGTAGGCTTGTCTTTGATTCTTCCAACAATGTAAAGAGGATCATCAGGTGCATGTTTAATTATATCATTTTATAAGAAGGAAATGTTCATAGACAAGTTGGTTTGGCCCTTATGAGGTTGAACAAAAATGAAATAGACTAGAAAATCATATCCATTGTTAATATCACTCATGTTCTTATTAGTCATGTCAACATTCATCACATCATTCTTGGCATCATTATCCTTCACAAATGATATGTTATGATTTGGCATGGGATTAGTAAAGATTTTAAAATTTTGGTTGGATAGGGAAACAAATTTATTTACTTGATCATTAACACCACCAATTTGGATGTGACTAGAATCAATGAGGTCTTGTGCACTATGTTTAAGAAACTTACACTGTTCTATATCATGTTTATTTTGTTTGTGATAATGACAAAAATAATTTGAGTTAAAGTGTGGAGGTAAGGGTTTAGTGGTATCAATGGCTCTAATGAGAGGTAAGGTGACTAAGTTTTTATTCATAAATGGAAACATGATTGAATGGACAGTGTTGGGTAAACTATCTACTCCTTTACTAAAAATGATATGGATTTGTTGTTTTTATGGCATCCACTTGAGAGTCAATGTGTTGACTTTGTTTGGGGTGTGTTTATCTATAAAAATCTCTTATTTTGTTTCTTGAATGGTAGGAAATTGCTATGGGGCATGGATTCAAATTTATCAGGATATTTAGAAGGATCTTTCGCTTTGTGAGGACTAGCCAAATTTTGATAGTCATAAAGGGTCATTCACAAATATGTAAAGGAGGAAAATTTCATCATCACTACATAAAGTTGTGTATGCTAAAATATGGTTGCTAGGATCTCCTTTACCACCATATTTCTCAAATCTAGGAATCTATATGCCTTGTGTCATTTGTGCTCTCAATATCTCCAAGGATAATGGGTTTCTTTTGACATATTGCACGAAGGTTGGAAAATTATATTTTGGTTTAATGTGAAATTTTTTGTTTTTGAGATGAATTTTTTTACAAGAACTTTGGTTAAGGAAAAAATCATTGGTTTTGTTGTGAGATGGACGTGAATAAGGTGGGGGTGTATATATTTTTAGAGGAGAAGTGAATTGTAAGTTTGTGAGGGGAGATAGATTAGGAGATATGAGATTTGAATACACAAATCTAAAGGGATTCCTAATGGAAATACCTACAGTTGTATTGACATTGCTAGTGGGTTGTTTTTTTGTAGTAACAATTGGATTAGTGTATGTAGGAATAGAGGCCATAATTGTAGAAGGAGGAATTGGATGTCCACCTTGACTTTGAGTGTACCCCAAATTTTGAGCACAACTAGCCATTATATGGACATGAGTATCAATGATATGAGCTAGGTTATATACAATTTCTATTCCTTATTCATTATCAAGAATTTTATTCATATTATCTATGATAAGAACTATATTACTAGTAATGTATTCAGTACTCACAAATATTTACAATTTTTTTAAGGCTTCATCCATTTTTTTTAGGTTATTTTGAGGGTCATTGGAAACCATTATGACCACATCAGTCACATTGGTTGTGGGTAAGGTTTTCATAATGTGGTATCAAAGTTATGGTCCATAATGGATTGACTTAGTGTCAACACTATGAGTGAAAGAGTTGGAAAACTCAAGATCCACAATGGATGTAGTAGCTAAGGATGACACGAGTCTTGAAATATGTCTCACTAAAGTATTAGAAATATGACACAAGGTTTTGATGCTCATAAAAGTTTCACAAAACCTAAGTGTACCCAAAATGGAGAATAAACACTAAACAAATGCAATAACACTAAAAAATTATGAAGTGCAATGCAAGTATGTAAAATGATTGTGCAATTTTCATGTTTTAAACAAGATGATATATTGATTATGCTATGAAAAAAATGAATATGATGTCATTTAATGCCAATTTTTATTTGAAACAATGCACTCAATGTGACCAATTGAACTTAATGCAAGAAAGTACAAAATTTATTGATTGCTAAAGCTAAAATCAAAATTTAATAATAGAATAGAATGAGCCAAAAAAAGGAAAAATAATGCCCGAAAAATTGAAACACCAGGGATTGATTTTCCCTAAGGTGAATGAGTCCTAGGTCAAGGTTCTAAAATATAAAAGTTTAAAATTATTTCTTAATGTTTGAATTCCCAGTTTTAGGTTACAAACTATAGTTTCAATGCTTGAATTTTCTAGATTTAGGTTTCCTAATGCAAATAAAATTAATGACAAATGATGAAAAAGTGACTTTTTGAAATTCAATTGTCATCAATTTTGTGAATGTAAATGACTGAAAATACACCAATATGCAAGTACTGTGCAAAATCAATGCAATATGCATGTAATTTTTTTGGATTTTGTAGATTTTAAAAAATGAAAATTGAAAACCCTAAATGAGATGAAAAATATTGCAAATTTAACAACTCTAAATGAAATTCAAACTAATGCAATACAATACAAACTAATGAAAATCCTAGATCCAGGGTTTTAATGAACTCCAAATCAAAAAAATTATAGTGCAAGAATATCGAGTTCACTAAAATGAAACATAGAAAATAGGGATGGCTTTAAAATGGGGTGATTGAATGTATGCACCTAGGTATTTCTTATTTCATTAGGAAAAAGAGATTCCTAAAGGTAAGATTGGCTTACAACCATTAGGCGAGTTAATCATAATGGAGCTCTTTCTATTTTCCTTATGACAAGATGGTGTAAAATCTTCCTAAACAACACTTCAGGCAAAAAAACCAAAAATAGTAACTGAACTCAATTATTCAATGTGAAGCTTGAATCATCAATTTAAATTATAAAAAAATAAAAACCAACAAAGTTTTGGTAAATCTAAGAAGGGTAAGTTGATGTGTACCAGTCACCAAAGTTGTTTTTGAGCATCCTTTTGAGATAGATTTACCCTAGGGTGAATGGGTCTTGCTATAGGGATCCAAAATTTTATTTCGCAGTCCTCTACTCCTAGATATACACTCCTAATTCCTCTAGATCTCATTGCTAGAAAGTTGGAATTAAATTCTTTAAGTAAGATTCTATGGCTTGATAACTTTGATGAAAACTTTGATAGCTTTGCAAAATTGTACTTTTGATCGATCTTCAATCCTTTGCCACCTTGTTAATCTACACACATAAAGAGAGGTATTTTTTTGTTTTTGGTAAATGGGGGTTTTCCTTGGTCAAACCCCATTTTGGTAATTAAACCCTGAAATTAAATTAAACATGAATGGAAAGAATGATGAATGAACAATGATATATTGCAACTCACCAAACCCTTGAATGAAAATCCTTAGAGGATTCGATTCTAACAAATCTCTCCAAGTTCTTGATCTCGCATGAAATGTCTTGATTGGATGTTTATCTTGATGCTTGAATGCTTGAAACCCACATCACAATGTTAGCTCTGAAAAACATGCATAGATGCAAATAAGTTTCACATGATGCTTGAGATTTTCAATTTTGTTGTAGAAGACTAATAAATCTACCCTTGAACACTTTTGCAAATATTTTTTTCTTTTGTGAAAGTTTCCTTCATGGTAGATAATTTTCCTTAGACATGAATTAATAAAAATACCTTTTATTTAGAGGTAATTTTCTAACTTCTCAAAATATTAAACATCAAAGGCGAATAATTGTAATTTGAACTTGAATTATTAAAATGTCACCAAAACATATTACAAATTGAGATCATCAACTTAAAGTGGACCCATTGACCCATGGGAAAATGTGTCCTATGATGTAAATCTAGGACACTCAACTTCCAAGGAAATTTAATTAAGGTTTGCAATTGTTTAATACAAGTTTCCCTTTCGAAAATGGGATTAATTAGGATTTTAAATGCATAACTAGGCTAATTAGAGGCTCAATAAAGTCCAATTTAATTAAGGGGCCCAAACATAGAGTTAAAATGTAAAGGTGTACATTTTTATACACTACATTATATTTGTAATGGAGCAAATTTGTACCCCTAGAAAAATTCGCCATTTCATCATCCCTACCTTAGAAAATGTAAACCCAATGATACAATTTCACTGTCACTACCTCGCTCCTTCCACTTGGCCATGTTGTTTTGTGTCAATGGATTAATCTTTATGAGGGACATACACATGCCACAATATCTTCCTATCAGGATTCTTGCCTCTAGAATCCATAGGGGCATTACACTTCTCCATTGGTCGCGAAGCATAACATCTCCTACATCCTTGACCAATGAAAACTAGGTCTTTTTCCTCCCTTTTGATAGTTCAATTCCTTTCATTCACCTCTCTGCTCTCTCTTGGATTCATTCATCTCTCTTCACTCTCTTGGATTTTCTCTAGCTCAATTCTCACCCTATTCATTCATTCTCATTTCCTAATCTCATTCCATAGCTTCTACACTACCTCTTCTTGGCTACAAGCTATTGGTTTTGATTCCTACACCATGTTCTCATTGCAAAAATGCTACCATTAGAGGATTTTCAAGCTTTTTCCTTCCACTACTTTCCTTGAGTACTCATAGTTATGAAGGTGATATCTCTCATTATTGTTTTCTCTTTGCATAATTTGGTTTACTAGATAGCATTGCAGTTGTCCTTGCTTTCTAGTTAGTGATACTATTTCCTTTCTATCTCCTTTATCATTTTCTATACTTTTTTGCTATCTGGCTATTCATGGAGGTGGGTGTTAGAACATAATGAACTAATGAGAGGGGGGTTGAATCAATAGTTATTAAAACTTGTAGTTCTTAAAACCTTTTTGCAAATTAAACCTTAAACTTAGATATGAAAATTGAAAAATTGAGAGATATAATAACCCAAAGCACAAAAGAGATCAACACATAACACAATATGTACATAAAAAACCCAAGATGGGAAAAACTATGGTGAGAAATACTGCTAGGATTTACTGTCCTAATCCAACCTCACAAGCATCAAAGTTCATTCATAATGTTTAGGGCTACAACCCAAGGAAGCAACAAGTCCCTATTTAAAAGCTACAACTTCAAGGATGCTACAAAACCCTAAACTAAGCTGCAACTTAGTAATAATGGAGGCTACAACCTCTTCCAAATATTTTCAATCAACTATGCATATAATTGTTCTGCTCGACCTTTGATGGATTGATTCAACACATTATATTCTTCTTTTTGTTCTCTCTCTCCCACAATTGTAATCAAATTCTTGTATTTTTATGATTATTCTTCTCTTTTGCAGTTCTCTCTCACTTCTTCATTCAAGCACACACACTCACTAACTCTATTTTCTAACTCATTCCTTCATATATTTCATATGATTCAAACCCTTTGTTAGGGTTTTTCACTTGCAACCAACATTAGAAAGTTTTAGATCATCGAGATGATGACATACTATTTTTTCCATTAATGATGGCATTCGATCAGATTTTCCATAGCTCATATCGGGTTGCACACTAATCAATCTCGTTATCAAGAATTTACCAAATTTAGCTCTATTTTTTACGTCAAAATCCAATATGCATTTAATTTCCTCTTTTGTTCATTCGATCAAATTTGATATTAATCAAGCATGTCACCTTTTTGGTGCCATCTTAATTAAATGCTCACATGTCAGTCAGTAAGGAGATCAGATTCTATTCACATGTCAATCATGGACATGAAACCCCTATTTACATGGACAAGCCGATCAAGTGTGAATAATGGCCAATGATCATATTGTGAACTAATGAAAAGGTAGGAACATGATCAAGACACATCCATAATCTCATTCTAATCTCCAGGAAACTCAACACATACTTTGACAACATTATCTATAGGATTGATCAAACTAAAGAATTTTAAACAACACTCTCAAAAAGAAGAGATCACTTCCAGACCACCATAACTCAAACCATTTGATGTTGAGGGAACATCACAATATTAAAAACCTAATTCTAGAACCACATTTCAAAGGATGTAAATGTGGAGGAATGTAGAGTAGAATACATTCTCTCTATCACCTCCAGATGTACAAATAAAGCAGTTTCCACTCTAGTAAACATAAATCACTCAACTCTTCATAGTAGATGCTCCAACTTGGAACATAGCATCTTTAGACGTGCCTCCAAATAACTTCCAATCCTTTGAAAAAGATATTCAATATGCAAGAAATTCAAAGCAAGCTACTGGACCATTCTTATTAGAGGCTTAAACTTGGATCATAGCATATCGAATGATCACTCAAATCTTCATACTAGAGCACCACACCATGAGAAATCTTAATGGAACAAAAATAACCCCATTATATACCTTCTGCTAGATCTGCAAAATCTAAAGCAAATCAGCGGAGGAACGGGAAGAAAATACATTTCTCTTAGTCCACAGATAAACAACTCTCCTAGATTAGTTCACAAACTGGTGAACTCAAATTTTAATACCATTCATCAAAATAGCAGTTGTGACACACAATATATCGCTCATGGATGTCCTTCAACAACTCTTAAGATCTGCATATGCATAGGATCAACATAGTAGAAATATAGAGCACATACACTAGAGTACATTCTGAACATATATTAGAGCATATTTTGAACCCACAATCACTTGTGTCCTTTCACTGCAACAATCTATACTATGTTGACATCAATGAAAGCACCGGTTAGACACATATTTTCAATAATATCCCCCTTTTTCATTGATGGAAACACATGATGTGAAAAACCATCAAAGACAACATCCATTGCATTCTCACATTCTCCTTTATTTTTTATGATTAGACAACCTACACAACTTTTCCTGCACTCTATTGTCCTTGCAATATTCTCTCTTTCACATGAATTTCTCTCTCCCTTTCTCTTAGATTAGATAGCCTACACAACATTCCTTGCACTCTCCCTCCCTCTGAGTTTTTCACAAGATATCTCTCCCCCTTTGACATCAATGAGAAGGGGGTCATAGTTTCACTTGATCCAAACTTCTCTTGATCCATAATCCATTCCAGAAATATCTATCTACTCCTCCTAGGATAGACACCACTTTTCTAATCTGGTCTATGAAAACAAGTAATCTATTGCCTAAAATATCTCTTTGGATTCAAAACCAAATTCTCTAAAATTTTGATATGTTGTAGAAGGATATGTTTAGATGCTAAACCCAACTCTGCAACCTCTTTCATGCAAATGTGGTGGAATGCAATATTCTTTAATGTCACTTGCAACATAATTTTCATAGTCCTAAAATATTGGAATCTTTTAGATGTTCTTGCATCACTTTGATACTAGGGTCAAATGAATGATCAATGAAACTCCCCCTGGATACATGCCCTATCACTAGAGTTTACTAATATGAAGTGGGAGAAACTACTCCCAACTTCTACCTCAAGTATTCAAACTGTTCAGTGGGAAGAGGCTTGGTAAATATATCAGCCACTTGTTCCTTGGTTGGAACAAACTCCATGCTGACATCCTTATCTGTAACCTTTTCTCTAATGAAGTGATACTTGATTGAGATATGCTTGGTTCTGGATTGCATTACTGGATTATTTGAGATGTTAATGGCACTTGAATTATCACAAAGAATGGATATAGGCTCATTTTATTCCACTTTGAGGTCTTTTAGCATCTGATTCATCCATAAGACCTGAGTACAACATGCAACTGCAACAACATATTCTACTAGGTATGTGCAGGATCATGATGGGCCAAAAAGTGGTGATATGATGGGTATTTGTAGGGTATGTGGCTGATGACTTTTTTTTACCCAAAATTGATGAAATGAAAAGGGTTTTTAAATGATATTCTTACTTTCCACCAATATAAATTATGCTTTACTTTGAATTTAATAAATAATTATTATTCATTTTCTATTTGAATTTTGACTAAAGTCATAATTGATAGGTTGATTGAAAAACATCTATAGCTTTCAAACGGTATCACATTTTTTGAATCCAAAACATGTATCACATTCTATGCTTCACATACTATAGGATTAAAAAAATAAAAAATGAATTTTATGAATTTTTGACCAAGTTAAGGTGGTCAGACATACGAGTTTTATATTTTTTTAAAAGTTGTAATAAAAAATCATAATTAATTATTTACTTGGAAAAAATTACAAAAAAAATGCATCACATCCAGACATGAGTCCTCTACTTATGTCTAAAATAATATAAAAAAATAATCATTTTATTGTGGTTAGGGTGGTTAGACAGACACCTACTTCTTATTTTTTCCCTGAAATTTAAGTACTACTGCATTGAAATTTCAAATTTTCACCAAATAGATTTTTTTTGAAATAAACCTAGTAGTTTAGAAACTAAATTAAATTTTCTATAGATTCTATTCTTACATATTTATTAAATAATATAGATAATTATTCAAATTTTTATGTCAAGTTGCCTAACTTTGATTTTTCTAAATTTTTTGCCACTTAAGAGCCTATTTTTTCCATGATGATCTTACACATACCCTACTTCTACAGTAGAAAGGGTGATAGAATCTTGCTTCTCACTCATCCAAGAGACTAGCCTATTACCCAAAAAGAAAGCTGCTCCACTTGTATTGTTTCTATCATCCACACTTCTTGCCCAATTTGCATCTATGTATGTTGTAAAATTGAAATTTTTTCTTATACGATACCACAAGACATAGTCAATAGTAATTTCTATGTATCTAAAGATTCTCTTGACTCCATTGACATGTGATTCTTTAGGTTCTGCTTGAAACCTAGCTACCATACAAACTATTTGTGTTATATCAGGCCTAGATATAGTTAACTATAGTAGACTTCCAATCATAGATCTTTATGTAGTCTTATTTACATCTAGTGACTCATTATATTTGATCAATTTGCAGCCTATGATCATGGGTGTACTAACTATTTTACAATCCTCCATTCCAAACTTCTTAAGAATTTATTTTGCATACTTGGTTTGAGATATAAATATACCTTTATCAGCTTGTGTAATTTTCAAACCAAGAAATAAAATTAGTTCTCCAATCATGGACATTTCAAACTCATCTTGCATGGTTGTAGCAAATATTTTTCACATTACATCATTGCTACCACCAAATATAATATCATTGACATATACTACAACAATTATCATATGCATACCTTCAGATTTGAGATACATATTTCTATCAAAACAACCCTTCTTGAATCCTTGTTGTTGTAGATACTAATCCAACCTTGAGTACCAAGCCCTTGGGGCTTGCTTTAAACCATACAATTCCTTTTTCAATCTACAAACATAATCATCATTCTTTGATAGCTAAAAACCTTCTGGATACTCAACATATACCTCCTCTTCTAGGTTTCCATTCAAGAAAGCATATTTAACATCCATTTGATATACCTTGAAGCCTTTATAGACTGAGAATGCAAGAAACATTCTTATTTCTTCTAATCTTGCAACAGGGGAAAATGTTTCCTCAAAATAAATCCCTTCTAATTATGCATAACCTTTACACACTAGTCTTGCTTTGTTTCTCACAACCGTTCCATCTTTATTTAGTTTGTTTCTAAAAACCCACTTAGTGGCAATTACATTCTTATTTAAGGCCCTAGGAACTAGTTCCCATGTTTTGTTTTTTTCAATATGATTTAACTCTTCTTCCTTGACTTCTATCTAGTTCTCATCTTTGTTGGCTTCAACAAAAAAATTTGGTAAGAGGGAAAAGTTCACTTGTTCTTTGTTCTTTGCAAGCCTTCTTCTTGTGTGCACACCATCATTCTTGTCACCAATAATTTGATCTACTAGATGATCCTTTTGAACATATTTTTCCCAAGCCTGGTTAACTTTTGGATCATTCATTTCTTCTTTTTCTTCTTCTTTAACTCGTGTACCTATGTCATCCTCATCTGACTCACTTAATAGATTGTTTCTACTAGGCTTACCTTGATTTGTAATTTTATCAACCCTAACATGTACACTTTCTACAATTTTATGTAGTCTCTTATGATAGCATTTATAAGCTTTTCTTTGAGATGAATACCCCAAAAATATCGTTTCATCACATCTTGAATCCAAACTTCCTAAATCTTTAGTATCTCTTTTGATATAAAATTTACTGCCAAATACTTTGAAGTGCTTGATTGAGGCAAGCCTACCAAACCACAATTCATATGGAGTTTTACCACTATTAAATATGATAAGAGCTTTGTTTTGATTGTATACAACAGTTTGTACTGCTTTTTTCCAAAATGTATCTATTAAATTTTCCTCATTCAACATTGCTCTAGCCATCTCCTTCACAATCCAATTTCTTTGCTCTACCACACCATTTTTTTGGGATGTTCTTGGGGCTAAATACTAGCATCTGATTCCATGGTCTTCATAATATTCCATGAACTCTCGACATGAATACCCACCTTTATCTGATCTGAGGCATTTGATTTTTCTACTGGTCTCATTTTCTACCACGGTCTTGTAACCTTTAAATGCTTCAAAGGCCTCAACCTTCTCCCTCAAGAATGTGACATATGCCATTCTAGTATAATCATCAATCAACAGCATAAAATATCTTTCTCCTTGAAATTCCTTTGTTCTCATTGGTCTACATAGATCAGTATGAACTAACTCTAGAGGTTTTGTAGTTGAATAGTCCTTGGAAGGAAATTTAAACTTTGCTAGCTTTCCATGCTAAAATCCTTGATAGATGATATTGTCAGGCTTTGCAATCTTAGAAATATTTCTAACCAATCCCTTTGAGCTTATCTTCACCATGTCAAAATTTACATGTCCTCGTCTTCTATGCCACAACCATCTTTCTTTTTCTTGAATGATTAGACATGTTTTTCCTTCTACTTCACATAAATTATAGAGATTACTATCATTCCTAAGCCCTTAAGAAACTATTTTACCATTTATCCTTATCTTGCAGCCTTCAAAATCAAATACAACTTTGTATCCATTATCACACATTTGACTAACACTACTTGAAGATTATATTTTAGGCCTTCCACATAGATCAAATCTTTAGTTTTTTTCTTCTCATCTAAGCTCAGAATTCCTTTACCACGAATCATGATAGAAGTGTTATCACCTAGACTCTTTGAACCTCCTTTTCTCATCTCAAGTTGAATGAATTTATTTTTATCTATGGTCATGTGCTTGGAGCAGCCACTATTAATTACTTGCAAGTCTTGTTCTTTTGCATGAAAGGAAATTTGAGCAATCATTGACTAAGTACAGGAATCTACTTTTTCTCTTTCCATACCTTCTTAGGTATATTTTGAACCTTTTCTTCCTCTTCCTTAATGATATCTATTTTCTTTTTCAGCTTTACAAGATATAGTTTTCTTCTTCTCAGACTAAGTATATTCTTTCTTCTCAAGTTTTTTCTATAATCTCTAGCTATGTGACCAAAATTATTGCAATTGAAACATGCTACATCCATATCAATTAAAGGAGAAAATTTATTTTTACTCATGGAATTTATATTTCTCCTTGGATTAGCTTTGCATTCTCTAGCCCTATGACCAAATTTTTTACAAGTATAACAATACCTATTAAAATATGAGTAGTACCTAGTCATGGTGTATCTTTTAGCCAAATTAGGATATCTTCTTTGTTTAGGTATCCTTGGATAGTGTACTAATGTGAAACCATCATTGTCAGGGTATGTGCAAGATCATGATGGGCCAAAAGTGGCAATATGATGGGTATGTAGCTAACAACTTTTTTTTTTACCAAAAATTGATGAAACGAAAAGGGATTTTAAAGGACATTCTCAACTTTCCATCAATATAAATTATGCTTTACTTTGAATTTAATAATTAATTATTATTCATTTTCTATTCAAATTATGACTAAAGTCCTAATTGATAGACTGATTGAAAAACATCTATAGCTTTCAACGATATCACATTTTTGAATCCAAAACATGTTTCACATTCTATGCTTCATACTATAGGATTAAAAAAGAAAAAAAAATTTCATGAAGTTTTGACCAAGTTAAGGTGGTCAGACATGATTTTTATATTTTTTAAAAGTTGTAATAAAAAATCATAATTAATTATACTTGGAAAAAAATTACAAAAAAATATGCATCACATTGGGACATGAGTTGTCTACTTATATCTAAAATATTATAAAACAATATTATCATTTTATTGTGGTTAGAGTGGTCAAACAGACACCTACTTCTTATTTTTTCCCGAAATTTAAGTACTACTGCATTGAAATTTCAAATTTTCACCAAATAGATTTTTATTTTTTTAAAACCTAGTAGTTTAGAAACTACATTCAATTTTCTATAGATTCTATTCTTACATATTTTTGAAATAATATAGATAATGTATTCAAATTTTTAAGTCAAGTTGCCTAACTCTGATTTTTCTAATTTTTTTGCCACTTAAGGGCCTGTTTTCTCCATGATGATCTTGCACATACCTGTCATCTTTCTTAGGATTTTGCTTCTTCTTTTGCTGATCCATCTATTTTTCCATTTAAGCTTCTTATCTTCACTTTGTTCTTTCTCTTTAACAAATTTATCAATTATAGTTAACTTGATTTCATCTCTAGAAGCATCTTCTTTGTTAGATTTTTCAACCTTGGAAATCAATTTTTCTTCTGCTCTAAATCTTTCATAAAGCTTTGCAGAAGTACCAACAAATGAACTCATTCCCTTTTCAAGTACCATACTATATTTTTCTTTACTAGTTGGCTTTTGTATACTTAGCAATTCATCTAGAATTTTAGTACCACCTTTCAACTTAAGACTTTTACTAACCTACCCATCAACCTTCTCCAACTCTTTTATTAGGGCAACTATTTATGCCTCCAATTTTGAGCATCTCTCCATGATCTCTATTTGTAACTTAGACTTAATAACAACTTCAGATCTTACGAGTTCTTCTATTTGAACTTTCAGACCAACCATCACCTTATTAGATTCCTCAAGTTCTTGATTTTCTCTATCAATCTCCTTTTGATCATTCTTTTTCAGTTTCTTGTTTTCCATATTCAGATCATCATATTTATCTCTTAACTCCTCAAGGTCTTCAAGGGCACTAATTAATTATCCTTCAAGATCAATAACTACTTCAACTTCCTCCTCATATATGTCGTCAATCGAAGTATCTTTTTGGTGCTTAGTTTCCTTATCCATAAATAGAAACTCTTTCTTGTTTTCTCTCATAATAAGGGCATAGTCATGATCCTTTTCTAAAGTATCACTAGCATCAGAAACTCCACTTTATTCATTGATATACAAGCTCTTCTTCTTCTTTCCAAAATTCTTCCTTTTTGGATAAGCCATTTTCTTCATTTTCCTACCTTCTTCTTGCTTGGCACTATCCTCTTTACCATATGGAGACTTTGAAGAAAAATTCCCTATTCTCCTACAATTGAAACATTTAAATGGGAGATTACCTTTGTACTTACAAAACCTTCTCCTTAGTCTTCTTATGAAGTTAGCTTCTTCTTCATTAGTTTCATCATGATCCAATGTAATGATAGCAACTTTATCTTTCTTATTAAGTTCATTTTTCTCTTTCCAGACAACCTTAAATGTAGCTTCTCTATTGGATAATTAAGCTCATTATGCATTCTCATCTTATATGCAGTAACTATGCCATGCACTTCAATAAGAGCGAGTTTATCAATTTCTCTACCTTCTTCTATAGCAGAAATATTGGCATCATATTTAGTTGTCATAGACCTAAGAACTTTTATCACAACATATTCTTCTTTTAGATCTACACCATATCCTTTAATGTCATTTGCCACATCATCAACTCTTTGAAGATAGTCTACAATCTTCTCTTCTTCGGTCATCATCAAGCCTTCAAATTTTTCTCTCAACACTTGTAACTTTGTTAACTTAACTTTGGTGTCACCTTCATAGATCTTCTTCAACTTTTCCCAGACATCATAAGCAATTTTACAATGCATAACTTTGTTATGTACAGAGTCAGACAAATTGTTCATAATAATGAACCAAGCTTTCTTATTGTCCTCATGAATTTTTTTTGTTGTCGAATCAATAAGAGTTGTAGGAAGAATAGTATATTGGGTCTCCACAGTTGACCAAACTTCAGTTCCAAGAGAGATTATGAATCCTTCCATCAAAGAGCTCCATTTAGCATAGTTTTCTCCATCAAACCTAGGTGGCTTGTTTGAACCTTCCTAAAGTGCCATTATGTTCACCTATCCAAGATCAACCTGAGCTAGTTAAGCTTCTCCTAGGGAACCTAGGGCTTTGATACCAATTGTTATAACACAATGAACTACTATGGCGGGAGGGGGGAGGTGAATCAGTATTTATTAAAACTTTTAGTTGTTAAAACCTTTTTGCAGATTCAACCTTAAATTCAAATATGCAAATTAAAAATATAAAAAATATAATAACCATAAGCACAAAATAGATCAACACATAGCACAATATGTATGTGGAAAACCCAAGATGGGAAAAAACATAGTGAGAAATGCTGCTAGGATCTATTATCCTAATACAACTTCACAAGCATCAAAGTTCAGTTACAATGTTTAGGGATACAACCCAAGGAAGCAAAAACTCCTTGTGTAAGAGCTACAATTACAAGGATGCTACAAAACCATGAACTAGGTTGCAACTCAATACTAATGGAGGCTACAACCTCTTCCAAATATTTTCAATCAACTATGCATATCATGGTTATGCTTGATCTATGATGCATCAATTCAACACATTATATTATTCTCTCTATTCTCTCTCTCCCATAATTGTAATCAGATTCTTGTATTTTTATGATTCTTCTTCTATTTTGAAGTTCTCTCTCACTTCTTCATTCAAGCACACACACTCACTAACTCTATTTTCTAACTCATGCCTTCGTATATTTCATTTGTGTCAAACCCTCTATTAGGGTTTTTCACTTGCAACCAAGATTAGAAAGTGCCATATCATCAAGCTACTCACATAGCGTGTTGTCCATTAATGATGACATCCAATCATATTTTCCATATCTTATATCGGGTTGCACACTAATCAGCCTCGTTATCAAGAATTTACCAAATTTAGCTCTCTTTTCAACCTCAAAATCCAATATGCATTTAATTTCCTCTTTTGTTCATTTGATCAAATTTTATCTTGATCAAGAATGTCACCTTTTTAGCACCATCTTTATTAAATGCTCACATGTTAGTCAGTCAAGATATCAGATTCTATTCACATGTCGGTCATGGACTTGAAACCCCTGTTTTCATGGACCAAACCATCAAGTGTGAAAACTAGCCAATGATCATCTTGTAGACTAATCAAAAGGTAGGAAAAAAATTAGGAGACATCCATAATATCATTCTAATCACCAAGAAACTCAACACAAACTTTGATACCATTATCTAGAGGATTTAACAAACTGAAGAATTTTAAACAACACTGTCAAAAAGAAGAGATCACTTCTAGAACACCAAAAATTGAACCATTATAGTTGAGGGAACATAACAATATTAAAAACATAATTCTATAACTACATATCAAATGATGTAAATGTGGAGGAATGTGGAGAAGAATACGTTCTCTCTATCACCATCAAATGTATAGATAAAGAAATTTCCACTCTAGTGAACATAACTTGCTCAACTCTTCATACCAGATGCTACAAATTGGAACAAAACATATTCAAACATGCCTCCAAATAACTTCAAATCCACTGAAAAAATATTCAGTATGCAAGTAATGCATAGAAAACTATTAAACCATTCTTACCAAAGGCTCAAACTTGGATCATAGCATACCAGAGGCTCACTCAAATCTTCATACCAGAGCACCAGACCATGATAAATCTTGATGGAACATAGATAACCCCACTATAAAATTTCTTCTAGATCAAAAATTCTAAAGCAAATCAGTGGAGAACTACAAAGCAAATACATTTCTCCCAGTCTACAAATAGCCAACTCTACCAGATCAGTTCACAAATCGATGAACTCAACTTTTACTCTTCATCAAACTAGCAGCTGTGATCCAGGATATATCACCCAGGGATGTCCCTAAGAAACTCTTCATATCCACATATGAATAGGATCAACATAGTAGAAATGTGGAGCACACACACCTAAGTACATTCTAAACACATGCTAGAGCATATTTTGAATTTGCAATAACTTTTTTCCTTTCACTACAACAACCTATACTATGTTGACATCAATGACAACACTGATTAGACACATATGTGTGATAGTGGAAATACCGAAATGGGGGATTGGCTGAGGTAGTCCTCTAAAATAGCCCCAACATTTTTCCAATTTCTACATGTGTGTAGGTGTTTTAGACTGGAGTAAATTGAAGGATCAAATCATGGTTGAAAAGGAATTCTTTCTCACCCTCGTAATTTTTGAACGCAATAGTTTATTTCTTATTCTTATTTTTTCATATTCATTGTTTCTATACTTTTTATTCTCTATCAAAGTACAAACATCACATAGTCAGGTAGTTAGTAGATTTCTTTGTGGTTTTTTATTATTTTATAGACCCCTCTCCATATGAATGCCAACTTTTCCCTGAGACGCTGAAACAATACATTAGAGTTTGAGATCCACATGTCCATCATCAAATAATGAGCTATTTATTTAGCAAGCTAAACCTTGGAAATTAGTTATTCTGCCCATGTGGGAATTTGGTTTTAGTAGAAAGAACGAAAAAAAGCAATTTTCCCTTCCATTTTAGTCTTAGTACCTTTTCCTTTTCAAACTATTTAACGAAATCAAGGTAGTTTAGGGAAGCCCATTCCTTAGGACTCTTTTGTGACTTGGAGTCTCGGGGCTGATGGGTCCCCCTTCTCTATGTATTGATGAACCTATCATGAACTATTTTGTTTTTTTTCTTAGTATCGAAGAACCTTCTCTCATATCCTATGTGTGTTGTAGGGTGTGTAGCCTAGAAATCCAATCTATGATCCCTAGCTACATAGTTAT
Organism: Sequoia sempervirens; assembly: GCA_007258455.2. Classification (NCBI taxonomy): domain Eukaryota; kingdom Viridiplantae; phylum Streptophyta; class Pinopsida; order Cupressales; family Cupressaceae; genus Sequoia; species Sequoia sempervirens. The sequence goes on along the minus strand of VDFB02353493.1, from coordinate 180,334,263 downwards.
AAGGGCTCTTAAATAATTAGAAGTGGAATTTAGATAGGTCACTCTCTAATCTCTCAAATATTTGATGTCCACAAGTAGATCACCAAACATAAATTTTACCTTGCAATATTCACCAATGAACAAAGATCCTTCTCCCTTGTACATTCCTACTCGTGTTGATGGGAACATTATGAATGTTGTCCTAGTTGATCCCACGAGCTGAGTGAATGCTATAACGTAAGAAAATTTACTAATAAATTTTTTGCATAGAGAGGAATACGAAGAATTGTAAGGCCACTATACGCATAGATGATGAACTCTTTGTCCCTCCTCTTGGTTCTATTACTCTTTTGATCTTAGAAGGAACCAAGGCCATGGATACCTCTTTTGTCATAATTCTAGAGTGAAATCTATTCAAGGTGAGACTGGGCATTCTATGGCTTGTTTCCATGAATGGTGTCACTTTGATAATTCATAAATGTCTCAAGCTCTCTTATGAGGGCTTTGTGCATGTCATGCATGACACTAATTAAAAACCATTGGTGTCACATGGAGGCTTCTCATTAGATCAATTTTGGCCTATTCCCATCAATCTCCTTTATCCAAAGATGAACTTTCTATATCATGCCTACATATGTCAAGTATAAAACTGGGTGCATGGTGCCAAAAGTGACCTATCTAGTTCCCCCCTATGTTATTTCAGTGAAAGGTACTATGGTTGCCTAGTAGTAAGCTGCTTCCTCCTCCCAAAAAAATGGTAAGGGGAAGCTTTCTCATGACCATGGGCCTTCCTCTTATGAATCTCATTCTCCATCTACTTCCACTCCTCACCCTACTACATGACGTCCTCATCTCCTTCTCTCATGCCTCACATGGGGATCTTGATGGTGCTTGCTTGGTGAAAGGCTAAGTGTCAAGTATTTAAACTTCCCATCTTTCCCATGGTTCCTAGACTCATTATTTATGACAAGGGAAGGGTCCTCATGGATTTTCCCGTATGTATCAGCCTTTACAACCTCCTACCATTCCTCTTGTAGTGAATGGGTAGAGGCCCACTACTAAGGAACTTGTGTCTACTTCTCCACCTACTATTATTTCCACTCTCATGCTTCCTGCTCTTGCTCCTATCTAGAATCCCACCCTTCCATAGACAATGATCATGTAGGAAACTATTATGTAAAAATAGGAGCCTCCTATTCCTTCTCAAGATATGACTTCTATTGCCTAGACCTAATGTAACTAGCTTGCACATAAGCACAATCATACAAGAAAATATATGGTCACTGAACAAGCTACCTTGTAGAAGATAGAAGGGGAGCTAGTAGCTCCTATTTTTACACCTCGTACTATTCCTCCTCCTTCTCCTTGTGCTTTAGTTCCACTAGCCTCATTTTAGCTTCTAGATCACTTGACGGGTGCTAATGACCCTCACCCCAAAAGGGTGTAGGTGTTCATCGCTCCTTTTGTGGAGCCTATTTTTTTTATGTCCCTTCTAGATATCCCTTCATTTTCTCATCCCATAGACATGTCAAACACATTAGTGGTGTCTATCATAGTTCTATCCTCTCCCTCCTTCATCTCAACTTTTTCTATTGGGATCTAGCATCCTTTGCTGAAGAGTAAGCTAGAGGATGACCTCACCTTAAGTGGTGGTTGAAAGAAGGGTTCACCTTCTTCGAGAGTTGGTTTTTCTTTGGTTTGCATCGTCCTTATGAAAAAGGTGGCCCCAATAGAATAGGGAAATATTCATTCATTTGTGGAGGGTATGTAGGGGCATGTAGGGGCATGGCCCTAATATTTTTGTGGCATTTTCTACTTCTTGTTTGAGTGACACTATTATTGTGGAAGGAATTTCCTTTATAGTGACTCCTAAGCTAGAATTGTAGAGGTAACAAAGCTCTCTATGGAAGGGGTGTGCATTCCTCAAAAGTCAAAAGGCCATTACGAAAAAGACATGGCATGATTTTTGAAAGAGGGAGAGAGGGTGAATAGATTACATAATGGATTTAAATATGTTGACATACTCAATGTTTAAAGCAAAATTTCATAAGTCCTCATGAGGAATGCCATGCTCGAAGGGAAGCTATGCCACGTCCACACTCATCTTTTCCCTATGCTTAATCATCTAAGGTATAATAGTAAAATGAACATGAATGGGAGGTGGAGGACCTGCTTTAGGTTGACTCACTTGTGCCTTACTAGTCTTTCACATTTTTTTTGCATTTTCATTTTCTTTTGTGTGATGGCATGTGCATAATGTGATCCCCCATGATGTTATGTTCTCTCTCTTTGTGACAGTCCTTTATTTGTACCTTCATTCTTCTCTATGTCAAATATTTTATCTTTTCAATTTTATCTCTTTGAAATTTTTCTTATGTTCACCTTTTAGGGATGATGCAAGGTGTTGGGAAATTCATGTCTCTTCCATGTTGACCCAAAAGGATTTTTTCCCCTTTTCACTTTTCTTTTTATTTGTCTCAAGTGTTTTCCTTTTGAGGATGATGCAAGGTGTCGAGACATTTATATCTCCTCCATGTTGACCCAAAAAGCTTTGTCTTTATCTTTTGCATTTTTCTTGTGTTTTCCTTTTGGGCATGACACAAGGCATCGAGACATTTATGTTTCTTCCATGTTGACCCAAAATTTTTTGCTTTGTTTTTGCTCACTTTGTGTCATTCTTCCAATTTTGTGTATTTGCGGAATGATGAATATTGGTGTAAATAAATTCTTGTACCTAATTCATTCACTACTAGGGGACTTATTTACACATGTTAAGCTTACTTAGGTCCTAGGAAGGAATCTTTCTTGAAGGTGTTAGTTTTCATTAGTTGTTGTGTTATCTTTTGACAACTACTACATGTGAACCTAGGTAGTTGATATTAGTTGTGTCATGTCATATGATTAAGACACTTGTCATCATCCTATGGCATCTTCTATCTCACCTTGGCTATATAACCAAGGGGTCTCTACTACATTGTATCAAATAACATCATATCATTGAATCATATTGATAACAATATAGTTTAATCTTGTCAAATTATATTCTCTCTTCTTGTGCTTTCCATTTGGTCTCAAGATCTTGGAAGTCATAGCCAATTCTAACATGGTATTAGAGCGGGTTGGGTACCATTGGAGAGTCTTTTTTTTAAGAGAGATACCAGATTTGGGGGTGTTCCATTTTTGGCTCTTTATTGCAGGTTCAAATCCGTGCTTGTTTGTGCAAATCTAAGCTCACCATTGCATCCAGAGTGTTCCAGAAAGTCGATCTTTCCTTTTGTTTCATATAAATTAGACATATGGTGCCAAATCTATGAGGCTCTGAACCTGAAGAGTGGTTGCTAGATCTAGAAGGTAGCTGCAATTTTGGAGCATTTTTTATCAAATCTGACCTTGCATCATGTCTAGAAGGGCCAAAAAATCTACGATTGAAGTCCTGCCAAATCATCCAAATCAAAGCAGTTCTCTAGTGAGGCAAAAGAAAATTCCCACAGAGTCGTATGTCCCCCCAAGTTTCCATCATTGCATCGGTACAATCTTTTGAAAAAAAATATTATTCATTTTTTTACAATATATATTTTTTTTAATAAATAAATTGTATTGTGTACCGATTTAAATATTCATTGTAATTTAATTTTTAATTAAAATCAAAAAAATTTGTGTATTGTTGCATATTTTTTCTAGTACACAATAGCTTTTTTGCATACTACATAGAATATACCCTTAGTGGTACCATGGGCCCTGCCTTGCTCCATGTGGTGGGCTCTTATTAGCCACTCATGGCCCCACCATTCCTATCGGCGGGCTTCTCTATCCAACCCGTGGCAACAAGGTTCAATGTACAAAAAGAAATCTATCAACTTTCTTTGTAAAACCCAATGCCTAAAATCTAAACTGGTGGAGATTCCCTACAAGATTTTGGGCATGAAGATTCCCTAGAATATTTTGTCGTAGAGTGAATATTTTGGCAAGAGAGAATATTTTGGTGATACGTGAGGAATATTCCTTTTTGATGCCCACATATCCATCAATTTTAATCGAAGGGAGTGTTGATGCCATCATTATGTCAGTGATGAAATCAATAGACTTTTAAGAATTTCTTCACCCCCCTCTCATTTGTATTTTCATTTTGGAAGGAAATTTTCAAATGCAGATATCTCAATCATTTTGGCTCCTTTCTTTGAGATTTTTTTTTTATTTGGGCTATTTTTTTGCATTCTTCATAGTGGTACAATCATAATCTGGTTTTGGTGCATGGTATTTCTAAAAATTGTATATTTTCACAAGCTTTTTTGCTTCATCCTCATTTTGGGAACTTCAGGAGCTCATATCTTACTCCTACAGTAACATTTTTGGGTACAATTTTGTTTGAAAGTGCATAATTTTTCATGTCCGATGGACATGAAGAACACTATTGTTATAAGAAGGATATTGATGAGTTGAAACATCTCAAAAATAATTAGATTGATTTTACTTCTAGAATGTTTGAATCGGCTTCTTCTCCTTCTTCTTCAAAACAATCTAAAAAGGAAAAAGGTCAAGCATCTACATCAAGAAATAAAGGTCAAGGTCTTTGTGCTCTTTTAGGTCCAAGATCAGGGAGATGACTTCTAGATTTAGGAGCATCTCATCATATGGCATCTTTTTAGTCTATATTCTATTCAGTTCAGCCTTGTACTATGTCTCCTATCTTGATGGAAAACAATACATAGATGAGTGTAATTGGGAAGGGATCTATTAGTTTTTGGGACAACACTTTTCAGGATGTTTTGTTTGTTCCTCATTTGATGAACCATCTTCTTTCCATAGATCATATTACACATGGTGGAGATGGGAGAACTATGGAGTGATTTAGTCATTATTCGAGACTTGGAGAGTCAATAGATCATTGCTAGTGGGGTGGTTGATCATTCATCTCAATTGTATAACTTTGTAGATTTTTATTTTGATGGTGACATTGTTCCTTTGATTGTTGATCACATTTCTAGCATTAACCATAATTTAGAGGAGACATTTGGATTTTTGAACTTGGGAGTTCTCACATCAGATCTAGTAGTTGAGCCATGCATTTCATCTCCTCCACCAACTGTTGTACCTTAGGATGCTTGTGATCCAACAGTTTTGGCTCCTTGTGATTCAATGTAGTAGGATATTGATAGTCTTCCAAATATTGCTGCTTGTGATGACTTCTTGATAGGTATTTCAATCTTGTTTTTGGAGTCTCATATTGTAGATTTGGGGGACATCATTGATGACATTCATCTTATCTTTGATGGAGAATATCCTTCTTTAGTTTTTGTGAGGGAACACCTTATCCCTCTTGTTCATTCTCTACATGATCATTCCTTGCAGTTTGGCATGAGTGTGGATGCTTTTGGACAACATTTGGAGGAGGATTATTTGTCTTTAGAGGGGATATCTTTGTCTTTGGATCATGTTCTACATTCATCTCTACCCGATGTTGGATTTTCCTCTTCAGCAGTGTGGCCTAGAATGCCTGTTTGGAGTGTGTCAGCTTTCGGGATCGACATGGAGACACTTGAGATGCATGTTTCAAAGACATCATCATACATCATCCATATTTCTAACATCTTGCATGCATTCATGGTTTTGTTTCTTCCTAAGGGGAGGAATGTTGTAATGTGATATTGGATCATCTTCAGCATTCAATGTCAAGCTTCTACCACCATTGCAGGAGACTCAACATTGAAGGGGGCTGCCTTGTCTCTCTTCTACTTCTCTCTTATGGGTGGGTCTTTTTCCTCACATGGGGTTTTACCTTCTCATTCTTCATTTAAGAGCATTTCTTTTTTGTATTTCATCTCTCTTTTGGGGAGGATTTTTGTCCCATTTGGTTTTTTCCTTTTCTCCATTTGTGAGAGATTTCATTTTCATATGTACATGGGTACCTAACATGGCCTAGTAGTTGGGACCCATCTTTGTATCATTTTCATAATAATCTACTACTCCCTAAGTTTCACTTAAGGGGGTGTTGGTGTAAATAAAGTCTTGTACCTAGTTCATTCATTACTAGGGGACTTATTTACACATGTTAAGTTTACTTTGGTCCTAGGAAGGAATCTTTGTAGAAGGTGTTAGTTGTCATTAGTTGTTATCTTATCTTTTGACAACTACATGTGAACCTAGGTAGTTGTGATTAGTTGCCTCATGTCATATGATTAAGACACTTGTCATAATCTATGACATTTTGTATCTCACCTTAGCTTTATAACCAAGGGGTATATACTATATTGTCACAAATCACATTATATCATTGAATCATATTGATAAGAATGTAGTTTATTCTTGTCACATTATATTCCCTCTTCTTGTCCTTTCCATATGGTCGCAAGATCTTGGTAGCCATATCCAATTCTATAAATGATAGTTTCGAGCTCTCTAAAAAATATTGTAGCGAAGAACATATTGACCCTAAATCCATAGATCCCTTATGCGTTTGGTGTTTCTCATTTTGGGGGAAACCCCTCTCTTCTCTTCTCTTTTGCATGACATGGCTTTACTTGGATACATATGACTTGGCATAGGGATTTCCATGTTAGCTCTGATGAATTTTATATTTGCATTTATCATTTTCTACTTTAAAGTAATTGCTCATATAGCATGGTGTTAAGAAATTTCTTTAAAGTGGGGGCATACATTGCCAAATTATTCTTTTGCATTTTTTCTTTTGCATGGTTCATGGTGTAGTCTTATTACTTCATAAAATGATTTTTTTCATTTTCGGATGACATTGGGTGTGATTTCCTTCAGGAACGTGATCTCTCTTAAGTATATTACATTCCTCTTAGTGGCTTGATGTGACACACTTCATCCCCTAAGTTGTGAATTTTCTATTCTTTGATTGGTCCTCTCTTGGAGACACTAGGCACAATGTTCCCTAAGTTAAGACCTTGCATGAACTAAGCAAGAATGCCTTGAACATATCTTATTATTGCATTTTTCATTTTCAATTATATGGCCACCTTGCACAACACAACTTGCATGCCTATAGAGCCATCTTTTATGTTCATGAGCTCTAAGCATATAAAGTTTTGCTTGTCTCATGAAGCTCAAAAATCATTTTTTGTGTGGCACCTTATTAAACTTATCAGGAGGTATAATTTTAGTATGGTTTGAGTGGTAAGCCCAACCAAGATATAAATTTCCCCATAGCTACTTGTGTGTGTGTGTGAGTGCATACAGTCATGAGTGTATATTTCTCACCCTCTTAGGACTTCTCACCCCATGGACATCTTGAAGTTTCATTGACTTAGAGTGATTATGCATTTTTTTGGAAAAACAACTGAGATTTGATCCACAATGTGTTGAACAAACAGTCAAAGCTTGATCCTCCCTTTTTTATTTTTCATGTTATTTTATTTTCATTTTTTCTTTGACAGCGCATGCTTGTGTCTTGTTGTTTCTCTTTATCATTTCATGTGTTTTCCTTTGTGCTTATGTTGGTTTCCATAGGAACTTGGTCCTAGGGGGCTTGCACACCCCCCTTGGTCATGATGGTCCTTTCTTACCAGCATTCGTACATTCAAACCCCCCTTGATTATTGCTACATTTGGTCTAGTTTAGTGTTTGTTGGAAGCAAGTTCCTCCTCTCACTAAAGTTGGGGCTAGTTGTAATGACAGAAAAAGGCCTCCTTAACTTTTCCTTGATTTAGTGTTGTAATATGCCTAACATATTCACATTATGTCCTCATCCTTTGTGAAATATATGAACATAAATGGTACCTTTTCTTAAGTGTTGTAAATTTTTGTAACACACTTTCACACTTTTCTAAGGTCTTGTTAATGAAATACACCTAATAGACCTCTTTTCAACATTAATCTTGGGCAGGTGTATGAAGTTGGTTGCACTTTTGTGGCCAAATGGAATTTTTTTTTTAAAAGAGATAATGTAGTGCGTTATAACATGAGTGTGTTACAACGCTCTCACATTATGTGGTTTTAAAAGAAAAAAAAAAGTGAAAACTGTATCATTTTCTATTTACTGTTTCTCAGCTCTACCCATAGCCAAAAACCCTCACTTTTATGCTTGCATTCTAGGAGGAAGGATTTCTACAAATTTCATCAACAACAGTTGGATTTTCTTTGCAAATATGGTGCCACGACAACGAAGAGATGCGGGAGGTAAGTATTGTTTGATATTTTTTTGAATTTCTTAGTTTGAAATTGATTTTGTTTGTTTTAGGTCAAATTTTAAAAAAAAAAATATTGTAGGAAATCTTTTAAATCCTCAACAAGAAGAGGAAAATCCTCAACAACAAAATCCTTAACAAAATCAACCTCCCCCACAAATCACTCAATACCCTCTTAACACTCAAGAAAATTTGAGGAGTGAAATTGAGAACAATAGAAAAAAACTTGAGGATCTTATCAGTAGGTTGAGTGATCCAAATGCTTCAACCATAGAAAGAATGCTTCTAGAAAATTCATTGAAAGAGATGTTAAAAAGTGTAGATGCAATTACCCAAAAAATATCTAGATGGCAAGATAGGAGGCAGGAAGTCAGGGCATATTATGCAGACAAATTATCATATAAACAAGTAAAAGATTTAAAAATTACTAAAGATGATTTGTGAAGTCCCCTAATATTTTCTTAGGAAACTATAGAGTGATTTTGTATTGAACCAAATCCCAAATTATTTTGATATGAGGGAGCTCCAGGGGAGAGGTGGGGGGTCAGCTCAGGATAGGCCTAGTACACAGCTAGATCCTACGTGGCAAGGGAGATGACCTCTTGCTACGCCGCCTCGTGAGCACATTGTGATGCCTGTCATTGCGAAGGAGAGTGCCAACGTAGAGACATTACATGCAATCACAATTTTGACCCAGAGTGTCATCCATCACACTAGCCCTATTGTACAGCACCATCCAAGGGAGTCTTCAGGGGGTGGCCTTTGAACCCATGTGTGTCAATCTTGTGGGGCGACTTGTTTGTATGATCCTACCGGCACTCAGGAGGGTGGTATGTAGGATCCATATGCTACTACACAGCCTGATCCATATGAATCTATGGGGATGGAGAGGATGACTGACATTTTGCATGATGCATATGGCATTGGCACTCAGGGAAAATTCAGCATGTTCATTGAATTTAATTTATTAAATTTTGATTGTGAAATGCAAGATTAACCAATTTAGTTTTATTATTTTAATAAAATTGCAAGGTCACAGTATTGAGACTAGATACACTAGTCCTCCCCCTACTTATTTTTGCAGTACACCTATCAGCGGGTTATGTAACTAGTAAACAATTATAAATTTATTACATGTTAATAGAATTTTTTTACAAATGGTATTTTAATATGTGATTTTGGATGTTGAACAGGGTAATGTTGGAGGTTTCAAGGAAACACCTCCTAGTGCTAGTAGATTTGCTCAAACGTTCATAGAGGTAATATAGAATAAAGAGAACTTAACTAATGAATTCTAAGTTTAATATTTTTGTGTAGTTTATATTCATATTGTTGGTTACATTGCATTACACATCATTCAAACTCAAACAATTACTTCAAATTCAATAACTAATAATCAGAAATATATAGTTTAATACTTGTACTCAAAATTTTGTTCATTAGATCTCATACATTATAAGTCATCATGTGGATCGCTATTGTAACTTTTTTGTGATTGAATAATTTGTTGTTTTATTTTCATATGTTGGTGATAGAAACACCACCAAACATTACGAGGGCAATGGATATTGGTGTTTCCTCCGCTATACAATCCTCGATGGCTATGATAGGGGAGGTATGAGGAAAATTACTAAATTTCAATTTACATTCGTTGTTATAGATGAACTAATTCTAGTGAAGAATAAAACCATTATTGATTCGTAGTTTAATTCCTATTTGGATGGTTTATATAGGGCTTGAGCATGCCTCAACATTGGCATGCAAATATTTCCATTGAGGAGAGTGATCATGAGATGGCCGTAAGTGATTATTTTGTTAAATATATCAATTTTTATAATGTAATATCTATATATTAATGTCTTTACTTCTTATTATAGTAGTTAAAACTTCACTAGGAGCTAAACCCTAGGAGGAGTAGTAGGAGCACTCCTCAAGCACCACATAAATGGGTGATAGAATTATCGCCATTGGATCACCAAACAAAGGGAAAGAAAATTGTATTTAAACCAGAGCATGGAGAGAAATGAATTTTGAATGTAGAGCCCTTTGTTGTATGCCTACATGGAAATTTTTTACATATTTTGTATTGGATATATTTGACATTGTATGCCTATATGGCCTTCTTGTAAGCCTATATGGCTATTTTGTAACTATATTTTATACTTATATCGACATATATTGATGTATTTGTACATGGCTATTTGATTTTAATACAAATCTTTTTTTATCGATGGTGTCCATATTTGCATTATAAATTCATGGTTCAATAGATATGAGTTACATAAATTCAAGTGTATACTTTACAACTTACGCACATATACTATTTGACTTACATTGGAACATTGAAAAGTGTGAAAATTTCTATGTGGAAGTCAAACGTAGGCCAATTTTCCAATTCTCGATTCTTGCATACTCAATCTTATGGACTTATTCCTTCCTAGCACATATTGTGAATATTTCTCATTTGGTGCAGAAGAGAGATTCCTCATTTTTGAACCACTCATAGCAAAGAGATTCACAATTAGACTTTAGCATTGGAACACTACTCCATACTTCTCTTGTCTAGACCATAAAGGATTGAAAATTCTTAATTTGATGCAATGATAGTCCTGAGATGAGAATTTATATAACCATGCCCATTTTGAAACTTCACATCTAATACTGCAACAACAAGAACTTAAGTGTTGCATAATAGTGTTAGGTTTGATTGGCCTTCTCTTCCCTAAGGGAGGAGAGCCTACATCTTGAATTTTGAACAAAATTTTAAGAAGAAAACATTTTACCTAAAATCTTCAAACCTAGATGACATGTTTGGCTAAGTCTATCTTGAAAATTATCAATGCATTCAAACTCTAAAGGAGATTCTCCCTGAAAAAAAAACTTTACCCTTTTTCCCAAGGAAAGAAATTGCAACAAGTTGCATGATTTATCTTATTTCTTTCTCACAGTTCCTGGTCAATCATTTATGTCTTAGGATAGTTCTGTTCCAAGGAAAGGACACACAAAAAATCACTGAGATTCTTCTATGATCTGCAAGAAAAAGGTTTTGGGTCTTTCATAATGTAAATAATTATGTAACATTGTTTTCTTCTTTTCCTTCCACACAGAAAAATGTTCACACTTTTCAGATTGATCAATGATCAATAATGGCTGATTGTAAACACTTGAAATTTTTATGTTTGAACTTTAATTTATAATTTTGTATCATGACATTCAAGTATCACTAATATTTTAATATTTGACTATGAAAGTGGTGGTGTATTTTTGCTATGTTATTTGACTATTAATATGGTGGTGTATTCTGAACTTAAATACTGCTGCAAATATGTATATATTTCTGATTTTTATATGTTTTGTATTACCGAACCCAAAACGAACCCACCCCCAAATTTTTTTTTTCCCAAACCGGCAAACTGGGATCCCAAACCCGAACCCAAACCCAAAACTGAACTAGTAACTTAGTTAAAAATAGATTTTTGTAGTTTATATTCATAATGTTGATTAGATTACATTGCACATCTTTCAAACTCAAAGCATTGCTTCACATTGCATAACTAATAACTAGATGTTGATAGATGACAAAATTTCAATTACAATATAATTTTTACAAAGTCAACCTAAGTAGTAACTAGGAGCAACTACCAATTGCATTTGCTTGTCATGGCATTCTATGAGACCACATTTCTTTGAGGCATTTTTTCAAACAACTCATTGCCTTGTCTATACTACCACATTTTTGATACATGTCTACCAAAGCATTTTGTCAAATAGTTCAAGTGTTGCCTTGTTGCTATGTATGAAAGCCTAAAAGAAGTGCTTTTGAAGAAGCTATGGATGCTTGGAAAAAATATATCAAAAGCATAATAGTAAGCAATATCATAGACAAGGCAATGAACTCTTAAAAAAATGCCTCAAAGAAATGAGGTCTCAATGGTGATGGAATTCCATGACAATCAATAGCATTTGATTGTCATGGCATTCCATCACCATGAGACCTCATTTCTTTGAGGCATCTTTTCAAAGAGTTCACTGCCTTGTTTATGCTAACACATTTTTCATAAATGTCTATCAAATAATTTTATCAAACAGTTCATTTCCATGCTGCTATGGCTAAAAGCCTAAAATAGGTGCTTTCGAACAAGCTATGGATGCTTAGAAAAAATCTATCATAGCATAATAGTAAGTAATAGCATAGACAAGGGAATGAACTATTTGAAAAAAAAAAATCCTCAAAGAAATGTGGTCTCATGGTGGTGGAATTCCATGACAAGAAAATTGTTGTGGATTGTCATGGCATTCCATCACCATGAGACCACATTTCTTTGAGGAATTTTTTCAAACATTTTGTTGCATTGTCTATGCTACTACATTTATCATACATGTTTACCAAAGCATTTTATCAAACAGTTCACTTCCTTGTTGCTATGGCTAAAAGCCTAAAATAGGTGCTTCCAAACAAGCTATGGATTCTTGGAAAAAATCTATCAAAGAATACTAATAAGCAATAGCATAGAAAATGTAGCAAACAGTTTGAAAAAAAAGCCTCAAAGAAATGTGGTCTCAATGGTGATGGAATTCCATGACAATCCATAGCAATTTGCTTGTCATGGCATTTTTCATGCCATTCCATCACCATGAAACCACATTTCTTTGAGGCATTTTTTCAAAGAGTTCACTGCATTATCTATGCTAACACATTTTTCATACATGTCTATCAAAGAATTTTATCAAACAGTTCATTGTCTTGCTGCTATGGCTAAAAGACTAAAGTAGGTGCTTTTGAACAAGCTATGGATGCTTGGAAAAAAATATATCAAAGCATAATAGTAATCAACAAGCTATGGTCTCATGGTTTTTTTTCACGCGAAAATCAACGTGATTTTATTCACATTTTTTTCATGTGAAAATCAACGTGAACCAGATTTTGTATTATGGAGCTATGTTAAGATGCCACTCTGAAGACCAATGTAACAATGATACAAAATAATGTTTGAGACTACAAGAAGGCATCAAAATGAATAGTGTACTAAACAAATTCTTATAATTTACGAATAATGTTAATAACTCTACTCAATTGGCTTCTTTTTTCAAAATCATACAAATTGAACCCTAGCATCAATAGACTCTGTATATCAAGCTAGCACAATTCAAGTTACATTAGGCCCATATCACCAAGACATAGCTTGAACAATAGGAGGAATGGCCTATTTCAACATACTACACTCAACCCTTAATGAATCGATCTGGTTGAAAGTAGCTCAGAGCAATTCTGCATGTTTGGGTGCAAAAGAGGACCATGCCTAGCATAAAAATTCCTACTCAGACACGTTGGAATAGTCTGTTTGGTCACATGAGTTGTAGAATTAAAATTGCACCACCTTGCAACTTTTCACTGCTTGCATTTAACACTTTTTCCATCAACTGAAAACTGGACACCATGGGAAAATCACTCTAAGATAATGAAAACTGAGAGAGGTTATTGTAGAGGGACCCAACATGATCTCATAGGCTTAGACAATAAGTTTCTAAGCATCACGGTGTCCAAGTAACCTCATGTTGAAGTTTGCAGCCATTTTTCCCTTTGGACCCTTAAGGGATCAATCCGGTTGAACGTAGCTCAAAGCGATTCTGTGTGTTTGGGAGAAAAAGAGGACCATGCCTAGCATAAAAATGCCTATTTGAATGTGTTGGAATAGTCTGTTTGGTCACACCAATTGGAAAACGAAAGTTACATGACTTTGCAACTTTCCACTACTTGCATTTGACACTTTTTCCATCAACTAAAAATTAGACACCACGGGAAAACCACTATGAGATAATGAAAACTGAGAGAGGTTATTGTAGAGGGGCCCAACATGATCTCATAGGATTAGACGAGAAGTTTATAAGCATCATGGTGTCTGACTAACCTCATGTTGAAGTTTGTAGCCATTTTTCCCTTTGGACCCTTAAGGGATCAATCCGATTAAACGTAGCTCGGAGTGATTCCTCATGTTTGGGTGCAAAAGAGGACCATTCCTAGCATAAATTTTCCTATTCAAATGCATTGGAATAGTTTTTTTGGTCACACGAGTTTCTGAATGAAAGTTGCACCACTTTACAACTTTCCACTACTTCCATTTGACACTTTTTCCATCAACTGAAAACTAGAAACTACGAAAAAACCACTCTAAGATAATGAAAAATAAGAGAGGTTATTGTAGAGGGGCCCAACATGATCTCATATGATTAGATGAGAAGTTTCTAAGCATCATGGTGTCCGAGCAACCTCATGCTAAAATTTGCAGCCATTTTTCCCTTTGGACCCTTAAGGAAATGATCCAGTTGAACATAGCTTGGAGTGATTCCGCATGTTTGGGTGAAAAAGAGGGCCATGCCTAGCATAAAATTTATTATTCAGATGTGTTGGAACAGTCCATTTGGTCACATGATTTGCAGAATGAAAGTTGCACCACTTTGCAACTTTCCACTGCTTCCATTTGACACTTTTTCCATCAACATAAAACTGGACACTACGAGAAATTTCCTCTGAGATAATGAAAACTGAGAGAGGTTATTATAGAGGAGTCCAACGCAATCCCATAGGATTAGATGAGAAGTTTCTAAGCATCACAGTGTCCAAGTAACCTCATGCTGAAGTTTGCATCCATTTTGCCCTTTAGACCCTTAATGAATCGATTCGGTTCAACATAGCTCAGAACGATTCTGTGTGTTTGGGTGCAAAAGAGGACCATGCCTAGTGTAAACATGCCTATTTGGATGCATTGGAACAGTCTGTTTGGTCTCACGATTGCACCACCTTGCAACTTTCCACTACTTGCATTTAACACTTTTTCCATCAACTAAAAACTAGACACCATGGGAAAACCACTCCAAGATAACAAAAACTGAGAGAGGTTATTGTAGAGAGGCCCAAAATGATCCCATAGGATCAAATGAGAAGTTTCTAAGCATCACGGTGTTTGAGTAACGTCATGCTGAAGTTTGTAGCCATTTTTCCCTTTGGACCCTTAAGGGATCGATCTGGTTGAATGTAGCTCAGAGTGATTCTGTGTGTGTGGGAAAATTTTGAAACCTAGTGGAATGGTGGATTTAGGGGTCCTCTCCATGATACAATTTGTTTTAGAGTGAAAGATGGAGGTTTGAAAAAGTTATCTGATGCCCTAGGTCAATTTTTCCCTTGTAAATGTGTGAAAATGGCCTTTAGAATGCACTTTGCATAATTTTCTAATAAGTTACTACATTGCTGGGATTCAAGAAAATAGATTTCTAGTGATGCCCTACGTCGGGTATTTGAGTTTTCCTAGAGAAAATGAAGGCTATAGGTTGTGTATTGGTGAATTTGTGAAGGGACTGAGTGTAGAAAGGTTTGGAGGGTTTGTGCAGACCTAGGCAAAGATGTTTTGAATTTTGGTTTGATTTTTTGTGGCCAGTAGAGTGGAGTTACAGAGAAACCCTAGGTTTTAGGGTGAAATAGGATGGTTTTCTAGAGCAGAACCTTAGAACACCTATACGGAATAATTGATCAGAGAATCTATGGTTTTGTAACACAATTTGAGACTTTCTAAGAGATCTTGTGGTGGCAAGAAGTTTAAAGAGTACTTTGTGTGTAAAATTGGGCTAATTCTAGTAGCCTTTAAGTAGGGTGACTTTAAGTTTCTTAGTGTTTTTGCATAAGAATCTCATATGTAAGCTTGGTTCAATTTTTTTGATGTGGCATGGATGCTATTTAGATGTTGAGTTGGTATTCTTACAACCTTCTCTAAAGGATAGGTTTATTTGTTGTTACTAGTGAATTGGGAAGCCATAGTTCTGATTTTATGAAATTTGTGTTGGAAACTTGAATCTAAGTTGGAACTTGATTCCTTGAGCCTAATTATGGGTTCCTCCACCTTGATATTTCATCATAGGGGTGTTGGGGTGTGCCTTGAAAAGTTGAAAGCTTCCTTATGTAGGCCTAGTTAAGCCTTGTTTATGGCTTGTAAATCAATCTTTTGATACATTTTGTTTTGGGTGTTTGATCTTGTGCTTTTGGAAAATTGTGGAGGATGGTATTTGGAGTATAAATCCATGTTTCATTCACTAGTTAATTCCTTTAATCATTTCAAAACTTCACTTTCCTAGTCGGTGAATGTTGCAAAGTTGCATGGGCTTGTGTAGAAGCCATGGAAGAGTGGATGTTTTTGGGTGCAAGGTCTATTTTTTTGGTCATGTTGTGTTGTGTGAAGAGTGTTTACATCATCCCCAAGTCATATTGAGATGTCTAGTTGTATGAGTCAAATTGAGTGGTCAAGTTGCATTGTTGAGAGGAATAGTGAAGTTGGTGTGTGCATATAGAGTATTTGAGAGAAGCTTTTGAAAAGGAAGTTGCTTCCCCTACCACTCTACATCATAGTGGTATCAAAGCTTCAAGGAGTAGATTTTTTTTTATTTTTCAGGTTGTGAAGAGCAAGGAAGAAGTGAATAGTTTGGTATTAGAATATTCCTCCAAAGAACAAAGGTATGGCTAAAGAGATGAAGGAGATGAATGATAAGCATGCTAGAGAAATTAAAGGGTTGGAGGAAAGAATCATAGCCTTGGAGAAAAAATAAAGAAGGGATGTGGAAGAGAGTGAATCAGATGAAGAAGAAGATGATGAGTTTGAAGACATGGAAGAAGAACTTGATCCAGAAGACTAAAGGATTGCAAAGTTGGTAAGGGAAGTTAGAGATGACAAGCCTAAGGTAAAAATTGATGTTCCTAAATATGGTGGAAGTTTAAATGATGAAGAACTACTTGAATGGATTGCTGCATTAGATAATCATTTTGAATGTGATGAGGTTCCTAAGGAGAAAAGAGTAAGTATTACATAGACAAAGTTGCAAGGCCATGCATTAGTAGGGTGGGACTACTTTCAATTTGAGAGGAGGAAGCAAGGAAAGTCTAAAATCACCTCATGGGACAAGATGATATCAAAAATCAAAGGTAAATTCTTACCCAAGGATCATTAAGTTAAAATGTTTAAGAAATTACAAAGCTGAAGACAAAAAGAAATGGATATTAAGTCTTATACTGGGGAGTTTTATAAATTAAGTTTAAGGTCTGGTCATCATGAGAATGAAGATGAAAAAGTTGCAAGATATATTGGTGGTTTGAGGTTAAACATACAAGATGAATTGGTTTTGGCTAACCCTAGGAGTGTAGAGGATTATTATCAAATGGAAATTAGAGTGGAGGAGAAGCTTAAGAGGAGACAAGAGAAATCAGTGAGAGGAAAAGGTGGTCTGGTGTAGGAGCACCTAGACTCTAAAAACAAATTTGTAAAGATTTGAGTTTTCAAAATATGAAGGCATTGTAAAGGCCATTCTAAGTCATTGAAAGGTATTTAGGAAGTAAATAGAGTAAAAATATAAAAAAATGTCATTTTTGTGCCTAGGTGATAAGGTTTTCAAAATTGTTCATTTTTTGTTAAAATTGTGAAAAGGCAAAAATTAAAAAAAAGAACACAAAAATTAGAATGTGAAGAGACAAAGTGGGAGAGGAAAGATTTTGGTTGATTGGAAACTGAAAAGGCACTTTCATAACTATTTTAAAAGCTATAAAAAGCATGAAAAAGCATGGAAAACATAGAAGTTGAGTCTTTGTAATCAGATTTTGAAATAAAATCCCATGTTTCTAAGTTTGCAACACTTTCTCCATGGATTTTATCTTATATTGGTAATTTAGGAACTTCAAAAGTTTAAATCCTTGTGTGATCTCATTTTAGGTAGATTTAGTTTCATTCACAAAGAATTTGGAAGGTTATTTTTGAGAAATAAAAGAAGGAAAAGAAGTTTTTTGTGTCTCGGGCAGTGATCGTCACTCTATGATTTTGAGAGTCTTATAAGGAAAATATTCTCCATCCCACCATTATAGGCTAGTAGAATGGTGGGATGGATGGTTTTTTATGTTTATTTAACATTTTTTTGAGTGGAAAGTGTATCAAAAAGTAACAGGGAAGGTGTGGATATGAAGATAGCTGCTGCTACAAGAGGAAAATCTGAGTTTTCCATATGAAAGATGGTGCCTACAAGTTGGAACGGTTGGAATAGATTTTTTTTTATATGGATAAGGGTTATTATGTTTAGGAATACTTATTTATAGGTTTTTGCAATAGTGGCAGGTGATTTGGAGGTTTGTAGATGATATTTCTTAAAAACCCTCACTTGCTTGTGCTTTAAAAGCCTATAAACAAGGGTTTACTAGTTAATTATATTGATGGGAATTTCTTACCTTGAAGATTGATTATTTGTGATTTTTTCCACCTGTATAAGTACTTTTTATGGTTGGTAAGTGATTTGGAGTTGTTTTAAAGGTTTCTCCTTTGTTAAATTGGCCTATTTAGGGCTCTTTAGTAACAAAGAAGTTAGGACAATAGGCGCGTGTTCCAAAAAAAGTGTACCTAAATATGTGATATGTTTTTAATGATAAAAATTGGTACTCAAAACTATATTTATCCTGTATAGATTCATTATGGTTTGCAAGTTACACCCGATTTGGTGTTTTGGCAAATTTTGGCCTTTTGAATGCAAGAAACTGAGGTTCTGTGTAGACAGTGATTTGAGTGTTTGGTTTGGGTTTTTAACTATCTAAATTATGATGAAAAATGTGACTCAAGGTCTGGAAGAAGTCCTAAATCAAGGTTTGTCATTTTAATGTCTTGAACAATGTGGAATCATGGTGTTTTGAGTAAGAAAAATGATGTTTTGACTGCTAAAAGTAAGGAATCTAATAAAACAACATTTGTGAATATGATCTTGGTATTGTTTCAATTAGAATGATGATGATTATAATTTCATGGAATTCTAATAATAGGTTTGAAGGGAGAAGTGAATGAGTGGTGGTCTTTTTTCCTTGATTGAATCAAGTTAAATGGATGGTAATACTGAAAGTTGTAGTGATTCAAAATTTCTAATAGTGTTATCATGAATTTGATGAAAGTGTGGATTACTGGTTTGAAAAATTGATGATTGGTAGCCTTGTAGTCCAAAGTTAATTTTATGGATTTAGTTGAGTTGATAAGTGAAATTGGTGAAATGAATAGTGAATTTTGAAGAATTTGTCAATTGATCTTCTCCAAGATGAGTTTGGGACAGAAGTTCCCTATGTTTGTGTTGTTTAGCAATTGATATTGCATCAAATTGGTATCAGATCTGGTTTTGCAATCTGATATTGCATCATGGTCCTAATGGAAGAGGAAGAGGAATGACTTCTACATCAAAGAATCCAAATGAAGATCAAGAACCTGGAGCAAACAAAGGTAAAGATCACAATGTTGATTCTAGAGGTGGTTTTGGTTTTACAGGTAGAGGAAGGTATAGTGTTGGTAGAGGTACTAATGATTTTGTCAGAAGGTGCTACACATGCAATGAGTTTGGCCATCCTTCATGAAAATTTCCTAAGAGGGTTGGTAGTTCATCAAGTGGAGACAAGAAGATTGATAGGAGAGCACAATTGGTTCAAGAGGAGGAGTGTGAAAGCCATTATTCTGCAAGTAAGAAGGTAGATCCTAAAGTAGGGAAATTTTGATGGTGAGAAAGACAATCTTGAAAGCAACAAAAGAGGAAGCACCTTTACAAAGGAAAAGTATCTTCAACACTAATTGTAAGTGCAAGGACAAGGTATGTAGAGTGGTCATTGATTCTGGCTTAACTGAAAATATGGTGTCAATGTGAAATGGTAAACAAGTTAGGTTTGAAAAGAATTCCTCATGAATGTCCTTATAAAATTTCATGGTTAAATGATGACCAATCTTTATTGGTGAATGAAAAGGTCATTGTATACTTTCAAATTGGTGTTTATCATGATAGTGTTGTTTTTGATGTGCTTCCAATGGATTGTTGTCATCTCCTATTAGGAAGACCTTTGCAATATGACAAGAGGGCATTATATGATGGTAGGAAAAATACCTACACCATAGTCAAAGATGGTTATTCTTTTGTTTTAACTCCTCTTGTAGAAGATATCAAAGGTAAAGAACAAGTAATAATGTGTGGTAGGAAGGAACCTATAAATGTAATGAAGGAGATTTTTCTTTTGATGTTGTTACCTATCCTAGGACTAATAATGTAGGGGCAGTAGGTGTGACTGAAACACAAGGGTGAAAAGTGCTTTGACAAGGAATTTGCATGAAAGTATTGTTGTAGGGGCCATTAAATGTCTTGTAGTTAAGATTAAAGTTAAGAGTAAGGAATAGGTTTCAAATCATCTTAGCATCCGTACAGACCGTACAACAACAAGAAAAGTGAGAAAAAACTAGTAAATTTCTAGAAAATAACATTCTTATTGATCAAAAAATGGGTTACAAATCAACCAAAAACCTCTCCTTCGAGGCATTGAAGGTTACTATATCTCATTACAATGCCTTAGGTATGAGTTTTTCTCACATGTATTTTACAATGTCACTCATGTACATTCGACATACTCTTCTAATGTCTACATCATAGGTTCTCATTTAGAGGTTAACTTAAAATGAGTAACTTGAGATTCCCTCACAAAGATTCACACTTTCTTTTATAATGGCTTCAAATCAGAATTGAGATTTGTCAAGATCATCAAAATAAGGATGTTACATTGCTTTTTTGGCTGAGATTCTCTTTGATGGCTCAAAAATCAACATTTTCTGCAAGGAGGGACCAATCAATTTTTACTAGTCACTCATGTACATTCGACTTATAGATAGGCATGGCAGTCTCTCAACTTAGTTAGTCTTGGTCATAAATCTTCACTGGGAGTTCCAAGATACCTATTGCACACAACACCTCTCATGAATAGAATTTCTTGAAATTTGAGATGCTCTTATAATGTCTACATCATAGGTGGTTATGATAAGGTTAAATTCAAATGAATAACTTGAAATTGCCTCACCAAGCTTCGCACACACTTTTGTAATGGCTTAAAATCATAAATGATATTTTTCAAGATCATCAAAATAAGTATGTTGTATTGCTTTTCTGCTTGAGATTCTCTTGGATGGCTCATAAATCTGCATTTTATGCAAGGGGACACCAATCAATGTTTGCCTTGTTACATACAGATACACAAAGTAAAATAAGATGATAGCATTGGAATCAACCAAATTGATGTGCATACAAGTATAAATTAATAAGAACCATTGTGCATATACTTACAAATTAATCCAATGAACCATCTAGGTTTGCTCTACTCTTTATTGTGTCAAGAATTGCCTCATGGTCAGACTCACAGACCTTCCACAAGGTCTTGTTCAAAGGTCTACACCCATATTTGGTCAAACGAACATTGGATTCCATGACAAGGTTTGAGTAATGAAGAATATTACGATGCGTAGAAAATTCCTTAAACAACCAAAGTTTAACACTCTTATGTGGGTACCTTCTCAGCCACATTCTAGTAACAACAACTGATCCTATAGGGTATTCAATGTTTTCTCCATCTATAATTGGGGCTTCCAATTTCTTTTTTCCTCAACACAATGACACAAGTAATAGTTTGTTCCCTCTTCGTTGTCTTCATCTGCAATAATTGCATAAACATGCCCTCCATTTATATGTGTGACATATCTCTAGAGATTAGTTAACATTATGAATACAGTACAAAGTAAGATAACAATATGGAATTTCAAATACTAAGCAAGTAGATATATTACCTGGTTGAACTAGATCTGATACATGGTCAAAGTCGACCGATGATTCCATCTGTGTCAGTTCCAATGCCATCAGAGGGTGATACATGTGAAGTGGGCTAAGATAACCTGTCAACCATTTGTCAACCCACTCCCCTGACTCACAATCATTCCAAGCTTGCATTGTACATGAAGAACAAAAGCATGCCATCTTACATTTATTGATACTCCATGAACCTACATTTGAGCTAAGGAAAGAGTGCAACTCATTCAATCATGTTAGTGTACAACAATCCTCATATGATGAAAAGTTAGTATCATCCATCAACCAAAAAAATATACAAATTGAAGACGTACCTTCATTACATGGACCAATCGAAGCATTACACCACTCGATGATTGATCTTGCATTTGTCAACTATGCACTATCTTTATACTTTAACTCTTCTTGTGCTAATGCTCTTTTCACACATGCTCCTACACCTTCATGATCCCCCTTTCCGTGTCCAACCTCACAAAAGTTCCACATATGTTGAACACGTGTAGTGAGATGCATCCTGGACAACCAATAGAACATGCACGCGTTCTTGAATTGTGTTGTACAATTATCTGACCATATTATATGCCCACCATATGATATGCCCCTCTAAGCCAAATGAATGTAGAATATCTGGAAGCAACTTGCATGAACTCTGAAGAATTTGTGTGATCATCACTAATATAAAAGTGATACTCCCGCAATACCTTCCTTCGGTCCTATGTACTATCAGTTGCACGAATGAATGTTATGTGCATAAATATCAAAACTTGTGTGGAGTTGTAATACTGTCACTACACCTCATGTTGTGGCTATAGAGTGTAGTTCTCTACAAAGTCAAACACTATACTATGATACCAAGTGGAAAGGTGTCCTTGCATAGATTGAATTGCGTGTCCAGCCATCGGGCTCTATGGGTATGCCTTGCATACTCATACACTAGATTCTCATGAAACATGGACATGAACTGATACATTGGAATCTTCTGAATAACCAATTCACACATTTTTGCTTCAGACCCATCTTTTGTAGCGTATGCCACTGTTTTATACTTCCTAAACTATACTAGTTTTTTTCCCACCTCATATGTGCTTTCCATATGTTGACATACTGGCATTCACTGCAAGCCACCGCAATGCTCGCATGAACCATCCAAGCATGTTGTCCTATAGAATATTTTTCCATCTTCTATTTCACATAAAAAAATTTATGAGAACTCTCTTGAAGATTTTGGTGGGGCTTCTATGCCACAATCCTGCAAAACATCGTTAATATGCAAATCTAAACATATAGAACGATAAACATCATAATGGTTAGAGAATTCAATATGTAGTTAACAAAAACAAGTAGTGTATGTGTGATTTATCTTGACATAAAAAGGTTTAATCATTTCAAAAAATCTTTGATAAATGCTAATTTTAGGATAATCATTTTGAAATTTATGAAAAAATTGGGTTTGAGTCATATCCAAAAAATGCTTTGGATGTGGCTCACGGTTTCGACTACCGATTCTCCTTCTTACAACATCCCTTTGACTTGGAGATGGCCTTGTATTATTCTTCCAATAATATTCAATTAGTGTTCTCAATGCTTCAAGAACTTTTTTATATTTGTGTGGCAATTTCCCTAAGAATGCCCATAATTCATTTGAATCGGTGCCCTCAATTCTTTGCTACCTTTGAACGGCTTTTGATAAAAAATTTCTAATAATTCCCATTTGTTCACTTGTCTTTTTAATGAGGTGAGATATCCTTGTTTGATAGCTTACCAAAGTCGATGTAATGACACATTGGGTGACATTACTATCCTTTAAGCATGAGGTCTTACCCACATTGTCATAAGCATCCACTAGATTCTTCACAATAGTGTTTTCACTTGATGTATTCGATGTTCTCAACCCAAGAGTCTTCATGATGTTTCTATACTTTAAACCCCGCATCATTTGAATGAATAGTTGACATCTCGTGGTCTCATTTAGTGTGTCTCCAACTATGGTATCTGCATCTCCCCTAGCACGACTCTTTCGCATCTGTTCCCTTTGTGTTTCCAATTTCTTTTCTCTTTTTGACAGTTGAGGTTCCTCTACAACTGGATTGTTTTCATCAATCGTTCCCAATTTTTGATTTTCATGATATTCCCTCATCCATTTTTTCTATTTATCTCTGAAGGCTTGGAGCTGATCATCTGTTAGTTTTTTTCTTTTAACAATTTGTTTCTTTGCATGATGAATAATTTTACCTGTGCAAAAAGTGCTAAGTTGTCAAATTAACTAATTGATTTTTCTGAGTTGGGCAACGTAATTTTATGTTATATTGAGCATGAGTAGGGTATTTTAGGCTTGTTTCAATAGTTGTCAAGTTTTGGAGTTTTTGGCAAGTACTACTTTCAATAAAACATAGGGTTTCTGGTGCAGGAGCACCAAGACCATATTTTCAAAACTTGAATCATTGAATGTTGATCATTTGATCATTTGATCAGTAGGTGTGTCATAGGTAGTTTTATGTCACTATTTTCATTGAATAAAGTTTAGAAACACCATTTTGAATGTAATTAGGGATTTGGAGGTCAAGGGAGTCCAAAATGTAAAATTTGCTCAATGAGATGGTTCATGTGACGAGTCTAGAAATTTAGGTGTTTTGATGTTCTTCAGGTCAAATAAGGTCTTTGTAGACCTTATTTCGTGTATTTAGATGTCTTAGGATTGAGTTTTCAAAATTTTCACATGATATTGGAAAAATTGCAAAATTGCGAAAAAAATGGTGAAGAGCAAAATTGTGAAAATACAAGAATTTGAAGGGTCAGAATTTGAATAGATATTTATGCCCATTGGGAAGGAAAAAAGATCATTGTAAAAGCTTCTTAAAGACCTTTAAAGGCTCATTGGAAATAGAATGAAGATTGGTTGGTGAATCATTTTGAAGAATTCAACGTTCCATTCTTTTATTTCACTATTTTCTATATTTTTCCTATGTTAACAAAATTTCATCACAGTTCTACGGACCTGCACATTCAGTAAAGGCTCTAACATTTTTTATTTCATGTAGTGTTTTGGATTAGTTCTTATTTTCATCAATTCTGAGCTTCTAACATTCAATTTTGTGGGAGAAATCTTGATTTTTTTGGGACTGCCTGCTAAAGTCAGAAATACCCCTATTTTGTGAGCAATATGGATTTTTTGGTCATCCCACCTACTGTGTAGACTTTTGCTTCAATGGGATGACATTTATAAATGCATATTGGATGTTTAATAAAGTTAAAAGGCACTGGGAGTCCACAAGGTCAAGTTATAGTGATGCCCTAGGCTGGGTATGTAGGTTTTGCTAAGTGAAAATGAAGGATAAAGGTTGTGTATTGGTGAATTTGTGAAGGGAATGAGTGCATAAAGGATTGGAGGGTCTGTGCAAACCTAGAAAAAGGTGTTTTGAACTTTGGTTTGAGGTTTTGTTAGTGTTAGAGTGTAAATACAGAGAAACCCTAGGTTTTAGGGTGAAATTGGAGGGTTTGCTGGAACAACACCCTAGAAGACCTATACAGAAGAAATGACCTAAGAATTTGTGGTTTTGTATCACAATTTGAGACTATCCAAGAGATTTTGAGGTGGAAAGAAGTCTAAAGGGTACTTTGTTTGTAAAATGGGGCTAATTCTAGTAGCCTATTGAGTAGGGTGACTTGAAGTTTCTCTATGTTGTTGCATGAGAATCCCATATGTAAGCTTGGGTCTCTTATTTTTATGTTGTGTAGATGCTATTTGGATGTTGGGATGGTTCTCTTACAGTCTTCTCTAAAAGATAGGTCTTTTTGTTGATTTGGTGAGTTGGGAAGCCATGGTGTTGATTTGATGAAAGTAGTTTTGGAAACTTGAATCTGAGTTGGAACTTGATTCCTTGAGTCTATTTGTGTGTTGCAGGCCTTCCCCTACTACATTAGGAGTATATTCTATTTTTTTAGAGACATGTGTGGAAACTTTGGTAGCATAGAAAAGGAAATCAGTTGGTTTGTATAACTGTTTGACAAAATAACTCAATGAAAGCTTTGGAAGCACACACAAAGAAATTCAATTGTTAGATTTAACAAAATTCCTCAAAGAGACGTGGTTTAAAAATTTAATAGGAAAGTGTATCAAATTGTGTGATTTAAAATTTCCATTGAAAACTTAAGGTTGTAACATGAAAAACAAACAATTTGATCAACATGGAATAAGCAAAACAACAAAAATGAAAGCAAGCCAAAATAGAATGAAAGAAAATGTACAAATATTTCACATACCTAAAAAAGAAAAGTTTCAAATGGAGGAGTTCTACCCAATTATGCAGCCTTTGCTTATTCCTTCCTCAAACTCCTAAAAAATTTGACTTCTTCAAAAGCTTGTTCCTATCCACATTTCAATTGTATATCAATTATAACTGTAATTCAAACTTGAATTGATATTATATGCCTTTCAAAGTGAAAACTCTGCTATTTCATGCAAAGGTGATGGAAAGAACATTCAAAAGGTGGTGGAATCTAAAAATCATGCATGCACACTTCACTCAATCACCAAAAAGCTACTTTTTATTGGAGCACACGTAGAACCAGGAGAATATGCAAAATGTGGGCTGACATCACTAGTATATTGTGTTTTTTTACCGTTTTTAGTGCTATAAAAATGTGCTTGCATTATAACAAGAGCACATTATAACGTGAATGTGTTATTTAATCCTTAATGGACATATCAAGCTACTAGTAAATAACACACTTGTGTTATGATAAATTTGGTCTTTTTAAGCTTTATATGATACATTTATAGCGTAGAGGGTTAAGGGTACTAGGGAGAGAGGTAGAGGGAGTGAGTGAGAGAGAGATACCTAAGAGAGGGAGATACTTGAGAGAGAGAGAGAAAGGGAGTCAGATAGAGATAAAGGAGGGAAGGGCCAAGGGTAGAGGGTAGAGGATTTAAGGATGAAGAAGGTTTACAATTAAGGGTAGAGGGGAGAGAGACAGAGGGAGTGACTGAGAGAGAGAGACCTAAGAGAGGGAGAGGGGGTAGGAGGGAGACGGTTGACAGAGAAAGATACCTAATAGAGGGAGAAGGGGTAGGAGGG
>VDFB02353493.1:180168156-180304456 GCA_007258455.2 Sequoia sempervirens | reverse complement strand
AGTGCATTATAATGGGCTTGCGTTATATTTTTGTTTGGGAATCCCCAAGCCTTAGCTTTGGTATTTTCCTTGGAATACCAACCCAAAGGCTTGGAGGGCATTCCCAAAGACCAGAGACGTGTTTTTGTAAAATTCTAAATTTTTTCACATAATCGGGTTCATGCTCACCATCAAGATTGCATCTGGTTCAATATCGAAAAAATCGAACACATGGTTAATGTTAGGTTCTCTCTTAGCTTTCCAATGATGTAATTTTTTTCACTTTTTGATAATGTTAAGCCTTTTATCCATAATTTCTTTTGTTTGTATGTCCTGTTTTTCTTCAAAAAGCAGTGTTTGGTATTTTTTTTGCTATAAATTAACCGTTCATTGAAATTTGAAATAAATTATTTTTTTAGAAACTGACTCCATTATACAAATTTAAAAAAAAAATTAAAAAAAAATCTATTACTTTCAAAATTTCTAAGGGGAGCACCCAAAATTCTTCTTTTTAGGAAGTCCCCACTTAGAAAATTAGTAAAAATCAAATATTTATTAAAAATTATCCAAAAAATCATGCATCAACTACATATATTAGCTAACTTCTGACTGTAGCGATTTTAAAAATACTACAAAAAATTTCACCATGCTAGGGTCGTACAAGAGTTGCTATGTTATGTTTTTCTGACAAAAACAACATCAATTTGTGTACATCCCTCTTTTGAACCCCTTAATCTCAACCATTTTCAAAATAAATTAGTAGTTTATAAAGTAGACTTAGAGCACTTCAATCCTTGTTTTTGTTCCATCTCAAAATTTTGAGTGTAGCTATCCTCAATTTCACATCCAAGGTCGGTATTTCCTGATTTCAGAAAAAAAATTGGCCACTTAAGCCCCCTTTTTGGGAACCATCTTGGTGCACTTACCCTCTTACCTTATTTTAAAGTGTTGTAACAAAATTTCACACTTTTCTAGGCTTGTCATTAATAATTGGGCTTTCTTATGCTTCAATTGGCCCTATTTTACATCCAAAAGCCTCATTTATGTGTATTTTCAAATATAATCTTGACAAAACCTTTTTAAAATATCAAAATCCTAAAAAACCACCATTTCAACTTATTATATACTATTTAAAGAGATTTAGGAAACATTTTGTGACAAGAAAAAACATTTGTACCTAGAATAACATTGATCCTAGCTTGAAAAAAATCTCTTTGAAATTGATAACAAAATGAACAATGATCTATCCCTTTTATGGATTTGTATTTCTTCTAAAATTTTATGGTCCATATGGAAGGCTAGAAATGAGGAAAATATAAAGGAAATAGAAGGGTGCTTACTAATTCTACTAAAAGACTTATAATTTACAATGTTGCTATGCAAGTATTCATAACCATAGAGATTTCCAAAGGAAAAATTTGGACATTTTCCTAAAGTAGCACAACCATGAACATGTACAAACACACATGGCAGGAGGGCCACCTTGTTATTGAAGTATTCCTAAAATCCTTACAATTTTTTTCAAAAGAACTTAAAGATGAAGTAGCAACTTAGTGTATAAAGGAAACAAAAAATAACTCTAAAGGAATGCGCAATAGTAGCAATCTGGAGGATGGTAGCTCTATGGATGAGTAGGTGGAAATAGAAGTCCTTGTAGGTTGGGTGGAAACATTGTGATTGGTACAATGATTAGTGTATATACCATTTTTTTTATATTCAATAGTGTAATATTTTGTATTTTTGTTGTAAATCATACAATATACATGTATATCCTTCTAATAAATGTAAGATTGTATATATAACTAATGAAAACATGTTCATATAGTTATTCCTACAACAAAGTATGCTCTGATATGTAAATCAATGTAAATGTGATGTAATCCTTTATTCTATTTGCTCTAGAGTTAATAAAAAAAGTATACAATAGAGTCTATAATTTGAAATTGGAATCTATTTCAAATTTGGATGACTAACAAAAAATTATGCCAAAAATATTATCCATAGGTTTCTAGAAAAAAAGGAAAGACACTAGAAAAATAAATAGAATATCAAAAACTTAATGCATTTCAAATGTAAAAAATTACATGGCTGGAAATGTAAAAGAGAGCTTGACATTATTGTGCCATTTTTTAGATCAACGTTGAAAACTATGTAGTTTTGATGGTGACCATATTTAACATTTTCTTTTTCTAAATTTTACAAAAAAACACATATTTCAATGTTGAAATGTAAACCCAACCTCTATGTTGGATGCCCAAAAAAACTCCAATACTAAGATTTGGTAGTTTTTAAGAAAATGTAATGCTATCATTTTATGAAAATCAAAAGCTAGGTTAAAAGGAATTCTTTTAGATTGTTTTCTATATTTTTCATATTAGAGGAACATTATGAGAAAAAAATCCTGTAAAAATTTTATTTAGAATTTTTTTAAACTTTTCATAACATGAATGGGTTATAATGTGAGTGTATCATAATAAATTCACACAATTTCATAGTTCCATTATAAAATTCTTCTCTTATGGATCATTATTGACTAAGCCACTATCAAGCCTATTGAATGCACAAGATAGTTGAGAGTGAGGTGAATCAGTTGTACATTAAGACTTTAAAGCCTTCATAAGCATTTAGATCCACACCAACTTAGCTAACCCTTAATCTATTAGAATTAATTAGCATGAAAGAAAATAATGTAGAAACTAAAACACATCAACACCATACATAATAGAACACCATGTATTTACATTAAAGACCAAAAAAGGGAAAAACCATAGTGAGGATTAGCTCATAATATAAAGTAATTGCAACACTAAATGCAGTAGGCTCATTGCTAGAGGGCTCACTACCCAAAAGAAAGAAAGACTCACTACGAAAATCTCACTACTAGATTACAAAAAATAAGAAAGAAGGATGTTACAAAGATAAATCCACATCAATTCAATAGAAAAATACACCATAGTATCACCAACACATTCAAAATCTCTTTGAAGATTGTAGACACCTACTTACTACTTCCAATAGCCTAATTCATTAAATCTTGCACTAAACTTCACAAATTCACACTTCACACTTTTGTAATTCACATCACACACACTCTACACTTATCCTCCATCAACACAACACTTATTTATACATTCTTCAACCTTGAAAGCATTCTCCAAGGTTGACTATGCCACCTCAACCATGCAAATTCAAATTAGGTTAGCACTAAGGATTCCAAAAATGGAAAAAAATGAAAGCTTGCCACACCACATCTTAACTTAAAACCAAATCATACATATACACCATTCCATGCTTCCACAATCACCAAAGAAAATCCTCAATTAGTGTAAGCACCCAAGGTCAATCAAACTTGTGTAAACACCATTAACATTTAAGTACACTCTTCCTCAAATCCAAAGAGGACTAGAAAAACACACTTAGCACTTGGACACAATCTAGAATATTCCACAAACACTTTGAAATCACACAAATTCTTTTGTAGAAACTTTCACCTAGAAAATGTACACACCGAGTACACTCATAAAACCTTCCATACACTATAACTCAAGAAATCAACTCATGGAGCACCAAACCAATAATAGCTTCAACTAAAGATAGATATGAACCTTATTAGCATACTTCTAGAATTGCAAGACCAAAAACCAAACTATGGAGAAATATAGAGTAAAACAATTTCTCTTAGACAATATTGCAACATAGTTTGCACACTTGTGAACACAACTTCTTCTGCATAATGATCAAAACCAAGAAATTATAGTTATAACACCGGTGAGAACCTTCAACCATCATATTTGAACCATACAGTTATATATTCAACATAGAAGAAATTTAGAGAAAATCCAAAATACCACTCTGTATTACATAGCACCTTTGCAACACACTATTTCCTCTTCTATTTATATTTTTTTTAAAGAACTTAAAAACCAAGTACCAAAGACACATTCTCATTATCTTCACTACTTCCTCGTCACCACTAAACTAATAATATTCATGAACATAATATTATCAAAGAAACACTAGAGGTTGACACCAATAACACTTACTAATGACAACATAATGTAACTAATCAAAGCATGACCACAAACAACCTTCTCATAGATATCAATAGAAACACAAATATATGTCTAATGACATCATTGATAACACTAACTACACATACATGAAACAAAGCCATGGTGCAATAATATTATAATTTGATTGTACTAGGTAGAAATCACATAATATGCACAATTGAAAATAGTGTTGTTGGCCAACTTTTGGTTCCCTGCCTGATGAAGTGGACTCCCATACAAATCTAAAATCTCACAACCATAACAAAAAATTTACAAAAGTATGCAATAAATAAAATAATATATTTAATTGCATCAAATATGAAATGGGATTACAACATGTAGAAGCTCACAAGATTCCCTTATGACATGGGCTTTTTGATAATATAAATAAAAACAATGGATTCTTCAATCCTATGTTCAATCAAGTTGCATATGGTTATTTAAACCTACAACTCCTCCAAGCCAACCTCTCAATTGAAAAATTCCTTAATATATACAATTTTATGAATGAGAAAACCACTTTGATTTCCAAAAACAACATGCAATTACAACCTTGGAAAAATCATGTCCCAATTTGAGGAAAAATAATAAAATAATAAAATATTCTAAATGCTCACATAGCCTTCACATGGGCACATAAAATTCAACCAATCAAATTTGGTCAAACTAGATGTTTCCTTAATCCTTGATGTCTTTGATGAATCCATGTAAGAATATGCACCATCATGCAAGCTTAGGTGCCCAACATGCAAGGGTATGAAAATCATAAAAATCAACATGTAAGGACTGTTGAGTCTCAGTTGTGTTTACAGTTTGTCCTTGATGACAAAATCCCTTTCAGTTTGTTCTCATTGATAATCTGTCTCAGGATGGTTCTCCTTGTGCTTCACTGGTTTTGGATGTTTCTCTTTCGAGCTTACTCATATCGGTGTGAGAATGGTAGTGTCTCCTCGATACACTATGACATGTCTGAGTTGCCTTTCGGCAAGACATTTTAGATGTCATGGCAATTGAATTTATCATACAGGCTGCTTTCGGCGTAACATTCCCATTGTCCTGGCAACTGGCACAAGAAAGGTTATTTCGGTAAGACTTGTCTTTGGTTTCAGTGACAGAAAAGTGTTATCTATCGGCAAAGGAAATCATCTTCGGTGTAATGTTTCATCGAGCGCTCTGTGTCTTGGCAACCGGCACAAGAAATTTTATATCGGCATAGGTTATATCGATCGGAGGTTGAATGGGAACATATCGGCAAGAGTTTAAGGTTTCAGTGAAGGGTCATAGCGAAAAGGTTATCTCTCCCCGACTAATGCATGTGGAAGTCTATCGGTAGGAGTGTTGTTTTTGGTATGTAGTCTTACCAAAGACATAGTGTCTCACCGACCGTGCACCGAAAGATCTTATTGGCAGAGGATGAGGCTTCGTTGAAATTTCATAGCAAACGTTCAATGTCACACTAACCACCTTTGGACAACTGGCTTCGGCAGGACATTCTAGAAGTCTCGATGAACAGGTGTGAATTTGGGGTGTTTCGGTATGACTAAAATGATCTACAAGATTTCTCCCCGATGGTTTGAAGTTACAGTCACATGTATTGTACAATTTTTCTCATCGGCAAGAAAAACTATGTGTCACGGCGACCAATGTGTATCATGTGGAATTTCGGTGAAACGTGGGGCAATCTCTATAGCGTCTTCCCGACTATGCATTGTCTTGCCAAAAACTGATGAAGAAATACATTTCTGTAACACTCATATGTTTTGATATAATGTCATAGCAAACTCGTCAAGTCTTGGTGAAAAATTCTAATGAATGACTTTCGAAGAGAGGTTGGTATTATCTCAGTCACTAAGAGTGGGTATGTGTAGGATCATGATGGGCCAAAAAGTGGCAATATTATGGGTATTTGTAGGGTATGTGGCAAACGACTTTTTTTTTTACCCAAAATTGATGAAATGAAAAGGGTTTTTAGAGGATATTCTCAGATTTCCACCAATATAAATTATGCTTTAATTTGAATTTAATAAATAATAATTATTTATTTTCTATTAGAATTACGACTAAAGTCCTGATCAATAGGCTGATTGAAAAACATCTATAACTTTCAAATGGTATCACATTTTTTGAATCTGAGACATGTGTCACATTCTATGTTTCACATAATATAGGATTAAAAAAATAAAAAATAGATTTCATGAAGTTTTGACCAAGTTAAGGTGGTCAGACATACGAGTTTTTATATTTTTTAAAAGTTGTAATAAAAAATTCATAATTAATTATTTACTTGGAAAAACATTACAAAAAAATATGCATCACATCTAGACATGAGTCCTCTACTTATATATAAAATCTTATAAAAAAAATTATCATTTTATTATGGTTAGGGTGGTTAGATAGACACCTACTTCTTATTTTTCCTAAAATTTAACTACTATTGCATTGAAATTTCAAATTTTCACCAAATATATTTTATTTATTTTTAAATAAACCTAGTAGTTTAGAAACTACATTCAATTTTCTACAAATTCTATTCTTACATATTTTTGAAATAATATAGATAACTTATTCAAATTTTTACATCAAGTTTCCTAACACTGATTTTTCTGAATTTTTTGCCACTTGAGGGCCTATTTTTTCCATGATAATCCTGCACATACCCGAGTGGATAAAGTTTTTTGGCCAAACATGAAGCTTTCTATGAGAGGTCTCCCTGATATTGGTATCTTATAGCGACCCTCATAAGTTAGAAGGGTGCATCGGCAAGAGAAAATTTTTGTCACAGCGACACACAAGTGGTTGAAGACTCTCAGAAAGTCATGGTGTGCTCTATAGAAGATCTCCCCAATATCATAATGATATAGCGATGCACATAAGGAAAAAGGTTTCTGTCAGTATGAGATTGACACTGTCTT
The DNA here is from genome assembly GCA_007258455.2 of Sequoia sempervirens. Taxonomy (NCBI): domain Eukaryota; kingdom Viridiplantae; phylum Streptophyta; class Pinopsida; order Cupressales; family Cupressaceae; genus Sequoia; species Sequoia sempervirens. The sequence continues at coordinate 180,297,513 of VDFB02353493.1, read as the reverse complement.
GGTGATCCAGGATGAGCTCAGGATGTTTCGATGAAACATAGAACATTTTATATAGCATCTCCCCGACTTCGTTTTGTCTCAGCGACACGGGGTGAAAAGTGACTCTCAGAAAAACATTATGAAGTCTACAAGAGGTCTCACCGATATTGTTTGGTCACAGCGATAGTGAATGAAACTAAAGGATATCTCAGTGAAAGACTTGTTGATGTCTCAGCGAATGAATAATACTCTAAGGAAGTCTATCGATGAGACATGATGTTTTCGTTATGTGTTATTCCCAACTCTGATGGCTCACGATGAAAGAAAATAAAGAAAAGGCTACAATGATAGTGAATGAAACAGAAGGGCATCTCAGTGAGAAAGACTCTTGTGTCTCAGCGAGTGGTTAATGAAATCTCAAACTATGTGGCTGCTTATGGAAACTTCAAAATACAGTTGCAGGCTAACATCATTGATTGAATCAAATCTCAGAACCGTTACATGACAGCATATTCATTGAGTTTCCTCTTCGAGGAGTTGTGTTTTTGATTTAATAGGATGATTTGCAGCTCTCTGGATAAGTGTTACTATTAATTTTTAATCATCATCGACAGTCTATCAGTATTCAACTTTATATTCAAAAATCAACAAGAGAATCTGAAGATCTGGTGAAAAACATTTTGAAGATTTCTTCACAATCGACATACTTGAAATGTAATTAAATACCTGTGTTGAAAACTGAAAATGTTGTTGTTTTTTGTAATTCTGAGAGTATCATTCCTTGTCTGTATGGAAATGTATGATTGAACTCTGTAGAAAGATATGTGCTTAATTGAAAACAAAGAAATCCTCTGAGTCACTATTATTGTTCAAAACATAATTTGAGGGGTTGGTACTCCTTGAGATGGGTGTCTCAAAATGAGGGGCTAGTGCTCCTTGAGTGGGTGCTCAAAAATCAGCCTATAAGGCATTGTGAACTTTTGTTTAAAAGATTAAGCCTGGAAGGCATTTAGGGAGTGGTTTTTATACCCCAGGAGGGTTTTCCACTCGGTAAAATCTGGAGTCTTCTTATTCTTTTGAGTTCCCTTTGCTTTACTGTGTTGTTGATTATTTCAGTTCACTATTTGGGTATTATCATTCTCAATTCTATTTATGAATGATTACATTCAACTCATGAATGCATTAATTAGAGTATATTGAGATTAGATCTGTGCTATAGTTTTTGAATTTATGAAAATTGGTCAAATCTGTTATAACACTGATTCACACCCCCCCTCTCAGTGTCATTTTAACTCCAACAATTGGTATCAAAGCATAGGGTCCTTTGATAGGTTTTAATCTTCTTGGATTGATCTTGGTCTTGGAGTTTATTTTTAATGGCAAATTCTCAAGACAGTGCCTCTATATCTAGAGCTCCATTATTTGATGGAACTGATTATGTGTTCTAGAAAATCAAAATGGAAGCTTTTCTTGTTTCTTTTGATGTTGATGTTTGGTGCATTGTTTTAGAAGATTACAATGTACTAGCCACTATTCCCACTGATAATGTTGAAAAGAAGAAGTATGAAACAAATGCCAGAGCTAAGCATGCCCTCTTGTGTGGTTTAACTAAAGATGTTTTCATTAAAGTCATGCATTGCAAATCTGCTCATGGAATCTGGGAAAAACTTGAAACTATATATCAAGGGAATGAGAAAGTCAAACTATCAAAAATCATTACACTCAAACATCAGTTTGAGGAGTTGAAAATGAAGGATGATGAAAAAGTGGCTAAATATTTCGTAAGAGTAGATGAAGTTGTCAATTCAATGAAAGGTCTAGGTCAAGAGGTTAATGAATTTGATTTGGTCACAAAGGTTATTAGAACCTTACCATCCAAATTTGAATCTAAGGTTTCAGCCCTAGAAGAAAAGAAACACTTTGACAAGCTTACCTTAGACAGCCTACAAGGAATACTTACTGCCTATGAAATGAGAACTAGCAAAAACAATTCTACAAGTAAAGAAACTGCCTTTAACATTGAAAAGAAAGAAAAAGTCGAAGCCAGTGAATCAGAGTTGTCTGAGTCTAAAGAATCCCATTTTGTTAGAAGATTTTAAAAGGGATCAGGAAAATATAAGGGAAAACTTCCCTTTAAATGTTTTAACTATGGAAAAATAGGTCACTTTGCTGCAAAGTGTCCCTATGATGATCAAATCTGTGACAATGAGTCAACTAAAAAACAACCTATGAATAAGGCCTTCAAACCTAAATGAAACTTCAATTTCAAAAAGAAGAAAAGTCTATTTAGTAAGGATGAATCTGATATTGAGTCTGAAGATTCATCAGCTGAAGAAGATGAAACTATGTTCATGGGTGAAAGTACTCAACAAAATGATTCTAACACCTTTGACGTTGAAGAAGGTGTGGTAGATCTTGAAAGTGAGCTGAAATGTGCTTTACAAGAGGTCAGAAAACTCAAAAAACAAGTCCTAACTCAAGAACACAAACCAGATCAAAAAATGATCTCTCTGAAAACTCAGCTTGAAGAAGCTAAAATAGTTGAAGACTATCTTTGAGAGACTGTAAACTGCAAAGATCAAGAAATTCAAAAATTGGAACAAGAAGCAGTTTTTCTTAGGAAGGAAATTGAAAAATATGAAAGCACTCTAAAACTGAATGAGATGCTCAGCAAGCAGAAGATGTACAAAGATAAAACTGGTGTTGGTTTTAAAAAGGGTGAATGCTCAATTGACCATGCAAAACAAAACCCCTCTTCTGAAGTCAAAGGTTTAGGTTCAAATCACTCAGAATTTGGTAAAGATCATGTTCAGTCTTTGAGAGGTAATAGATCTTCATACAGAGTCAATCCTTTCTTCTATGGTTTTTTTTTTTCTGCAACAAATTTGGCCATAAGGTGAGCACTTGCAGACTTATGAATCCTAGAATACCCAGGTTTGGTCTTAGGCAACACTATGGTTTTGTTAGACAAATCAGATGTTTTAAATGCAATAATTTGGGACATTTTTTCAAATAGTGTAGAACTGATCTGAAATCTAAACAGCAGAAATCTAAAAAGGTTTGGAAACCTAAGACTGTCAACAACATTGAGCAAACTATGCTGGTTCAAATAGATTTTCATTCCAAGAAAAAGGACTTATGGGTCCTGGATAGTGGATGTTCTAACCATATGACTAGCGACAAGGATAAGTTTGTAAATCTTGAAGATTATGTAGGTGGATATGTTAAGTTTGGTGATAAATCTGGTATTCAAATTAAAGGTAGAGGTTCACTTCTTCTGAATGAATACACTCCTATCTATAATGTGTACTATGTGGAAGGTCTCAAGCACAATCTTCTAAGTGTTATTCAAATCTATGACAGTGGTTATCATGTTCTTTTCACTTTACAGGGATGTGAGATTAAAAGCAAGCTTGTAAAGGCTATTGCAGCTGGAAGGAGGACAAAAGGAAATGTGTACAATCTTCTCAACACATGAAGCATTGACAATAATCAAGGTATGTGTTTAATGAGCCAAATTGAAGAAAGCTAGTTATGGCATAAGAGATTAGGACACATAAACTTTGAAAATCTAGTTAGAATAAGTAAGAATCAAAATGTTGGAGGTTTACCAATACTTAACAAGCTAGAAAATTCTGTGTGCAAAGAATGTCTAAGTGGTAAACAAACTAAAATCAGCTTAAAAAAAAAGAACATTCTTCTTCAAAACCTTTACAACTTGTGCACACTGATTTATGTGGACCAACTAGAACACGGTCTATTAATGGTGAAAGGTACTTTATGTTGTTTGTGGATGATTATACTAGAATGGTTTGGGTCACATTTCTTAAGCACAAATCAGAAGCATTTGAAAGGTTTAAAATCTTTCGTAAATTGGTTGAGAAGGAATCTGATTTGAAACTTAAATGTCTAGGATCTGACAAAGGAGGTGAGTTCACTTCTCAAGAGTTTATTGATTACTATGAACAACACGGCATTAAAAGATAGTATGCTGCAACAAAAACACCTCAACAAAATGGGGTAGTTGAACGTAAAAACAAAACTATAAAAGAAATGGCTAGAACAATGTTAGATGAAGCTAAGTTGCCTAATATGTAATGGAAAGAAGTTGTTCATACAGCTGTATACATTTTTAATAGAGTGCAGATTAGAGTGAAATCTAAACACACTCCTTATGAACTATGGTATGGAAGAACTGCTTCTGTCAAATACATTAAAATTTTTGGAAGTAAGTGTTTTATCAAAAAGGATGATGATAACCTTGGGAGTTTTCAATCAAAGAGTGATGAGAGTATCTTTTTGGGATACTCAACTCACAACAAAGCTTATAAATGACTTAACAAAAGGCTTAACAAGATTGTTGAAGTTGTTAATGTAAAATTTGATGAGAGATCACATTTGTATGCTGAATCTTTTTAGGATAATGAGGAAGAAGAACTTGAACTAGAAATAATTTCAGAAGGAACTGAGTCAGCAAGCCCTAGAAATGAAATAGCAAGTCTGAAAAAGGTTGCATCAAAAGCTCTAACTAAATATCACCCCAAAGATCAGATTATTGGGGATAAAAATGCAGGAGTTCAAACTAGAAGAAAGGTTGCAGAATCTGATGAAAAGGCACAAATAGCTTTATGTCTAGTTACTCAGTTTGAGCCTAAAAACTTTAATGAAGCTCTCATAGACTCATGTTGGCTTAATGTTATGTAGGAAGAAATTGATCAAATTGAGAAAAATCATACTTGGGAGTTAGTCCCAAGACTAGATGATAAGAATGTCATTGGAGGAAAATGGATATACAGAAACAAACTTGATGAAAATGGTAATGTCATTCGCAACAAAGCAAGATTTGTTTGCAAAGGCTATGCTCAACAAGAAGGTATTGATTTTGGTGAAACCTTTGCACTCGTTGCTAGATTAGAATCTATCAGAATATTCTTAGCTTATTTTTTTTATAAAGACTTTACTGTTTATCAAATGGATGTCAAAATTGCTTTTCTAAATGGCTATTTATATGAAGAGGTCTATGTTGAACAACCTGAAGGATTTATGTGCAAAGACAAGCCCGATCTTGTTTACAAATTGAGAAAGGCCCTCTATGGCTTAAAACAAGCACCTAGAGCTTGGTACTCTAGGCTTGACAGTCATTTTCTTTCAAATGGTTTTGTTAGAGGAGGTGTAGATAGCAATCTTTATGTTCAAATTGAAGGTTCTGATATTCTGGTTGTTGAAATATACGTTGATGACACTATCTTTGGCTACAACAATGTTACATTGAGTAAATAATTCTCTTAGCTAATGGAATCTGAATTTGAAATGTCATTATTAGGAGAATTAAATTTCTTCTTGGGTCTTCAAATCTCTCAACATGAAAATGGAATATTTCTTCATCAAACCAAATATGCTAGAGAGATGCTGAAGAAATTTCAGATGGATGAATGTCATCCAGTTAGCACTCCAATGATTACTGGATGCAAACTTACTAAGGTTGATGATTCCCCTAATACAGATCAAACTAAATATAGATCAATGATTGGCAGTCTATTATATTTAACTACCTCTAGACCTGACATTATGCAGGAAGTTTGCACTATTACACAGTTTCAGGCATCACCTAAAGAATCCCATGTCACTGTTGTTAAAAGGATTTTTAAATATATTTAGGGCACTCTTAATTATGGCCTTTGGTATCCTAGAAGCACTGATTTTTCCTTGATTGCATATAATGATGCTGACTGGGCTAGTTGTTTGGATGATAGGAAAAGCACCAGTGATGTTGCATTCTTTCTTGGTGATCATTTAGTGGCATGGCACAGCAAGAAACAAGAATCCGTTTCTCTCTCTACTGCAGAAGCATAATACATTGCTGCCACTTCATGTTGTACTCAATTTCTTTGGATGAGTCAAACTCTATCTAATATGGGTATTGAAATTCCTAAACCTATTTCTATTCTCTGTGATAAAAAAAAGTGCGATAAGTATCTCCAAAATCTTATTTTGCACTCTCGCACTAAACATATTGTTATTAAGTTTCACTTTCTTCAAGAAAATATTTTGGCTAATGAAGTTTGCTTACAGTTTGTTGGCTCTCAAGATCAGGTGGCTGATATTTTTACTAAGCCCTTAGCTAAAGAGTTATTTGAAAGGTTGAGACTTCGATTGGGAGTTATCTCTCAATCTTTACTTCTCTGATTTTCCATGCATTAGCTTAGGGGGAGCATGTTATATGTTTTCATTCACTTACAACTCTCCTAGAATCTCGGTTGTTGCACTGTTATTTTTTTTGCAGTTGTTTCTCATGGTGTTTTGATTGGTTTCTCTATTGTGTTTACAGTTTGTTGAATCTCAGTTGGGTTTACAGTTTGTCCTTGATGACAAAATCCCTTTTAGTTTGTTCTCATTGATAATCTGTCTCAAGATGGTTCTCCTTGCACTTCACTGGTTTTGGATGTTTCTCTTTCGGGCTTACTCATATCAGTGTGAGAATGGCAGTGTCTCCCCGATCCACTTTGAAATGTCTGAGTTGCCTTTCAGTAAGACATTTCAGATATCATGGTGATTGAATTTATCATACAGGCTGCTTTCTGCGTAACATTCCCGTTGTCTTGGCGACTGGCACAAGAAAGGTTATTTCAGTGGCGGCAAAAGAAAAGTGTTATCTATCGGCAAAGGAAATCATCTTCGGTGAAATGTTTCATCGAGCCCTCTGTGTCTTGGCGACCGGCACAAGAAAGTTTATATCATCATAAGTTATACCGATCGGAGGTTGAATGGGAACATATCGGCAAGAGTTTAAGGTTTTGGTGAAGGGTCATAGCGAAAAGGTTATGTCTCCCCGACTAATGCATGTGGAAGTCTATCGGCAGGAGTGTTGTTTTAGGTATGTAGTCTTACCGAATACATAGTGTCTCACTGACCATGCACAAAAAGATCTTATCGGTAGAGGATGAGGCTTCACTAAAATGTCACAGTGAATGTTCAATGTGACACTGACCACCATTGGACAACTGCCTTCGGCAGGACATTCTAGAAGTCTCGGAGAACAAGTGTGAATTCAAGGTGTTTCGATATGACTGAAATGATCTACAAGATGTCTCCCCAATGGTTTGAAGTTACAGTGACATGTATTGTACAGTTGGTCTCGTCGGCAAGAAAAACCATGTGTCACAGCGACCAATGTGTATCATGTGGAATTTCGGTGAAATGTGGGGCAATCTCTATAACGTCTTTCCGGCTATGCATTGTCTTGCCGACCACTAATGAAGAAATGCATTTCTTTAAGACTCATATGTTTCGATATAATGTCATAGTGAACCCATCAAGTCTTGGCGAAAAATTCTAATGAATGACTTTTGGTGAGAGGTTGGTATTATCTCAGCGACTAAGAGTGGATAAAGTTTTTCGGCCAAACATGAAGCTTTCTACGAGAGGTCTCCCCAATATTGGTATGTTATAGCAACCCTCATAAGTTAGAAGGGTGCATCGGCGAGAGAAAAATTTTGTCACAGCGACACACAAGTGGTTGAAGACTCTCAGAAAGTCATGGTGTGCTCTACAGGAGGTCTCCCCAATATCATAATGATATAGCGATGCACATAAGGAAAAAGGTTTCTGTCGGTATGAGATTGATACTGTCTTGGCGATCCAGGATGAGCTCAGGGATGTTTCGATGAAACATAGAACATTCTATATAGCATCTCCCCGACTTCGTTTTGTCTCAGTGACACGGGGTGAAAAGTGACTCTCAGCAAAACATTATGAAGTCTACAAGAGGTCTCACCGATATCGTTTGGTCACAGCGATAGTGAATGAAACTAAAGGAGATCTCGGTGAAAGACTTGCTGATGTCTCAGTGAATGAATAATACTCTAAGGAAGCCTATCGATGAGACATGATGTTTTCGTTATGTGTTCTTCCCGACTCTGATGGCTCACGGCGAAAGCAAATAAAGAAAAGGCTACAATGACAGTGAATGAAATAGAAGGGTGTCTCGGTGAGAAAGACTCTTGTGTCTCAGCGAGTGGTTAATGAAATCTCAAACTCTGTGGCCGTTTATGGAAACTTCAAAATACAGTTGCAGGCTGACATCATGATTGAATCGAATCTCAGAACTATTACATGACAACATATTCATTGAGTTTCCTCTTTGAGCAATTGTGTTTTTGATTTAATAGGATGATTTGCAGCTCTCTGGATAAGCGTTACTATTGATTTTTAATCATCATTGATAGTCAGTTAGTATTCAGCTTTATATTCAAAAATCTGCAAGAGAATTTGAAGATTTGGTGAAAATGTTTTGAAGATTTCTTCACAACCGACATACTTGAAATGTAATTAAATACCTGTGTTGAAAACTGAAAACGTTGTTGATTTTTGTAATTCTGAGAGTATATTCCTTTTCTGTATGGAAATGTATGAATGAACTATGCAGAAAGATATGTGCTTAACTGAAAACAGAGAAATCCTCTGAGTCACTATTATTGTTCAAAACATAATTTGAGGGGTTGGTACTCCTTGAGATGGGTGTCTCAAAATGAGGGGCTAGTGCTCCTTGAGTGGGTGCTCAAAAATCAGCCTCTAAGGAATTGTGAACTTTTGTTTAAAAGATTAAGCCTAGAAAGCATTTAGGGAGTGGTTTTTATACCCCAGGAGGGTTTTCCACTCGGTAAAATCTGGAGTCTTCTTGTTCTTCTGAGTTCCCTTTTGCTTTACTATGTTGTTGATTATTTCAGTTCATTGTTTGGGTATTATCTTTCTCAATTATGTTTATGAATGATTACATTCACTTAATGAATGCATTAATCATAGTATATTGAGATCAAATTTGTGCTATAGTTTTTGAATTTGTGAAAATTGGTCAAATCTATTATAACACTGATTCACCCCCCCCTCTTAGTGTCATTTTAACTCCAACAAGAACATCCAAGGAAAAGTGTTCCCCACCTTGAAAAAGGATGCCTAGGCTGCAATAGTTCTCTGAGATGCTTTTCTAACTCTTACTAAAGTAATTTGCCTCCAAAATTATAATTAAAAAAACATCATAGGGGAAAATTAAATAATTTTTAGATTAAAACAATTATTTTCCCATACATTAGCCAACATTATCCCTTATTTAAAATTAAATAAAGTAAAAATAATATTTTTGGTGATGTTAATTGCTACTAACCCTAGATGCTCCTACATCAAACGCGTTGAGGGTAGGAAGAATTTTGTGAATATGGAAATTGACAAAATGGAATTGAGGGGTAGTACCACCATTTCAAATTGCAAGGAATGCTCATAAAACTATGTCACTAAATTATATAGAAGGAAGATCTTTTTCTCTGCCTCTTCCAACACTAATATGTGACACTTATCATCCTCCTCCACCAAAGGATTCCTCTTCTCCCCATCTCCTTTGTGGGATCCAAACCACCACAAACCATCCACCTCCACCTAATTCTTCCTTCTCTCTACTTGTGGGATTCTTCCCACCATAGTCCAACCACCTACTCCAAATTTCACTCTCATCTTCCACCTTTGTGGGAATTAACCTACTAAAATTTTCCTCCTCCTCCAAGAACATTTTGACCAATGCTTTATGCTTGTAGTGGCAAAAAAATCATGGAAATTAAATATTTCCATTAATCCATTTTTTTGCACCTTTGTTCTCCTCTTCAATCTTTCTTCTTACCATACCAACATGTTGGATTTTCCCTAACTGCACCTCAACCATCAATATCTCCACACTTTCTAATTCCTTAAATTCAAATGGTTGCAAATTAACACATTCTTCAAAATTACTACAATCAAATTTTACCTCTGCTAATACAATTTGTTCTCTTTCACCTTCAACTATAATTTTTTTGTCTTCACAATTCATCACCTCCATTATCTTCATGTCCTCCAAAGAACAAATTATTTCTGCACTCCTTGGTTCTTCTACCACAACTACAACTTGCACCCTCACCTTCATCATTCCTTTAAAACAAAATGTCTCAAATGAAAAATCTTTCATCTTTTCTTCTTTCCTCTCATCCTCCAAAGGATACTCAACTATTTTTGTATCATTATTTTCATCCTCTACTTCTACTTCAATCACATTCATTATCCCATTAACAATACATACTTCTACTGCAATTTCCTTATCTCCTTCTAGTAAACTATTTATTTTTTACATCCCTTATTTCAATAATAAATCTTCTTCTACACCAATTTCCTCATCAAATAAGGGACCTTCATATACCTCCATTTTTTCTCCTCTTTCTTCACTTGAATCTTTCTCTTCTTCACATTCACTCCAATCTTTACCTCTTTCTTTAGGACAACAATATATCCCATTGTTATGTCATTAAACATGGGTATGTGTAGGATCATGATGGGCCAAAAAGTGGCAATATGATGGGTATGTGGCTGATGACTATTTTTTTACCCAAAATTGATGAAATGAAAAGGGTTTTTAAAGGAAATTTTCAACATTCCACTAATATAAATTATGCTTTACTTTTAATTTAATAAGTAATTATTATTCATTTTCTATTCAAATTACGACTAAAGTCCTAATTGATAGGCTGATTGAAAAACATCTATAGATTTCAAATGGTATCACATTTTTTGAATCTAAAGCATGCGTCACATTCTATGCTTCGCATACTATAGGATTAAAAAAATAAAAATTTAATTTCATGAAGTTTTGACCAAGTTAAGGTGGTCAGACATACAAGTTTTTATATTTTTTAAAAAGTTGTAATAAAAAAATCATAATTAATTATATACTTAGAAAAAAATTACAAAAAAATATGCATCACATCGAGGCATGAGTCTTCTACTTATATGTAAAATATTATAAAAATATATTATAATTTTATTGTGGTTAGGGTGGTCAGACAGACACCTACTTCTTATTTTTCCCCTGAAATTTAAGTACCACTACATTGAAATTTCAAATTTTCAGCAAATAGATTTTTTTTTTTAAAACAAACCTAAGTAGTTTAGAAACTACATTCAATTTGCTACAGATCCTATTCTTACATATTTTTGAAATAATATAGATAACTTATTCAAATTTTTATGTCAAGTTTCCTAACTCTAATTTTTCTAAATTTTTGCCACTTAAGGTCTTGTTTTTTCCATGATGATCCTGCATATACCCACATCCTTCTTTTTGTTCTCAATCCCTACTACCCTTTTATGTCCTTTCTCACTTTCTTTCTCTATACCTTCCTCAAAGCATAATTCTAAAATATTTTATGCTTCCTATTCACTTGCATACACAACTATGATAAAATAAATCCTTTCATCTTTGTCATTTTCTCAAACACTTTCCAAACACTCTCAATCTTCAACCTCTCATATATATATTACCTCACATTTGGAAATATTTCTACACACCACACACACTCCACCCATACATCCTGGTGCAAACTACCTCACATTAGTGCTCCTACCTATACAGTCAGGAACTTTTGCTCGGATACCATTAATGATGTGGATTCCCCATACAAATATGAAATCTCACAACCACAACAACAAATTTGCACAACATATATAATAAGAAAAACATGTTTTATTATAGAAAATATGAAATGAAATTACAACATGTATAATCTCACAAGCTTCCCTTCCAACATGGTATTTCTAATTACACAATTTAGCAACAGTCTAGAATCTTCAATCCTATGCTCAATCTAGTAGCATCTGGTTATGTAAACCTGCAACTCCTCCAAGACAACCTCTGAAATGAAAAAGGCCTCAATACATAAAATTTTGTGAATGAGAAAATCACTTTGGTTTCCCAAAATAACCTAAAATTACCACCTTGGAAAAATAACATCCCAATTTAAGGAAAAATCATAAAATAATAAAATATTCAAAATGTTCACATAGCCTTCACATGGGCACCAAAACCTCAACCAATCAAATTTGATCAAATTGGGATTTTCCTTAATATTTGGTGGCTCTAATGACGCCATGCAAGAAAATGCACCAATATACAACCTTGGGCACCCAACATGCAAGGGCATCCAAATCATAAAAATCAACATGCAAGAACATGCATGGAAAAGTGGTCTCCACCTTGAAAAAGGATGTCTAGGTTGGAATATTCTTTCGAGATACTTTTGTAACTCTTACTAAATTAATTTGACTCCAAAATTACAAATAAATAAACCATCATAGGGGAAATTACATATTTTGGAAACATAAACAATTATTTTCCAATACATTAGCCCATATTATCCCTTATTGAAAATAAAATAAAGCAAAAAAAAAAATTGGTGATGTTGATTGCTTGTACCCCTAGATGCTCCTACATCACTATCTTTCTGAACATGCCTTCCCATTTTAAAAGGATCAAGATAATTAAATAAACAAAATAGCTACCATAAGAAAAAAATGAATTGGATGAAAAGCTATAGAAAATTTGGACATGGCCTCCAATATAAAATACATAAATACAAATTGAAACAACCTCTTTAAGATTGTTTTGTATGTGAATTCCTAAAGTGCTCCAAAATTAGATGGCTTTAGGTAGCTCAATGGCATATTTTGAGGCATGCAAAGTTCCATATTGATGAATTGAAGGCTTATGTAACCATGTTAGAATAGATGAATAATCACTCATATGAATTGAAAATAGAGGCCTATAAAATTGGTGAGAAACTTTTAACTTGTTACAAACCTTCAAGAATATACATGTTTTCAAATGAGTAGTTGTTGATATATAAATTGATAAAAATATGTTGTGATCTAACTCATGAATTTAACAAAGAAAGTTTATTGAATCATACAAAGTGAGTTCTCCACAATAGTAGAAATTTTTATTTTAATTTTTACAAATAATTATTTCATTAAAGGGCACATGGATTTATTTTCAAACATATTTGTATATAAGGTTCAAATGAGGTCTTTGATATATAGCTTGTAGAATTAGGTTGTATCAAACAAAAGGACTAAGGAAATTTTTGAGGCAAAGAAAATTGTTGGACCATCTGATGAGACATTACGAAAATAATACTCAAGAATTCTTTATGCTATTTACAAGAAAAAAATAATATTCTCTATCAATGGAAATATATAGTGAATGATTAAGGGTTTCATATCGATATAAATATTCTATATCATTTTAAATTTAACTAAATCCATCTTTGAAGAATGTGTAGAAAGATAAAATATCCTACCTATATGTATTAAAAGAGAAGAAATAATTTCACTACACAATCTCATGTGGTCTCCATAAAAATCCAAGGAATTCATAGATATGATATACAAATTCAAGGAGCAATCGATATAGTCAAGCCACATTTGCTTCCTCAACTGACAACCCAAGTGAATTTCACAACAAATAATTTCAATTAGGAGTTTTAGAGATGAGACAATATAATGAAAAGTAGTAGGGGATATATCATTGACCCTAGGGAAATGAAGAGAAACACATATGTGGTATATGACAATAGTAGAAAATTTAAAGAATATTACATGAAAGTGGTTACATATAGATAGAAACATGTAAGAGGACCTATATAACCTTAGGCATAAGGAAGTATAATCAACAAAATAGTGGCCTCAATAATCCTTATATCAACTGCCATATTTAGATATTAAAAAACCCCTTGTCATACTAAATTAATTGATTGTATGTAAAATTATTAGTTATTTTGATTAGGATAACATATACATTTCAAGGTTTCCTATCCTTATTTAATAATGGTCTAACTGCTAAAAAGTTGGTAAAAGGTACATTTTTTACTAAAAAATAGAATATGGTGATAGAAACATTATACCTAGATTCAAAAGTATCATGTCATCTATGAATAACATGCTCATTTTTTATACATCCACTTCTAGTTGATTTTTTAAGTGTTGTGGCTTGTCACCTCTTCTAGCGTGGATAATAATGCATCACATCTTTCTTTTGTTAATGATGGAGAGAAAAAGCTCCACAAGAAATAAAATCCTAGTCAAAGTCTTTTATTGAATACTTTATTTTATGCTCAATACATGCTCAAAAAACTACTTCATTTATTATGATATATATATATAATGAAAACATATATGATTGGCATAATGCTAGTAATAAAGCATTTTTATAGAGTTTCAAGTGGTATAATCTCTATACACCAAGATAAATGCTAGATAGATAGTATGATATAGTAGAAGTTTAATATAATTTTAAAAAACATAAATCTTCATACAAATTATAATGTAGATTTACCAATGAGGTTAGACAACCAACAATATATCAAATAGAGACTAATAAAATATTTTCACATCACAAAAGTTGATAACTCAATAAATACAGACACAACAATAAAATGTAATTAAAAACTAGTCATAAAACATAATACTATGAAAATAACTAACTAGCATATATATTTATTAATAATAGATACAAAATATTCCAAGATATATCCTCATCTAGATAACTTATTTTTTAATCAATTTCTCACATTATGAAATAATTAATTTACTAAATTATTTATATTATCCAGCAATAGGTTCCTCGCATCTGATAGTAAAGATTGTTTCATGCCATTTACCATAGTACAAAACCATTACAAGAATTTCCAAGAACAACACCATATACTCTAAATTCAAGAAATAATTTGGTCACCTGAAAATGGAATTCAATCTCTAGGCTGAAAATGATGGGAAAACAAATCATCCTAAAAATTTTACTCTTATACAAGCATAAAAGAATGTTGATATGGCCAATCCTTTGTTAGTATCAAGGTTCTTGACAAGAAATCCATACTAGAGAAACAAAGCATAACAATAAAATATGATGCAATAAGTGGCTTTGAGACTGAACCCCTCTACTAGTTCACTTATGTAGCTGATCTTGTAGGTGACCTTGGCCATAGAATAAGCCTGCATAACTATCTCCTTGTCAATGAAGGATAAAATTATACAAATTTGAGTCAACGTTTGCAAATATTATTATAGTTGTCCATTGAAAAGAACATAACTAGAAGTTCCATGTAGTAACACGCAACAATGAGATGATAGGTGGGGATGAACATCAAAGGTCGAAGACATGCAAAAACTAAGGGTGGCGGGCTTGAGTGTATCCTAAAGCATATGCAAAGAAGACATCAACATAGTGGAACATTGTTTGCAGTGGTGGAGAATGTGTCTTGGCTATGTGCACATATGTATGTATAGCATAGAAAATACATATATTTTGTATAGAACATTGCACAATATGGCATGCAATGAACAATTTGAACATGAAATAACATAGCGTAAACTAGAGACTGATGATAAGGAATATGTTACAAAGAGAAAGATAGTTTGTAAAACACTAACAAACATATTAGAAGATGTAGACTATTTTACAACACCAAATGAAGGTTGAAACAAAATATTAACATAAATTGCATAAGACAAGCTATTTTAGTGTAGTATGCAGCGAATGCATATGTAGTGATTTGGTAGTTACAAATATAAAACATGGTGAAAAATTTAAAAATTTAGAAATTAGAAACATGCACATTAACAAATACTTTCCCCAATAGTGATCCATCAACAACAACCAAAACACTACTCTATAATATTAACTAATTTAGTATGTATTTGCAAAATGGTAGCCATATAACCCAACCATAAATGAAACAATATTCATTTTAACAAATAATATTGTCTTCTATCAACATGACCTTATCAAAAATTGGAACAACATAGTGTATTCAACAACACCCTATCAAAAGTAAAACAATGTAGCCTAAGATAGAGAACAATAATCAATATACTTTTTGATCTTTTCTCAACAACATGCTATTGAAAATTGAAAGAATATATTCTGTTGAATAGAAGCCTATTGAGAATGAGAGAATATAGCACAAGTTAGACAAAAACAATTGACAGAAACTACATAATGTCAACAATTTCTATGGATCATGAGAGGGATAATGACACAATATATCCTTTACAACAACACCTTTTCGAGGATGAAACAATATAGCTTAAGTAAGAGAACAATAATCAGCAAGGGCCAATGGAATCTAACACAAAGTGTATAACATTAAAACTATTTTATTCCATCACAACGATATCCTAAAACATTCCTAGAGCAATGAATATTGCTCATTACAATCAACATAAGTATAGTAGGATCTAATTGTCTATTTGACCATGGTAACTAATTTTTCCATTAGTTCATCAAGTTTTCCATTATAGTGGAGTCTCTTGTTGAAAAATAACAAAAAAAAGTGAAATTTAGTGTGGTAAATATTTGTATTTGATAGAGAATATGTAAATCAGAAAATTTAAAGACTTTTACAATGTATAATACAAAATATAGAATGCACATGTAATGCAAGGGATGAAATAAGTAAAATTTATCCATACTTGTGCACATGGCAGATTGTAGTAGGAAGACAAAAAAACAAGGTTTGATCTCCACCCTACTATATTGGTTCATGAAGCATTACTAATGCAGGAGCATCCAGTGGTGTGAGGGAAATCTTGCATCACCCAAAAATATTCTTTCCATTTATGTTCCTTTTGTTTGCTTTTTGTAGATGTTTTTTGCATTTCTAGATACCCTTTTCATCAAATAAGGGATGGAACTTGATCTTACCCCAAGAATAATTTTCTTACAACATTTTTTTCAACAGAAGTATTGGTAGATCACCATTCTAGATTGTGTATGGAGGTAGTCCTAGGACCGCTCCAAAATTGAGGAAGATGGACCAAGAGAAGAAGACAAGTGTCGAAGCCGAAGACTTTGCAAAGCACATCGAGGAGATACATGAGAAGGTAAGAGAACATATTAACAAGATGAATATGCAGTATAAGGCTAAGGAAGATAAGAAGAGGAGGTATAAGGAGTTTCAGATTGGTGATGAAGTGATGGTCTACTTGAGGAAAGAAAGGTTTCCAGTGGGAACCTATAACAAATTGAAGATGAAGAAGTTCGGTCCTTGTAAAATTTTGAAGAGACATGAATCAGGGAATGCATATGAGGTAGAGTTATCGGATGGAGTCAACATTTCCCCTGTGTTCAATATTTCATATTCGATAGAGTATCATGAAGGTGGCGTAGAGGAAGTACCAACAATGGAACAGTGTGGCATTCCAACACTTACTTTAGAGAAGGAGGAGATTGAAAAAATCCTAGATAGCCGTGTGGGAAGGAGTACCAGAAATAGGTAGTATGAAGAATATCGGTGAAGTGGAGAGGAAGGCCTATGGAAGATTCATCTTGGTCCCTAAAGTAGAGGTTGACCATTTGGGTTTCCTTCAATCATCTGAGATGTGATGGGGTCACTTCTCAAATTACCTTGGGTGTCTGATGCAGACATCTATGGTGCTGAGGAAATCTTGCATCACCCAAAAATATTCTTTCCATTTATGTTTGTTTTCTTTTTGTAGATTTTTTTTTGCATTTTTGGATACCCTTTTCGTGAATAAGAGTTTCCAACTTTCGGAATTGCTTTTCTGCTTTTTCTGCTTAACTGTTATTTTTAGCATGGTGAATTTTAAGGCGTGGGAAGACAAAAATTATGGGAAGGTTCATGATGGAAAAATAAGCACTTTGGCAAAAGAATCAGGTCAAGATCATTCATGTTTGAAAGTTATTCAAGTTCCAGTTTTGCTTTTTCAAAAATCCTTCTGAGTTCGGTTTGACACTAAATGGTCTCGATAGGCCCAAAAATCATTAGAACTAGTGTATTTATAGCACATTCTTCACTTTCGAGACCTTTCCATCAATGCAAACGGTTCAAAAAATGGAGTCCCGGATCAAAAGTTATGGCTTTTGGAAGTTGGCCAATTTTTGGAAAATTGCCAATTTTTGAATTAGGACTAAATGTTTGAATTTCAAATTGTAATTTTTGGCGCCTAACCGCCAAAAATCTTATCTCGAATTTTTTTTTTGGCTCCAAATCAAAAAGGGGCTATTTATGGGCTAGATTTCTATTTTTTGATGGCTTTTTGGGGAAAAGGGTTCGCATGCTGCGAAAGGGGATTTTCTGTAATTTCTATAATTTTTCCAAAACTATTGTAGCTTGCATGTATCACACAGCTCGAGGATTTGGGATCCTCTACACGTAATATTTTCATTATTGAATAATAATAAATTTTTGTAGTTGTGTGCATTATTTTTTGTGTCTCGGGTTTGCTCCCTCGTTAGTTACACACTCTAACCAAACCCTCAAGTAGGAAGTAAAATTTAACCATACTTGTGCACATGGTAGATTGTAGTAGGAAGACAAGGAAAAAAGGTTTGATCTCCACCCTACTATATTGGTTCATGGAGTGTTACACACTCTCTCCAAACCCTTGAGTAGGAAAATGATTCGTTCCACTAGTGTGTTTGATGGTACAAGAAATGTTTTGGCCACTAATGGCTTTAAACAAAATTACGGAGATCCACATTATGGCTGGAGTATGCTCTAGAAGAATAACAAAAAAGTGTGAATTTTAGTGCAGGGGCATCTCTAATTCATAGACAATATGTAAACCAAGAGATATCAAACATCTATGTTTTATAATAGACAATTTTCTATCAACTTGTAATGGTAGGAATGAAGTAAATAAAATTTAGGCATACCTTGTGCATGTTGCGGAATGCTGTGTCAATATAAGAAAACAAGGCTCGATGTCCACCCTACCATATTGGCTCATGGAGCATCATGCACTCTCACCAAACCCCCGAGCATGAAAACAAATTGTCCACCATTTGGATCAATGGTGAAAGAAATGATTAGGTCGTTGCTAACTTAATACAAGATCTGAAGGCGTAAAAAATTCAACAAATGAGGATTGTTTGGGTTGAGTGTGGTTGCAAACATTTAAGCATAATGTGAACTTTAGTGTACTAAACACATACCATTGGTGGATGATAAATCAATAAGAAAATATAAGGACTCATAGAATTCACAACAAATAATATGCAATGCAGCTGCAGTAGAAGAGTGTAAGTAAATAAAATATAGGCATACCTTGTGCAAGGAATGGATTTTAGTATTGAGATAGAAAAGGAGGCTTGCTTTGCACCCTATCTCATTGTGCCATCTAGCGCCATGGGTGCTCACCAAGCCCTAGAGTAGAAAGATTAAATGTCCACCACTTTATTTAATCGTGAAGGCATTCATTTGGCACCTAAGAAAATTTATTGAGTTGGGATCAATGCTATACATATTTAATAAATTGATATAGATTTTTGAAATAAGAAATGCAAGAAAACATATATAGGCTTACGTTGTATACAAATGGAATGTAGGTGAAATCCATACACCATGCAACTGTACAATTTGTAGATATGCAAAATTAGCATCATGCATTTAACTAATTCATATTCATCCATTCATCAAATAAATCTAGTTCATTAAATTCAATCTCTAAAGTCCCCCATTTAAATTAAATAAATACATCTTTAATCATCCCCTTTAGCTAAATAAATCAAATATTTATTTAACTAAATCTTTATCATTTTCCATCTCCTTTTTTATTTAGTTTAATCCATAAATCTAAAGCGAAAAGGTCAAATCACCTAATCTTCAGTTAAGTTAATTAAATCATAATTAATGTTAATCTTAATGCAAGTCCCATTCTCTAGCTTTTCCCACTTGCACAAATAAATAATTTTAATTAAATTATTAAATCTTGATTTTCCATCAACATGGTATAAAAATGGAAAATTCCTCCATTTCAAATCTCCCTCCAAGTGGACTTGTCCCTTCCAACATAGCATTAATTCCCCTCTTACATGTCCCCCACTAGGCATTTAAGACCCCTTTTTCTCCCTCTAACAATCCAAATTTGAAATTTGAAAAAGGCCACCTAATGTCATTTATGGGCACATTTGTCAAAACTTGCACACCCTTGGCCCATTCAAATGGTGACAAATGGCTCCTTCCTATTGGTTGAATATTTGTCCCACATTCACCCATTTTGCATGTCTCTCCATCATTCTCTCCTATAAATTGAGAACTCATCCTTTGCATTTGATCATCTACATACACAATCTTCATGCAAAGTTACTCTCTCCATATTGAGAGCTAATTTTTCCCATTATCATTTGCATCATCAATTTTTCAAGGATTGGGAAAGGGTCACTTTTCACAACAAAGTGGCACCAATCCACTATGGAATAGGTATTCAATATGTATTTCATGTTTTCAATTAGTTTATTTTTCTATTTTGTTTGCAATGTTAGACATGTTGGATTATTTCATAAGGACATCATTCTATTTGCTTGCTATGAGCTAACATCATGCTGATATATGAGATATAATTTTAGCTTGTAGATATTTTGGTGTTATAGATGGTGCTAGAAGGGCCCAACCTCCAACAGTTTAAGCTTTAGATTTCATTTTTTAGAAAGTTTTTAAAAGCCAACTTGCTGTCTTTTATCTTATTCTTTGTCTGCGAGTTGGAAATTGTTTAATAAATGTAATTGACTCTCATTATAAGTAGGTTGACAAGGCTCATGTCCAAACTAGTCCCTTCCCAGGACACTCGATTGTTATGTGTAGGATTTCTTTCCATCTCATGATGATCTTAGTATAAGACACATATCAATACAAGGATCATTCATAGGATAAGAGGCATTGCATATCTTCTATCGCATTGTAAGTCTCTTATTATATCTCTTCTTTTGCATTGCATATCTTCAATTGTGTTGTTTATCTCTGTCATTTCCCATTCAAAGCCCAGTTTTGCATGCTTTCACCTGTGTGGAAGCATCCTATAGAAATACTTGTGTTGAAGTCACTGTCACACCACATTAATGTATTTTGCTGAGGTCAAACTGAGTTTTGTCCAATACTCTCCGATATGATAAAGATGAATATATAGTTAAATCATGTGATGTTGATCATTCAAGATTTAATATTGATCATTCTTGAGTTTGGGTGCACTCATAACCAATAACTTGTCATGTCATCACATACGGCCTACCTTAATATTTTTTTTTGTCTTCTATCCTTGGTGATGATTTTGTTTTATCGGCTAAGTGATGAGTGCACGTCCTATCACCATTTATGGTCATTGTTCAAAGTCTTTAAGATCCCACTAATCAATAAATGTTTCTCATGTGAATGAAGTCATAGAAGAAGCATTGACAAGAAAAGGAATTGATAGGAAAAAGCATTGACGGGTTGTAAACACATAGAGTAGACGTGACTTAAGGTGGGAATTTTCAATAGTAGGTAGTAGTGGAGGGGATTCTTAGCCGTTGTAAATCCATCTAGAGACGGGTCTTTTAGGTGCAGGAATTCTTAGTCAATTTTGTTTACATATTCAACTCTGTATTGTGTTCAATCTGTGGACATAATTAATTGAGATGGGAAACAACCATGTTATCATATTTTAGTCACTTCCTTGTACCCTATCCTTAATCATATTTAATAGATTTACAATACCTATGATTACATTAGGAAATATGAAGAAGATATTCAATAATATTGTAATGGTGTGTGCATCATCTATTGATCTGGAAAAAAATATAAATGCATTTTAATTTATTTTTATTGTCTTGGGATGCATCATCTATTGATTTGGAAAAAAATCTAAATGCATGAGTACGATGGGATACACTAGTATGTTGGTTTCTTCATAACATGTAGTTATTACTTCACAAGAGTTGATACTATAAATCACCTTTACACCTGCCAATTGCATTAATATGAAAGTTTTTTTTAATCTAAATGAAAATTTGTCTTTGTTTCTATTTATTATCTAATTGATGCAGGAAATGACGGTTGTAGATGGGATAGGTTCGAATGATTCCAGATCAGATTCATCGTTTGTCATATTCTCTAGCATTCTAAAACTTATTGCTTTATAATAGTGTTATAAAAATTGATGTTATCAGGGACACTAATTAAGTTTGTTGAATGAATTGAAGAGATTTTATTGATGTCAACGAATCCCTGCATTTTATATTTTTTCAGAACTCTGAGAATTTAGCATGGTAATATGAAGTAGCTGATCATGAATTTATGCATCTAGATCCTTGTTGGAGTTTGGACAGAAAAGAGGGAAGAGAAGCGAATGATTTCTTTTTTAGTACCACCAAGTGAAGCAGGACATTAATATCCAACATTAGTTTAGCATATATTTTTATTATGCTCTTGGTTCATTATGTTTAGCATATTATTTTCATTAGCTACTTGCCTCTACCTCAAACCATCCCTCACTTTCCAATTGTTGGAACACAAGGACAAAACAAAGATAGCTTCTTAGAATCTCAACAGGGAAATGTTTTCTCATTAAATGTGTTATGCAGAGTTCTATGTATCGACATTAATGCTTTTTTAGTTTTTACCAGTGCCAACATTGAGTGTGTATAGAAAAAAAGTCAACACCAAATCACATTAAACAATTATTTTTAGTGGATTAAAAGCTACCAATCACATAAAGAATAGTTTTTTCTCCACTATTTTGTCCACTTGTAATGCCGACTTAGCATTGTCATTAACTACTCTGGTTTTTTTGAGAGTGTTGGTGTTATAGGTACCCTGATTGATTGATATTTCTCATTTATGAAACTCTACAGGCTTCAATAAATGAGAATCAAAATCTTTACTTGTCAAGATTCATTGGTTTTAATTTGTTTGATTTTGGATTGCTAATGAGGATTGCATGAATCTTTGTTATATGACTAAATGTTTTAACTAAAGGCTTTGTTGTTGTAAAAAGACTATAAAGAGCATGATTCATATTAAGACTTCATTTATCAATTCAAAAAATCATTAGTCTCTTCACCTAAAATCATTCTTCTTTTGAAAGTAATGCTTAAAACATATTTAATCAAATAAACTTGATCCTCAGCTGATTTGTCTTTTTTTTTTGTTTTTATCTTATAGGAAAAAGGTGAAACGTTGGAATCAAGCAAAACAAAAAGAAAGATTGGAGTTGAAGAATTGAGCATCAAACTTGAAATTCACAAAGCATTTTTAAATGATTTGAACTTCCATTTTATGCTTTAGTTTTCCATTTTAGATCAACTCAGATATTTTTTATTGGGCTCTAAAACGAACATTTCAATTTTTATGACAAAATGGCTTAAAATGAACTTTACGACACAAACTTATTAGAGTTGGTTTTTGGACTTAACAATTGAACAAATAAAATTTTCACATTTCCTTTGGTGCTTTAAAACGAATCAAAATCATTGCTTTGTGGACTTAAAAGAACATGTGCTACTTTATCTTGTAATTTCTTATTCAAACTAACACCATTGAAAATATGTAAACATTTCTCTCACACCTCATAGCGATCTTGAGAATCAAAAGGATTTTTGGTGGTCTTAGGTTGGGATAAAGTGAGTTCCTCCACACTTCATTTTGGAACTAAAATTGAACAACAAACTTTGCGAGTGTGAGTGGAACCTATTGCATGTGTTCTCCCTTTATTTCTAAACGAAGGTTGATCAAACTATGAATAATTTTACTAGCTATTGTTTATCTTAGAGGGCCTGCCTTGGGGGAAAAGTACTCACCCAAGGGAATGACCTAACTGGTAACACTCTAAAGCCAAGAGTATTTCCAGCCAAGATATAAAAGTGGGTACTAGAAAAAAATGCCAGTATCACACAGTTGGCTCTGACGAGAAGGGAAACAATGGTCTCTCACCTTGATGTTTCAACTCCTACGAATGGAAAGTCTGAATTAAAACCCTTGTTATAGAAAGGCCAAAATACCTATCTATTTGTTGGTGCAAGAACAGTCGTTCTGAAGCCACCCCTCACTTTTATAGTTTTTAGTAGAAATGGAAAGTATGCCATTGGATTTTCATGGGTACTGATTCTTGGCTGCCTCGAGAAGTGAGTGTCATGGAGGGGAGCCAGTGGGGTCAAGCATCTAACCATTCACTAAAAATAAGCATAGATAGACTTGTCCAAGTGGGGACTTAACAAATATAGTCATTCATATCCATAGTATTGTGCTTGTTCTTGGTTACAAAACACTTTCCTTGTTCAAAAAAATTTGGAAACAAACATTTAACATTGTCATCAAAACTTCAAACCCTTTAGGAAGAAAATACAAATGACCAAATTCATTTGTTATTTCTTGCCTTTGGTATTTTATCCTTAGAGGTTTCTAAACACTTGGATTATATCTCAATTTTCTTATTAAAGTTAACAATATGTAACCCTTGCCTTAATTTCATCGAAGTTTCACTTCATATACCTTGTGGAACGATAAGAAGTTAAGACATTGGACATCAGTTTGAAAACCTAATCAAGAAGTGTTTATGGTAAAAAAAAATCATTAAGCAAAGACTAAAAACAATTAGACCCCACACATTTTTCTCCAATGATTTCATGCAAGATCAAGATCAAGAAACCAAAGGTAAAAGCTCTTATTCTAAAAGATCACCAAAATCATCTCTCAATGCTATATGAATTGAAACGAAGACTATTTTTTAACTTTTACTTGTTCTATTACTATCAAAACCCAAATATTTTTAAGGAGTTTGAGCATATTGTTTAGAGAAAAGATTGTTCTTCAAAACTGAGGTCTAGTAACCAAGTGTCTTTTTAGGTAAACCGAGGATCAAAATCAAACCTTCATCCATCTTTGAACATCAAAACCAAAATCATCTCATCATCAACTCTTTGAAAATCTTGGAAAAATCCTTCATGTTAAACTTTGGGAAAATTATTTGAAACTAATCCAAAATCATCGTGTTTGATTATGTGTGTAGATGCATCCTTATCCACATATTTAGTCAAATTATTAAACCTTGTGAACAATTTTATCCCTTGATAACATCCAACATCTTGGGGTTGAGGAGTTCATTATCCAAAATCAAAGTCAAACCAATAAAAATCATCTTGTTTGGATAGGTGTGTTTAGATGAATCCTTCTTCTCACACCTAGAAAAATTAGCATCTTTTGAACAAAATCTACTCTAGGGAAACATCCAACCTCTTAGAGTTTATGATTTCACCACCAAAATCCAAATCAAAAATAAAAATAATCTCAAAGCAAACATCAAAATCAAGTCCTAAAGTTTAACATAACCTTCAAGATTTTCTCCAGAGTTCCAATCATCCATCAAACATATGTCTTACATCCATATCATTAGCATCCTTTGATCTTTAAATCATCCTAAAAATTTCTCTTTTTGTACCTAAATATATATCATTCTAAAGAATTAGAGGTTTATCTCTCATATTCTTGAAAAATTGATCCCTATTTTATGGTGCAAACTAGATCTCAACACAAGAGGAACATGGAAGCCAACAAAGAAACATCTACTTTGAGTGACTTGAGTCATACCACTCCTAAAATGAATCCCATTAGGTCTAGAAGTATGAAAATTAACCTTCCTCCATTTTTACAAGACCATCAAGAGGAAGGTGTCCAAGTGGAGGATCTTACCAATAATACCTTTGGAATGTCACATGAGGAAATCACTAAAATAGTTAAAAATTTGGAGAATCATAAGATTATCAACATCATGATGAGAATCAATCCCTCACTATATATGCTTGAATTAGCAAATAAAGGGGCTAAACTCCAATCCGATTTTGATGTGAGCACTATTGTGGAACCATATTTTGGGATCATGCCTCCAATCTCATCTACCATCCCCATTTCAAAGAATCACTCAAAACATCCCACAAATTACATCTTCTATCGCTCCAACTCAACCCATTGTTAACAAGGGAAGTGCATTTCTCAATGAATTGAAAACACATCCTATTGTAAACAAACAAGATTTAGACACAAACACTATCTTGGGATAGTCCATACCCCAAAATCCATCACATTCATATGTCCCTCTCACCTTTCATGATCCACATGATCCATCACCATCATTCTGTGCAACACCCCAAACTTCTCTCCCCATAACCTCACAAGGAGAAGGAGATATATTTGGACAAGGAGGAATCTTTGACACTACATCTTCATCATTCCCTCGAGGGGATTTTCCACTTATGTTTCCACCACTCCTCCTCTTTCAATCAATATCCACATCACCTCTTGGTTTAGGGCTTCCCCCTTTACCAAATATCAATCAACAAAATCAAATCAATCCTTCAATCATTAATTGAAACATCATACAAAATACTTCCACCTTGCCATCGATATTGCAACAATAGATGACAACCATCCCGATAATGCAAACCACCAGCATCACATCATCAGTTGCCACCCCCCTAACATCTCAAAACATGGTCTTTCAAGAATGAACCACATCAATCGCACCATCTACCACACAAACCCCAAACATCAATACAATGGTGCCTCTCATCACCACAACAAGCACCATTCCAAATCCACCCCTACCACCATCGCCACCAAACTCAAACACATCAATCCAATATAGTACTGTGTTGCAAGCCGCTTAGTGGGTTGCTTATCAAAATCCATTCCAACAAGTGTAAAAACAACAAACCACACAACTAGCTACTCAACAAGTTGCTCAAGTTGTGCAAGCTGCTCAAGCTACCCAAGTTGTATTACAAGTACAATAGGATGCTCAAGCCCAAATATTAATGCAACAACAACAAGTTGCTCAGGATACACAGGAAACGTAAGCTACTCAAGCCGCATAGATTGCACAAGTTGCCACTCAAGCATAAGCTCAAGCTCATGCCCAAACTAAAGTTTCACAAGCTCAAGCTCAAGCGCATGCTCAAGCACAAACCCAATATCAAGCACAACAAGCACAAGCACAAGCACAGTACCTTGCACAACAACAATCAACACAACATCAAGCATATCAGCAAGTGCTGAAGCAATATCAAGAATAGCAGGAAGTATCCCAATTAGTAGCTCAACAACAGGCCTTAATAGCACAATAGCAACAAGACCAACAACAAGCATTGTTGGTACAACAAAAATTGCAAGCATATTTGGCACAATAGCACATACAAACATAATCCATTAACATACTAGCTAATCCACCCATCCCACCAACAATTGAACCACCTCAAAAAACTTTCATTCCACCCCTGATTTGCAAAACGATGTGACAGTAGAAATCTAGTTGCTCTCGCAACAGTGCTTGACCTTTAATCAGGGCAAACCACAAAAAACACCAAGCAATTTGTGTCCTTATCTATTTGACAAGAGAATTGTGATGAAACCATTCCAAAAGGGATTTGAGATCCACAAATTCGATAAGTACCATGGAACAGGAAGAGGACCATTCCAGGTTCATTGCATGTAAGTCACATATGACGATAACTATCTGATGTAGCTATTTCCTAGGAGTTTGGCTGGCCATGCCATGGAATTGTCCTCTTGTCTACCTATAGGAATTAAAACATTTCAAGAAATCATAGATGCATTCATCAAAAACTATGCATGCAATATCACTATGGATGTCAATCTAGAGGAACTATTAGCTCTAAAATAAGGGAAGAATTAATCATTCACTTCATTCCTACAACGATGGTGATCCAAGGCCAATCAGAGAAAATGGGTCATGCCCGAAGAACAACAAGTGTGCACTATCATCTCCAACCTTGATAGCGCCTTGGCTTTCCATCTTAAATTCCAAGGGATCACCACATATGATCAGTTGATCTCTAAGGTGCTCAACATTGAATGAGCCCTTGCTGCACAACCAACAACACAAACATATCATGATCATCAAAGCAACCACCCATCTTCAAGATATAATGACAAACCTCACACATGGGAAAGAAAAAAAAAATATTACCAACAATGGTGTTATCGAAGCCAAAGTTTTCATTAGTGCACCTCAACAAAACAAACTTGCACCACAACAAAAAATACAAAACCATCATCAAAACAATCATCAAGCTAATACAACAACACAACAACCAAACAGTCAAATGATCAACAACATCAATGATCAAAGGGGACTGTGCCAACAAAACAAGAATTCCACCAAGTAAAAGTACACTACCCTTGGGGAACCACTCGAGGTCATCATGAAGAAACTAATAAAGGAAAACCTCGTCCAAGCTCCCACCTATGAGAATTACCAGGAACCAGATATGAAACCTCCTTGGTACAACAAAAATCAGCTTTGTGACTTCCACAAAATCAAAGGGTGCATCACTAACAATTATATGAGATTAAAGAACCTAGTCCAAGACCTCATTGATCAAAAAATCATAAATATGGAATAGCCAATAGGAAACCAGAACCTCAAAATATACATGAATCTGATGCCTAATCACAACAATAAAGGGAACAATAATATTGATAAGGGGAAAGGTACCTTCAAGAATGTGAATCATGTGTATGACCATGTTGTTGCATCTCTGGATGACTACTATGCTACCATCACTATCAAAGGATCCCATGTTGATTGTGGAGTCACCACAAGAGGCAAAAAAATTGCCATTATAGGGTCATCTTAGCCAAATAGAGCACCCACACCCAACCCAAAAACTATTCCCACTGGTTACAATATCCTTGATCAGCTAAGAATATAACCCCAACACAAATCTCCATCATGGAGTTGCTAAAAATTTCATTTTCCCACAAGAAAATCCATGAGGAAACATTGGATTCATACACTATCTCCATGGATCTTGATGATGAACAATTCCAAGTTATGGTTAGAAACATCATCACTGTGAATCTCCTTTCATTCTTTGACCAAGGCTTTCCTGCTCAACCATCTCACAAGCGTGCACTCCATTTAGAGGTCCTCATACATAAAAATAAAGTCAAGTGAATCTTGGTGGATGGAGATGCAGGCTTCAATATTTGTTCCCTCAAGCTCATTAAGAACCTAAAAATATTAGAGGATTCCATCAAAAAAAGAAAAGGTATTACAATCAGAGCATATGATGATCAAGAAAAAGTGTCCCAAGGCATAATTCAACTCCCTATTCAAGTAGGGCCAGCTATCATGGAAACCAGTTGTCAAGTCTTGGACTTTGACTTGCCTTATAACATTCTCCTAAGATGTCTATGGATCCATGCAATGCAAGTAGTAGCATCAACCTTCCATCAATGTGTCAAATTCACATATGAAGGACAAGAGGTCACCATCCATGGGATCCTAAACCATCCTCCTACTGCAAGAACCTAGAGGCCAAGTACTACAAAATACCTCAAGTACCTAAAAAAGATGAAGGACCATCAACACCGTACATTGTTCCAACCACTCTCACTTCCAATTCTACAATAGAGACACTCGCCACTCATGTCATCCCCACCATGTTTGATATCAAAGTCATCATCCAAGAGAATGGTTGTGGAAACTATACAATTCCCAAAAAATCTTTTGTGGTAGGAGAGTTACCACAATCTCCTAGATCACGAGGATGTCCACAATCAAATGAAGCCTCCACATCTCAAACACCCAAGGAATGATATTCCAACTTTATAATTTAGGGAAATCTCAGCCAAGAAATCATAGTGGAGGACCCATCCTATCTCTTATACCAAGACAATAGACCGACAAGTGATCTACCAATGGATGATAATAGCAAAGGTTTGCAAATGATGCTCGCAATGGGCTATGATAAGAACCAAAAACTAGAGAAAAATGACAATGGGCTTCTAATACCCATCATTCGAGAGACACAAATGAGAAATCTTGGCCTTGGATGTACCCCTTAAAGTATAACTATATGTGGCCAAAGTCCTCCAGTTAGAACAGTCAATAATCCTCCTCAATAATCAGCAGTCGAACTTCACTTACCTGTAACTATAGGTCGAGTCATAGAAAACTTTACATTTGACATAACTGACATCCATAGTAGTAGCGATGATGAGGATCCCATAAGCAACCTACCCATGCTCTTTGAGGACAACACCCTTCTAATGATTAGTACCCTATCCTGAGTCTGAAAACCAAAACTGTGAAATACATCTAGTCTACGCACAACTCATCAATTACGACCAATGAGGACAAAAAATTCTTGACACATTCAAAAATGATGAGGCACTCTCAGAATTCATGGGACTATAGGATAATATTCCATGTGGAGATCACAAATCAAGATTCATCATTGAGCTAGATACACATGCATACTATGGGGAAACAATTGAATCCCTCAGTCGCAAAAGCCAAAAACTAAGAATAATCTCTAGGTCCTTGAGTGAAAACCACATTGTGGCACTCTCTGATTCAAAAAAGGTAAAAAGAAAGTATGCATCCAATGGTGAAAACCTCTCTGAGGCACCCAAGGATGGGGGATTCAATCTTCCTTTTAGAGCCCTTTATCAGGAAAAATTAGCGGTCCTAGCAGAAAAATATAATCTAGTCAACCTAGCAACAGAATAGACACTGCACATCAGATTCTATGCAGAATCAATAATATCAGAGGAATAAGAGCTCCTAGCAGCCTTCTTGAGAGAAATACAAGTTAATTTTGTATGGAGCTATGTAGACATGCTTGGGCTTGATGCAAAAATTGTGGTTCATCACCTAGTAGTATACTCTAAAGCAAAGCCTGTTAGACAAAAGCTCAAGAAAATGCACCCTCAAATCACCCTGCTAGTCAAAATGGAACTAAAGAAATTACTTGATGTTGGATTTATTCATCCAATTGACTATCCATAATGGGTCTCTAATGTGGTACCTGCCTCAAAACCAGATGGGGGCATTAGAATCTGCACAGACTTCAAGGACTTAAACAAAGCATTCCCAAAGGGTAATTTCCTGTTACCCAACATTGACATAATTTTCAACATGATGGTGGGACATGAATTTTTTTCCCTAATGGACAGTTTCTCAAGATACAACCAAATAATTATTGGTAAAGAAGACCAACACAAAATGGCCTTCACTTGTCCATGGGGGACTTACTGTTGGAATATGATGCCATTCAGTTTGAAGAATGCAAGAGAAACATACCAAAGAGCCATGGCGTTAATCTTCCATGACATGATCCATAAAATTATCAAAGATTATGTTGATGACATACTAGCCAAATCTATAAAGAGGAAGGATCACATAACAACCTTAAGTGCCATTTTTTATAGGCTATAGGAATACAAGGTTGATTAAATCCAAAGAAGTATGTCTTCGACATACAATCAGGAAAGTTTATAGGATACATAGTGTCAATGAGAGGTATTGAGGTAGACCCTACCAAGGTAAAATCAATCCTTGAGATGGAGGAATCCAAAACATTGAAACAATTGAGAGGTCTCCAAGGTACACTTAAGTCCATCCGAAGGTTCATAGTACAGCTGGGAGATAAAGAGAATCCATACTCTCACCTACTTCACAAGGGAGTAGTGTACAAGTGGGATAAGAAGTGTGAAGAATCCTTCAAAAACATCAAATAATATCTGCTTACATCACTGGTCCTCATGCCATCGATCCCAAAAAAGCCATTAATTCTTTATGTGTCAGCGACAACAATAGTCATCGGTGCTCTTCTAGCTCAACATGACAAAAATGGGATAGAAAGGGCCATTTATTACATCAACCACACAATGGTTGGGCATGAGTTAAATTACTCATTCATTGAGAAATCATGTCTAGCAGTAGTGTTTGATTCACATAAATTTAGACATTACATGATAGCACACAAAGTCAAACTCATTGCCAAAATCGCTCCCCTCAAGTACTTACTATCAAAGGCAATGCTCACTGGAAGGATGGCTAAATGGGTCATGATATTATTAGAGTATGACATTGAATATGTGGAGTGGAAAGAAATCAAAGGTCAGGTAATCATTGATCACCTTGTGGAAGCACCAATCTATTCAAAGAATTCACTCATCTCAGAGTTTCTAGACGAATCTATCTTCAATCTCAACATAGTTGACCATTGGAAACTTTACTTTGATGGCTCATACACACAGCATGGATTTGGAGCTAGTGTCCTTTTCATCACCACACAGGGGCCCGACTGCATACCAAGGTCCTATAAATTGACATTCCTCTACACTAATAACATTGTAGAATATGAAGCTTTAACCATAGGTCTCAAAATAGTAGTGCAGTGGCACATCATGGCCCTCAGAGTATATAGAGACTCCCAACTAATAATAAATCAAGTGAATGATGAATACCAGACTAAGGATGATAAACTGACTCCATAAAAAAAGATGCTAGAAATCCTTAAAGAATCATTCACTGGACATCCCTCATAATGTCCCAAAAAATAAATTCTTGGTAGAGCACCTTCTCGTGCCCACACTTGAGGTACCAGAATCAAAATTTGTGAGTGAAATCATTGGTCCCAGTGATCCCTGGTATAATGAAATTTATACCTTCTTGTGAAAAGGTGTCTTACCTACTAACTTACCTTCAAGCCTAAAAAGAACATTTATCAAGAAAGCATCTGACAAGGGAGCAAACCCAAGACACAAAAATAATGTATACAACTAGCAAACTTTATTATTATTCAATAATGAAAATCTTACATGTAGAGGATCCCAAATTTTTGAGCTCTATGATACATGCAAGC
Source organism: Sequoia sempervirens (assembly GCA_007258455.2). NCBI lineage: Eukaryota > Viridiplantae > Streptophyta > Pinopsida > Cupressales > Cupressaceae > Sequoia > Sequoia sempervirens. The sequence continues at coordinate 180,265,241 of VDFB02353493.1, read as the reverse complement.
TACAAAAGTTTCATAAATTACAGAAAATTACAGAAGTTCCCCTTTCACAGCATGCGAACTCTTTTTCCCCAAGAAGCTACCCAAAAATTAGAAACTAGCCCACAAATAGCCCCTTTTCGGTTTGGAGCCAAAACAAACATTCAAGAAATTATTTTTTACGGTTTGGCACCAAAAGTAACAATTTAAAATTCAAAAATTGAGTCCTAATTCAAAAATTGACAATTTTCCAAAAATTGGCCAACTTCTAGAATCCATAACTTTTGATCCAAAACCATTTTTTGAACTGTTTGCACCATCAGAAAGGTCTTGGAGTGAAGAATGCACTAAGAACTAGCTCTGCTAGTTCAAGCAATTTTTGGGCCCGTACAGGACCATTTAGTGCCTCAAACTAGACTCAGAAGGTTTTTCAGGGCAAAAAGCAGAAACTAAAACTTGAATAACTTTCAAACCGTGAATGATCTTGACCTGATTCTTTCGCCAAAGTGCTTATTTTTCCATCCTGAACCTTTCCATAAATTTCTATCTTCCCATGCCTTCAAATTCACACCTGCTAAAAATAGCAGTTGAGCAGAGAAAGTAGAAAAGCAGTTCTAATAGTTACGAACTCTTATTTGATGAAAAGGGTATCCAGAAATGCAAAAAACATCTCCAAAAAGAAAACAAAAGGAACATAAATGGAAAGCATCTTTTTGGGTGATGCAAGATTTTCGTCACACCACTGGATGCTCCTACATCAACATCCTAGTTTTTCATCCTAGGAAATACCCTTTACTATAGGAGCATAGAATGAACCCTACTATATTGTTTAAACAATGAGGAGGTATTGATTGCTTTAACTAAGGTGCATAACGAAATCTATGGTTCACATTCGAGTGGAATGACTTTGGCCAAGAAACTACTGAGGATGGGGTATTATTGGCCTACTATGGAGAGAGAGAGAGGAACACAACTACGTCAAAAGGTTCCTACAATTTTAGAAACATGGGGACCTCATCCATGCTCCAACTCAATAACTTCATCCCATCATCACAACATGGCCCTTTTTGCAATGGGGAATTGATCTCATTAGCAAAATCACTCCCACCTCATCTAATGGCCACAAGTTCATCATAACTTCCACTGAGTACTTTACCAAGTGGGTGGAAGCCATCCCCATGACATATATCACTAGAAAGAAAATATCAAAGTTCATCATGAACTACTTAATATGCCTATATGATGTTCTCCAATCTATTATCTCAGATGATGGGGCACCATTCAAGAATTTGGATGTTCATGACCTTTGCAAAAAATTCAAAATCCAACATCGCTTCTCCACCCCATATTATCCCCAAGGCAATGGCCAAGCAGAAGCCACCAATAAAACCATTTTTAAAATCCTTAAGAAAATAGTCAATGATGTAGGTCATGACTGGCATCTGTAGCTAAATCTTGCCCTCTGGGCCTATTGAACTAGCATTCACACACCCACCAGTGCCACCCCATTCTCTCTGGTAGTATGAATCATAGGCAGTTTTACCCATTGAGATTGAGCTCCCATCACTAAGAATATGATTGCAAATCCTCATCATGGATGAAGAATACAAAGTATCAAGATTGAATGATTTGGAGCTACTAGATGAGCAATGTATAGATGTTTTAAATCATTTACAAGTCTATTAGAGTAGACTCAAGAGGAGCTATAACAAGAAAATCAGAAGCAGGACTTTCCAAGTCAGAGAAATAGTACTAAAAGAGAATCAGAAGAACATCCCAAATCCAAACAACAAAGGAAAATTTGAACCCAATTGGTTGGGAACATTTTTTATCACAACGAGCTATAAGTTAGGGGCATATCAGTTATCAACACCCAAAGGGGAACCTCTACAAGATCCCATGAAAAACACTCATCTCAAAAAAATTTATGCCTAATCTTTCAAGGTGTAGAACCAAAAAATCCAAAAAATTAGAAAATGTCCTGAAAAAATTGTTACCTTGATGAAAACTTGGAAAACAAGCATCTGGGTGACAAACAAAAAAAATAAAAAATACAAAAAATCCAAAAAAATCAAAAAAAGTGAAGAGAAAAATCATCCTCTAGTGAAAACCACTTCGGTGGCACTTTGGGCAAGTACCTTGGTGAAAACCTGGCAAATAGGCACCTTGTGTAAATAAGCGCTTTCCATCCACTAGGATCTTCGCGACTCATTTTGTATCATTCATCGCTCCATTACGCTTCCATCATCCATCACATTCCATATCTTCATCTGTCACCCATCCATTAGGCATCAATATCATAGCTTGGTCTTGTGCTTGTATCATGATCCCTACTAGTACTACTCGACCCATCCTCAAGGTCAGTTTGTCCTGCCTTTATCGAAGTAGTCTATTGAATCACACTAGGGGTATATTCTCATTGGATCGGATTCATGTATATTCTTGAAGTCCTTAAAACAAAAAATCCAAAAACATCAAAAAATCCAAAAACATAAAAAATTCAGAAAATCCAAAAACATTTATAAAATCATAAAATCCAAAAACATTCAAAACATATCAAAATCCAAAAAATCAGTCAAAAAAGTCAAAAATAGAGTCGTCTTGTCAAACTATGGGTCTCTAAGCCTTTAATGAAGGCAAAGTTGATCTTTGATCATCCCCTGAGACACTTAGGTTAGTCCTTTAGGAGTCCATTATAATAAACTGACAATCGATTTGTTCATAACTCATCAATAATCGAGTCTATGTCAATTGAACTACGTGGTCTCTGTGTGTATAATGTAGGAAACACTAATTTTGTTATAAGCCCCTGAGGCCCTTAGGATAGGTCTTTAGGTTAGTCTCTTGGTCAAAATATCAAAAAACCCCAAAACATTGGAAAATTGCAAATCAAAACATTTGAAAAATTTCAAAAAATACCAAAAATAGCCTCAAAACATTTCAAAAAACTCCAAAAACATCCAAATATTTGAAAAAAAAGCCATATGTCTCATCTCGCTTTCACCTGCAATAAACATCACTCACAATAAATCAATCACCATCCCCAACCTTTAGTGAAATAGTCAAAAAAAAGTAGAGTAGATCAAAAGTGAAAACTCAAAACGTCAAAGTCTAAGGTCTAGGATAGTACATAAACAAGTTAGTCAACTCTTTGTGTCAATAACCTCATCCAATCAATCACATATCAATCATCTGCAACATCATGTCCTAGGATGTATCCTCTACAATGGGCATTATTTATCAAAAAGAACACTTTGGATAAACAAAATGGTGTGCTGCCATCCAATAACATGTCCTAGGATGTATCCTTCCCACAATGGCCATTATCTATTGGAAATAGTTTCGCTTCTTATCCTTAAAAAACACATTTCCTTTTGGTTAGTGGTATTAAAGAACATTAGCTTGTTTGTTTACTTTATCTTTTTCTTTTTGACTTATCCATTTGCACTCATTCCAATGACCTCTCGATGATGTCCAAACAAATGGATTTAGAGAGATAGGAATGGGGCAATGATCATTATCTTTTGTCTATTGTGCTTGTTGGAAATTCTTGTAATATAACTTGGTGAATACTTGATTTGTTAGATATGTATGAAGGGTGTTTTGGGAAACTTGTTGACTATTACATTGATAGGTTATACCTTTCCATGTTTTGGTCTGAGATGTTTAAAACTTCTAAAGTGCATCCTAGCAAGGTTTCCATCTATTAGGTGTCAAAAGGAATACTCCTATCTATTTGTTGAGTCAAATTCCATCCCACTAGGTACAACACCATCCTAGTTCTTTATAGCTTGATGCATCATGCCTATGTGTGCTATCAAACATAAGGTAAGTGGCCCTTTTAAAATCCCATTTTTTTATAAGAAAATCATCCATTTCTCAGCATCATCTCTCATAAAGTTGGTTTGTTGGATCCTCTTGTCATCATCTCATTTCTCATTTCTTCTTTCCACACTAACATCATGCTAGGATAGTTAATCATCATCACCAATGTATCCATCTTGCATCCACAAACCATCAAGATAATGCATATCACATCATATCATATAAGAAACACCGATCATCTCACATGCATGTTCATCATCATAATATAGATCTACTAGTCTAAGCATCTCATAAATCATACATTTGCGTAAAACATCCAATGCATAATCATATAGGCATCATCACATCATATCATCATTTAAGTTGTTTAGGATAATATAGATTGGTTATTCTAGGCATCTTAAAACCATCTCATTTACATCATCATCACAACCATCCATACATATATCTTGAACCTATTTATCATGAGATTGACCCTCAAATTAAATCTTTTTGCTCGATCTCTTGAAGGGGAAATGTACCAGTGTACTTCTTTATGTTGGGGCATCTAAAACATTTTTTTTTTAAATTGAATTTTGATTGCGGTAAGTTTATTCTTTGAACCAACCCAACAAGTGCATTGCTTCAAAGAGGGGGAAATGTAGACATGTAAAATTAGCATCATGCATTTAACTAATTCATATTCATCCATTCATAAAATAAATCTAGTTCATTAAATTCAATCTCTAAAGTCCCCCATTTAAATTAAATAAATACATCTTTAATCATCCCCCTTAGCTAAATAAATCAAATATTTATTTAACTAAATCTTTATCATTTTCCATCTCCTTTTTTGTTTAGTTTAATCCATAAATTTACAGCAAAAAGGTGAAATCACCCAATCTTCAATTAAGTTAACTAAATCATGGGTATGTGCAGGATCATCATGGAAAAAAAGGGCCCTTAAGTGGCAAAAAATTCAAAAAAATCTGAGTTCAACTTGACATAAAAATTTGAATAAGTTTTCTATATTATTTCAAAAATATGTAACAATATAATTTTTAGCAAATTGAATGTAGTTTCTAAACTACTAGGTTTATTTATTTTTTTAAAAATCTATTTGGTGAAAATTTGAAATTTCAATGCAGTAGTACTTAAATTTCAAGGAAAAAGTAAGTAGGTGTCTATCTAACCACCATAACCACAATGAAAAGATAAAAAAATTATAATATTTTAGATATAAGTAGAGGACTCATGCCTGATGTGATGCATATTTTTTTGTAATTTTTTTCCAAGTAAATAATTAATTATGAATTTTTTATTACAACTTTTTAAAAATTATATAAAAACTCGTATGTCTAACCACCTTAACTTGGTCAAAACTTCATGAAATTCATTTTTTTTTTTTTATCTTATAGTATGTGAAGCATATAATGTGACACATATTTTGGTTTTAAAAAATGTGATACTATTTGAAAGTTACAGATGTTTTTTAATCAGACTATCAATCAAGACTTTAGTTGTAATTCAAATAGAAAATGAATAATAATTATTTATTAAATTCAAAGTAAATCATAATTTATATTGGTGGAAAACTAAGAATCTCCTTTAAAAACCCTTTTTATTTAATCAATTTTGGGTAATAAAAACATCGTTAGCCACATTTCCTACACATACTCATCATATCGCCACTTTTTGGCCCATCATGATCCTGCACATACCCTAATGATTAATGTTAATCTTAATGCAAGTCCCATCCTCTAGCTTTTCCCACTTGCACAAATAAATAATTTTAATTAATTTATTAAATCTTCATTTTCCATCAACATGGCAGAAAAATGGAATATTTTCCCATTTCAAATCTCCCTCCATGTGGACTTGTCCCTTCCAACATAGCATTAATTCTCCTCTTACATGTCCCCCACTAAGCATTTAAGACCCCTTTTTCTCCCTCCAACTGGCCAAATTTGAAATTTGAAAAAGGCCACCTAATATCATTTATGGGCACATTTGTCAAAACATGCACACCCTTAGACCATTCACATGGTGAAAAGTGGCTCCTTCCTATTAGTTGAATCTTTTTCCCACATTCACCCATTTTTCATGTCTCTCCATCATTCTCTCCTATAAATAGAGAACTCATCCTTTCGATTTGATCATCCACATACACAATCTTCATGCAAAGTTACTCTCTCCATATTGAGAGCTAATTTAAATACCCATTATCATTTGCATCATTGATTTGTAAAGAGTTGGGAAAGGGCCACTTTTCACAACAAAGTGACACCAATCCACTATGGAATAGGTATTCAATATGTATTTCATGTTTTCAATTAGTTTATTTTTCTATTTTGTTTGCAATGTTAGACATGTTGGATTATTTCATAAGGACATCATTCTATTTTCTTGCTATGAGCTAACATCATGCTGATATATGAGATATAGTTTTAGCTTGCATATATTTTGGTTTTACACAATCATAAATCTATTTAACATTTAGTAGATCTGTATAGTGGACATGCACATCTATATATCAGCATGCACATTTGTAATGTAAAATACTTTCAATAATAAATTGACATGGAGATGTGAAACAAGAAATGCAAGATAAGATATATAGGCTTACGTTGTATATAAATGGAATGTAGGTGAAGGCCATACACCATGCAAATTGGCAATCGTAAAGCTATTTAACATTTAGGAGATATGTGCATAGGACATGTACGTATATATTTAAGTATGAATATCTAAATGAACAAATATAAACAGTTGTATAGTTAGTAACAAATAATAACTAATGTATGTTTAATAGATTAGATGATATATAAACAGGATGTAGGCATACCTTTTGCAAAGAGGATGGGACAATATGTGGACAATTGCATATAATTGTCTTCTGGCACCTAGTAATTTTGTTTAGCTGAAATCACTGTTATCTATTTTTAAAAATATATACAGGTATGGCATTTGTGACAAAGAAGTTTTGATCTAGTTGCACAAGAAGAGATGGAAACAATGACATATAGCCTTACCTTGTGTACAAATGGATTATAGCTCAAACGTGAACACCATGGAAAACTTGTGATTATGAAGGTATTTAAAATTGTGAGGATCTATAGTAACAGTTGAAAATGTTTGCAATCTAAAATTTTTAGAATCTAAAATGGTTAGAAAGAAATGATTCAAACATGATACCCCTCAAAGCGGCACAACTAGGAAAAGGGGAGGAAGCTATTGAGAGAAAAATTAAATATAGATAATAGTCTAGGCAACTATGGAAGAGGAATGAGTCGATGTTTCTTGTTGGGATCAAGGGGAAACACAAGGCAAGAATTGAATAGAAACTTCTCTTAGCAATGACTATAGAGGATAAAGATTTGGAATGTTGGGAAAAGCGATTAGAATTGGACTATGGAATGAACAAGGGAAAAGGAATAGTAGGATTCAAGGGTATTGTGAAAGCATTGAAATGAGAATGAAAATGAGAAGTGGTATAGTTACCATAAAGAACAAAAATAATTTATCATGATGGGAATGCAAATAATTTTTGGAGGCGAGCCTCTTCTTTGATTCAAATCCCATTATATTTGTTGGAATGTAGCCTAGACTATCTTTCAAAATAGAAAGGTTGATCTATGCATATTCCTGCTATTGATTTAACATGAGAGAGAGTTGTGAATGTTAGCCCTTGCCTTTCTTTGGTGTAGCTTTCTCTAGTGTCAAGCCTTGAGATTTATGGATTGTTATCGCCCAATCCATTGTCAAGAGGAGTTGCCTTTGGTTTCATCATCTCCATAATATAATGTGTTTTGTTGGGAACATTCAGCAACACTAATTACAATTGGAACATTTAATTGTTGTAGCATTTTCCTATTGTGCAAACTAACCAACCTATTTGTTGGGAATAAGTGGATAGCCTCATCAAACTCTTGGTTTTGCTTAGACATAAGCATGGTTTTTGTTTGATTCCTAAGAATTTTCCAATCAAATAGGATTCCTAGTAATTTCTAATATTCATAAGGATGGTTTCTTAAGGATTCTAAAAGCATTAGATAAAAGCTTGATTGGCTAGTGATCCAACCTTTTCCAATTCAAAATCTATGAGTTGGTAGACCAGCTATCCCCCACATAGAAGTAGGAAACTAGGAAAAAATCCAAACTCTCAGATATAGTATTCTCCCTACATTTCTTGTTATTGCAAGTGAAAATACCATTATTTGTCTTCACATCAACTAAGTTCAAAAGATCAATGTTGTTCTTGAGGAGGCCAATAGACTAGTCTAGCCTAGCATTCCCACCAGTTTTCTCCTCAAGGTAAGAGACATTATTAAATTCCCCTATCACAACCCATGAGAATGAGGAAGCCATAGATCTAATATATCTAACATGAGCCCACAACTAAGATTTACCAGATAGATCAATAGGAGCATACACATTGGTAAAGAGATAGGTCTCACTTGACTCTAGATTGGAAGCAACCACAGACATATCCAAGCAACTTGAACACCACCAAAGAGGAGAAATATTCCTATGATCCCAAAAATAGACCATCCTCCAAAATTTCCATCAACCCCCACACACTAACACAATCCACAAGTCCAAATGTGAGGAGCTCTCGTCAACATACCATCAACATATAGCTTATTTTTGTAAGAAAAACCATATGAAGACCATGAGTACCAATAATTTTTTGAATAGCCTTTTCTTGAGGGATGCTATTCATACCCCTCACATTCCATGAAATAATAATATTTTTGACATTGAGAGCATTGAAAGGAACAAGAAAACTAAGAGGGGGCTAAATCAATTCTAACAAATTAAATCTTGAAAACCCTCAATACTAAATAGATCCACAAGCATTCATTAAATCCTTAGTGATTAAACATGAAATGAAAATAACAAAAACTAAAATAAAAACACAATACACATGAGAACATAAAATTTACATGGAAAACCCAATGAGGGAAAAAGCATGGTGAGGATTAGATCACAAAATAAGTAATAGAAAAAATGGTACAAAGGGGCTCACTGCTAGAATAGGACACACTATCGAAAAAGGCTCATAGCTAGGGCTCATTGTCACACAAAGAAAACAAGAAGATAGAAGAAGAAAGTTACATAGGAAAAACACTTCTCAATGCTACAAGGAGTCCACCACAATTGCTCACACACTTTTGCAGTCTCACATGACAGATATTGAATTCCTTCAGCTCACTACCTTTTGGAAACCTAACATGAAGTTCACGCTGCTTTGCTTAATTTCAAAACACACACATCTCTTGCAAAAATATCACATCTTTCTTTCTTCTTACTCTTTCCATAGCCTCTAGCATCAGCACCATACATATTTATATCAAACTCTATCTTAAAAATATTCCACAATATCAACCACTAGTTATACATTCAAATTCAAAATAGGTCGGCACCTAAACATTCCCATAGTGGATAGGAATGAAAGGCGACCTACATAAATCCTTAATTGGGATCCAAATGGATTTCAACACACTTCAACATGCTTCCATAAGCCTTGCATGTAGTGTTAAACACAAGGTCATCTAACACCCATGCAAAACACTATAGACAATGAGTGCATGCTTCCTTAGATCAAGCTAAGAGTTCTGGATACCATAAATCACTTAAAATCAATCTAGAACAATCCATGAACTTCTTAAGATTCATCAAATACTTCATTCAAGATCAGATCAATAACTACTTTAGCTCAAGAAAACTGATAACCCTTAATTGCATACTGATAAATGAAACTCACATTGTACTCATTCAAGTGAGCATTATCAAGAGCATTCAAGGGAAGATTTATAGAATATTATTGCAACAATCAAGATTCCTATTTTTATGTCAAAGATTGATTGCATCATGCATGTTTTTTGAGCTAATGTGTTTATGTAGGATTCAAGACATATCAAGCATATCAAAGGCAGTGTTTCATATCAAGTTCATGAATAAGACCTACATTCATTGAGACTACTTTATGCTAGATTGTAGATTTATCCAAGATTCAAATAAGGTGTGGTGAGTTGTGACATTGCATTTTTTCATTCATCATTCCTTTATGATTTTATTCATTTTTAAGGTTTAATTACCAAGGAAAACCCCTATTCCCTAGTAAACAACATTTTTCTCCTTTTGATGTGTGATTGTAGATTTTAGGTTGAAAATCAATTGGAATGAAAATTTGGAAAAAGTTTGAAAGTTGTCAAAGTTGCTAAATAATTTTTTGAATCATGGAAACTAAGCTATATAAGATTTTTTTTGGCTTTTCAATAGTGCCTAACTAGAATTTGGAAGTGTAGCTTGGGAGGATCAAAACCCAGAAACTGATTTTTCGGAACCCTAGCCAAGACCCATTCACCATAGGGTGAATGATTCCTCAATGAGGTTTGAAAATGCACTTTTGGTGAAAAGTACATAGCATTTGACCCTTTTCAGATCCACCCTTTTACTGGTAGTTGAGTTAGAATTTTTTTTTGTTATCATTTGCATAATGTAGCACACATATCAATTGAAATAAAGAGAAAAATAGGTGAATCATCATGATAAAAATATTTTCTTTCATTTCAAAAACTACTTGGCACAACAGGATGAGGAACATGAAGCATCCCAAAAAGGTGAAGAAATGGAAGAAGGTGAATCTCTCATGATGAAGAGAGTATTGGTGAACCCATAGGTAGTTAAGGAAAAATCCCAAAGAAGAAGTCTATTTTGAACTATGTGCAAAGTTGTAGGCAAGTGTTGCAAAGTTATAGTAGATAGTGGTAGTATAGATAACCTAATTTTAGAGAAGGTAGAAAAGCTAGGCTTGAAAAGGTGTAAGCATACTAGTCTGTACAAAGTTTCTTGGTTACAAAAGGAGCACAAGGCAATTGTAAGTGAGCAATTTGTAGTTAATTGTTAGATTAGTTCTTATAAATATGAGGTGTTGTGCAATGTGATGCCTATGATTGTTTTTCATGTGTTGCTAGGTAGGCCATGGAAATTTGATAGGGAGGCTATCTATGATGGTAGAAATAATGTTTATACCATCCAGAAAGATGGAAAAACGTATATGTTAAATTCTCTTAAGGAGAAGGAAAATCAAATAAAAGAATAGAACTCTATTTTTTGTTGTGGTGCAAAAAAGAAACAAATAGAGGAAGAGGAATAGAGTGATTACAATGATTTGCAGTCATGGAAGGAGTAGATTTCAAGGGGAAAGGGAAGATTGGGTTCTAATTTAATGTAGCAGCGCAATAAAGGAGCAAAGAGAAGTATTCCAAAGGAATATAATGGTCATAAATGTGGACCTATGGTAGGAAGTTGTCTAAAGAAATGTGATAACACCATTGGAGGTAGCTCTAGTGTTGAACTTTAGTAGAAGAGTAGAAGAGGGAAGTCTATCATAGACAAGGAGAAGTTGTGGATCAAAAATAAACATGGGATTATCATTCCATGCACCTTCAAATGTTCCTAAGTTTACCAACCCAAGGAACATTTCACCTACCTAATGTGTCTAGTGTAGGAGCACATGGGTGGACAAGCGATCAACACCAACCAAAAATATTGTTGGTTTGATCTTCCTCAAATTTTGGTTTATTTTTGTTTGGATTACATGTTGTTCCTAAACCTCTTAAATTTGATGTTTTAATGAGATATAGAACTTTGGTGAAATTTTGTCAAATTTTGTATTTGCAACTACCTTGTTTGACATGTATGTGAAATATGGAAGAAAAGACCAAAATATACACACAGTGATTGGTTGAAGGCTTTAAGGATTCAAACATATACATTGGTAGGTGTAAAAGTTTTGACTTGGCATTTAATGTTCAATCTGAAGATTAATTGATTTATTATTTATCCAATAAATAACATTATACTATTTGATTTCGATGGGCTTGATTAAAATTTTAAATTCACTACTTAGTAGTGCCTTTTCATTTTCCATGATGATATGGGAGACCACGCGTTAGAGAGAAGAAGATGAGCGACTTAGAATAGAGAAAAATGCATAGCAAGAAAAGGCCAATAAAACTTTGGGGGAAGGTTGATATGGCTTGGGGTCGATCAAGGGAAGACAAAGGGACACCGAGTTTAGTCCTATATGTAGTTGGTTAAGAGAAAGGCATTGCATATGAGTTGAAAAAATGTGCAGAGGTAAGTGGGTGAAAAGTGCGGAGTAAAGAAAGAGAAGAGAGGCCAATAGACTTTGTGAGAGGCCGGTAACCTTTGAAAGAGATCTATTGATTTGGAAGGAGACTTGGACAAAGATAGATGCATATCAAATGAAAAGAGAATGTGCACCAGAGAATGGTAATGTGCAACAATGAGTGATAATTTTTGCAGTTGAAAGGGAGAATCATCCAAGTGAAGAAACATAGCATAATGTGTAGAAGTAAAGGCTGTTTGAAGGAATAGAGTAGAGGGTAGCAGGTTTGGAAACATATGTTTGAATAGATAAGAATGCATCTTAGAATGGCATGAGAAGCCATTGAATGTCAAGGAAAGCATTTTCGTTTCACAAATGTATTGAAATTGGAATTGAATAAAATTGTTTCTATGCAATTTAGTTATTCGAAGGCTCTTTTCTCTGTAAACTGTGTATTTGTATGAGTATTGGAAAGTAGAGGGTTGTGATCTTGCATCACATAAGGTGAGGAGCAATTGACAAAGCAGGATTAATCCAATTATCCTTAATCTAGATGGGGAGAATACTAATCTACACATTTTCTTACCGAGATGATTAAAAATCTAAACTTTCACCCTTGGAGACTCGTATGGATAACAAGTAGGATTATGTGGCCTTAAAGGAAAGCAATCAAAAGTAGCTAGAAAGCAACAAGAGCATCTGGTGTACTGTACTATGAGGTGAAAACTATAAAGGTGCTAGAAATGTGTGGAATAAAGATTATTGAGATGATTCTTTAAGTATAATGGACAATAACTAAGAATGTTAGAAACCATACAAGATGGTAATTGGAATTGATACCTGTAGATTGCATTAACCCATTATCAAGCTAGTAAGTTCTAGATAAGGTCGTGGTGACTATATTTTGGCTGAGGCTTATCAAATAGGAACAGGGTGCTTAGATGAGGATCCTTCAAGCATAGAATGGTAGAAAATTAGAAATGGTGGGAGAAAACCCCCATGTGGCTCATAGCTAAGAAACCATAGTGGAACTCCACAGCCTAATGGTAAAAGAAGACATTGCAGCAAGACCCAATAATGAAACAATAATAGAGATCACTGGGTAATGAAGTCTGCTAAAAATAGAGGATGCATGGGAAAATGAATATAAAATAACTAAGGAGTAAGAGATTATTTAAAAATGTTAAGGATTATCATATAGTGCATGCGAGAGAGATTTGAAAATAATTTTTCATTATGGATAAGCTAATTAGAATGGGAAAAAGACAATACATATTAAAAAAAAAAAAAAAAAACATGAAATATTATCTGGGTATTACAATTTAAAGGCCATGACATAGAATCATTGCCTTTTTAACAGGTATAAAGTTTAAGATGTTTTAAATCATGATATTTTCCCATGCCATGCAATGTAACTAATTCTATCTTGAGCCAAACAATAAACAAAGAGAGGAGAATAGTGTTTGGTTGTGTATTTATGTGCTAATCAATGCAATATATAGTACAAAGGGACAACAAAACATGTAACCTGAACTATATTGGTATATTCAAGCTTCTTTATATGTTTTCATACTTTTGAAAGTAGTTCCACCATACACTTTTCGACACAACTAGCATAGACTGGACTACAAATTGAGATCTTAAGATCTTTATGTTTGATTGTATTGAAGGTAGATATAGATTTTCTTCCATAATAATAGTACATAATATTAGTAGTACATTAAATGCAATTAACTCCAAATTAAAAATAAAAAAGAAGTAAAACTTGTTGTGGTTGTATTCATATGTATAAACAATATTCATTTTGGTTAGTGTAATTAAATATCATACATATGTGATTGTATTCTGCATTCCTATAATATAGTTCAATTATATAAAATGATACAAAATAAATATATTATTATAAACACACAACAATAAAATTGCTATGGCATGGTGTGATGGTTGACTTGTTGTGTTGTTACTGTTTCCTTAAAAGTTCAAACCCCTTGGAGTGTGATTGTTGACAATTTATTTTAGGGTTGAGGTCCCCATTTGTGACCTCACCAGTTCAACAATAATATAGATAAACTAGTTATTAACTTATTATAAAGTTATTAACTATAACTCTAATCATTTAATAACTAATAATTATTATTATAATCTTAAATATCATTATTGATAATTATAATAATAATAATAATAAGATTTATTATAAATTAAATAATTAGAATTTTATATATTATATCAACTTATTATAATATTAAAAAGTAATATTGAATGTTCTTATGGGCAAACCTGTAGAAATTTAAAAATGTAAGTGCTAGTGTAAACAAAAACATTTGGTTCATGTATTGTCGTGAATGTTTTTGTCTTCTGAATTTGATACCATACGGTCTCTAACCCAGGCTTTTCAAATATCAATGACAAAAGCAACAAATAAGTCAACCTGCAATTCAGCTACGGCCAAAGAAAAACCCAATAAGTCTTCTCCATTACAGATGAAAACAAAAGAAAAGACCTATACAACTCTGATCACTTATCAACATTAAGAAACAATTAGTATACTGAAATATTTACATTAACCATCACATGGTTCTGACATCAGACGATAAAGGTTATTTTATAATAAAATGTTATGAAAACCAGTATTAAATAATATAAAGTTTACAAATTTACAGAAACAGTTTTTGAAAGAGGATTTATTGAATTTAATTTTAATTTATACTTTGTGCTGGACAAATATATGTGGCAGGCCATATGATACCTGACACAAATTCATAAGTGGCACATCCATTTTATAACTTGTCATTGTATTTCTGCAAATTTCTACACGGCAGCACTTACGTGTCTTTATAAATGCTGTTTATTACCTTATAAATAATTTGATTATGTAAGCAGTTGGTCAGTTGAGTTGCAGAAGATTTTTAATGGAGCTCGATACCATTCCAATGCTTTATCGTCATCCCTTCTCTGATGATCTAATTAAAAACAAGAAGGTAGTTTGGTTTCTCTGTGCAGCAGTTGAATTCATGAGAGAAAAAGAAGAGGAGCAGCTCGGAAGGGTTCAAGATAAAGAGGTATGCCAGACAAAGGAGGACTGAAATCAGAGAACCCAACAGAGGAAGCCGCCTCTGGCTCGGCACCTTCGACACCACCCATGAGGCTGCTCTTGCATATGACAATGCCGCTCAAATCATGTATGGAAAATCAAAGTATCAGTATAAGTTATTTAAATGTAACTACAGACCAGTCCTCTCCTCTTGAAAGTACCTAGTGTGATCTAGAAATTACTGAGTGTGAAATGAACGGCATTGATATAGACGAGATGTTGCTGATGTTACAAACGCTGAGCAACCAACAGTCCAGCTCTTTTGAAACGTATAAGCCACTGTAGTTTATGATCACATAGTCATAACATTTTCTTCCACAACATGGAATGAATTATAGAAGAAAGTTTTTGATGATGGTTTTTCTATATATCATCTTTTAGAGAAAAGATTATATTTATTTTGGTGGAAGGATAAAATCGGGGTAAAGACTGAATCTCTTGTTACAATTTTAATTCATAAATTGATTAACAAAAAGAATTAAACAAAAATTAATGTAAACATTTATTTGATCATTTGAAGATAGTTTATGCATCTCCAAGTTTTATGATTTCAGTATCATTTCTTTTAGTTGTAGTGAACAATCATTGAATATTCATATATAATGTTTTCAATTGTAGACATTTTGGAAATTTGATTTGTTTTTCACATATTTTTCTTATTCTTGTGTAAAATTGACAATGAACTAGAAAAGGGAAAAACTTGAAATTCAAGTTTAAAAAACTGATCTTTTATGTTGGATAGTTAAATTAAAGATTTAGCTTCTAAATTATGTAAAGTATTTAAGTATGATTATTTTAAAAAAAAAATTCTATTTGTGAGTGACAAGTATTAGGTCTGTCAGACTATTGAAATGGTTAGACATTTTTTCATCATTATTGGTATTTGTTTTTTATTTATTTTTTAATATAAAATAAAAAAAATCAATATGTCATTATTTAATTTATAAATGATATCTAATATTATAATATGCTAAGAAACAATATAAATCTTTATAATCTATTTAAATATAATAGCTTTTATTATTTTTTATTAAATTTTAACTATAAATAAACATGAGTTTAAAATTCAAATTAGAAAAAAAAAAAATGAGTGATAATTGGCAAGGGCATAGAAACCATGGTGACAATGAATATGGAGGAACAAGATTGAAAGAGACTAAGCAATTAGGAAAGAAGATTTCAAATTGGAAATAGGAAAAATGAGTAATAATTGCCAAGGGCATAGAAACCATGGTGACATGGAGGAACAAGATTGAAAGAGAGTAAGAAATTAGGCAAAAAAAATATTGATTACATGAATGGTCAAGCTGGAGTGATGAAAGAATTTTTAATTTTTATGCTTTTAATTTCTATATTATTTAAAACAATAAAAAATTGTGAGATCTTTTGGGGCGTTGCCTGGGGCTGCCCCAAAACCGTGCAAGGGGCGCTACCCTTTGACCTCATTAAAATTTTGGGGGAAACCATGCCGATAAAAGTGAAGAAAAATTTAACCTTTGAATCTGATTAGGCTTCACATACCAACACTCACAATGCTATTTTACTTAAAGGAGAATGATGCACTATGAATAACATGGGTCTGCATCAAAAAATCAGACATATCGATTTGACTTGCAATTTTTTTTAAAAATAACTGATAAAAAAACTTAAGTAAAAAAATTAATATAATATTTTATATGATCATTTGAAGATAATTTATGCATCTCTAAGTTTCATCATCATCATTTATTTTTCATTGTAGTGAACAATCATGTAGATATAATTGAGAGTCAGTTAGAATATTCATACGTACTAATATTTTGATGTTTTGAATTATTTGATATTTTTGAAATTTCATTTATTTTCACTTGGTTTACAATTTCTTATTCTTGTGTAAAATTGACAAGCTCTTATAAAAAGGGATAAACTTGAAATTCAAGTTAAAAAAATTAATCATTTTATGTATCAAATTTAATTGGTTGATTATGAACATAAAGATTTAGCTCTCAAATTATATTGACTATTTAAATATGATTTTTTTTAATGTTTCTATTTTGTTAGTGACAATTTTTAGGTTAGGGTGTCATGCCCCAAATTTTCCCAACCTAAAACAAACACACATATCATCTCATTGACTAAACTATTATGACTTTCTAAGTGATTCAAGTATTAAACATCATCAATCTTTGTAGGAAAATTGAAAGAAAGAACAATTAGAAACACCAACATCTACCTTTCCTACTACAATTATCTCCCTTAGTGCTACAATAAGGAAACTTATTATTGCATAATAAAATCTATCTATTGAGAGTTTAAGATGACAATGAAATGGCATTAAATAAGCAATCCTTCAATATATAAATAAAAGAGAATTATAACATCATGAAACTATCCACTCTGCACCATTATTCATGTTAGAAGTTAAATTATCAACTTGTAATTTAACATTTAAAGGAAAACAAACTCAAAATTTGATCTTTATTGCATATTAAAAACTTCCATTTAAACTTACAAGTAAATACAGAGTAATGCATGATTAACTCAAAAGAATTACCACAAAATGTAATGTTTAATACACTTTCCAAAACCTTATGATTATTATTATTATAATAATTAAAAGTGTACACCTCAACAACTAAAAGTTTCCACCTTAAAACTGTACAAGGGACATTTTAATGATACTAGTTCTCTTACACCTTAGTAGTTTCATTTACTAATTTCCCCAATTAGTCAAAGCTATTATTCAAGTTTAAGGTTATAGAGTTTAGTATATTAATTAACAAATAAATTAATTGTTCAAGTTTAAGGGTATAGACTTTAGGGCCCAAACAAGTGTGAAAATGTAAGGGGATACATTTTTGTACACTACATTTAGCCCCCACTTTAATGAGAGGACGAACTTGCTTCAAATTCACATTGAAGTAGACAAAATCACATCAAGAGGGGTCCAAGTGTACCAATTCTAGTAAGATAGGATGGTAATGATCAAGAGGATTGCACAAGCCTCTAGGACTAAGATCCTATGGAAAACCAACATAGGCACAAAATAACATACATGAAAATGGTGTATGAAGCAACAACAAGATACACGCATACACTACCATAAACATAAAGAAGAAAGCAAAACAAAAAAAGGGAGTGAATCAATCCTCGCTTGTTTTTCCATCATGATGTGGATCAAATCTAAGCTATTTGTCCAAAAAATATTTACAAGTGGAACATGATGTCAACTATGCGAACCAGTGCACACTCACAAGGGCTAGTGGAACCTCAGGCTGTCTACCAGGTGAGCCTCTAGAAAGGTGAGACACATACACGCAGTCAATATCCACTCACATAGACAAGCAGGTGGATAGGTGAAAGTCATGCCCAAGTTTGGCTCCCACATGGTAACCATATCAAAGCTATACATCTTGATAACTTTGATAAGGCACCAAACAACACAAGCAATAGGATTCATGAGGCAAGAAGAAAATTGTCTACTTGACACCTCTGAACAAAAAAGATAGCTTCACAGGCAAGCAAAGTGTTTTATGTAAGGTGGCCATATAACCAATATTGTAAATGAAAAAAAAATGCAAGGTACATTTAAAGAAGTTTTGTTTAGTTCATGTAAGGTCTTAACTTAGGGAACATTGTGCCTAATGTCTACAAGAGAGGATGAATCAAAGAATAGAAGATTCACAACTTAGGGGATGTAGTGTGTCACATCAAGCCACTAAGAGGAATATAATATGCTAAGATAGATCACACTCTTGAAGGACATAACACCTAATATCACCACAAAGGAAAATATTCATTGCATTAAATAAGAATACTACACAATGAAACATGAGTTATAAAATGAAAAAGAATAGTGCCAATGTATGCCCACACTTCATCATGTTGTGAGAAATTACTTTAAAGTAGCAATTGATAAATGCTAACAATAAAGAGGACATGAGAGCTTACTTGGAAATCTCTATGCCAAGTCATGTTTCCAAATGAAGTTGTGTCATGAAAAAGGGTTTCCCCGATAATGAAACCCCAAACATAAGGGATCCACATATTTGGGTCAATATGTATTTGCTACAATGCTATGGGAGAGCTTAGAACTATCATCATTCCCTAAATACTCATGGAATGAGAAGAATGACACAAGGAGAGTGAAAAAAAAGAAAAATATTTTGGGTCAACATGGAAGAGACCTAAATTTCTCAATGCCTTGCATCATCCCCAAAAGGAAAAGATAAGATAAATGAAAAGATAAATGATTATAAAATAGAGAATAATGTAGACACAAATAGAGGAATTCCACAAAGAGAAGGATACATCAAATAGAATGATACGGGGAGATCACATTATGCAATGCAATCACACATATAACATAAAAAACAAACAAGGAAAGAGACTAGTAAGGCACATGCAAGTCAACCTGTTAGTATTTCATCTACATCCCAAATCTTGTTCATCATATAAAAAAGGTAGAAAACTAGCCAAAGGGACAAGAGCAAGTGCCAAACTAGGGTCATCACCAAGTTCAACACTCTTCTTAGGAGAATTTCCATTTACGGACATAGAAGAGGGAAATAATCTATGAAATTCATTATGCAGTTGTTCATCATTAATCTTAGTACCCTCATCTTGTTCATCAAAGTTAATCACAATGGGAGGTCGAACGATAAAGTCCAAATAAGGATTTAGCTCTTGTTGTAGTTGTGATACGGGATCTTTTTTTTGCAACAAAGAGGGAGACTCTGTGTGTTGCTTTAGTTAAGTTTGGATCTTATTTTTCTTTGTTTTTTTCTTTGTTTAACTTTTGAGCAACAGCACAAAAACTACACATATGCTCTCTAGCATTTCTATTTATTTTAGTTAATTTCTTAAGTTGTGTTTTTGTAGGAGCGAGTTTATTAATTACTAGTTTCTTTTCTTCCCTAACGAGAGAAACAAAAGAAACCATAAGAGGTTGTTCAAAAACTTTATCTTTATCTTTGTAAACTTTTTTTTATCTTAGGAGGTGTGACGGGATTTTTTTTGTTATTCCTTGGTCATTTTTAGGAAATAGGCAAAGGATCTATCTTAGTTTGGGCTTGATTATTTTGAATGTATTTTGATTTAATCATAGTTTTTTCAAGGATAGGAGGTTCAATAATAGGTTGATGAATGATTCTAAGGGATAGATTTTCTATGCATTTCATTAAAATTTTGTTATGATTTGAAAAAACTTCCTCATGAGGTTTAATAGGTTCCATAGGCTTAGGCCAAAAGAAATCCAATGAAAATATCCCATGGGAAGATACATGATTAAAGCCACTATGGTGCATAATATAGATGTCATTATCAAAGGGAAACTTTAAAAATTTATGCACAACTAACAGGACAACTTCTATGGAGCATAGACAAGGATAACCAAGCTTCACACTAAATTGATCCACCATTAGGATGATGGAGAATGAGATATAATTTTTTTGGTCCATTTTTTACAAGAAAGGTGATCAATTCCATTGTAGGGAAAGCAAAACTATTGTGCATTTTTATTAATGCTTTCAATTTATCATATGTTTCTTGATAGAGTTCATGCACAAGTAAGAATTCTTCTGTGATCACATTCTATCCACAAATGGGATCAAATAATATCTCATTAGTGGGTTTGTCATTGATTTGGCCAACTATGTAAAGAGGACCATCAGGTGCATTTCACATTACATCCTTAGATGAGAAAGCAATCTAAGGAGGCTTTTTAGTTTGGTCATTATGATTTTGATTTTTGATCAATGCAATCATATCATCCATAGGATTTTTTTCAATAGTATCCATAGGAACTTGTTCAATATTATCCATGTTGTCATCATCCATGTCAACATTTTTTGCATCATTCTTCTTAGTTTCACTAACTTTAACAAATGAAATATTATGATTTGGCATGGGATTGGTAAGGATTTGCAAGTTTTGGTTAGGAGGGGCAACTGACTTATTTCCTTGATCATTAACACCTCCAATTTGAAGTTGACTAGAATCAATGAGGTCTTGCACGTGATGTTTAATATTCTTACAATATTATATATCATGTCCATTTTGTCAATGAAAATGACAATAGGAATTTAATCTAAAATTTTGGGTTAAAGGATTATTAGGATTGGGAGTTTTAAAGGGAGGAAAGGTGATCAGTTTTTGTTCTAAGATTTGTAACATTGTGTTATGAAGGGTATTGGATAAGGAAGTTGTGGTTGCTAAATCTATAAATATTTCAACCTTGGTGAACATTAGTAATAATACCAAATCAAATATAGCAAATCAAGTGTCCATATGAGATATTGAATCACGCTAAACAAACAAAGTGATAAAATACCAAAGACTAAGCATGCTCAAAACTATCCCATAGTGGATTGGTGCTTCTATGGAAAGAATCCCTTTCCCAATCCTTTGCTAAGCTCCATGACATTCATACAAAAATACTATGAAGATGGGAAAAATTAGCTCTCAATTGAAGAGAGTAACCTTGGATGAGAGTTGTAGATATGAAATGCTAAGATTGTGGAGGATTTGATGATGAATGAAGCCTTTCATTTATAGATATTCAAGTTGAAAGAATTCTCATGTAAGAGAGAAATGTTGGATAGTAATTGGACCAATGAGATGAGGCCACTTGTCAACTTGTCATAGGTTGAGGAATGTGCCCAAGAGGGGGAGATTCAAATTTTAATTTGTGAATTAAATGCTTAGTTTGACCTTTGCAAGGGACATGTAAGAGACATGTAAGACCTATTAAATGTCTTGTTGGATGTACATATCCACTTGTTTTTTAATTGAAACTTGAGGGAATATTCCTCAAAGCCATGTTGATGGAAAATGATGGATTTATAAATGATTTATTGATGCAAGTGGGAAAAGCTAGAGGATGTGATGGGTGGTTAGGTTAGATTAATAAGGATTAGCTTAGTTAAAATGACGTTTAGGTTATTTTGGCCGATTTGACTTAAATAATTTGATTTATTTAAATCAAAAGGGATGGAAGGTGATTTCATATTTAATTAAATAAAGGTTTGATTTATTTAATCAAGGAGGGTGATGTTAGGATCAAGTTGATTTATTTAATTTAAATGAACAACTTTAGGAAGTTGATTTATTTAATTTAAATGATCATGCCCTTCATAGTAGAAAAGATGATTTTACATGCAATCAAGGAAAAAATATAAATTATGTTAAGAATGAAGTCTTAACCTCTATATTTTAGCCAAGATCGAACATGGCAAGTAACTTCTTGGAATCTAAGTTCCAATGCACCATTTTGATAAACTCGTTGGATGGACTGGTTGGTCACTACAAACAAAGGTTTTAGTTCACACTTTCCATTCATGGAGATTGACCCATACGGTGAGAGTCCCCTTTCAGATCCATCTCGTCGGAATCAGTCATGTGATATTGGCATTTACTCCAATAACCACATTTATATCCTAGTTGGAAATACTCTTGGCTTTAGATTGTTACCGGTTGAGTCATTCCCTTGGGTGTTTACTTTTTCCCCAAGGTGGGCCCTCTAAGATAGACAAAAGTGAGTAAACGTGTTCATAGTTTGATCAACCTTCATTTAGAAACAAAGGGAGAACACATGCAATAGGTTTAGTCACACTCGCACAATGTTTTGTTCAATTTTTTAAACCCAAAATGAAGTGTGGAGGCAATCTCTTATGCAACTTAATGTCATAAAAAATACTTTTGATTCTCAAGGTCACTATGAAGTGCGAGAGAAGTGCATACACCCTTTTAAATGAGATTAATTTGTATAAGAGATTACAAAACATGAAAACATATGTTCATTTTAAGCCTCAAAGCAATGATTTTGATTCCTTTTAATGCACCAAGATGAAATGTGAAGTTTGTTCAATTTTAACCCAAAATCAAAGTCTAATGAGTTTCTAAGGTTCAATTTTAGCCCAACTTTGAAAAAAACATCAATGATCTAGTTGGGATAAAATAGAAAACAAAAGCAGGAAATGGACACTCTAGATTATTTCCATAAGCATTAAAAAATGCTTTTGCCAAGTTCAATTTTAATGCTAAAGGCCCACTTTCTTCAACTCAAATTGCTTGTGTGCTTTGATTCCAAATCTGAAAGAAAAAATTGTCGTTGTCTCTCGATATCAACCTACAAACATTACAAAACAATCACAAATAAGATTTACTTCCAAGAATCATTGAAGCATATAGTACTTTCATGATAAAAAAAAAAAGGCAAACCTATCACAAAGTCATCACATGGAAGATACAATGTTGTTAATAAACCTATCTACTAACTTGAATTTCACTTGAACTAATTGTAAATCAACCACCAATATAAAATAATATTCAGCCTTACTATTCATAAGGTTAAATTTCCCCTAAACAGGTTGAGAATCATCCACCACTTTTTAAAATGACATTCAATTTCCCCATTATAGAAAATAAATACATGTAGGCTAAATTTATCAAAAGAAGTAAATAAATAAAAAGCCTGATATTGACTATATTAAGATCATATTTTTACAGCATTGGGAATCTAGTTGTTGATGAATTATCTCAAGGGCAGTAAGCTTTGAATGATGTTAATGACTTTGCATGGGGAACTAATGAATTCGATAGGAAGACCAGTATAGAAATGACAACAACAATTAATTCTCTAGTTCTACATGTAGGAATGCAACAATTATAGAGAAAAAGTACACTTCAGCAACTTGTGCCAATGACGGTGCCTATACATAGTGCTCCCATCAACATTTTCCAAAGGCTACTATTAGATTTAGATACAGAAGGTCAATATTTGTTTCTTAACGTAGTTGCCAACTAACACTTTTATTGAATTCATAAAGAAACCTCTTTATGACTTATGGAATCGTGGATTTTCACATTATGCACTTGTTCAAATCACACATATTTATTACCATATAGGCACAAAGATATGCTACAGTTTTACCTTGTTATTACACCCATATTTTCCCTTAAAGAAAAGCTAATTATTATCTTCCATGTGGTTCTGTACACTAATATTTACATGCCTTTAGACTTGGGCTTTCCTTTAACTTTAATGGCTTTTTGGCAGATTTAACTTGGGCTCGCCTTAATAATGAATGGAGATGTGAACAACCTATAAGCTTGAATCATATCGATTTTACTGGTATGTCAAAGTACTGGTGAAATTTTCCTATAAGAAGTAAATACATTAGAGGACAATACATTGTACCTAGTCGACTATGATCTTCCAACACATGATGATGGTGGCAAAGTGGTTTAAGGAACACATGGCCCAGTGAGATAGCCTAACCTATGATCCCTAACACAAATCAATTAAAGGCCACCTTAACCCAACATCTATGGCATTCTCAAGTTGGTGGAGTCAGATTTTAATGATAAGGAGACATGCATTGCCCAAGAATGACAGTAAATTAATACTTAGGTGGGTACTTCAAGGTAGCAGGAAATGGAAAAGTGGCCATACATCACATGGCTATTGCAACATACGCAAAATTTAAGTATGTATAATGGTTCACTTGACCGACACCCAAGCCTACGTAGCCTAAAACCCATCACGTCTTTTTACTACATTTGGTAGGTGTGAAGCCAATGAACAAAAATAGGAGTATGGAGAGGGCACAAAATGTGTAACAAAAAGCATGAAAGAAATGTTCCATGGCCTACAATGGTTGTTGTATGTACTAAAAATGGGCTTGCAGAAAGCGCCATAGAGATTAACATGAAAATGTAACTCTTAGATGTAAGGCCATACCAGTGTACTTCTTTGTGTGCCTGTGTAAGCTTGTGTATGCCTCTGTTAATCCATAGCTTGTGATCTGAAGGGGATTTTTTTCACAAGGAAAGAGGCCCTATGGCAGGAAACAATACAGAGTTGAAACTAAGCCTGTCTTCCACAAAAAGGTTAAGACCACAATTAATATTGTGCTGAGGATGCAGTGTTAATCATGCAAACATATTTTCCAACATCCAATAAAATGCTTCAAACATTTTGAGATTAGTGAAGATAAGAAAGGAAAGGGAACTTCTCTATTTTAGGCACGTCTAGTTGATAATTAATGTTGAGATGATTCAATCAGCCTAACTAATATATGCAAGCAACATGTATGATGCAGTATATAAATTGTCATGATCAATAGTTTTCTTTTCATTTTCAAAGTAGTTAAGCTTCTAGAAAATTCTAATAGCCAACTTTTGCTGAAAAATTCTTTGTAGCATAGAAGGAAATAACTTGTGAGTTTTTTACAACAAAGGAAACCTAGATCGTTCTTTCCTTGGCAGATTTTGAACTATGAGTTGTGAAACAAAATAGAATGTGCTATATTCTGCTACATTAAAAATGTATTTAGTGTGATTGAAATCATCCAAAGGAGGACCATGCAAAGATTCCAAATAATTAAATCTGAGAGACTGGAAATGCCAAAAATGTGGCACCCTAATTTTTAGAAGAGATATGACATACTTCAAGTGTGATTGAAAGCATTCAAAGAAGACTAGAAAAAAAATATTCAAAAAAACTAAATCTAGTAGACTGGAAATGCACATCCCATAATACGTGTACCTCAAGAAGCATTTGTGAGCTTTTAATGCCTCTAAAAATGTACTATAAATGCAAAAGAATAAGATGAGTAGTGCACATTTAAAGTAATCGATCACAAATATCAAACATTAGTAATGGATATATATATCCCCAATAGTGCAAAGAAATGGACAAATTGAATCAAATCTATTTCCTACAACAAAACACAAAAGGTCAAATGAGGCCCTCCTTCTAGCACCATTATGTGGTTGCTAAATCTGCAAATATTTCAACCTTGGTGAACATTAGTAATAATACCAAATCCAATACAACAAATCAAGCATCCATATGAGATATTGAATCATGCTAAACAAACGGAGTGATAAAATACCAAAGACTAAGCATGCTCAAACCTATCCCATAGTGGATTGGTGCTTCTATGGAAAGAAGCCCTTTCCCAATCCTTTGCTAATCTCCATGATGTTGATATGAAAATACTATGAAGATGGAAAAAATAATCTCTCAATTGAAGAGAGTAACCTTGCATGAGAGTTGTAGATATGAAATGCTAACATTGTGGAGGATTTGATGATGAATGAAGCCTTCCATTTATAGATTTACAAGTTGAAAGAATGCTCATAAGAGAGAAATGTGGGATAATGATTGGACCAATGAGATGAGGCCACTTGTCAACTTGTCATAGGTTGAGGAATGTGCCCAAGTGGGGAGATTCAAATTTGAATTTACATGAATTAAATGCTTAGTTTGTCCTTTGCAAGGGACATGCCTTGTTGGATGTACATGTCCACTTGTTTTTGAATTCAAACTTGAGGGAATATTCCTCAAATATGTCATGTTGATAGAAAATGATGAATTTATAAATGAATTAAAATAATTTATTGGTACAAGTGGGAAAATCTCGAGGATGTGATGGGTGGTTAGGTTAGATTAATCAGGATTAGCTTAGTTAATATGATGTTTAGGTGATTTTGGCCCATTTGACTTAAATACTTTGATTTATTTAAATCAAAAGGGATGGAAGGTGATTTCATATTTAATTAAATAAAGGTTTGATTTGTTTAATCAAGGAGGGTGATGTTAGGATCAAGTTGATTTATTTAATTTAAATGAACAACCTTAGGAATGAAATTAATGAGTTTAATTTACTTGATGAATGGATGAAGGTGAACTAAATTTACTTGATGTATAGACCTAATTCAATGCATGATGCTAATTTTGCATGTCTATAGAAGTAAATTGTCTAGTCAGATCCCCAAATGTGAAAAGAGTTATCTTCTTTATAGCAGCCACTTGGGTATCAACATATTTAATTGGTTGAGGGGGATGTAGGTAAAGGAAGCCTTTATTCAATTTTCTAAAGGGCTGATAATTTTTTTTGTTTGTGGATTCAAATTTCTCAGGTTAGCTAGAGGTTGGTTTTGTTACATGACTACTAACCAAGTTTTGATAATCACAAAGGGTAGTACACAAGTGTATAAAGGAAGGAAACTTCATCATGCCAAGATTATCTTGTATGTTAGTTTGCAAGTTCTCAATCAACATATGTTGAAGGTGAGGGTTAGGAATCTTTACATTTGTTTGGGAATAAAGCATTTGGTAGCATGAAATAAAGTCAATAACCTTTTCATCATCCTTTTGTTTACATCTCAACAAATCGACTAAGGTCATATTAGGGGTCATATGACCTTGGAAATGGTTGATAAAGGCCTCAACAAGTTCATTGAATGAATGAATTGAGTTGTTTGACAATAAGAGAAACCATTCTAAAGTGGTATCTTTCAAGGACCTAGGGAAAATCTTAGCCAAGAGCTTACCCTCAAGGATAAAATTACTACATAAGGCAGTAGAGTGGAAACATGGTTAGAATGATATCCTTTCCCTCCATATTTATCAAATCTAGGAGTCTCTATATCTTGTAGTATCAACATTCTCAA
The DNA here is from genome assembly GCA_007258455.2 of Sequoia sempervirens. NCBI lineage: Eukaryota > Viridiplantae > Streptophyta > Pinopsida > Cupressales > Cupressaceae > Sequoia > Sequoia sempervirens. Next base: position 180,237,789 of record VDFB02353493.1, on the reverse strand, counting down.
TATCTCCAAGGATAGGTGATTAAATTAGTATGAAGTTTAGCCATTTTGATTTTGGTTTATGGTGGAAATTTTATTTTGAAAGGGTAAAACATTATGCAAAATTTGGTTAAGGATGGCATCATTGGTTCTATTTTGAGATGGTGGTGAATATGGCAGAGGTGTATATGTGTTTGAGGGAGAAATGAATGGAATAATTTTGGGAGGTAAATTGGTAGGATATGTGATATGAGATTCCACAAAGGTACTAGTATTTCTATTGGAAATAACCAAGGTAGGAATCACATTAGTAGTAGGTTGCATTGATGTTGTGACTTGAGAGTTGGTATAGGTAGGAATAGAGGAAATAGTTGTAGGAGGAATTTGAGTTCTTCCTTGACTTTGAGCATTGTTCAAATTTTGTGCACAAATAGTAAGTTTTCCAAAAATTTGAGCTAGGTTATGTGCTAGTTCTATTCCTTCTTCACTTTCAATCATGCGGTGTATGTTATTTATTGTAGGAATAGTAGTGTTGGAAATGTCTTAATTACTCACTTGATGTTGTAGGTTTGTTAAATCTTCATGGATTTGGATTATGTTTTCTTGGGGAGCACTAGCAACCATTTTTTCAACACTTTTCACACTACTTGAAGGTAAAGAGTTGTTATGGGTATGTTGTGTACCTACATGCACTTTCACTAATGCAAATTTTAGAAGCCCTAAATGAAAATTAACTAATATAAGACCTAATGCAAAGTTAATGTTAGCTAGATCTAGGACTATGATGCACTCCAAATAATAAATAAGGTGTCCAAAGGATAGGTTCACCAAAATGAACACAAAGGAAATAGGGGGATGTGCAATGGGAATGGATGGATCCCACCTATCTCCTATTTCACACAAATTCATTCAAGGAAACCCTAGAAGTAATAACCTAATGATTAAATTGAGAGAAGGGGTTGTTATAAGGCCTCCTTGTGTGTGATGAAATGAAAAATGAGGCTTCACCACTAAGGAAATTATTAGAAAGAAAAGAAGTGAAAGTAACATGCAAAACCTAACTATATAAGCTAGGAAATGAAACTTAAAATCAAAGTAATGAAATAAGAATGAATAAAGGTTCACATGGAAAATTGGAGATGCTTAGAATAAGGTATACAATACTGAAATTATGAATTTTAATGTACATTAGGACTCATACGCTAGATTTGGAAATTTAGTCCCAATTCAGGGTTTTGGGTTGGATCTAGAATCTACAACTGGTAAACCGAGATCTTCAGGAAATGTCTAAAAACTAGTATGATGGGACTCATATGTCATAAGTGGGAATTTAGTCTGAATATCAAGGTTGATATGAAACTCTAATATCCTCTAATGATATTTTGTAGCTTCTCTCCCTTCCAATCTCTAAGTCTGAAACTTTAAATTCTTTCCTATAGGTGACCTACCATGAAGATGGAAACTTCTTGACAACTTTCTTCAATCTTGCAATAGTTTTCAAAGGATCTTCAAGATCAAAAGACCTAGATTTACAATCACACATATAGAGAGATAAAAAATGTTTTTTTTTTTAGTGGATAGGGGCTTTCCTTGGCCAAACCCCATTTTGGTAATCAAACCTTGAAATGAAATAAAATAGAATGGCTTAATGATGAATGGAAAATATGCTATGTTGCAACTCACCATACCCTTGTAAAAAATGCTAAAAAATTATGTGAAATGGCTCCAATCGATGTAGATCTTTATTCTTGATTGAATGTTATGGATCTTGACTTGAATTCTTGCTTGAATCATAAAAAACCTACATCACAAATGTTAGCTAAAAAACACACATGATGCATGATTCTTGAATTGATGCTCCAAATACTTGATACTTTTGTTATAATAAATTTTCTATAATGATTGAATACTTGAATTTATAGCTTGATATCATGAATGCTTAGGTAAAAATATGTGAAATAAGCTTGTATTTATAATTTTTTATGCTAAATTTCCTAAAATTAAAAAACTAGAAGCCAACATCAGATCTAGGAGAATAAAATCTTGCCAAAAATTGAATTCAAAATAATTCTAAGCTAAGGTAGAGCTCATACACTAGTTGGGGCATATGAGTCCCAATAGCCTAGGCTTGGGACACAAATTTCAAGAAATGTGAAGTTCTATGCCAAATTCAGGTTCATGCCCTAAAACTTATGTGGGACCCATACACCCAAGGTGGTGTATGAGTCCCATATCATTAAATTTGAAACACACAACCCAAAAAAATTAAATTATGATTGGTCATTAGATATATATCAGGATTATACATGGAAAGATGCATTAAATAAGGCTTGTGGATGCAAAGTAGGACCAAATAAGGTATAAAGAAGCCCAATTTTAGTAGGTGGTACCCAAACAAGTGTGAAAATGTAAAGGGATAATTTTTTCTACACTATCAACACTCTTTTGTTTGGGTATGCAAGTCTTGAAAAAACTAAGGTTATGAATATGGTAATTACATCTTACTCTTTGTATTTGGGGAAAGCTTTTAATAAAGTGAAGTCAAAAATGTTATTTTGAATATTGATCCATTATATAAAGATTAGTTACCAATGTTTTGGGGTTTCAATTTGAATTATTACCTTTCGAGTATATTGGTATACCATTATTTTCTAGTAAAAGATAACCATAAATTTTGGGGCAAAATCATTGCTTGTACCTTAAAAAAAATAAAATTGTGGAGATGTAATTAAAATACATTTAATTTTAAGTTAAATATGCTAAAGGTGTTTTGCATTCCTTTCAAATTTATCTCATGTTTGTGTTGAAACTTCCAAAAGGGAAAGGGGTAGATCTTTACAAGGTGTTAAGGGAATTTTTATGGGTAGATAATGTAAAGGAAAAAATAAAATTTCCATTGGTGGCTTGGGAGAATGTTTGCACACCCAAGAGATGGAGGGTGCTAGTTTGATAGACTTGTTTCTTCAAAATAAAGATCTTGGGGCTCAATTAATTTGGAAGGTATATGTGAAGTTGGAAATAAAGTGGTCTCAAATTATGAGATATAAGTATTTGGATTCCTTAGAAAGAGAAAGTATTTTCACTCAAAAAATTCTTCCTTTTGGTTCCAAAATTTGGAACTTCATTTCTTCTTGGAGATTGATAATTCTTCCATAAGTTTCTTTGGTTATAAATAATGGGGAAAAGGCTAAGTTTTGGGAAGATGCTTTGAATGGGTATAAACCTATCTTGAATGTTGGTAATTGGAAGCACATTGAAATTATCCTAAAAAACTTATGGGGGAATAAGTAAAATATTATGTGGAGGTGGATTCTCAAAAACCTCCTTTCATTGTGAAATGGAAATATATTGATTTTTTTTTCCTTTTACTTCTCAATTGAAATATTCTCTTAAGGATGAGTTAAATGAAATAAATGTTTTATATTCTAATACAGAAGATGAAATAATCTATTTGAAATAAATGTGAGGAAATTGCAATGTTAAAGATGGTTATAACTTTGTTATTTCATTGAAATAGAAGGAATCAAGGCCTATTAATTTGTGTTGTGGTTCAATTATTTTTCTTAAAGTTGGGGCCTTTTCATGGTTATCTCTAATAAATAGAATTATAACTAACATGAGATTAGATAGATTGGGCATAAACCCTTTGTTTCCCTATGTCTTGTGTGGAAAGGCATATGAAATTTCATATTATTCACTCCTATTATGTGACTTTTCTTATCAGTGTTGGTCTTGGCTATAAAATATGCTTGGTTAGTTTGGGCCTCTTTAGGGGTCTATTTTAAACATTTTCAAAGTTGACCTTCACTTTTTAAAATTTATATATATATATACTTGTATTTGGGATTGAATCCACTCTAATTTAATTTGGCAAATTTTGTTAGAGAGAAAGAATATTTTTTTTAGAAAAAAGGTTTCTAATATAAGGCATATTATTATGAGATCTCCATTTTAGAGGTAACTACATGTCAAATATAATAATAAATTCAAAGAGCATGAAGTATTTTTCTCAATGGGGTGTCTTTATACAAAAGAATTGGATATTAGTAAAATCCCTTCCTGTAAAGGGATCTATTCAAGTAACTGGTCCTACCATAAATATGAAATTTATCAAAATAGTTGCCTCCTCTAGTTAGAATGGTGGAGTTAAATTTTGTTGGTTCTTCTAGAGGAAACATAGGGAAATCAGGTGCATGTATGGTCTTGAGATATTATCAAGGCCATGTTATTAGAAAAGCATGTAAGTTATTAGTGGATGGTTCAAATGATGTGGCAAAATTGTTACCTGATCTAGAATTGGCCTTAAAATATAAGATGATACTAGGCTGATTCAATGGTGGCGGTGAATGCTTTAGCATAGGTCTCAAAACATTGGCATCTAAACTATTTTTTTTTTGCTACATTTTATCACTTCTTCATAATTGTCCTTCCTTTGAAGTAATGGATTGTTACAAAGAAGTTAATTGATTAGAAGATGATATAGCTAATAGGGTGATTAATTATTCTCCACCGTATACTAAATTTTCATAGGGAGATATTCATTTTCTGTCATGATCCCTCCTACCTATGGTCATGTGTATTGTAAATCAGTACTTTTGATTTTTTTTCTTCGGTCTCTTTTAGCAGCCCATAAGCGCTTCTTCACTTGTGGATGATTGTAAAAGAGATTTGATGACTTTTGATGGTTCAATCAAGTAATTCGATATAGCTTTCTCTTTGATTGATGACTATGCATATGTTGTCATATGTGGACCTCGTTTATGTCTCTGGCCTTCGGCTTGTACTATGGATCTGGCTAACCTCTTCACATCTCTCGTTTAGTCGCCCGTATGTGATTTTCAACATGCGGATGGAAGTTGAAGAAGTGTGGGATAATTTTTGATGGCTACAAACATCTACATATTTATTAGTGTTCATTCTTGGTTCAAATTTTTATTCGCTAGGGACTTCTGATGCAATTTTTCCCCACATTTATGGGAGGTGACGAGTTCTGGAGCATGTTATTTTCTTTGACACACATTGGTGTTCTCTTCCTTATGTTTTTATTTCATTATGTTTTTTTGTCTCATATAGACAAAATGGATTGGGACTCGCAGTCATCACTTCCTCTCACAAAAAAAATCAGCATCTAATTTTTATTATCTAACATTGAGGTTGTCACAGGTGTAGGCTTTTTTTTTTAAGGTGTATCTCCAAAATTCATGGCCCAAATCTTGCATGTTCATGCTATATTTTATGCTATATTGATTTTGGCAATGCATTTGCATTGTTGTGGCTTCATATTTCCTTTACTCCCAACTTATATATTCTATTACTTTATGGAGTATCTATTGATCTCCGCTTCTCAAGGACTAAGCCCGGTCGGGATTTTTTTATTCAATTACCTCAAGTACAAGAGGCTTTAATCTTTATCTGTTGGTCAGGATTGCCTTTTTTTATGGCTCTTCAGAATGAAGTTGCTTCAATGTTTGTTTCTAATGTTATGGACACTGTGTGGTGTGTAGACATGGTTAAATTTATGGCAGTGGCTTTCATTCTACGTATATTTATTCACTTCTTGATCTTGTTGTGGAGTTATAGAGGCATGATTTAAAATATGGCTCTCTAGTTGTGGGTAGTTTATTTTATTAGGCTACTCTTATCTCTAATGATACACATATATCAATACTATGTGCAATGGAATATAACTTGGTTGGTGATAATGCTTCTAAGTTTTTCTCCTGCATCAATGATCTTTATCCTATAGTGGGTGAATCATTGTTTTATAATGCTCAGAATATGTTTAATACTATATTTTTTCTTAAACATGCTCTTGAAGATCCTGAATCCCATATTTTCCTCCTCCTCCTGATCTTTCAAATTCATTTGAAAGTTGCATAAATTAAGCACGAGGTTGTTTTATAGTCTAGATGAATGCATTTTTATATTGCTTCATTCTCTAGCTATGTACAAGCTTTTTTAATATCAATATAATCTTTATAGTGGCCATTGCACTTTTACATATATATAAAATAGATATGTATCAAAAAAAAATTATAAAATAGATTATAGAATGTAAAAATGGAATATATTTCAAATTTTGATGAATTAACAAAAATGACACTAAAAAAAAATCTATTTTACTATATCTTTCAACATTGCAATGTAAATTCAATATTTAAATTGGAATCCCAAGAAAAATTCACCTACAAGATCTGGTATTTTTTAAGAAAAAATATTCTTCTCATTTAATTAAAAAAAAAGGTTAAAGCACATTCAAATCTCTAATTCTATTGCAAATCCAAAAGAAATTGCCACTATTAAAAACATTCAAGAAATTACATAATCTTTTTTTGACATTTTTTACAAATAAATTGGAAAAGGACATAGATGAGGAATCCATACCTCATTTTAAAGCATCCATTTTTTCTCCTCCAATAATTCCTAGTGCTCCTATTCAAGGGAAACACACTAATATGTATCACCAACAAAGCCCCTAGGAAGTTTACAGTCCAAATTTTCACTCTCAAAAGTATTATTCATCTTTAGAGGAAAATTATACCCAAAAAATAAGAACTCTATAAAGAAAAAGGCACAAAATTACTAAAAAAGAGGAAGACAATGAATAGGTTCCAATGGATGATTATTTGACTTCTACTCTTCTAGAGGGATCAAATTCTTTGAAAACTATATTTTTGTTAGGACATGTAAGTTAAAATATATGGATATTTAACTTCGAAGCTACACAAAAAATTTTGTTGTCTCTTTTGAATGATGGACTCATAAAATGAAATAAGTACACATTTTCAAAGGGGTAAATTCTAACACCTCTATAATAGATTTCAAAAAAATAAAGGCACCCAAAACCTATATATATTAACTAAGAAGAATATTTTTCAATTGAAACTGAAAAAAAAATCAATTATTTGAACTATCTAGATCTTCCAACATGGTCAATAAATATTAAATTTTATAATGTTTCTTGTATAAAATTTTAAAAAATAAATCATATTGAATAAAAATTAGAAAAACCACAGGTAATATTTTATAAAAACAGAGGAGACCTCAAGGGATGAATATAAAATAAATAAATTCTAGCTATGAAAGATGCAAGTATTGAAACTCTCACAATAACATTATGGGTGTTCTATTAGCCTTAATTGAAATTAAACAAGAGAATCAAAAAGAGATAATAACTACCATAAGAAAAAAAATTGGAATAGAGGAAGAGATATAAAAATTTGGTTATAGCCCCTAATGAAAAATTTGGTTATAGCCCCTAATGAAAGATAAGTAGATGTAAATTGAATCAATCTCTTTAAGATTGTTCACTATGTGAATTACTAAAGTGAAAAAAAAATAGACATCTTTCGATATCTCAATGTAATATTTTGAGCCATTCACGGTCATAGATTGATGAAATGAAGGCTTGAGTAGCCATATTACAATAGAAGAATGTTCACTCTTATGAACTAAAAATGGAGTTGTATAAAATTTGTGAGACCCTTTTATCTTGTTAGAAAAATTCAAGTATATATATTTTATTGAATGAGTAGGTGTTTTGATTGAAATTGTTGATAATATTTAATCTAGTTCATAATCTAGATAACAATTTTTTTTTAAATTATACAAAGTGAGTTCTTCATAAGAAAAAAAATTGTTATTTGAAATTTTTACAAATAATTTATTGATTAAATGGCACAAGAATTTATTTTTCAACCTCTTTGTATGTGAATTCCAATTGATGTATTTCATATATACCTTGTAGAATTAAGTTTTATGGGGTAAAAGGATTAAGGGAAATTTTGAGGCAAAGAAGATTGTTCAATCAAATGATGAGACATTAAAAAAATATGCCTCAAGAATTCCTTAGGATATTTAAAAGAAGAATTTAGTAGTCCTTGATGATGCAAACGTATAGTGAATGTTGGATTTCAAATCCAAATTTATAGTAGGGGAAAGGCCCTAGTTACCACCCATAGTTACCACCCATATTCCAATAACTCTTTATTGATACATGCTAATTAAAAGATCACTAATTTTTTAAAAATATACCAATAGTTTTCCACTTATAATGAGTAGTTACTATTGATCATCAAAGCTTGCACCTCTCCAAAAAATTTATGTGAAATTCAATGAGTGGGGGACCAATTTGTACCTCATTGAATACCTCTAGGATTTTTATAGAAAGTTGGCTCTTCTTTGGGGTTTGGAGAAAAGGGTAGAAGGAAATATAAACATAAAACATAAAATGGAAATGAGAAAATTCTTTTACAATATTTCAAACCCAATCATTCCTATGAATGATATAATTAGACACAGAACGCCACAACCCCTCATTGTTGGAAAGAGAACAAACATCAAAGGCTAACAACTAGCACAGTGTAGACTTTCAAATCTTCTCACAGGTAGTGTTCATTAACATCCAATCAAACATAAAGATTTATGAGGGTAACAAAAAAATATTTAGAAATTGCATAAAATCTTCCACATAATACAACATAATATACCAAAACAACAACCCTTTTGAAAAAGAGAGAAGTACAATGACATAATCTAGTTTTCACAAGTTATCATTCTACTATATGAGCATACAACATGGAAATCAGTGTCTTAAACTATTTGAATTGATCTTGCAAGACACAATGTTTCATTCAGAACAAAAAACACTATGTTTCATTCAATATTTCATGCTTTAAATATAAAATGAACTTTAAAATAGAGGTCAAATGCCAATTCGACAATAGTTTAAGCTTTAAAAGATATAACATGCTAGAGAAAAGTAGTTCTAAAACTTTTACTTCAAAAAATTATTCTATATCCTAAGAAAACTAAAGAAAATTTTCCTCAGCAAAGGAAATTGAAACTTGGAATCCAACCCTTTCATTTGTTTCTACCTCTCCTTTATAGTTGTAGAAAGAGGCAATCACTCCCACAACACAAAAGTAATTACTGCCATATGTTGGCATTTGATAGCACATGATCTGATTGTAGATATTTTGTTAGGTTGCAACAATCTTTTCTCATCAATTATCAATTGCTGCATTAATGCATTTTAGATATTCAGCAAAGATAGAGGTCTATAAATGATCAAATCATCGAAAATAGCCTAGCAAAAGGTCGGGATCATGTCACCCAAGGGAACCAACTCAAAGCTTCCATTCTAAAAAACAAAAAAAAAAGAAAAAGGCTAGCAAGCTTCGATAAACTCCCAAAATATATCACTTCATAAGAAGCACAATCTACCCATAGTGAAGAGATGTGTCAAATAGGTGGAAAATTTTGAGCTCATGAATATAGCTCCTTGAGAAAATATCTGATGAGTTGACACATATCCTGACTCTCTCCCAAAAGAAGGTGAAAAATGAAATTTGCTCAGCCAACACGTGGTGAATTGTGCACCTTTCTGATAACTCTACTTGAGTGTGGGATCATTAGAAACTATAGACATTGTACAAGCCAAAAATAAAAATGATCAAGGAAAAAATGCTTCACAGTTTTGGCAACTCACAGGGGGTCTTTGCTTGTAGAGGCATGAAACAAGGCCTATATTAATTCTTGGAGTTTGAGGAAAATGGGATGTTGCACCTCCTAATCAACATCAGTCGGTAGGATGAGGGTATGGATCTACCTATATGCTTGCTCTAGCTCGAGGTGATAATAGAGTCGGGAAAGAGGAAAAACATCACGCTCAATATTGTCAGCCATGGGTGCTGCACTTGAACCCGGGAGTTCAATGGAAGTTTGGACCCTACATCAGATCGCACCCGTGACTTGCTCAACTGTCAGCACATCTCCATCTAGTGAAAGGAGAGGGGAAAGCTCAAAGTCAACTACGACACTGAAATCATTCTTGATTTCATTGACCTATTTGTTCAGTGTTGACTGACACTCCTTACACTTTGTTGCTACCTTGTGACAGTTGATGATATTGTTAGCTTTGATCGAAGTGACCCTCTGATCAGAAATCCCCACACTTTTTAGAGGCTTATCAGTGTCTATGCACAACTTATAAATTAAGCTTTGCAATTTTTCCACTCAAGGTGAGCATATTTGCATAAAATGATCAACCATCAGGCCAACCTTAACATTCAATTCCTAAACATATCTTAAGAATTGTAAAGTGGGCCTAAGAATGGAAACGACAACTGTGATCTTCTCCCAATGCATGGATATCAACTTCTTCATTATCGGGAGGGCTTTAGATCCTCGTGCAATAGCTAGCTCCTAGTTAAACTGAGCCTCTCTTGATCTCATGCTTTCCTCCATTTGACTTATTTCTCTGAGGAAACTTGTCAATCATGATCTCAATCTTCCAATCTCCTATTTTGATTCTTTTTCTTCTACGTGGGCCTTCCAAAGATCATTGGAAGTTTGAGATTCAACACCATCTAGCTCTCTTTTCATATTTTCAATTTCAACATAAAGTTGAACCTGCTCATTTTGAGCTTGTGCAAGAAACTTAGATGTTTTTTCTTGCTAACTTTGAATTTTCCATACACGAGTTATCTCGACATCTCTCACTCTAAACTCATTCTACAACCTGCTCACTATTTCCTTCACATTTACCAAATCTGCCTCACACTTCTTAAACTTTTTTTCCATCCTCTTGTAGTTTGCATATACTACCTTCTGAGTGGTCTTAGCCAGGACCACTTTGTCATACGTGCGAGTTTCGTTCAACTCCAGACCCATGGTATGGATGTCGTAATCCTCCATCTACATTTTTCCTTTGGGCTTGGACATGAGTGACTTCATGGTAGTGATTAGCAGAGATTTTTGTTCTTCATTGAAGCAAGCTTCAATCTTCTTGGTGGAGGGAAACTTGGCATTCTCTAAGAATATTTTATGTTTTCTGGTCTGTTGGGCCTACTTGGTAGCATTGAAATGGCCTTAGAGAGTTTGAGGGACATTGATACTCTATACTACAATGGAAGCCTTGGGATGGAGTCCGAAAAAGGTGATAGAAGGGGAGATTTTAGATGTATGAGCATACAGGGACACAAAAGGGAGCGTTATCATGGAAAAATGTAGGATGCCAAATTGAGATTGGGAAGGGGAAATACCAATAGGGTAAGAAGAGAAATGGACTAAAGGAGAGGTCCCTTCCCCAAAGTTGATGGGTTGGGAGTGATGAGTAACACAGAGGTTTCAACTATTTCAATGGGGGCCCTTGATAAAGCAATTAAAGAATCAATATCGACTGAAGTGGATGATGCTAGTTCAGTACACGAGGTGACTTCAGTAAATTCGTTAAAAGTAGCAGGGGGTGTATTCAAGATTATCAACTTAGGGTCTGAGGATGCAGGATTCCTTTCCATGAGAGGAGGTAGATGAGCAACCAAAGATGTAGAAATAGGAAGAAGAGAGGGAGTGAAACTTACTTGGGTTGCAGTAGCCAAATCATTTTGTAGGGCAGACTCTACTTATTTTCCCCATGGATCAGCACATTGGGTACACCTAGACCTTGGAACTATCTTGTCTTTGCACAACCAAAAATTGTACATTCTGATCCTCTAGCAGTCAATCCTTCCAAAACTTGGGCTTCAATAACTACATCAAACCCTCTTGGGGACCGTCAGGTCCTTTTCCTTTACTTCAATCATTGGGGGAGGACAAAGCTTGTGAATCTCTTCATCTCTAATTTCTCTAAATGTTGGATTCCTGAGGCCAAGAAGCCCGAAATTGAACTTTTTCTTTGTCAATTTCATGGTTGGTCTCTAGATTGTTGTTGTCAGATTCAGCCACTCGATCATACTTTTTCTCAAACTCCTCATTGTGTGGCTTAAAATTACTAAAAGGGGCATCTAGGAATCTCATCTCTTGTCAAAATCTCCAAAATTCTATCCTTTTCCTCTCCAATCATCCACTGTGCTTCAGCTACGTGTTGATGGATTTTCCCATCAGGATGTTCCTTTGATACTCCACCTGCGGCTCATATAAATTCAACCATTTTGGTCACTAGAAAGGAATGTGAGCCAAATCACTGTATATCTCTAGCCTTTCCTAACTCAAATTTCTCCTTCTCTCAAAATATTCTCGACTCTCATGTTTCAAATTGTAGTACTATATCGAGTTGTAGTCCCACTTGTCACAAATGAGGGACAATCCTAGGCCACTAGTAGATTCATCAGCTTAGCCTTAGCCTTTTGCTTGTTCAATGTTACCTGACTATTAGCAATTGACATGGGAAGAAAATATCTTTTTTTTATTTCTTCAAATACCATAGACATTATTTATAATGGTTACCTAATGACATGCCTCTAGTGTGAAAACTCTATCTGTTACAAATCTGGGGAGTCAGAAAGGCTCCCTGGAAAAACTATGAAATATAATAAATATAAAATTCTCACCTAGGAAATAATCCATTAGGGTCAGTGGATCTTCCATCCATTGTATGACCTCAAGAGAGAAACGACCAATATAGTGTGGCAACAAATCTTGAAGCAGTTGCCTTAGAAAATGATCTACAAACCAGTAATAATCCCCTATTTTTGAAAGAATATGGGTCCACATAGAAACTAGCTAGAGATATCCCCTTACATCCAACTTAGACACTAGTAAATTCCTCTCCAGCCACGTAGAATTATGATGCAAAACTAAATGAGCCAAGAAAAAAGAATACATGAATTTAGACTGAGTACTGTAATTATTTAGTTGCTCTAGCATGTTTCTAGCTATCACCTTAGCAAAATCATAGTACCTTTCATTATTTTCCCTCTTTAGCATAAAATATAGGCCAAATTGAAAAGGATTGACATCCTTATCAATATCAAGGAAAAAACCTAGGCCAACATCGAGAAAATAGACTGTGTGTCCTTGAATTTCCTTCATGATAGAGGAAAGAGGAGATGACCTCTCTCTGGCCGTTCCTTTGCCTCATCCTCATAAAAAATGTTCCCCTAGCCATTTATTCCCCGAAGATGTCCATTTGTTCTTCATCAAAATGTTCAATACCTGAGGTTGTAGGGATACACAACATATCACGTATGGCTTTGACAAAAATAGTAACTTTGATCCTACTACCCTCAATGGATTTTGTCCTTTTATTGAATCTTTTGGCGCATGCATCGACTAGTTTCAGGTATGGATGTACAAGAGGTAGTATGAATTGTGGTAGACCACAATTCCAAAGCTGAGACACAAAACCCTCTGATGGTCCACACTCCACCATTCTTTGGAATGCACCTTCCCTCAAAATTTTAGGGTTTTCTAATAATTTGGGGTCAAAAACATTGTCATCTATATCCTACTCGACCTCTCTTGGTATGTGTCTATCAAGCAGCACCTTCTTATAGAACGCAAAAGTTCACTCCTCAACTATTGGAGCATTGGAAAATGAGTTGGGCCTAAAAAAATCTACCTAACTAGGCCTTTTGTTTGAAACTATATCTTTTCTACCAAAGGTGGATGGCTCTACCATGGATGTATTAAGAAGTTGCAAAGAATTTCCTAAATGAAAATGACCACTTGCCTTTTGCTTCTTTAGAAAAACCTACTTTCTTATACATGCAGTTAAGGCTACATCATTACTCTTGGTCCATTAAATGTTGTCACTAAGGAAATATGTGTGGATTTTAGATTTGTATCCCTTAGGAATGCCAAAAATGTTGTGATAATAGAATTAGTACATTCTCCTCATAACCTCTCTTACAAATAAACTCATTGCATTTAAAAGCATACTTTTTGCTATGTGAAACATGCTGAAGTGATGCAAGGTACCCTTGAAAAGATGTGATCATTAATTTTTCAGAGCTTAGCAGATTAATCCAAGTCTTTTCTCATTAGTAAGCATGTTGGTGTTGATGATGGAAAAGGACACATGTCAACAATCGACATACGAGAGAATTTACTCCCAACGACCAAATTTATTTCTCAAGACATTCTGTCAGTTCCTCTATATGATTTATCTACCTTTCTATGTTTTTCTTTGATATTTTCCCATTTTTGTTTGACCAAAAATAGACCATCTGTTGGTTGGGTTCATTATTTTAAATTTTCTATATATAGCTATGCCAGCTTATGCAATATTCATTCAAAAATATATTCGAGCTTAATTTTAGCAAGCTTTTTGCTATAGTCCATTCCACCATAGTTTTCTACTCTTTCAAAATGTTTGTTGGCTTGGGCACTCCTATTTAGCTTCTCCCATAGAGGCCACAATACTACTTCATGGGAGAGGTCACTAGTGACCAAATTAAGCACCTGGTGAAGAAATGCGACTGCCTTTCCATGGTCACATTTACGTGGGTAGTTGGCTAGGACCTCATTAATGACAAGAACCAACTCCAGAGCAATTGCAACATCCTTTCCCACTTCGTGGCCTTGCTGCTTGATCTAAGCATGGCCAAACCCATGATAACTGTGTTGTGCCACCAAAGGTTCAACACTACACTAATGGAAGGGCTTGGCGAGATAGTGCAAGTGGCCATCCCTGGTGTTGGTATCCCAAGCACTATGAATCTCCATAGGCACGCCAACTTTGGGATAGGCATACCCTAGTTTCCCTTCCTTTTTGACTTCCACACTATGGACCTCAAGATGCACTACTACTCTTCTCAACTAGCAGTCACCTATCTGCTATGGGAGTACGATGTGAAGCACATTCCATGACTCACTTGAAGGAAGCACTTATACTTTTTGGTACAAACTCACAAGAAGTAGGCCTTGGTTCTACATTGTGTGGAGCCCATGTGTGTTATGTGTTTAGCCCACTTTTGCACCCTAATAGACAAAAAGAAGAAAAAGAAAAAGAAGAAGAAGAAGAATCTGATAACAAGCCCTTTTGACTTCTTGGACGATGGTTGGAGACATTTTTTTATTGTTTTTTGCATGTTGCGTCCTTTTTGCATCTTTTTTCTCAATGACTCCTTTTTGAGTTTGCTCGAGAGAGCCTCATGTTTAAATCTATGCCTTAGGCCTTGCGTTATATTGTAAATATTTTATGAATATAATATAATGCACCTTTTTGTTTCTTCTATGTTATTCTCGAATGGCTTATTCTCAAAATTTAAATTGTATTTACAAAAAAAAAAATATGGTACATAATTGTTAAAATTTTAAAGAACTATGTACTTTAATGGAATAACTTTAGATAAATATTGTTCACCATTATATCTAAAGTTTTTCCTTCCATATCTTTGAGTTTGTGTGCATTATTTTCCTTGCACACATTGATTTTGAAAGGTCCCTTCCATAGCACTTCAAATTTTGTGTGTTGCCTTGGTTTTTGTAGTACATTCATCATACTTTAGCATTAAGTTCCCTTCTTTGAATTATGGGTTAGAGGTCTTTTTGTCGAACCATCACTTTACTATTTATTTTTGGATGATCATGGCTCCATAAGCCTTTTCTCTATCTTCCTCTATTTTGAGGATTTCCACTAGTTGTACCTCCATTCTTCCACTTTCTTCAATTTCCAGGGCTTTTAGTAGTTGTAAGGTAGGAATTTCTATAGAAATGGGTAATACTACCTCTTTTATGTACACCATTTCATAAGGGGAGGTCTTTAGAATTTTCTTGGGAGTCATCCAGTTTACCTAGAAAGTAGCTCGCAGATGCTTGTGTGAATCCCTTTGTCATTCTGATCAAATACACTTGATTAACCTAATTAGGTTTTTGTTGGTTGACTCTGCTAACCTATTTCCTTGTGGGCAGTAATTTGATGAATTTTTTAGGAAAATACCATGCCTGATAGAAAAACCTATCATCCTTGATCCAACAAAAGATCAAGCATTATCAGATATGATGGTCTTGGGTGGGCCAAACCTGGTTACTAGCTCTTCAAGGAAATTGATAATTTCCCCTTCTATGGAATTCTTTAGGGATACAGCCTCCATTCACCTTGTTAAGTAGTCGGTCATCATGAGGATCCACTTGTGTTCGGTGCTAGAAATAGGATTTATCATTTTTGATAAAATCCAAACCACATTGAGCAAAGGGTTCCTCAGTTACAATTGGGCTCAAGGGAAAAGTAGAATTCTTTCTTTTGCCAACAAAAAACTAGCATTGGGTACACTTTTGCACCAAATGGTGTGCTTGGGAAAACATAGAGGGCCAATAATATCCTACTTACATTATCTTTAAAGTGGTAGTCTTGGTGGAGAAATTTCCACCCTTAGGACTACAATGGAATTCATTAAGAACTCTTCCCACTTGTAACTTGTCTAAACATCAGAGCAATACACCATCATAATTTCTTTTGAATAATACACCTTTAGTATCTCCTTTTATGGAATAGAAGGCTAGTCGATTAGTACCCCTTCTACATATACTATGTCCGATCAACCACCAATGATTCATTGGACTTGAATTAATTTGAGTAGACCTGATCGACCTCTTTTTTAGCTATGAGACTTGATTCCTACACAATTTATTCACACAAACCTCTTCCTCGAATCAACTTTGTTGGTCTAATTTTCACATCATATTCTAGGATCTTGGTGATCAAATTTTCCCTCTTTTCAGTTATCTCACCTTCTGTGATATATTCCCACACGTTGGGATGTGCCATGAGAATAGCGATCTTGTTGGGCAACACCAAGTGTCAAAACTTCTTTAAGCTTTTAACAATGGAAAAAGATTTATTTTCTATAAAATTATACCTAGCTTTATAACCTTTAAGGTTCCTTGAATGGAATGCAATAGGATGATCTCCATTATCTTCCTCACACTTCTTAGTGAGTGCGAAAGCTATGGTATGTTGGCCACTGTACACATAGAGAAAAAAGTATTTGGAAAAGTCATGGTTGACGAATACCAGGGCTACAAAGATGGCTATCTTTAGCTACTCAAAAGTTGCTTTGCCTTCGGGGGTCCATTTCAAAATCAAGTTTTTCTTCAGTATTAGCATGATTGGTCTCGTCATGCTTACGAAATATAATATGAATCTGCTGACAAAATTGATCTTCCCCAAAAAATATTATGTCCCTTTTGGTTCACTAGCAAGGCTAATTCTATTATATATCTAACCCTTCTTAGGTCTATTGATATTCCCTCCTTAGACACCACAAATCCAAGTAACTTTCCTTGAGGTACTCTAAAATCACCTTTTTTGGGATTCAAAGAAATCTTGAACTATTGGAATTTCTAGGAAACCTTCTCTAGATGATTGAAGTGATCATATTTTAATTTTGAAAAGACTATTAGGTCATCCACATATTAGGATAATCAGGTTGATAAATCCTTTGAAAGTAATATCCATTGCTCATTGAAAAGTCACACAAATATTTGAAAGTTTGAACAACATTTTTGAATATTCAAAAATTCCACACTTAGTGGTAAACATCATCTTATGTTGAATGACTTCCTTCACATATATTTGGTTATAGCCTGAGAAACCATCCAGCAATGAATACATCTCTGATCCAACCACAATTTATAGGGTCTTCTCCATCAGCAGCAAGGGATAATGATCTTTTAGAGAGGCTTTATTCAAATCTCATAAATTGACACAAAACCTAATATATCCATTCCTTTTTTTGACTGGTACCAAATTTGACACCCAAGTGGAATGTTTAATCTAATATATGACTCTTGACTCAACCAATTTGGTGAGATCCTATGCCATCAACGCCTCAATATTTGGATTGATTGGCCTTTACTTTTGTTAGATGAGTTTAAATCCTTCCTCAAATTCAATGGTATGTTGAATTATTCCTAGATCATACACTCTAAGATCATCATAGGTCCAGGCAATCACTCCATAATATTTGAAACATAGATCCTTCAGTGTTATCTTCTCCTTGTGAGGAACTTCTTTTCTAACTTTTAACTTGATGACCTACTCTATGGGAAATTTTTCTCTTGGTGATGAATATGCAAAAGTCATTCCTCCTTTTTGTATGAAGGCAACAATCTAAATGTCATCATCAAAAAATTTCTAGTTTTCATTGTTGTTGGGAATTGAGGCTTGGACGATGACTTGTACTGTATTTTTCTTAGTTGAATCAAAAGTTGGTTCAAATTGTGAATTGATTGAGGCCATCTAATCAATGACACTATTTTGAGACTAGAGAATAACTTGTATATTGAAGGCTTCAAAGCTCTCAATTAAGTCCCAAATCCAATGTCTATATTACTTCATCCTCAATTTTTTTGCAGTCACTTGCCCATGGACCTGACTCACCACTAGCTCTGAATCTCTAAAAGCTTGTACTCTCTTTATACCCATTTTTTATCAAAGACACTAGTTGGAAACCTGCTCTAGAGCCAACTTTCGCTTGGCACCATCAAAATAAGGGTCCACAGAAAATTATCTCCTAGATCATCATATCCCTCCTGATCCTTCAATAATTTTGGAAAGACCTAATCATCATCAAAAATCACATAGGTTCCTAGCCCTATTGCATGAAAGTTTCCAAATGGATCAGATTCAATGAACTAGTTGAGTAGCATTTCTTCTTCGAGAGTCCGATCACTTGTATCTTCTTCATTTTCTAGCATTTTCACACAATATCTCTCCCACTAAAAGATGGAAGGATTCACTACTTTGAAGCATAGGATTGCATTGTCCACAATGTGTTTGGTATGCACAGATTCAAACAAAATCTTCATCTTTTCCTTGTGCTTGTACCTCAATATAAGGTGGGACCATTCGAGCACTAAGTATTTGCCAAGCTTTGCAATGAAGCATCTTGAAAGACACATTCTGAATATCAGGGGATGGTCTATCACTAATATTTCTTGTGTGATTTTTTGGCTTGGATATGAGAAGAGGGCTAGAGATATATCTTTTATCCGAATGACAGTGGGAACCTTCTTCCTGTCTAGTTGCATGATTCCTTTCTCAATGGGGTCATACTTAAGTTTTAGGGCATCAGCCACTTGTTTTGGCATGACAGTTGTGCTAGCACCTGAATTAATCATATTATTATGCAAAATGTTATCTCCCACAATAAGTGTTAAAAATAAAGGTGTGGGCTTCAACTTTCTTACCTCTTCATCTTTTTCATTTCCCACATTGTTCTCATAAGCTACTAATTTTAGAACTTGAGGAGATGGTCTAGATCCTTTGTCGTTGCTTAGGCCACATGATGGAGTCATTTCCATCTCCAACTTTTGTTCTTTCTTTAATACTTCCTAAAGCAATGTCTTTTATTCAAGAATAGATATGATGTCCCATAGAGATACATTAGCTAGCACCTTCTTCAATTGTTCCACCACATTAAGCATTCCAACGGGTTGTGTCTAGGCTTGAATAGTGGTATTTCTCTTATCTTCAGAAGAAAATACTCCATTGTGACTGGGCTCAGTTCTTTCCTCACCTCTTTTTCTGGAAATGATGGATTATGTGGTTGCAAAATAGGTTAGATTTTGGGCAATAGAACTTCTTTTTATTGCAATGACAGTTGGCGTGGTTGAGGGCGTGGGAAATCTCGATGTTCATATTCTCCCATGATCCTTCTTTTGGATCTCATGTTATAATCCAATTGTACTCATGGGGAACTAGTCATCGGAGCTTCATTCATGAACACTGCATCTTCTTCTTTCATCCATGAAAATAGCACTTGATCAAGTACAATATCCAGCTCTTGCTCTAAGGACATCCCTTCCATTTGCACTCTAAAACGAGCATTTTCCATTACAAAAGACTCATTCATCTGCATTCAGGAGCACGTCCTTACTTCTATGTTTTTCTATCCTCTATCATCTATTCCCCCTTGGACAATTTTGGGGAATATGGCTATTGTTGCATGGGAAGCACCATACATTCTCGTCTTCTGCCAAATTGTTCTAGTTTTAAATTAACTCCTTACTTAGGTTGTCTTTGACCATATGTAACATCATGGCAACTAGAACTATTTGGTTTGCAGACATCATCTACTGACCTCCTCCTCTAGAGGATCCCTAGTATGGATTCTATTGATTAGATGGATTTCCCCTGCCATAGGATTAAGTGGTATACTTCAGAGGTGTTACTTGTTGTCATTTGATAATGGAAACCTCATTAGAAAAAGTCTATATGAGACTTTCCATGTCATTGATATCAGCTGCAATTGAGGAAGAACCTGACATCCTTGTTTGGGTAGCAGGATACACGTACATAGACTAGGGCATAGTTGATATCAATTGTGTATTAGGAGTGCTTGGAGTAAGTTCTTCCTGAAGACCATTGGATATTTCTACAAATACAGGCATCAAAGGTCATGTGGAAGCTTCCTAACATTAATTAAATTGCTTTCCACATGCGCAAGCAACTCATATGCATCAGGAAAGATATCACCTCTCATGGGTGTTATCATTACTATGATGTCTAAGTTGAAGGCCTTCATATAGAACATGAGTGCCATCACGGCTTGGGGTCAAGTAGTCACAAGTATCCTTTGCCAAGTCTTGTGAAACTTGGTGTTAAAATCACTCATGGCCTCTTACAGAGCTCACTTGATGGTAATTAGTTGTTGCAGCAATGAAGAACAGTCTTCTTTCTCTGAGAAGCATGTGGAATACCTTTCTTTGAGCTGATCCTAGGAGACAATAGAGCCCGAGGCCAAAGAACAATACCAGTCTTAGGCCTTTCCTTTGAAAGAGGTAGCTAACAACCTCAAGGTGATGTTCTCCTTCACTATATTATGTACCTTACATACCTCCGCTATATCCTGAAGGTGTTAAGAAGGGGTTTTGAAGTCTTCTCCAAAGAATTTTGGAATAGCCTTAAGGGTGGTAATGGGTATGTCAGACCATACATTTGGGGGTTTGGGTGGTCATAGAAAATTAATGCTATCCTAGGTTATAAAATTTCTAGGAGCATGGGGAGGTACACGAGCCATAGAGAAAAGATTCCTATGAATTGAGTATATAGTTATTCTGAGTTGGAAGGTTGAACCTTTGGGTGGAGTAGATAAGGCTCTAGTTATTGGGCTCTTCTTACTATATTACTCCTTACAGGTGATACAGAAAATCTAAGTCTCCTTCTCCTAGGTACTAAGGCAGGGAACTGAGAGTACTAGAAGTGGCCTCTTTAAGATGCTCTTGTTTAGACTCTAGGAATGAAACTTTCACTTTCCTTCCATAGCCTTATTTTAAGAAATATTTCTAACTTCTAATCAGGTGTTTGAAAAACTTCTAGTCCAACTGGGTGTTGCAGAAAAAGAATTGTTGATCATCAAAGCTTGCACCTCTTTGACAGTCTTTTGGGAAATTCAGTGAGTGGGGGACCAAATTGTGTCTCACTGAATACCTGTAGCATTTTTATAGAAAGTTGACTCTTCTTTAGGGTTTGGAGAAAAGGGTAGAAGGAAATGTAAACAAAAAATATAAAATGACGATGCACTAATGCTTTTACAAGATTTCAAACCCAATCATTCCTATGAGTAATATAATTAGACATAGAATGCCACAACTCCTCATTGTTGGAAATAGAACAAACAACAAAGACTAACAACAAGCATAGTGCAAACTTTCAAATGTTTCCACAGGTATTTTTCATTAAGGTTTGATCAAACATAAAGATTTCTGAGGGTAATAGAAAAACATTCAGAAATTGCATAAACTCTTCCTCTTACTACAACATAATATAACAAAACAACAAACCTTAAGAAAATAAGAGAATTCCAATGACATAATCTAGTTTTCAGAAGTTATCATTCTACTAAATGAGCATACAACATGGAAATCAACCACTTAAACTATTTGAACTGAGCTTTCAAGACACGGTGTTTCATTAAAAATGGAAGCATAAAGAAAGAAATCTTGATAAAGGCCATGCATGCACAGTCTCAAATACTTCTCCTCAATATTTTCTGCTTCAAATATAAAATGAACTTTAAAACATAGGCCAAATGTCAATCTAATACTAGTTTAAGTTTTAAAAGATATAGCATTCTAGAGAAAAGGAGTTCTGCAACTTTTACTTTTGAAAATAGTTCTATATCCTAAGAAAAATAAAGAAATTTTTTCTCAGCAAAGTAAACTGAATCTTGGAATCCAACCCTTTCATCTATCACCTCCACTTCTTTATAGCTGTAGAAAGAGGAAATCAACACCACAACACAAAAGAAATTACTGTCAGATGTTGGCATTTGATAGTAGATGATTTGATCATAGATCTTTAGTTAGGTCACAACAATCTTTTCCCATTAATCCTCAACCACCGCATTAATTCTTTTAAGATATTTAGCAAATATAGAGGTCTATAAACAATCAAATCCTAGAAAATAGCCTAGTGAGAGGTCTAGTTGTCCAATCACATCATCTAAGGGCACTGACTCTATTGGTGTTCCAAATAAACAAATCAAATGAATCCTAAAGACTAGCCACTTTCTTATGTTCAGATTCAAAGATGGATTTGGCCAACTATCAGGAAATGAGATTGAAACACATTTCCCCTACACTTCAAACTCTATAGGACCTAGGGGGTGACCCTTTAGCAACACCTAAATATTAGAAAAACAATTAACAAGATATTGCTTAATAGATAATTCTCTCACCAATTTATGCTATGAAACATAAAATATCACTCAACACTAGCTAAGACATTGAATGAATTTCATCAACCAGCATGGAGAACATGAAACACATAACTCATAATAAAGAATTGAAATGCCTTTTGATTTAATAATCTAGGACCAAATTGAAAAAAAAAAAATCATAAAGATTGACCAATACTAAGAAGAGGGCTATGGAGTCAAATAACCAACACTTCATCCTATAGTGTTAAACATTTCTTGAAGATCTTTGCAAATGTTATCACATTATGACAACAACACCACTAAAGTTTTATCTGCTAACCATTCTTACAAATCCTCCTGAAGCACAACACTCCTATTACATTTCTTGAAGCAATTACACTATCCCCTAAACAATAAGTAGTAAAAAATACAACTGACATTCATTAAAGCAATTACATCATTTAATGAATAGAAAACAACAACAATAGAAACTCAAATGCAACAAATGTGCATGAAAAAATCCAAGTAATCTTTATTATTGAATTCAGAAATGTTTTACATCTCAACAATGGAGGCAGTCATCAAATGAAATATATTCATGAAAGCATAATTCAAAACATAAGAATACCTTAGATTAATGACTAATAGTCATAATTCACCCTAGCATTAGAATTCACCCAAAACTTATGCCTACCTTGTAGAGCTTTTAGAAAAATGAAACCCCTACAAATGAGAAAAGGAGAGAAGATATAGAAGGAAGGAAAACTCCAGAAGTTGATCCATTCATGACATCTAGAAACTTCATCCACCATTGATCAACAAAATGTAAACCCTCTCTCTTCTCTCTTCCCCTTGCAACCAACTTTTCCTTTGAATTTTTCCTTTGCTTCAAGTTAAAACAACAAAAAATTTCCCCATGTGAAGAATTTCACTCCATTTTACCCAGCAATGTAAAAATACCTCTGCCCATGAAAACTTCATATTTTTTCTCTTTGTTATGTTACACTTTATATTTTTTTACTAGATATTAAAATTTTCTAGCTTTATTATTTACGCGTTGATTTTATTTTCACCAACTGCAAATTACAATATTCACCTTTAACAAAGAGAATATATTCATCTTTCGAATGTGTCCCATGTAATGATGTTTTTTTAGCAACTAAAGCCTTAGTGAATATTTTATTCACTCTGTCCAATTATTTCTCTTGTGCACTTTAATTTACTGCCCATTTTAAAATCCATTTTCAGATTGAAAGCTTTTAAAACTATAGTTGGGAAAAAAAACTATTCCTCTGCCCTCCACTTTTATGTCACATTTAAAATGCATTGCTTTCAAATAATAAAATCCTTTGAATATTTTATATGGGCCTATTTTAAATGTTTTCCCCCTTTTTTAAATAAAATGGATATGTTTAAAGATTACTCCATCAAGCGAATAAAAGATTTTTAGCCATGCAGCAATGTCCTCTCGCAGGCCCATATCCCATTAAAACCTTCATTTTAAACTAAAAACAATCAATCACCTTATCGAGCAACCCTTAATCTCAAATATTTCACTTTAAAAAGTGATAGCCCCTTTTAAAAAATATATACCCGTGCATTCAAGATGCGTTAGGCCCACACTCCACGTGGTCAATTCTCGCTGGCAAGAGATAACAAGTGGGCAACTTATTCTTGCGAGCCAGCCAGCGAAGATTGGGATTTAACTGCATTTTACATTCATTTCTCTGCCATTGATTTCATTTGCCCCTATTTTCCCTAATTTCTTCATTATTCATTTAGCTGCTCAAAGATCCCTCCTCCATTCATTGTTGCGCTAAAGGGTAGTTCATCAAACAATGTTGATGCATTTTCCATGGGTGCATACTTGTCTATGCATTGGGTTTCCACCAAGAAATTTCATACACAATGCCTTTTGCAGCATCATTTCCGTAACTGGTTTGATGGTGCTTTTTGCAGAGTAAACATGTGTATAACGTGTTCATTTAGGCCATCTGAGTAACCACGAGCACCTCCAGGCCTCTCTGCTTTTAGCAAATTGGCGCCCCAGCCACTTGTTGCATTTTCTTGAAAGTTTATGAGACCTTTTCAACAAATGATATGCCTCTCATTTAATCACTCTCCTTATTTCAATCAACAATTCCCTATGCGATATTAACTAGCTCTCTCACTTGCTTTGATGGCACCCCAGCTTTTCATTCCGTTTTGTGCTTTGATGAATATCCATACATCTACTTCAAGCCACGCCCTTGGAGAAGATCTACAAGAGTAATACATGGAGACTCACAAGAATGTCACAGTCCTAACCGCTGATCATCTTCAAAACTTGCGGCATAGGTAAATTTAATTCACTTGCAGCATCAACCTCCTCTAATGTGTTGCCAAAAATATTTTGATACATCCTTTCTAGGCGTATACATTGCCCTCTTCTTTCTTCTATTTGCACCGAGCTTCATGCCCTTGTGTCTCCTTTGCTTATCTATTGGGGCATTACTACCAAATGGTATAATTTGAAGATGGTTTTGCAAATCCCACCATTCAGTATTGCAAGTGACAAGTGGCATTGTCCAAACTGGAGAATGTCACAGGCTCACATCAAGTCTTCATTCGCTATTACAACACACACATAGCAGCCCTTTTCTACAATTGATTCCTTATATTCCACAATATAAGGATGATTGACTTTGAAGATGAGATCCATCTCATGGTGTGTTGATTGTCCACACATTAGTTTGGCAAGCAAGACCCATTTTCTTCAATACTTACCTCTTCTTTTCAAGCTTATGAAGAACAAGAATTGTAGAGCCAAATACTCCTTTACCAATTAGTTCTATGACCTCATAATTATCCTTTTTTTTTTAGTCCATAACAAGCCAATTCCTAAACTCCTGAAATGCCTTTTGGCTTGAAAGAAACCAAATTATTAGCCTTGTATAAAAATTTGTCACTCAAAATCATATGGTTGCTCAAACAACCGAACAAGGTTAAGAAGTGTTGTAACTTTATCCAATGGCAACCCAAATGCATTCATCTCTTTCTGCATTTTTGCTTCATGGCTAATATTCTTGGAGTCAATTAGTCAAACAACTTACCCACCTTATGTATGTTTCCACCATTCACTTGTAGAGCACTCACAATTATTACATCAATTCCTCCATCCTTTATTCTTTGTTGGATGTCCACCATCATCATAAACTATCATAACAAGTGTCTTGTAATTCATTTTACTACTTGGTACAGGAATATGACCCTTGGAATCATTACAAATAAATTGTTGTCTTGATTGGTAACATTGCAAAATTACAATTTCAAAATAGTGTGAAGCATGTTGGGTCCCCATGTGGGCCCGACTAAAAAATAAACCATTTTCAAACAAGTTTTGTCCTTGAATTGATCTTAAACAACTTTTGAATGCTTTTGAAGTGCAAACATGAACTGGATTATCATTAAAATATGCTTTCAAGCATGTTTGAATAGTGAGAAAAATAGGTCAAGTGGGCTCTAAAATCACCTTGGGAAATTAGTCAAATGACCTCCTAGAGCCATGAAAACATCAAGGCTTGCAAATATTTGAACTGAGAATGGAGTGCAAAATACAGTTTGGTAAAAGAGGACCCAAGGTGAAAGATATTAATCAGCAAAGTTGCTTACTCAAAATTTTCTGCAACTGTAGTTGTTCAAAGTCAATTAATACTCAATTACTACTTTGAAAAAATATCAAAACAACTTCTGGGGGGCTGCCACCAGAAATATAAGGTCATTTAGGTACACTGAGCATGTGTGCAATAGGGATTTTCTTGAATCATCAATCTTCACAAGATATTAGGGGTCAAAGATGACCACCTTGAAAAGTTTCAAAAAATGCAGGTGCAAAATTGAACAAATTGCATTTGCTTTTGGCCTTGTAAAAATAGAAAATCAGATCATGAGGCTCTAAAACTGGACCAATGAGTACAGGAAGATATGGAGAATGGAGAGAAACAATAATTTTGTCTTGAAATCATCTAGTTGTGAAGTATTCACTCAAATAGGAGTCTACTTCATAGAACTAAAAGTTTGCAAGCAGCAAAATAGTGCCAAAACCCTTCAATTTCTCTTTTCAAAACCATGTCAAAACTTATCATGGGAAGCTAAAAATAGACATGCACATTCGCATATGTCACATGAGTATTTCCACAAAGGATTTTTGCATGAAAATCATCTGGCTCTAAATTGTGACACTCCAAAGTAGGTCACTTGGGCAGATTTTTTAGGTGCACTTCTGAGTGTGCAAAAGCAAATTTTTCAATATGGGCACTTCAAATTTTCCAAATAGAGAAGTCCAATAACATAATCTAGTTTTCACAAGTTATCATTCTATTATACAAGCATAAAAGATGGAAATCAACCACTTCAACCATTTGAATTAAGCTTGCAAGACACAACATTTCATTTAGAATGAAAGCATAAAGAAAAAAAGCTAGATTTTTCCTCAATATTTTGTGCTTTAAATATCAAATGAGCTTTAAAATAGAGGTCAATGCCAATCTAACAATAGTTTAAGCTTTAAAAAATATAACATGCCAAAGAAAATTAGTTCTACAACTTTTACTTTTGAAAATAGTTCTATATCCTAAGAAAACTAAAGAAACTTTTCCTCAACAAAGGAAACTAAAACTTGGAATCCAACCCTTTCATTTGTCAGCTTCGCTCCTTTATAGCTACAGAAAGAGGAAATCACCGCCACAACACAAAATTAATTACTATCAGATGTTGGCATTTGATAGCACATGATCTAATCATAGATCTTTAGTTAGGTCACAATAGTCTTTGCTCATCAATTCTCAACCACTGCATTAATGTTTTTCAGATATTTAGCAAAGATAAAGGCCTGTAAATGATCAAATCCTAGAAAGCAACCTAGCAAAAGGTGTAGTTGACCAGTCACATTATCTAAGGGCATCGACTCAAAGCTTCCATCTCGTACTGACAAACTCCGAAAAGATATCACTTTATAAGAAGTGTAATTTGCCCGTAGTGAAGAGATGACGTGTCAAATAGGCAGAAAGTTTTGAGATCATGAATATAACTTCTTGAGAAAATCTTCAACGAGTTGACACTTGTCCCAACTCTCTCCCTAAAGGAATGTGAAAAAAGAAAGTTGTGTAGCCACCATGTGGCACATTGTGCACCTTTCCAATAACTCTACTTGAGTGTGGGCTCATCCAAAATTGAAAACATTATACAAACCAAAAATCAAAATGACACATGTCCCGAATCTCTCCCTAAAGGAATACGAAAAAAGAAAGTTGTGTAGCCACCATGTGGCACATTGTGCACCTTTCCAAGAACTCTACTTGAGTGTGGGCTCATCCAAAATTGAAAACATTGTACAAGCCGAAAATCAAAACGATCAAGGAAAAAACGCTTCATAGGTACAAAAAAGGTACTTAATTGGAGGAGTTATTAAACTTTATTTGTACCAATAATGCATAATTATTTGGGAATTTGTGCATAAGTATTGGATCAATTGTGCAATTTCTTTTTTTGTGATCAAATTGAGTTGTTATTGGGGTAGTAAAGAATTTGTATCAAATGTGAACTTGAAATAACCACTTTTGACCTTTGCGTACATAATGAATCCTCCTCCTATGTTCATCATGACTACTCAAAAGTTGAAACAATAACTATAAACTCATAAGTCAAATATAAAGAAACCCCAAAAAATATTGAAATAGGAAATACTATATAGGATCTTAGGGTGCACAAAACTATCTATAATGGCCATTGGTACCCTTCCCTTATGGCATTCTTGATTTACTTAAATTCACCTTTAAGAATGTCTAGAATGATACAATATACTTTTTAGATTTATTAAAAGAGAAGGAATCATCTCACTACACAATCTCATTTGGGTTCTATAGGGATCCAAGGCAATCATAGATATGATACACAAATTCATAGATGAATTGATAGGAATGACATTTAGGCCACATTTTCTTCTTCAACCAACAATGAAAGTCAATTTCACTATAAAGATGTTCGATTAGGAGTTTTAGAGATGGGATAATATAGTAAAAATTAGTATGGGATATATCATTGAGCCTAAGGAATGAACACCAACACACATGTGATAGATGATAATAGCAATAAATTTGAAGAATATATCTTGAAAAGAGATGCATATAGATAGCAATAAATAAGATAACCTATAGAACCTTAGGCATATGGAATTGTAATCTAGAAATTATTAGCCTCATCAATCCTTATATCAAGTACCATATTTCCTTATTAAAAACCCCTTGTCATGGTAAATTAATCAATGTATAAAAAAATATTAGTTATTTTGATTAGGATAACATACACATTTTTTGGTTTCCTATCTTGAGTTAATAATGGTCTAAATGCTAACAAGTTGTTTTTAAAAATTACATTTCTTACTAAAAAATGGACTATGATGATAGAAATATTATACATAGCTTCAAAAGTATCATGTTGGCTAAGAAGA
The DNA here is from genome assembly GCA_007258455.2 of Sequoia sempervirens. Taxonomy (NCBI): domain Eukaryota; kingdom Viridiplantae; phylum Streptophyta; class Pinopsida; order Cupressales; family Cupressaceae; genus Sequoia; species Sequoia sempervirens. The sequence goes on along the minus strand of VDFB02353493.1, from coordinate 180,208,959 downwards.
ACATGCTCCTATTTTGATACATCCACTTCTAATTGCTTGCAGAAATATTGTGATTTGTCATTTATTATAGGGTGGATAATAATGCATCACATTTTGGTTTTGTTAATGATGAAGATAAAAAAAATCGACAAGAAATAAAATCCTAGTTTACGTCATTTATGGGATGCTTTATTTGATTTATGCCCAGCACATACTCTACAAACTACTCCATTTATTATTTTATAAATATATAATTGGCATAATGCTAGTAACAAGACCTTTTTATATAATTTCAAATGGAATAATTAGCTGATAGGCTATTATAGGTGAGAATTCCACCGGAAAAGTCTTACTGTCTGATGCCTGAAAATATTAGACTATTCTGGTGGAAAATCCCGATTAGAAGGACGCCAGTAGCATGCAGTACAGTTAGGATTTTTAAACACTTCTTGAAGTACGTGAATGTTGGAGGATGTTGTTAGCGAGAGATAACTGCTCAAGGCTTTCTAAAGCCCCCACTGACATAGGAATGGAGCATTAAATGTTTCTCATCATGCGTCTCTTTCTCTCTTTCACTGCATTTGCACCCAGAATATTCTAGGTTACACTGCAATCCATTCAAAACTTGACCTCAGCTCGGCTCCACGGCACTGTTCGGTTTTGGCGACGGAGGTGGCATGGGGGGGAAGCGTCACGTAGGCCATCGGATTCCTAGGTGGTGTACCTGATGAAATCCCTATTTGGGCACAACATGGACAAGTTTGGAGCGGCTACCAGTGTTGCTTGCGTTCCCGAGGTGAAGCCCTCTGGTATAGAGAAAAAGGGTATTTTTCTGTGAATCAGAAAGGAGAGATTTTGGAATCCTTTGAATACAGGTTTTAATTTTGGGGAAATTTGTTTAAAGGCACTGAAATTGTTCAAAAGGTATGGTATTTTAGCCATTCTTGTTGCTAAAATATGAGAATTTGGAGGAATCCACTGCTAACCTATGGAGATTTTAGGGGGAAATCTATTTTTTGTTTTAAAAATTTTTGAGGTTAGGATTTCGAGTTTATTGTTGCTTTTTGGTAACAATCTGGTTGGCTAGAGCTTGCTTCAGGTTTTTGTTCTTGTTTTTCGTTAAGTGTTACAATCATGGCCGATCTGCTATGCCTTGTGAAATAATTTCTTCTTTTTCGTTCTTTAGGTACAGGGATGTCGCAGGTTGAATCTGGTTCGAGATTCTTTGATGTGCTAACACAATGGCAATTGCATTACAAGAAAATGGAAGTTCTACGCTGAATCCTAATGCGCCGTTGTTTATTCCCCTGGCCTACCAGTAGGTGGAAGATTTCTCACCCGAATGGTGGAAGCTCGTATAGTCATTGTCGTGGTTTCGTGGTTTCGTGATTACTGGCTCCGCGAATAGTACGAGATGTTCGAGGAGGTGGAACACTTTGCAGATATGTTTCCTAAAACCCTAGAGGATGAGTTTTTTGAGCTTGAGGAAGAGCTTTTCCTCTGCTTTGCGGTAGATGACGAAGAGTTTCTTGATGGATTACACTTTGATGTGACACAACATGAAACAGGTAACAAATTATGAGGTCCTAGAGTAGGGAATATAATACACTTTTTAATTAATGAAACCCTAACATTTTTTCTTTCATTGTTCTTCTTTTAACAAATAGCAAAATGGAGAAGCTTGTGGCGCTCAAGTCTCTGGGTAACGGAAAGCCTTGCAAGCCAAAATATGAGGTGAAATGCTCGAAGAAGCCTCCGCAGATTGTAACATGGCTTGCCCACATGGCTCCACAGATTGTGGGTATTATGTGCTTGCCATCCTGGTTTCATGATTACTGGCTCCGCAAATAGTACAAGATGTTCGAGGAGGTGGAACGCTTTGCAGATCTGTTTCCTAAAACCCTAGAGGATGAGTTTTCTGAGCTTGAGGAAGAGCTTCTGCTCTGCTCTGCGGTAGATGACGAAGAGTTTCTCGATGGATTACACTTTGATGTGACACAACATGAAATAGGTAACAAATTATGAGGTCCTGGAGCAGGGAATATAATACACTTTTTAATTAATGAAACCCTAACATTTTTCCTTGCATTGTTCTTCTTTTAACAGATAGCAAAATGGAGAAGCTTGTGGCACTCAAGTCTCTGGGTAACGAAAAGCCTTGCAAGCCAAAATATGAGGTGAAATGCTCAGAGAAGCCTCTGCAAATTGTAACATGGCTTGCCCACATGGCTCCACAGATTGTGGGGTATTATGTGCTTGGCGGATCCAGCAGCCCAGGAGGATGGTTAAATTCGTTCACAGTGGTCTTCAGTTTCTGCTGGTTTTAACCAGCTTTCCCAAACTATGTCTTATGGCTTAGATACTTTAATAATATTTTTTTGGAACAAGCTATTTCATCATATACATCATATGGGTTTCTTGACGAATCCATTAACTCAGTTACTGCAAGAAGTTGGAAATTTGCTAAACCTACTACTTTGTAATGCTTTCCCTATTTTTTCAAGTTTTCTATCAACATACATTTCGAGCTTTTTTCCTATTTCAAAAACATTAATATGGTTTTCCTAAATGAAAGATATAGTTTTCAGTCAATTCAGTTTGTGTTCATTCTTGTTGAAATTTATGTATCCCCCTCACTCCAATTCTTTTCTTTTTGGTTAATCAATGCTTACATGATACACGGATTGATTTATATTTTCAGGTAGTCACCCTGCCAACCAATTGTCAAAATTTGATCATACTGTTAGTTTTGATTGCACTAAAGACCCTAATTTAGCAAGTAACCCCTACTATTTTAACATTGTGAAGTGTTATTCTCCTGCAGTTTAATTTGATAATGATCTCTCCCATTCCTTTGAAATTCGATGGGGTACAGGCACTTCAAGCACTCTGAAATGCATTCCAAATTTTCTGGAATGAATCTGCACCTTACACGGTCGAAATATCTATCACAGACTGGAGCACAGAAATTGCCAATCTGATGTAGACCGCGAAAAGGAGAGAGGAATCATAGCATCTTCACCTCCAAAACGATGTGACGGCAGAAATCTGATTTCAAAAAGGAGATATTTCTGACAACACAGTTTTTTCCGTTTGTTTTTGGAGAAATACAAGTAACGTTCCATTACACTATTCCGTCAAATATCTAAAGCCAGACAGCCATCAAAATCCAAAATAAAAAAATTTGATCCGATAAGAGGCATTTGTGGTCTTGTGATATTAATGACTTACAATGCCTACATAGAAACTCTCTGAAGCTGGAGCTTAGGTTTTATTAGTTGCTAATAAATAAATCAGAGACTATATTTTTTAAATATAATTTATTTTCAAGTTTGTTTCAAAATTTCAAAATTATATTATCTACTAGTACTTGCACTCGAGCAAGATGCAATGATGGCGCCCATAGCAGAACATACTCTTGCAATATATTGAAAGATAGAAGGGTAAAAATCGTAAGAAAATGGCAGGTGTTGCCAGTTAATGATACGCCTTGTGACCGAATGTAACATAATCGAGAATAACACCAAAATGAAGATGACCGAATGTAACATAATCGAGAATAACACCAAAATGAAGACAACCCCAGACTCTTTGAGATCAACAACATGTAAGCCCTCCATTGATTTGATCTGCCCCAAAAAAAAGCCAAAATATGAGGTGAAATGCTCAGAGAAGCCTCCGCAATTTGAGGTGAATATGAGGTCACTAAAAAATATACCCCACATGTAATAGGGTGATTACCAAAGTTTCCAAGTCAAAAAAAGGAGAAACAAACAATTTATTTTTTTTACTTCCACTTGCATATGGATTTGGTTGTTGATTCTTATCTTAGCCTCCTTTTTGTTACTTAGGGAATCTTCATTTTTATAATTAATTAGGATATTATAATTAATTAGGCAAGGGCTATCCAGCACTCTTCGCACATTTCACTGTATTTATTAATTAAATGAAATTCAATATAACAAGAAATGTAAACAAATGTTTACTTGGAACAAATTTCCTTACATTATCTAACACGAAGGATATATTTTTTTAAATTCTATTCACGAAACTAAACAATTTAAGTTAGGAAGAGCTACAATAAAGTGTAAATGAACACAACCATTAGATATGGTGTGAGTCTGTGTACATGGAAGTGTTTCAGTCAACACATAGATTAGATAAGAAGAATGTCTACGAACATGAAAGTGTTTCAGCCAACACATGCATTCGATGCAGGCTTCTCAGTTACTTTTAATGAATTGATGTGTCATTTTGATGATGAATTTTCATGCAAAAATTGATTGAAAGTTATAGAATCTTGAGAATAAATAGGGAAAGAAGCAACTCATTTCTTTGAAGACATTTTCATTGAGGACTAGGCCGTTACTGAGGTTACCCAACTCTCTCAATAACATCCCTTGGCTTAACTCACATGCTAATAATCAAAATATGTTTCTTCTAGATTTATAATAGGTAAAGTGTATAAGCTTTCAACTTTACTTTGATTCCAATTATTCCTATGTTTTCTCTACTTTGATTTCAAACCCACTCTCCTAATGATTACCTCGAGACCAAGGAATGTTTGTTTTAAGTATGGCTAATAATAGAGATGACATAATGGTTATTTGTGAAATCATTCATTCCCAAATAAGAAGAATTTTGTATAGACTTGATATCTCTAAGGCCTATGATAGGGTCAACTAGGGTTTTTGGACAGTGTAATGGACAAATTTGGTTTCTCAAATGGTGTGGTTAGTTTTGTCGTGCTATGCTACACCAAGATTCTATGTCCACAAGAATGATTCTTCGTAGAGGTTTTTCAGTCCTCTATGTCAAGGGGAACCACTCTGCTTGGTGTAACATCATTCCATTCTTATTAGATCTACAAAGAATGGAAATGATGCATCAAGAAACATGGTGGAGTGATCCAGAGGCTTAAGGGATTTCAAGCAACCCCTTGCCCTTCAATATATTGCCAGAGTATATCTTGCTATCGGTGTAACCATTGCACCTCACCTCGTTGAGGTGCAAGCGCTAGTATATACATCAAGATAAGCATAGATAGATAATATGATACGCTAGAAGTTTAGTATAATTTTAAAAGGCATAAACCTTCATACAAAGTATAATGTAGATTTAGCAATGAGGTCTATTAGTCAAACGTGAAATATGAAATAATAAAACAAATCACATCACAAAAATTGATAATTCAATAAATACATATACAACAATAAAAAATTAACAAAAAACTAATCATAAAACACAATACTATTAAAATAACTAAGTATATCCATTAAAAAGTTATTTAATATATTAATAAGTATAAATATTAATATTTATAACTTTAGTTTTCAAAATTATAAATAACATGACTAATAAATATTTTATTATTATTATGAAATATAAATTTTCTTAAAACTATTTTATTATTAATTATTTTGTTATAAAATGTTTTGAAAGCCAGTATTAAATATTATAGAGTTTACAAATTTACAGAAACATTTTTTCAAAAAAAAATTATTGATTTTAATTTTAATGGACACTCTGTGCAGGACAAATATCCGTGGCAGGTCATATGATAGTTTTCGCACAGAGTTATAACTTGTCATTATATTTCTGCAAATGTCTGCACGGCAGCAACCTACGTGTCTGTATTATTGCTGGTTGATTGCGCTATAAATAATTTGATTATGCAAGAAGTTGGTCAGCTGAGTTGAAGAAGTTTTTTAATGGAGCTCGACACTACTGGAATACTTTTCCCTCATCCCTCCTCTGATGATCTAATTAAAAACAACAAGGTAGTTTTCTCCTGTTCCTTTTCTGTTATTAAGATTTAGGATACAAAATAATTGGTGTAAATACTATTTAAATACTTACTGAGTTTGAGCTTTCTTCTTATAAAACGAATTGATCTGCTTTCAGATTATTTATTTTATTTTAAAATAAGTTAGTTTCTTATCAAGTTTAATAATTTTACTTTTTATAATTATTCATAATTATTAATAATTATAATAAATTGATAAAAATATTATAAAAAGATTTATGTAATATTTTATATAATCATTTAAAAATAATTTACGCATTTCTAAGTAGAATTTGAAACTTTCATAATTTTATGGTTATGTACTTTTCATTATATTGAACAATTATGGAAATATAATTATGAGTTAGTTGAATATTCATACATATTAACATTTTAATGTTTTGAATTGCTAATTTTGGTCTATTTTCCACATATTTTACAATTTACTATTCTTCTTCTAAAAATTGGCAAGCTATTAGAAAAAGGGATAAATTTGAAATTTGGATACCAAAAGATGATCCTTTAATGTATCAAATTTAACTGATGAAATTAAAGATTTAATTCTTAAGTTGTATTTACTATCAATATGTGACATTTTTTTTTTAAATGTTTCTATTTTGTTAGTGACAGTTATTAGGTCAAATAGATTATTTGAAATGTTTAGACTTTTTTTCCTATAATTCTTATTCCATTTTATTTCACTTTTTATGGTATAAAATTAAATTAAATCAATATATCAGTACTTACTTAGTAAATGATATTGAATATTACAATATGCTTGAGGAACAATACAATTATATATATTCTATTAAAATATGGTAGCTCTTTACTATTGTTCATATATATTTATTGAAAGATTTTTATTTTTTAAGATTTTTATTTTTTAAGATTTTTTTAATTAAGTGTAAGTGAAAGATTATTTGTAATTGAAAAAGAAAAATGAGTGACAAGTGTGAAGGAGATATAAATGATTGTGACAATGAATATGGAGGAGGAGGACTGAAAAACAATAACCATTTGGATAGAAAGCATGCACATTATAAGAATGGTCAAGTTGAAGTGATGGAAGAGTGCACTTTTAGCTTTTTATGTTTTGTTCTTAAATTATATCAAATTGAATAAAATGATCATACAATTACATTAAATATTTGTAAATGATTTCTATTTACATCAAGAGGTCTTCACTACACTCTATCAACATAGTAGAATATAAAATCCCTTTATACAAAAACTTATTATTGGTGAAGTCATTTGTCTATGGATGAAAGAATTTGTCCTTAAATCTTAATCGTTCATGCAAATCCTTATCCTATTTTTTTTAAAACCAGTAAAATAAGCATGAAGAAATGAAATGTTAAGAGAAACACGATTAATGGATGCTAAATTATAAGATGTCGTAGGAGTTAAACTAGTTTATCTATCTTTATATAAACTCTATATAATTATTGCCGTAAGATTTTTTTTTTTTTTTCACTTTTTTCTCGTAATGAGGGAACTTCAGACAAATTTTCAGAATCAAATATTTCCAAATCAACATTATTATTCTCTTCTATACTTTCAAACCCTTGGCCAAACCGTACTCTCTTGGATTTTTCTGTGTCTTCTCCTTCCTCTTGATCTAGTTGCAGTTGCATATGTAAAGCAGGGAAGAAATTAAATGAGACAAAAGAATACTTTGCACTTCCCATTACACCAGTTTGCAAAAGTAAATGCCTATTACTAAATAACATTAATTATATATAAAAAAACACAAAGAAATAACAAGTTTTCAAATAAAAGTAGATTAGATGTCTCGAAAAAATATAATATTAAAAACATAAATGCTAATTAATTTATCATTTATTAAATGAAATTTCTCCAGTGCTGCTTAGGCTACCCTTGCGCCCCATTTCTTGGTACCCTTCGCTCCCAATCTGCTCCTTCCGTGTCTGCCTGCCTTTGCTTTCTGGACAAATCTAATTGCAGTGTGTTAAAGAATTTCCCATGTAGGTTTGTGTTTATTTATATGCTGGTTTATAATTTCTACTTGTAATTTTAGATCCTATACGCACAAGAAGAGGTCCACCAAATCTTGCACCTCAAAACACCCATTTTTCTAACACTCATCTTTTGATACATCTAATTAGACTGTTAAAATGATTTAGAGGTCACAATGCACACTACAGAAAGACTCAATCTTTGAACTTGGATTGGGATGGGTTTTGATACATCTAATTAGACTGTTAAAATGATTTAGAGGTCACAATGCACACTACAGAAAGACTCAATCTTTGAACTTGGATTGGGATGGGTTTTTAAAGCTGCCAGATAGTTTATTAGGTTTTACAATGCAATTTAGAAAGATTGAATCTTTAAAGAATTGGGATGAGGATTTTGTATACCTGCTAAATTGTTTTCTTTGGTGTCACATTGCAATACAAAATGAATCTTTGAAGGATTAGATTTTACAATGCAATTTAGAAAGATTGAATCGTTAAAGAATTGGGATGAGGATTTTAAATATGTTAAATTGTTTTCTTTGGTGTCACATTGTAATACAGAATGAATCTTTGAAAGATTGGATATTTGAAGGATTGGGATGAGCCTGTAGCCCTGCTAAATAGTTTATTAGATTTCATAAGTAGGACTGAATCTTTAGGGTATGTGATTGCAAGTTGAACATTTGGTGTTATATTGCAATACAGAAAGAGTGGGATGGGTTTGTATACCTGCTAAACAAGATCAAAGAGTAAGCAAGCTACCTACTTTCCCAATACAAATGGGCTAGCAATTGACTTGTCATGGTCTAAGAACACTGAAAATTAGCAAGAAATGATTCTCATAAGAAACAATGCCCAAAAGCTATCCGCTAGTAGATATAGAGTGCACTCCCTTGTTCATTTTACAAGGTTTGGTAGGTTGTATGGTCTAATTTGGTCTAATGGATTTTGAATTCATCTCTCTTTGAATAGTTATGATGTTGCTGTAGACAGGGTACAAGACCCAGTATACTATGGAGTATGGAGTGCCAAACTGGTGTCTTGGATAGGCTGCCACCTTACAAGACATCATCACTATTACCATACTCAAGCTACCATAATAGTGACAAGTCACTTCTATCTAAATGGTTATATTGTCTTTGTAGACAGTGCAAGGTCCAGTTTAGTTTGGAGCTCTAAATTGGTATCCTTGCTATGCTATGACCTTAAAATATCACTATTACTGGTGACAGATTGAAATCAATCGTCTTAATATTCACTTTGATGGGTCCTACAGATCAATTTGTCTAGAAAATTTTAAAAGTAATCTCCTTCAATGTTTTTGTTGCCTTTTTAGACATGGTGCATGATACCATTACCTTATTGATATTAATGAAATTAATCTTCTGAATGAATATATTTACATTTATACGTCCTACAAACTGGATTTGTCCTAATGGAGGTTAATAATTAAAAGTCATCTCTCTCGGTGATTGTTATGGTATCTTTGCAAAGAGGGTGCTGGGGAGGGGAGTTTGGATATGAATAACAAGGATACTTGCAAGGTATTCGACAGAGAACTGCACATTGCCAACAGCTTGAAAAATCAGCATGTGGTTCCTCTGCTTGGATTCTGTATTGATTCTCGGGGGCTTTTCTGGGTCTACAAATTCATCTCTGAAGGACATTTACAATACCATCTTTATGGTACAGAAAATCATATAAATATATTTTATTTATTTCTTCTACATTATCAAAAGGATTTATCTGCTTAGTAACATTTTAGGAACATGCAAATAAGAAAGAGGACTCTCTGTCCTGTTTTGCAAGGCTTCGAGACGCCATAGGAATTACCAAGGCAGTCCATTACATGCATCATGGTACCAAGACATGTGTTGTGCACAGGGATATCAAACCCTCCAATGTTCTTCTATCCTTTAGGAAAACAACCAAGATATCATAGAAATTGAAATGAATGTCATTGTTTGTCTTCTTTGGAGACCCGCTAAATTACAGTTACAACATATGCTACACAAAAATTATGCATCTCTTTTTTGAAGTGAAAGAAGCTTAGTTGCCATTTACACCAATTCTATCTCTGTACCATAATGAAGAAGGTAGCCAAGACTCCAAGAACTCTTAGTTTGTCTGTTAAAACTCTTTCCCTCTTAAAGCGGCCTGAGAATGCTGGATCTTGAGCTAGGAATCGAGAGTGAGAGAGGCGAAGGTCAAGTATTGTGCAATCACCTAAATGACCATATTTTTGCAATCCTCCTCCATCCTTAGTAAATACGTAGGCGATCTAAATTTGGGTGTGCATTAAACTAATGAAGTCTGGTAGTGCATTAAACATTTCGTCACCAGACTATGCTAAACATCTTTCCGGACAAACAGTCAGCTGAAGAAATGATTTTCATACTTGAATATTTGCATGACTTTTTTTCTTCCTCTTTGGATCCATCGTACATCGTAGACGAACGACGAACGACGACAAAATATTTACGTGTATTGTGAATTAACTAAACAGTCAAAAAAATGAGCTTTCCAGAGTTTTCTTGTACACGGAAAAAATGTCGCAGCAATGAACGCCTTACGGCGTAAAGAGGCAATTTCATTTATTAATACTAACAAGTGGAGCCATTGGTTGCTAGAAATAGTGTCTGTGGGCGCATTGAAAGAGTTAAATTACAATTGTGTGTACAAACTACCAGAAAAGTCTTAACAAGATTTTAACTTTTGCATGATTGATGTCTGACAAGGTTTAGTGGAGGTTACCTTTTGCTTGGATGCCTCACAAGTATTTTTTCTATTTTTTCATTTACTTATTGAGCATTTTTTATGTTTTATATTTTTTCATGCTATAAAAAATTGTGCCAAGAAATGATGTTTTTCTTGCCTAGGTGGATTTGCATGAATATTGTACCTTACTATCTTGTAAGGAGCTTTAGGTTTTCAATAAAATATTTGACCTTTGGTCCATTCTTTTATAGACAATTTTCCAAATTCTCAGTAAGCTATATGCGAAAATACATTAGATCTATGGTATACAGGTGATTTTTTTTGCGAAGATTGAAGATACTCCCGTGCCTCTAAGTGAAGTGCTGGTGAAATCCTATGAAATTCTAAGGAAAAGAAAACTCGGAAGGTAATGGTATCTCCACCATTTTTTTCCAATATGAACTCAATGCACTTCTTCATTAGGTTTTCCAAGTTTATGAAGCATTTTTTTTTATTATTATTATATTAGTGAAAGCCGTAATTCATCCTTACCATTTAACACCTTTTTTGTTTTTTATCTAATATAGGACTTCTTCCAAGAACAAAGATGGACAGTTTTAAATGTTGAAATATTGGTTCTGACAACTTTGGGATTTGATGTGGTCATGTACCATCCATATAGACAACTCCAAACTACAATTAAGAAATTTTTTCTTGCTGAGGAACCTCTTATTCAAGTGGCCTAGAATTTTGTCAATGATGGGTATACCACATTATCTCATGTATTTTTTCTTGATTTACGACATTATCTCATGTATTTTTTCTTGATTTTGATATTGGAGACTTAAGGGATCCCCTAATATGTTTTTATTGCATTATTAAGATGAGGAAAGCTCTATGACTCCAACTTACATTTTGTGAAATTGCTACTAGGACAATCTTCTTGTAGCTATGTTTTCATGTGTCAACTTGCCATTGGGTTGATGGAAAACTTTAAATATTTCTAAATGTGAGGCCCCACCTATAGATAGGCATGACATAGTGTCATTGACTCCTATGGAGTTTTTTAAATGAGCAATGCTTATGCCCTAATTGGGTCATGATCAAAAAATCATGCTATTGTTCATTACTAAGTTGTATTAACTTATTGATTTTCCTTTTGAACTAATTCAAGATTACCATAATCTTATGCATTGATTTCAATAATAACTCATTTGAAGTAATTTAAACCACTATTAATTGATCACAATTTAATTTTTACAGATCAATAATATTTAGTGTTGTCATAGATTTTTCTCACCATATACTACTCTGTGATCCTACTTGTCAAGTGACATTTCTCAATTGTAATTTCTTGGGATTATAATGCCATATAAATTAAATATTAAAAATGAGAAAAAAATGCCTCCCTATATATAAGAATTAATTTAGTCCAGTAATAATCACAATTTTGAACAATAGGAGTAATATCATCCAATAAGATATTGTTGTGTAAGAAAGTATAAAATTATGAATATAATATTGTTTTAAGGAGGAATTTCCAAAAAAATAAAATGTAAATAATGAGTTATTTCATGACATACTATAAGGAAATTACCAACATTTTTTCATATAAAGCATCAATTTATGACATAACCCTTGTGAATAGATAAACCAAAGTCTAATTCTAAGTAAAGGGATTTTGATGAGCGGATTGTATTTATTATGTTATTTTATTAGTGTTTAACAAATACATTTAAGGATTGCCACTCGAAAAATGACCTTTTCCATTCCAACCTATAGATTTCATAACTTACAAGTATGTTGGTATGTTAAAAACCATATTAACAAGATTTTTGACTTGATACAAATTTGGATTTCTAGAATGATAGATAAGGAAAATATCTAAAATTTAGACTCAGATAAAATAATAATATGATTTTAGAATTCATGAAAAATAAGCCTATGCTATGATTCTTTGACTTGATTGAAATTGTATTATGTTACAACTATGGACTTGGTTATGTTATGACTATTAGAATTGGTGGAAAAGAGGATTATGTTATGGTTGTGTATTCAAAATAAAAGGAATTATATTATGATTGTGGACTCAGATAATGGGAGCATTACTATTACTAAAAAAGAAGTTAATGGACCAATTCATTCCATAGAGGTTGGAGTGAATCAAAGTTTGAATGCAAGTACACCATCCTATAGAAGCCATATAGGCATTAAGTTTTAAGGTTTGACTGTGCTACCTTGTGAGTATCATAAACGATGGGGGACTAAATAATTTAAAAAGAATAAAAAAAATGCAAGTCAACCTTACTGCCATATGGAGATTTCGTGGATAGATACACAAAATCTCTTATTTATGACTTAACTGCAACATTACTAGAAATATAATAAATATATAATAAAGCGGACTGATCTCCAAGAAAAAAAATCATAGCATTAGTTTGATCATGACAGAAAAATAACTGCCTGAATGTACAGGCAAGTTGTGGAATTTAGGCTCTAGGCGTTCACAGGTAGATCTTGTGTGGCTAGTTCATAGTGTCAGCCTCTGCAGCACCCACATTTATATTGTACATAAAAATATTGTATTTGTGATAATTATGGCCAAACTAATGAATGATTAGAGCAACCGAACATTGATAACTCATGGCCATCTTCACGAATCTGATTTTCCTTAGCATGTGAGAGACTCGGTATGGTGCTTTAATGCTCACCTCCATACTGGAAGGATTAGTTAATGTTTCAGAAATACAATAGATAATTTTAGGTTCGAATAAAGTCATCTCACCTACCACTTTTGCCCACTCTTATTGTAGATTTTGAAGAAACAGGCCTCACCTCTAAACCAGCTGATTCAATGAATAGAACACCATAGAAAAATAAATAACAGTAATAAAATAAATTATTTACTGTCCTATCAATACTTTTTAGAAAACCATAGATATATAAACCATTCAATGACAAACTTCTGCTCTATTTCAAAACAGAGTTTTCTATTGTTTATTACAGCATATGAAATGAATACAGAGTTAAGATGCAGCCTAAAAAAAAACAGTACGCTGCCCACTAAAGGAAAGCTTTAAAAACAAAAAAATTGCAAAAAAGCTTTAAAGAAAAACTACTCTAAAACTAAAAACTACTATGTTCAACGAATAACAAATGTTTTTGCCACGTTGGAAAAACAAGATTCTTCGTAGCATCAATTATCTTCATACTCCCCATTGATGCTAAGAGGGCTCACAATCTGATCTCGAAGTGACAAAAACTGATCTTTTGCAACTGCTTTGGTGAAGATATCTGCTAACTAACCCTGAGTGTTGATGTGTTTCAATTCAACTTCCTTCTTCTGTACTAAATCACTGATGAAGTGATACTTCAAATCAAAATGATTTGTTCTATTGTGATAGACTGGATTCTTTGCTAACTTGATAGCACTCATATTGTCACAAAAGATCACTGTAAGCTGAATTGTTCCTTTCGAGGTAACTGCAACATACTCTGCTTCTATGGATGAGAGAGCAACCATGCTTTATTTTTTGGAACTCCGAATAATCAAACTAGAACCAAAAGAGAAACAATTTCTAGATGTAGACTTACGATCATCCATACTACCTCCCCAATCTGAATCATTAAAGCCAACAAGATTGAATCTTTTAGAAGTGTAGTAATGAATACCATAATCGAAAGTTCCTTTCACATACCTCAAAATTGTTTTAGCTTCCTTCATGTGTATTTCTGATGGATTTGTCATATACCTTGAAACAAGTGAAATTGGAGATGTAATATTGGGCCTTGTGTGGGTTAGAAACATCAAACTCCAAACTATACTTCTATAAGTTGTCTCATCAACTAACTCAACACCATCATTCCTACTCAACACAACTCTATGAGCACTTGGAGTGGAGTATGGTTTACAATCAACCATGTCAAACTTCTTCAACATATATTTTGCATATTTGGTTTGGCCAATAAAAATTTCATTCTTACATTGATATACCTCCATTCCTAAAAAATATTTCATGAGACTAAGATTTTTCATCTCAAATTATTTCATCATAGCAATTTTGAACTCATCTTTCATCTTAGAACTATTACCCATATACAACAAATCATCAACATACAAACTTATAATAATAATATCATTACATTCTTGTTTGTAGTAAAAGGTAGGTTCACTCTTACTTCTCTCTAAGCCATTCTCCTAAAAGTATCCATCAATCCTAGCATACCATGCTCTTGGTGCTTGCTTGAGGCCATACAAAGCCTTCTTCAATTTGTAGACATGATTCTCTTTACCTTCCACTTGAAAACTTTGTGGTTGTTCCACATATACTTCCTCTTTTAAGTACCCATTCAAGAAGGAACTTTTCATATCCATATGATGTATGCTCCAATTCTTTTGAGCTGCTAATGAAATCAACATTCTAATGGTCTCTTGTCTTGCAACGGGTGCAAATTTCTCTTCATAATCAATCCCATACTTCTGTGTGAAGCCTTTAGCAACTAATCTTGTCCTATACCTTTCAATACTTTCATCACTGTTATGCCTAGTCTTGTAGATCCATTTGGTGCCAATCTTCTTCTTGCCATGTGGAAGCTCTATAAGCTCCCAAGTATCATTCCTATGAATGGAATCCATCTTTTCTTGCATTGATTGCATCCAAACCTCATTATTACATTCTTCTTCAAAACATGATGGTTCAAAATCAGCCTTGTTAAATAAAGCAAAATTACCTGTCTCACCTATTGGATTTTCTTCATGTGTTTGATTTGCACTCCTTTGATAAATATCACTCAAACTTCTTACCTTCCTTCTAGAACATGGAGTTGAAGCTGGACTTGCAATTGGAATTGAACTTGGACTTGAAGAATTAGATGAGGGGCTACTTGGTGGATTTATAGCACTTGGAATAGCAACATTAGTGGGCTACTCATGATCAATATCATCATTCAAAATAGATTTTGACTTCTCCATATGGCCTTTTTGATGACCATAAACTCCCCCTTCATCAAAAATCACATCTCTTGAAACAATAAGCTTATTAGTGAGAGGATTATATAACCTATAAGCTTTGCTTTCCTCACTATACCCAAAAAAAATACATGACTCACTTTTTGCATCTAAATTTTGTCTATTCTGATCAGGTACATGAACATAGGCTAAACAACCAAAGACTTTGAAATGATTAACATTAGGCCTTTTCTCATACCATGCTTCATAAGGAGTCATCTTCTCAAGTGCACTGGTGGGACTTCGATTGAGAATGTACACTGTTGTAGCAACTGCATCTCCCCAATAAGAGTTACTCAATCTCTTTGTTTGTAACATGCTCCTTGTCATTTCTACCATAGTGTGGTTTTTCCTTTTAGCTACCCCATTCTATTGAGGTGTGTACATAGTGGTGAGTTTCCTTTTGATGCCATTCATATCACAATAATATTTAAAGGCTCTTGAACAAAATTCACCTCCACGATCAATCCTTAAAAATTTGATTTTGCACCCTTTCTCATTTTCCACAAGTGCTTTAAACCTCTTGAATGTATCAAGGGCTTCATCCTTAGCCTTCAAAAAATACACCCAACATTTTTGTGAGTAATCATCAATAAAAGTGATAAAATATGATGACTTACCCAAACTCTTTGTTTGCATAGGACCACAGATATCAGAATGAACTAGCTGAAGTGGGTGATGGGCCCTCCATGCATTGTCTTTTGGAAACTTTTCCCTTGCATGCTTTCCTTTAGCACATCCTTCACAAACCTCCTTGTGCTCTTCAACCTTGGGCAAACCAAAAACTAGAGCTTGTGATGTTAGAAGCTTCAAATTGTGAAAATTTAAATGCCCATACCTAAGATGCCACAACCAAATTTTATCCGCATATGCCATATTGGCAAGGCTACTGGTATGTTCACCAAATCTCAATGGGAACATCTTTTTTTTGTCATAGGCAGAACTGTGACCACTCTATTGCCTTGACTCTTATCATAAATTGTACATTTCTTATTTTCAAAGACAACTCTATAGTTCTTCTCACACAATTGTCCAACACTTAACAAATTATGTTTTAACTCAGGAGTGTAATAAATATCTTTAAAAATATTCATACCTTCTTTTGTGTGGACCTCCATAGTTCCTTTTGGAGCAACCTCCAATGATTTATCATCACCAAGCTTAATCTTGGATTTGAAACTTTCATCCTTTTTTGAAAACAACTTCCCATTTCCTGACATATGGTTAGAGCATCTAGAATCTAGATACCAAACATCTTTACTAGTATTTTCACCTTTAGCATAAGATAAAAAATAAATGATTTGGAGTATTTCCATCACCTTCTTGAGC
The DNA here is from genome assembly GCA_007258455.2 of Sequoia sempervirens. Classification (NCBI taxonomy): domain Eukaryota; kingdom Viridiplantae; phylum Streptophyta; class Pinopsida; order Cupressales; family Cupressaceae; genus Sequoia; species Sequoia sempervirens. The sequence continues at coordinate 180,192,182 of VDFB02353493.1, read as the reverse complement.
ATAATTAACTCTTTTACCTTTTTTTAATCTACATTCTCTTTCAAAATTATTTCTATACCTATTACAATGGTAACATAGAACATTCCTTTTATCAAATCTGCCTCTACCTTTTCCTCTGGACCCACCTGTTCCTCTTGAGCCACCTCTGCCTCTACCTCTTGAATTATTCTGATTTTGACCTTTGTCTTGGCCTTGATTATTTTTTCTACTACTGCTTCCATCTTCATTCTTTGTGATTTGTACTTTGGAGGAAAAGGCTTTTTGAACACTTTCTCCAAAAGAATCTTTCAATCTTTCTTCATGTGACATCAAAGATCTAACAAGGTGATCGAACTGAAGGGTTTTCAAATCCTTGCTTTCTTCTATGATAATGGAAACATGATTCCATCTTGGTGTGAGAGTCCTCAACACCTTTTTTTATCATAACCTCATTGTTCACAATTTCACCAAGTGTAGCCATCTTATTGACCACATCTTTAACTCTAACACAATATTCACTGACACTTTTAGCTTCTTGCATCTTTAAATTCTCAAAATCTCTCTTCAATGTCAGCAGCTTGAAAACTTTGACTTGATCACTACAATGGTAAGCTTCTTTTAGAGTCTTCTAGGCATCCCCAGTTATCATTGCACCTGCAATTTTTGGAAATAGACTCTTATCTAGAGCTATTTGAATATGAAACAAGGCTTGAAAATTCTTCTTCTTAGCCTCCTTTCTAGTTGTTATTTCATTCACTGTGAGGGAATTCCAATCAGTTGAATCTACATAACCTAATTCAACAATCTCCCAGAAATATTTTCTTATCAAAAAAGTCATCATTTTTATGCACCAATAAGCATACTCATTTCCATCAAATTCTGGAATGGGCAAGGTGTTAGAATTCAACATGATAATCTTTGGCGAAATTCCAACTACAAGATCTTAAACCCAAAAGAAAATACTGCTCTGATACCAATTGTAGATTTTGAAAAAACATGCCTCACCTCTAAACCAGTTGATTCAATGAATAGAACACCATAGAAAAAGAAATAACAGTAATAAAAAAAATTATTTACTGTCCTATCAATACTTTTGAGAAAACCATAGATATATAAACCATTCAATGACAAACATTTGCTCTTATTTCAAAATGGAGTTTTCTATTGTTGAATACAAAGGGGAAAATATATATCTAGTTAAGATGCAGCCTCAAAAAAAATAGTACACTGCCCACTAAAGGAAAGCTTTAAAAACAAAAAAAATGTCGATGTTTTTTTTCCCTATTACAAAGAAAGCTAAATCAAATTTCTAAACTAAGCATGCAACACATGCTTTATTTGATGAAAGCAGAAGAAATAAAGCTTTAAATAAAAACTACTTTAAAACTAAAATTTACTAGTGCAATGAATAGAAAATGTTTTTGCCACGTTGGAAAAACAAGATTCTTCGTAGCATCAATTATCTTCACTTATCTAGTTGCATCAACTTGGTTAGCTTGATAGAATAAATAAGTTGTTTCGTTGTTTGAAAAGAGGGGATATTTTAATGCAAGTGGATCATTGAACACATTTTTATGATGGGTACAGTTGGGATGTTGTATAAAACCACTACAGTCATATTAGAGAGACTCATAGTGACCTTGGAAGAAAATGGAAAATAAAGGCTCTATGATGGAAGTTGGAGGATAAAACAACAAAATACTTCAAATTGTTATGAAGATTTTGGGTGGGAAGACCTGGGAAATGAAATTGAAACAAAATCAGATAACCAATGCCAACACCCACATATAACCAAGTGAAGCGGAGTAGTTGAGGAAGCCAACAACAAAGATGCATGGCAAAGATTTCATCAATGCCATTTTGTAAGAATATTTTTCAAGGAACACAAGTATTTGTTAAAAGAATTCCCTAAGTTACTCAAAGCAGATGATAGTACTAATGTTTTGGAAGTTGGTTGCGAGAGTGGCAGCTCTATATTTCCAATCTCTCGGTATTTCTAAGGAAGCTGGATGTGGGTACAGAAGCAAACCCTATCCATGGGTTTGACTCTGAACACTAGTGTTGGAATGTAATGCAACTCTATTGGGGTTTTTCCTTTCAAGGACAAGATTCGGCTTATTTGATATCCTAACAAGGCATAGCCTCTAAATTATCTCCTTTATTTTATTAACTCAGTGAACAACTAGGAGTTTTTTTTTTATTCTTGTGTATTCACATAGCAGATCTTCTTATTTTTCTTTGATTATTATTTCCTCTTTAGTTTTTTTCAAAATTATCATTAAAAAAAGCAATTTATAATTGAAGTTATAAAACCACAAGAACTGGGACAGCAGATAAATTTTTTGTCATTGGTTTGTATGTGTGTAGGGTTAATTCTTTGCAATGATCAGACTGCAACTATGACGATCAGTTCTCATTCCATTTTAACATCAAATAAAAAAAATAGAATAGTTTTTCCAATCTGCATTGAAAAAAATGTAGCTAAATTCTTTTTCATTTTTTTGATGAATAGGCAACTATCTATATTAATTTAAATAAAAAGATACATATTCACAAAAAAATATGGGTGGTAAAAAGGCACACCCCAAGAATCAAATGGGTAGCACCCAGAAAAACTAACAAATCACATGGGCGAAGCCCAAAAGTCTAAAATTACAAAGTAATAAAAAGGCCATTAAGCGGCCAAAGCAGTGCCAGTAGATCCAGGAGGGTCTTTGTATCCAAATTTTTCCCCCATACATCAGCAGGGTCTAGAGTGACATCAAGAGGAGGACCCCAACTGTCATTAGCATTTGTTTTCTCTTTATCTTCTTCCTCATGCGGGGGCGAGATTGCAAGCGCCAGACACGAAAAACTTTTACCAGAAGCTAACCAACCAAAGCTAGAAGCAGGAGGGTCATTAGAGGGCCACCTGGAATTGCCACTGCTGCTCCCCGAAGCACCGCTAGAAGGCCACCCCTGGCTAACCCGCGATGGAGGAGAACAGTTTCACAGAGGAGTGCGAGAATCCCGCTGAAGTGGCGGCTGGGAGCGGGGATGCATAGAGCCACTCCACTGTCAGCCCAGGGTGACTGGTCACAGGAAGAGGTGGACGAAGTGGGGACCCAAGCAATATTACAAGGGGCATTGCCCCAGTGATCCAGGAGAACCTGAAGGTGAACAACCTCAAGTGCAACTTTGTTAGCTTGCACCTAAACCTGTAGAAGCACATTAGAGCAAATGATAGCTTTAGCATATAAAGATATATGAATATCCATTTGAGTATGTGAAAAAATACAAGCATTTCTGTCCTTCCAAATATTGAAAATAATTTCCAACTTGAAAGTGTGCCAAAGTTGGATGAATTTTGTAGGAAATCTAGGAGAATCTCCTAGCAACACCATACGCCAGGAGAAAGGATTTGGCCTAAAGCGTCAAAAAATTCATGAATCCAAGTCCAAAGTTGTTGGGCTCTGATAAAAAACTAGAAAAGATGCTTAAAATTCTCAACTTGCCCACAAAAAGGGAAACGAGGGTCCCAAACCCCCAGGTGAACAAGCCGAGAACCCATAGGCAAGTCTTGGAAAAGAATACACCAGACAAAGTGGGAAAGTTTTGGCTCAACACTTATAGACCAAGTGGCAACAAATGTTTTACACCAGACATGAGCCGGAGATTAAAGAAGCCGCCTCTAGTTCAAACTCTGAATCATAGGAAAATGTGGTGAGAGCCACCTGTAACCAAGCCGAGTTTTGTAATTTTTGAAAGGGGTATCTGGAAACCACATCTAGTCTTTCCACCAAGGTTTGGTCCCACGAATTCCAACTTTATGAAGCATCTCAATAGGAATAGCATTCACCAGACCCTCATAAGTAGCACGGTCCTAGTTATGAAGCCTGAACTAGGCACAAAAAACTTCCCATGGCATGATACACATGGTGGGTCTATGAAATATCTGTTGAAGGGTCTGGATACCCTTCTTATGAAACCTGAGTGCCTTAAGCCAAGGTGACTTAGCCAACGGCTGACCATTACAAGCAAAAAGAGGCGACCACCAAACATTATGTTGGTTAAGAGAAAGCCCATCTCGAAAAATAGAGCTAGCCCAATAGAGCCAAGGGAGTGACACTTTCCACTCTCTCATTCAATCCTCAAGCACAATCTCTCACAAGTGTTCACACATATGTGAGTAAATTTGGGGAGATGGAAAAGGAAGAAGTGTATTCCACTACATCCCAAAAGTCTTCATCCTTATTAAGAGGGGTGTGGAGTAGTTCTCCACTCCATCTCCACTGTCTCATCTACAAGACACCCTTCTCTTGCCCCAAGGTCTTCCAAATACACCATTTTCTTAAATGGGCATTAAAAGTGGGTCATATCTTGGATATGGCCCAAGATATGGCCATAAATAGACCCCCAAACCATAGGTACTTACCTTAGGATACTAGAATAGGTGAAATTACATAAAATAAACCTTTTTAAGGCCTCTTAAAAACTCATGAAAGTAAGAATTTGAATTTTAATTTAACTAAGGGTCCTTAACCCTAATTTCTTACACATTTAACCACATACGAATAACACTTAATTATCCCCACAACTTATCTCACACCTAAACCCCACATAAATCACCATTACACATAGGCCTTAGTCTTCAAAAATATTTTTTAGATTCTAAGGTTCTATCTCAACATTCAAAATAGCTAAACCACAATACTTTACCTTTAATGTTAATCTCACATTGACTCACTCACTTTTCTCACAACACAATTAGGCATAGTTAGACCATAATAATAAACCACATTAATTGTAAACTAAATCCTCATAACATAACTTTATCCAGGAATCATTTACATAGCTAATTACTCATCCAATGTAATATGACACAAAAATTATCTTATTTCAAATTGTCTTATAATTTAATTTCCTATTCAATAATTCACATGCACATACATAAGTAAAATAATGACAATATAAATAAAGTAAAAATGAACTACAAGGTTAACAATCACCTTATTTATGTCATGCCCACATTTTAATGTGGATCTAACACAAATGCCACCAATCTTTTTTTTTTAAACACAGATTTGCAACTTAACATGCTCCCGACAAGCCACCATTGTGCTACACAACTACTAAGGTCCAACGTTATTTGATAGGATTATAATAATTAACACACTATGCATAATTTGATTAATTGTAGTTCACATTGGATGACTCCCTTAATAATGTTTTATTTGATAGTGTACTTTAAACTCTTACATTTGTCTTGAGGCAATCACATTGTTTAAAGGATTCCACTAAATAACTTATCACTTGATTTAAATCTTTGTACTTGGTTTTGTCTAAGATGCCAATCATTATCCCAACTTGAATAACTGAGCGATGTGCAAAATATTTAAGCCCCGATAAATGGGTTTAAATTTTACATGCATTTAAAAGTTAGACCTTGTTGACAATAACACCGGAATATGCCCCCTTCTAATTACATATAAAAACAAGTATTGATAACCATAATGTTTAAATAAATTTTTATTTTATTTTATTATGGTTTTATTGAATCACCCCGTTGAAGCTTTTTAATGGATTCATCTTATTTTTCATCTTTAAGAGATTAATATATCACAAATTAATTTGGCATGGTCATTTAAGAATTTATATACTAAACCTTTCACCTTTAGTGATTTCACTATCATAATTTATGATTTTATTCAATCTTAAATTGAATATTAATTTTCTCCATATGCTTTATGAAATAGCTTACACGTAATTTATTATAGATAATAATTGTTTAGTTTTAATAGTTAATAAACAAAATATTAAATCCCTTCATTATCTCCTTTGACTAGATCAATACAAGAACATATCTTAATCCAACTATATCATTTAATCTATCTTATATTCAAACTTAAATGCTTCAATTAATGAATTTTAGTTAAGTTTACACTAAATTGAATAGGTTTTGATTAATTAAAATAACAATTTCCACTTCAAAATAATTTTCCTTCTATATTTAAAATAGGGCTCATTTTAATCGGAAACTATAAATTAATATTTAAGTAAGTGAGCCCTCTTGGATGATTTTATTTGAATTAATTAAATCATAAAACTTTTGTAGATGGAATAATTAAAAGTCTTACATTATTCATTGGAATATTACAAGACAAAGATTTAAATCCATATAATTATTTTAAATTTATTCACAAACATCTATTTAAAGTCAATTAGTTAGATTTAAATAAAGTCTAAGGTTTATTTCTTTCTTTCTTAACAAAATAGAGAATTAAATTTAAATTCAACAAACTTAAAAAACAATAAATAAAAGTTTATTTATTGTAACCTTAAAAATGACTTAAGTTGTTACTTAAGAGAAGGGTCCTACTCTCATGGATCCCCACCAAAAGCCAAATTAAAACTTAAATAAGATTCATTTAGGATAATGGTAAAGTTTAAGTTAATAAAATGTGCATCCATTCCCAGCCATTGGATTTGATTAAAAGGTAACCATTGGATCCTAGGGCACAAAACTAAACCTAATCCTCAAAGATGTTCTTATAAATCAGAGCAGCTATTTCTGGATTAGATTGTGTGAGCTTTTTTGGATCAACGTTTCGGATCACACTCCGTGATCCATCATCAGGATAGAGAGTTCAAGGAGATGAAAGTGGTTTGTTGCAGACCCAACAGGTATAAAAAGAGGCAGAAAGATGAAAGAGGTTCCGGAAGGTCCAAGGTCCAAGAGATGACAGGAAATAAATTACTAAAAAGATATATTAATATATTAATCTATTTAAATGTATCAATCTATTTAGTAATTTAACTCAATTAATCTATTATTAATCTATTGGTAATTTAACTAGATTAATATATATTGAATGATTTGTAAGTGATAATCTATTTGAAAATATTAAAAAGATTGATATATTTCAATAAATTAATCTATGTGAATTATATGTTTAGATAGATTGATCTATTTAAAATGTTAAATAATTTGATAATTTAAATAGATCAATCTATTTAATCTATTTGATAAATTAAAGTATAAATTAATATTTCTATTTAGATAATTCTAGGGAGATTTGTTATATTCCTATTTATATAATTCTATTAAAATTAATTAGATAGATGATTAAATTTAAATAGATTAGTCTATTTAAATTAATAAATGGATTGCTATATTTAAAAAGATTAAAAGGTTTGAGTGATTTAATAAATATATATATGTGTATTTAATAAATATATTAGATAGATGATTAAATTTAAATAGATTAATCTATTTAAATTAATAAAAGGATTGCTATATTTAAAAAAGATTAAAAGGTTTGAGTGATTTAAATATATAAATCTATTTAAATAATTTAAATATGCTAATCTATCTGAAAGGTTTAAATTATTAATCTATTAAGATGATTAAAATATATTAATCTCTTTAAATGTATATAGAATTATCAATGTGTAGAAAAATGTTAAAAATATATATATGTTTAATAAATTAAAATATTAGATAGATGATTGAATTTAAATAGATTGATCTATTTAAATTAATAAAAGGATTGCTATATTTAAAAAGATAGAATTAATTTAATAAAAGGATATAAATTAAATATATTAATCTCTTTAAATGTATATAGAATTATCAATGTGTAGAAAAATATTAAAAATATATATGTTAAATAAATTAAATATATTAGATAGATGATTAAATTTAAATAGATTAATCTATTTAAATTAATAAAAGGATTGCTATATTTAAAAAGATTAAAAGGTTTGAGTGATTTAAATATATAGATCTATTTAAATAATTTAAATATGCTAATCTATCTGAAAAGTATAAATTATTAATCTATTAAGATGATTAAAATATATTAATCTCTTTAAATGTATATAGAATTATCAAAGTGTAGAAAAATATTAAAAATATATAAATGTTTAATAAATTAAAATATTAGGAATGAAGATATGTAACTAAGGAAAACATAAAATGAAATAAGTTATTCTAAAGAAGGGAGATAATTTAGATATATTATATTCTTATTTAGATCATTCTATTGAAATTAATTAGATAGATGATTATATTTAAAAAGATTGATCTATTTTAAATTATTAAAAAGATTGCTATATTTAATTCGATTAAAGGATTTGAGAGATTTAAATATATTAATCTATTTAAGTAATTAAAAATGTTAACCTATTTGAAATTTTTTAAATAAATTAGTCTATTTAGATGATTTAAATACATTAATCACTTTAAATGTATATCGAAACTATCAATGTGTTGGAACACATTAGAATATATATGTGTATTTAATAAATTAATGTATTAGAATCGAAGCTATATTACTAAGGAATGTATACGGACACAAAAAACGAAAAAACACTTAAAAGAAAGAGAGCTTTAAAAACACAAACAGGAGGACCAAGCGAGAGAAGGCGATCACAAACCTAAAAAACCGGGTGATGAGGGGGAGGAATGAGAAGACACGAGGTACAAGATGGGGGAGGGGGAGAGGATGGAAGAAAACGAAGGGGCAAAGAGGAAGAAAAGGAGGAACCGAACAAGGTAAGCAACCTCAGAGCCAGAAGAGGGGATGAATGGGAAAAAAGGGGAGGGCGGGGAGAGGGAGCAAGATCGAGGGAGTTAAGATCTAGGGAGAGAGGGTCAAGATCGAGGGGGATGGCAGTTTTTAAGCAACGACAAAAGAGGCTTCCACGAGAGGCTTAGACTCCACCCTTCATCGCGGTTGAGGTTGTTGGGGTGATTGATGATTTGAAAGGCTTCTTTGAGTTTCCTCTTGCGGAAGTTATCTTCAACGAATAGGATTTGAGTGTTTTCTAAACAAATATGGTGTTTGGTTGAAGAGGAGTGTTCGGCTAGGGCCGATTTTGCGACACGTTCATGATTGATGTCAGCACCATGCTCTTTGATTCTTGTGTTGAATGTGCGACCCGTTTCACCAATGTACGGAGTGCCACAAGAGCAAACCACTTTGTAGACTCCTGAGTTTTGATATATGTTTTTTGGGTCTTTGAGAGGTGGGATGCAGTTTCTTAGTGTTGAAAGGGGTTTGAAAGCACAACGCAGGCCTTTTTTAAGAAGGATTTTTGAGATTTTATGTGAGATGCCTTCTACAAAGGGCAAGGAAGCACTGGGGATACAGGTAGGTTGGGAAGAGGAGTTGGATTTGGAAGAGAAAGAGGAGAAGAAACAATGCTTGGAATGGTTGAGAGCTCTGGAGATTTGTTTATTGGTGTAACCATTTAGTCTAAAGACCAGGCGAAGATGTTCCAACTCTTGGGTTAAGTTTTCTTCATCGCAGATACGATAGGCTCTTGTGGCCAGAGTTTTTAAAATTCCAAATTTTTGGCTAGGATGATGGTGAGAAGAGGAGTGGAGGTATAAATCAGTGTGGGTTGATTTGCGGAAGACGCGACGGCCAAGGGAGCCATCTGATTTTTTGAGGATAGATACGTCAAGAAAAGGTAAATGGTTATCCGACTCAAGCTCCTTGGTGAAAGAGATGGACGGAGCAATGCTATTGAGGTGAGCATGGAATTCTTCTAGTTTGTCGAGGCCATGGGGCCAACAAACATTGGTGTCATCGACATATCTCTTCCACCATCTAGGCTTGAGGGGGAAGGACCTAAGGGCAATTTCTTCAAAATGTTCCATATACAGGTTGGCAATGATGGGAGAGAGGGGAGAGCCCATGGCAACACCATCAACCTGTTCATAAAAGACATTTTGGAAAGAGAAGAAAGTAGATCTTAGGCATAACTCCACCAAGGTGGCAATCTCGTCATTAACTTTTTTCTTAACGATCTCGATAGCATCGGGAATAGGAATATAATGCTCTTTTTGGTACTTTCTACATATAATTCGATTAATTTTTCTATTCTTCACTAGAGTTATGTATATAATTGACGTTTTATTATTTTTAAGGATTAGTTTTCATTTTTATTTTCAGGTTATATTTATAATTTCTAGGATAGATTTAGAATGATCTTATGATTTATAGAAATAATTATAAATCTAAGATTTCAATTAGTTGTGATGTATGTATTTAAAGTATGAAATATTGAATTTATGTCATTTGAAGTTATATTTAAGAGTTAGTCTTAATTCATTTTAATCATTCAACTATAACATTTAAGATACATTCATTCATATAATCAGAACATTTATTATTGCATAACTTGTTTACATCAACAAATAGGATATATGTTACATGTTTGTTTATTGTCTTTGACCATTTTTAAAAGTCGTTGACTCAATTTTCTATGGCAAACTCTCAACCACGCAACCAAGTTTTTATTAGACTTGATGCATACAAACATTTAGACAAACATAGAATAAACACTAAAATATTTATAGAGATCATATCCATGCATGTAGATTAGACCTGTAGGTGTAGGGGTTGAATCTACAATTAAGCAATCAATCCCATAGTCATGGAAGTGGCATGCAAGGATGGATAGGAAGTTTTCATATTCTAAAGAATCCATGTATCTCCTCCTCAATTTTTGTATGCATCAACAAACCATTCATGTCCACATGTCGCAACATATCTACATTGGGTTTCCAACTATGTATCATTGTTTTATTCATTTAATGTTCATAAATTTATTCTAGATAGGTACTTGACCCAACTTTTGTTCATGGGATTAACTCTAAGTGCTTATATTTATTTATTTTACCTAGGATCTTTTATGTAAAAAGGGATTATATTAAGTCATAATATTTATTATATGGATTGTGGAAACTTATTATCATTAAGGGATTATATTCTCCCTTTCATTTTGGTGAACTTGATGCTCTTACATTTCTTTAAAGTTTATCTTTTGGTTTGTTATTATTGATTTTCTTAAATGAGGTTGATTATATTTCTAAAATTTTGAGGGATAATATAATGACAAATATTGTATTGCTTTGCATTTTTTCATTTTGATCTGAATTTATTTGAATTTAATTAATTATATTTTTTTACAAAGAGTTGGTATGTAATTTATATTTTACTTATTTCATTTTTTATTTATTTTTAAGGGTTAGTTTTTATCTTTATTTATTATTTGGGTTATATTTATGATTTGTAGGATAGATTTAGAATGATCTTATAATTTATAGAAATAATTCTTAGAAAATATTTAACTAGATTTTAAATTCAAATTTAGGGCTAACCTAACATTTTTCAATTAGTCGTTATGCATCAATTTGAATTACAAAATATTTTACTTGTGTCATATGAAATTATATTTAAGGAACCCTAGTTCATTTTAATCGTCTAATAAAGAGCATTCAAGATACATCCATTCACATAATCATAACAAATTATTATATTACTTGCTTACTTCAACAACTAGGATATATGTTAAACATTTTTTATTATCTTTGATCATTTTCAAAATTCATTGAATCAGCTTCCTAGGGATTTGATTATGGGGAGACATATTCCTTTTATCATTGGCACTCTCGACCACACAACCAATTTTTATTAGACAATAGGTACAAATATTAAGACAATGTTTTTTATTAATGATAAACAGGTTTTGAAGGGTGCTTGAAACCCTTTTACAAAAAAGAAAGTGGCAGCAAAGATAGAACAAGAAGCTACCCACCCAACAACAACAAAAAAACAACCAGTTGATTAACCAGCCATCAACAAACCATCAGACAACCAACATAACCAAAAAACAAAAAACAGCAAGGCCGCAAGGCCACTACAGTAAGTCCTTGAGCACTTTAGCAGCTGCAATATCCTTGGTTGCCAGCCTTTCATGCATGTCCATGATTTCTTCAACATCCTGAGTAGGATCCTTCTTACCTTTCTTAGATTTTCTCATAGTATGAACACTCAGGCCAGTAGCCAGATCAGCCGAATTCACCTCCAAACTAGCACCCTCCTCATGAACTAAGTTATTATGAGCATCAAACAGACCCTTCTCGGTCAACTTCATGGCCTTCTGGTTGAGGAAAACCATACCCTCAGTAGATGCATCTAACTTCTCCTTGCTTATATTAATGAGTGTGTCCAAGTCCCTTCTAAGTTTCCTATTTTGTCATTCCAACACCGCTACTCTCGGGTTCAGGTCATTCTTTAGTGAAGCAAGCTCATCCACCAGAACATCCACATTGGTATTGAGGGATCTAGAAAGCCCAAAAATAGCTTCCTACTCCTTAAGGATACAGAGAGTAGAGATGTTGCATTTGGCTATAATATCATGCTTATTATGAAGATCTTGAATTTCTTGAACCAGCCACATAAGAAAATTGAAGGAAATATTAGCCCCTTCTTTGACAAGGCCTGACACCTGAGAAAAGTCCATTGCACCCCAAAACATACCCCTGCCCTGATGTGACCCCACCACGGGCTCCTCAAATGGCACATCCTTAGAAACCATTTTAGCCTTCCCTTTAGAAATAGGTTCCCCAATAGAAACATCCAAATTAGCCACTAAATTCTCCTTGTCATCCACAGGGGACGCACCAATACCCGAGTTCTCCCCTTGAATTTTTCCTGCCACCTTCTTTTGATTAACATCCTCCACCTTGGCAAGGGCCTTCGACCTCTTACTAGTAGAACCACCCTCAAAACCCTTCAACTTATGCTTAGCATGCGGAGCTTTGGAGTAAGATGGCTTCACATCACCCATCGAAGGGGTATAGTCCATATCAGTATCATAACCATCCAACCACCCTTCAGAATCAACTTCAAACTCCAAAGCTTTAGAATCCTGAATCTCTTGAATCCTACAATTCCCACTACCTTTCCCCTTCTTTTTGGAAATAGGGGTTTTAACAATGCAATTAGCTTTCAAGAAATCCACAATGAGAAGCATTAAACCTTCATGCAGGTAAGGATTCCTGGGGTTTCTTCTAAAATTCAAAATACCCTCTTCCAAGGAACTCAACAGATAAAAGGGAAACGAAACCAACTTACCATGGTGAAAGTGGTTCAAAAGGACAAAGTGATGGCCATAGAGCATCATGAATCTACCATCAAGTGTAAAGTAGCGCATCAAAGCCACCGCTACCTCCCGCCAAATAGGTTTAATCTGCATTTTGTCATAACCTCCACAATCCAAACGGACCATCCTAGCCCTTTCCCTGTTGTGAAGGAAATTTTGCCTTACATTTTGAGAAATGTTCTTGTCCCTATAGAATTTTCTCCCAGCCATGGACAAACTTGTAAGCTTAGCAATAAAATCTTCATTAATGGTAATATCTCTACCAAACATACTAACCACACGGCCATTCCAGGCATCAACAAACAATAAAATATTTATAAAGATCGTATTAATGCAAGTAGATTAGATCATAGTTGCAAGGGTCGAATTCATAGTTAAGTGATAAATATCATAGTCACAAAAGTGACTTGTAGGGATGGATAGAGATTTTTCGTATTCTAAAGTTCATTCAATTAATTTCTCCTATTTTTCTTATACATCAATAAATCATTCATGTGCATATGTCACAACCTATTTGCATTGGGTTTCTATCATTATTTTATTCATTTTATGTCCATACATTTATTAGATAGATAGTGTACTAGTCCCAAATTTTATTCATGGGGTAAAGTCTAAGTGCTTATATTTATTTATTTTAACCTAGGACCTTTTATATAAAAAGGGATTATATTCTCCCTTTCATTTTGGTGTACTTGATGTTCTCACAACCCTTTAGGGTTTATCTTTTGACTTAAATTTTTGTTGATTTTCTTATATTAGGTTGATTATATTTCTAAAACTTGAGGGATTCAACCTATTCCAACAATCAATCTCCAAAAATTAGGAGATGTTTATCCTTTCCCTCCATATATCTAGCAACAATAGGTATGCAACCAATCACCTCATGCCAACCAACTCTAATTACAACATCACAATGTCTAGAATCTCTCTAAGGAAAAATGATCACTACACCCAAAACTAGAAGACTAACTCTAAATCATAGCCAGTACCCATTCTAATTTTGGGAAGAGTGTCTTAACCTTTCTCCTAATGTATATGGGAAGTCTCCTCTATGGTTGGTGTAGGTACTAGTATAAGGGATGATTCTTTTTCAAGGTTTCCCTCGTTCTACTCACTTTGTTCACTAGTATCTTCTAATGTTGCATGTGGTGAGGGGAGAAATCTTCCCAGAGCGTCTCACTACCTTTGTGTACAATGTTTGTGACTCTTTATATCAACAACTCCTATACATTGTTACTAACTCATGTTGCTATTGATGGCTAAAACCTAATTACCCTAATGCTAAAAATAGAACTACTAAATGATGAAAGCTTGAAAGGAATTAAAAATACATAGGAGAATCCTAAACTTAGCACCATTCCTAGCAATGATTCCAAAATGTAGAGCCTCTCTAATGTCTAATCAACTTGGTGCTACTAGGTATACACACAACTCAAAGAATGAATTCCTAACTAAACAATTCATCTTTTACAAGAGGCTTGTAATGTCCCTCTTTTGATTTTCCCTAGAATTTTCCTACTATTCATAAATTGCAGCAAATTGGGGTTAGGTGTTTGTCTTACTGAATGAATATCTCTTTAATGGTGTAGTCCTAGGTTTGAATCCTGCAATCACCGCATGAACAATATATACAATACATATATATATATGCATGCTTACTTATTAGAGTTGGGAAATTACATCACATCCATATATTTTAAATAATCCAATCATATTAGGATTTTGGGAGAAGGGACATGATGGGTCCACCTGAAGCCATTTCTACACCAAGCCTAAGAGGGTTTCCACCATAGCCCTCTCCCTTAGCAGCTTGTATATGCTTTCCCCATCAATGTCTCAACCCCCTAAAGACACTTGTCATCTTGTGGAATTGGGCAAGGGTTGTAAGTGGGTTACTTGGCTCTCTACATAAGTGCCCTCTAGTCCTAGGGGCCATTATGGTCAACTCTAGAATGGCCTACTTACTTATCCTTGTTTACCACTCCACCCGAGGACCTTCCTACAAGGTGGGTTTCAAAAAATCAAGCATATCACATATTTTATCATAAGAACATATACTTAATATTCTTTATTATCCATAAGAAATATGTATACATATGTAAAATTATGATTGGTAGAAAATATCCAATATACCCCTAAATCTATATGTATATTTGATAATAATGATCTTCTACATTGGAATGGATTGGTTTCCTTTGTGATTGTTGATCTGCATCTTTCTCTCCTTTAATCCTTAATCAGTTTGTCCTTACTATTTAGAGGATATTTTTAGTGTTAATCAAACATAAGAATCTATTATCCATATTTATATTAAAGAAACATAACAACTTATAAGGCTCAATAATTTTTGAAAGCAACATTAATACATAATCGTATATAATCTATATATTTATATTTATATGAAAATGAATATATATATGTGTGTGTGTGTGTGTAAACTTACTGTCCCCATATACTCTTGCAATAATATACTTATCTGATTATGTTTGTTGTTATGCTCAAGTAATACTCCTATTTCTTCTCCTTATTCATTGTTTGTAATCTATTTTTTACATCTGATTACATTCCATTTTGTTACCTTTCTTGAGTGCAGATTATTAGTCATTTCTAAATGCTTACTCCCTGGACTTCTTATTTCCTCCCCTCTATTTATATCACTATGTTTCTTTAAAGAGAGACACCCCTTTGAATGGTGGTATCCCTGTGAAAGGTCATAAGTGTTACTACCTCTTCACATTAACTAATCTAAGTCTTTGTTTTTTATATTTATTAATTGTTATCTCTAGTTTAAGCATTGCTTCCCTTAGAAAGGGAACCACAACCTTGTGAATCACTAAGTGTATTTACATCATCGCTCATACTCCTTTAACTACATCATTGTTTCCTTTAACTAATTTGAATTGCTTCCTTTATTTGTGTAAAGTATTAAGTAATCACTGCCCATTATTATTAAGTGTTGCCTCGATATATTGATGTCTCAATTTACAATTCCCATTTATGCATATAATATGGCTTATAATTATGTGATTTCCTTCAGTTTGTTGGCTTTAAATATGGGATTGATGCCTTGTCATTGGAACATAATAATCACAGCTACAATATAATATATTTTCTTATTTTTAATATATTTATTTTATATTAGTTTTTACATATACTTTATTAATATTTATAATATTATATTACAATAATTATAATAATAATATTAAAATGTATTTTGTTATTTATTTTATTTATTTATTTGTATTTCAACATTTAGTTATTTTTATATTTTAGTGCTCTATTTCAAGAGCATGACAGTCCACCCTCCCAAGATTGCTTGTCCTCAAGCAATCACAATCTAGGAGGCTTCTGAAGTTGCCAATATCCCTAATCAACCTAGTAGATTTGTATTGCATCTTCATGTGATGTAGTTAGCTTTTGTCACGATACTTTGATATAATTGGGAGTTGAGAATTCTATAGTTAGTCATGATTATTTGGGTTATGTTCAACTTAATACTACAATGATGTCCTTAAAGGGTGTTTATTACTAGACTACCAATAAGGTTAATACCATCCTCAAAATTATGAGGATAATTTATTGTCTTATGCACTATTATTTTTCAGTATCTCTCAACAACAAAACCAAAGTTTTGGAAATCGGAAAAAACTTATTACTTAAGACAATTTTCTCTTATTTCATCACCCCAAGGATCCTAGGAAATGATACAAACTCTTCATTTCCCTATCATCCAATTCATGTTCCATCTTCTAATTCAATCGGAGGTTATCACTCTTCTTTGTCACATCTCTATATTTAATACTAAATATCTTGGGGAAAGTACCAGATTTATTAAATCATATCAATTTACCCCAAGGTTGAATGGTGAAAATGATCCTAGGATTTGTGGGTTATGGCCCCATAATGTAACTTAGCATAAGCTTGTGTAACAATTTTATTGTAACTTGATTTACATTTAAGGTGCCTAATATCGAAGTCCTTTTGATCAAGGATAGGATTTCAAAGAAGTGGACCTTTAGATAGATTTAAATATCCTTTATATTCATTTCTTATAGGACTTACCCCCTCTTTACCTTATTATTGAGGGAGTTATAGTCTTCTATATTTGAAGGGTCGCAACTTTTCATATATGGTGTTACATCCTTTCACATATCTTCACTATCTTTGAGAACCTAATTTAAGTCTCTTGCAAAATCACTTAAGGTTCTATTCTTAATTGGATTCTTCGAGTGATGGTATGGATGAAATGCTCCCCCTTTTATATCACAAGTTTGAGGGAATCACACCTCTTCACTTCAAATAGTTACAACTCTTCATTATTGTATATGGATACTAATAATAATTCAACTTTAGATAAGTTAATTTGTTAGTGCTTCTCACTCAAGGAGCATTTTGATAGACAAGTTTTTAACACTTCCATAAATTTTAATTTATAAAAACACATCCTGTTGAAGATACATGAAGCAACACATAATACATTAAGTATAAATACAAAGCATGAAGCATACACATGAATACACATAATACATAGAGTGCAAAAGACGCATGAAGCATATATGTGAATAATACATAAAGTATATGTATGAATACATGAAGTCACAAAGCATGTATATGAATACATGTAAGTTGCAAAGTAGACACTTGAATATGTAATTCGTATGAATACACATATACACATGAGTGCACACAAGTCACCAAGTATGTAATTTGCAAAGTATACACTTGAAGTCACAAAGTATATTAAAGGTATACACATAGTCGCATGAATACATTAGGTCACAAAGTATACGCATGAATATATGTAAGTCACAAAGTATAGACTTGGATACACATAAGTCACAAAGTATATACTTGAATATATGTAAGTCACAAAGCACACTCAGGGATACACATAAGTCACAAAGTATTTCCATGAATACATGTAATTCATGAAGTATACATACAGATACATGTAAGTCACAAAGTATTCAGATGAATACATGTGCGTTACCTTTATTTACATCATGCTTTTACTCCTCTAACTACGTCATCATTGCCTTTAACTAATTTGAATCACTGCCTTTGTTTGGGTAAAGTATTAAGTAACCATGGTACCAATTATTATTAAGTGTTGCCTCAATATATTGTTGTCTTAATACAATTCCAATCGTTGCATATAATATGGCTTATAATTATGTGTTTTCCTTCAATTTGTTGTCTTTAAATATGGGATCGATGCCTTGTCATTGGAACATAATAGTCGTTGATGCAAAATAATATACTTTCTTATTTTTTAATATACTTTTTTATATTAATTTTTACATATACTTTATTAATATTTAAAATATTATATTATAATTATTATAATAATAATATTAAAATGTATTTTTCTATTTATTTTATTTATTTATTTGTATTTCAACATTTAGTTACTTTTATATTTTAGTGTTCTATTTTGAGAACATGACAAGGTTACATTTAATTATCAACCAAAGACTCGTAAACTTTAGATAGTGTTGGCACAATATATGAGTTCATGGACTCTAGACACATCCTACATCAATGAAGTATAGGCAATTGCACATGTACAAAATACTATAAAAGCTAGAAAGTGAAATAAATTGCTAGTTCATAAAACAAGGGAAATAAATACAAACTATTATCTTATGCTACGGGGACCTAACACTTAAGACTATAATTGTCAACTGTTAAAAACTAATTCCTAGCTAATTCCTTTAGAGTATGAAACCAACATGAAGCTACAAAATTCAACTCAAAACTACAAAATGACATTCATGAATTACAACAGATGCATATAACCAGAAACTACTTAACTAATTTCAACAATGCATCATTTAATCTAACAACAAGAAATGAATTGGATTAGCAGTACCTCAAGTGTCCCTTGCTTGAGTTGTTGCTTCCACAAAATTTGTCAACACCTACTTATTTACTCATAAATTCATGATATCAAGTATTCCCTTTATTACATATAAACATTGAACTCTTACATGCAATCCAACAAGAAACTGCTGAAGATTTCTTATTCAATAACACATATCTATGATGTAACTAATAACAAATAAACAACTAACTTATCAACTTGATCAACTAACAACTAAAACAATCTACTAGCAACTAGATTTACTCCTCGACAACAAATCACGCTATATAGGGTCTGTGAGGAGTTTTATTCTTCTAGGACTGAAAATAAACTCATAAATTAGCTGTCCACTCTTCCTCAAAGACAAGAAGAGGACTTAGTTTGAAACAAATAATAATTATGAAACAAGAGTAGAGAAACCAATTTAGAACTCTATGCCTAATAGTTAACTACTATGATAGAGACGTGTTCCTAAGAACAATCACGTCATAAATTAATCCTGTTGAAAATAGGCTCCTTCTCCTCTTGGTGGTCTTATTCGATGAGCAATATTATGATGTGGTGACTCATGGTTGATCAATAAATGATCACCTCCATTCCTTTTGAAAGTTTCGCGCCTTTGGCCATTTGAATTTTCCCCTGCAACCATTCATAGTCCTTATGCTATGGGATAGAAAACCTATTGTTGTGGGTTAATATTCTTTCTTGCTACAAGATTTTATTCTCATACCTAAGGCACCCACATCATTAAAAATCATAATTTAAACATAAAATCATACTAAATTCCATAGAAATTCATGAATTCATACAAAAATATATCAACATAACACATTTCCATTTCCACATACTTGAAACTACTTAAAAGTGTATGAAAGGCATATAAAACATATATAAGGTCTTGGTAATATCTTTGAAACTTAGCAGATGAAATGATAAAAGCATAAAACAATAAAGGAAAACTAGTCATTAATTGAGCCCATCAGATGGTTATTTTAGGAACTTGCACTAAAGAATGGATATTTTAGGAGGTTTTTATGATCGATGGAGAGGTATGAGTTTTACTACATGACAGTTCTCCACCAATGAATAATTGGAATTAAAAAAAATACTTCAATTTGGGAAGAAAATTCATGTGATTTTAAGCTTTCCTTCATCTTGAAGCTGATTTAGATTATTTGGGAAGTTGGAGAAAGGTATAAATATGTGGTTTCAATTAATTTATAAGAAAATAAATAAGATCAAGAAGATCGAAAGAGTGATAAGTAAGTGTAGCAACAAGGGAGCATAGAACAAGGAGTATGGTGAGGAGTACAATCATTCGAGGATCGCATGGGTCATTTTATAGCCCACATAGCAAGTCTAGAAATGATGCTTCCAAGTTATATGTTAATGCATGCAAGAAACCATCGCAGAGGATTATAATTATGTTTGTGGAATCAATATAATAGGAAACATTTGAAGGATCAATTTTTCCCTCATTGAGGGTTTTTACAAGGTATATCCAGTGTTTTTTATTAACAATAAAATAGGTTTTTAAGGGAACTTGAAACACTTTACAATAGAGAACAACTGACATAAAATTCAATCAATAGCATAATTGTAACCTAGCATCCACAAAAAAACAACCCACCCAAGGGAAAAAAAGGGAGTAGAGCCCAATGAAAAAAGGAGTTGAACCCTATACAAAAATAGGCCATTTCTTAGTTAAATACACACCTAACAATTTTTTACTAGAACATTTTTAGGAAGACCTCTCTTCCTCCCTTGGATGATAGTCTAGGACATACCAGTTTTCAAATCCTTAAATTGAGGGGAATGTAGAGGAGAATACCCAATTGAGGCCATGACATTCTCCACCACATGCGAAGAACACATGCATCCAACTGAAGAAGACACATTTTGCACAACATCCAAAGGAGTGTAAGGAATAATAATTCCATTAGCACACCCTCTGAGAGACATAGGCTCAAAATAAAGAGCATCAACCATAACTAAGCCAAAAGAAGGCACACCTTTAGAAAGAGAAAAAAGTGATGGAATGAAATTATAACCAAAAGGAACTGCATTTATAATTGAGCTAATAGGAACCAAAGAATCCATGGGAGACCCACAATCCTTGGAGTTAGAAATAACTCCAACAATCATATGTTTAGAAAAATCATTCCTCCACTAAGTAGTGGAGCCTACCAACCTACACCAAGAGCAAGGGCACACAAAAATAAGGCGGCTAATAGAAAATCACCTTCTACACTAAAATGAAATACCCTTATAATCAAGTAGTTGAGTATGTGACTTATCATCCATCATAAGGATGATATCCCCAAGAGGAGCCTTAGAAATGGCAATGTAAACCAAAATATGGATAAAGGTGGTATGTCCAAAATTTAAAGAAGCAACATTGATCCTGAGAAAATGACCAATTATATTTCTAATAGCTTCAAGATAGGAGGCCCCTAAAAAATGGAGCGGAATATTAGGTAGCCTTACCCAAATAGCTAATGATCTTGAGGGATTTAGAAATAAGGTTAAAAGAGGAGAACCAAGGCTTGAGAGATAAGGAATATTGGCCCCACATCCAAATCCTATTATCTAGCACAACTCTCTTATCCACAATATATTGAAAGGTCATAATAAATATTCATGGCACATGGATAGATTTTGATTTTTTTCTATAAGAGGTATCCATGAATCCAATATCCATTGGTGTAGGTCTAGAAGAGAGGGCCATAAATGATTAAATCTACAAATCAATCTAATAGAGGAAAAATAATTTTCATCTTTGATAACATTCTATCCACATAGGATAATAGGGGAGGAATTCAAACAAGAAAGAGGATTCTTAATATATAGGGGGTTAGCAGACCCACCCAACTCAAATGGGATCCACAACCCAACCACAATAGTAAAAGAGGCCCTTCCACAAAGAAATGTACCCTATACAACAACACCATCAAGGGGAAAGCTTAATAAGTAAACCAATAAATGGCAAGCCATGAGAGACCACCATAATCTTAAGGACCATTCCAAGATCCATATCACAGCCATCAACAATTGTACTAGCACAAACCCCAGATGACGAAAGAGGGAAAGCAAGGCTAACACTAGTTGAATCACTAAAGATACTCATATCTATCAAGTAGAGGAGGGAAACCTTTGATCGAATCCACTGTTAGGGAACCACTTGAGTGGACCATGTAGGAGATATGGATAATGCCTCATAGTTATGAAAAATGATCTAGGATCAAGTGTTATGGTGAATGGATTGAAGGAAGGATTTTTTTAAAAGTGGAAGAAAAGTGAGCCATAGTTTTTATTTATCAATGTTTTTAAGGTATATTTAGTGTGTTTTTGTGGTGTGTTTTTTCTATTTTATGTGTGCTCAGTTGTGTGGGTATGTAAAATTATACAATCCTTCTTAGGACCCTCTATCTATTATTACATCAAAGATGTACACATCACCCTTAGGGTTAAGACATATAGGTTGAGAGATATTTAATATTAGATTATATGATAATACAATATAATTTTCCCTAACTTACATGTAGATATTTGTAAGCATGTAATTCTATTGTATTATCTATGCTTGTGTCATACATTTTATCTAGAGGTCTTGACACCCAATGCACACTTTAGGTGAGTAATATTTTTACATTTATTATTTTGTGTGTCGTGGTAGTTAAGTAATATCTAAAGGAATGTTCACATAACGAGAAATTTTATCTAATAAAAATATAATATAATGAATATGAATACTATTCCTAGAAAGATAAAAATGTATAATTGTTGAAACAATAAAATATTTTGCATTCTAGAATGATTATTTTATTGATTATGGTTATAAAATATGTATCTTCACTCATTTAAGAGACTAAAAAATGTTTTACCAAAGTATGTAGTGATTTTTTTTACTAATAAGTTTTAAATTCTACATGTCTAAATTGATTTGAAAATATATAGTATTGTTGTCATTAGATTTATTCCAAATACCTTATACAATTGTGTTAAAATGTGAACAATGTTTACATAGTAAAATGATCATTTTGTATTTCTAAGTATAAGTGATGTCTATGATTTTCTAGCATTCTTAAACTTAATATGGTTATTTCATTGACTTAGATTTTTGGATATATAATGGATATGTTAACTATGGGATAAGTTAATGAATTTGAATTCTAGTATAAAATTATCTAAGATTTTTTCTTTCAATATTGATAAAAAACTCTTGCACAATTTTTTTACCAAAATCACTCTAATTCATTTGCATAGAATACATAAATAACATGTCGATTATGGGGATAATTTCCCATGGTATTCTAATAATAATAAAAGAATTAATAAAATAAACTAATTGGGAATACATTTCTAATAATACAAGTGGTATATTAAAAAAGTCATATGTGACATAGTTCATGCTTAATAGTTGCATTATTGCTTGGCATTTGCATTTGCATTTGTAAGATAGATAGGTGCTTAGAAAATGCAAATAGTTAAAGTAGCTTATAGTTGTTAGGTTTAATGGATAATGTAACTTATACATATAGAAATATTAAATAAAATATTTACTAATCATGCTTTTTGAGAAATATTTGAATAATTGTAAAGAAAATTAATCTTTTCATAATATTAATCTAGTCCAATTCAATAAATGTAAGCAATCAAGCTTTAAAAACTTAGATTAAATCAATATTATTAAGACTAGATAATTTAGGGGAAATTTTTATTTATGGAATCATATGTAAAGAGTATTAAGATACTTAGCCTTAGGAGTAGTTAAGAAGAATTAATTTTAAATTGCACTTAAATCCTCTCATCTTAAATTTGAAAAATAAATATTTTTTTTGTCTATTCCTTGTGCTTGGACCATAAAACTATGATTTTTTTCTTTAAGATGAATCTATATCTACAAAATAGATTTGGGTTCAATACCTTAAAAATAATAAAAGATGTTTAAAATGTTTAAATTATTCCCATGAAATTTATAACACCATTCAAAAAGTGAAATATAAGTCTTACAAATATCTAAATAGAGGAGAGAAGCTATAAACAAAATACTATGGTGAAACAATGTTTCATCCCCCCAAACATACCATAAAGGAAAATAAATGATTCTACATTACATTGTTCTATTTTATTTTTATTTAATTAAAATCATAACATCTAATTAGTAATGAATTAGATTAAAAAATATGGTCAAGTAATTGAAATGATTAAAAATAAGTTAGATGTTTTTCTATTTCACTTAATA